>CM068826.1:42701134-43901134 GCA_028554795.2 Sinohyriopsis cumingii | reverse complement strand
TATTTATGTGTATTTATGCCCATGACCTGTATCATAGATATGTGTATTGATCCCCATGACTTAAACCACAAAGAGGGGCCCCGAGTGTCCGTGTTGTCTAAAGCGCTCTCCGTTACGGATCACTGCCATCTCACCTCTGTCTGCGTGGGTTCGAGTTTAGGATTCGGCCAATGTGGGTAAGTGAGAAAGCTTGCCAGTAGCTTCTCGTGGGTCGGTGGTTCTTTTCGGGGTTTTCCCTGATTCTTCCTCCACCATTAATACTGGCCACCATGTATAGCCTATCTCGAGCTGAAAAATGGCTTTAAACCCTATATCAACAACAACATATACAGCAAATAAGTGTATTGATCCCCATTATCAATGTTTTGTAGTTTCAGTACAACGATACTAACAAGGTCTCAACAAAAAGGCAATATAGCAGGCACAGTTTAAAATTAAGAATGCGACATTTAGAAAACCTATCCAAATAGGACTAAAATTCAATCAGGTCATGTACATAATAAATGAAACGTGACTACTGAATTAAATTTCCTTAACTCAAATGGTTTTCAAATTCAAGCTAACACTATACACCAGAAAGGTGTAAGTCAAAGAAGCAAACACATTGCTTATGAAAAAAAAATGCTAATATAGTTTAAATAGCATGGAAATCTAATCAACTTTGAAAGCACAAATATTTAATATTTGCTTTCATCAAGATGTTGTTTCCTAACCGCGCAAGCAATGTTGCAATGGAAATGTCTAAATCTAGAAGCATTACAAACTTTCTGAGATCTATTCAGAGGAAAGTATATTTTTTTTAATCGATTGCACTATGTTAAACCAGTGATGTATAGTAAGTGCGAGTCAAGTTCTACCATGTGCCTACGTTTCAACCACACACGCGTCAGCGGTGTACATGGAAGTAATTGACCAGTATTCCTCATAAGGGGTATTTATATGTGCAAGATAACTAATCTTATCTCTTTGTGACTATTATATGGACGTGTATTTGTTTAATGGACGTGTCGATGGAGAGAGAGATAGACTGGATCACCATTTTTGGTTGCTGCAAGACCCAACCGATTCTTGGGTAACAAACCCGCTCGTGTCATTAGGACCCCAGAGCCATTTTATCTGAACTGAGATAGCTCGAGTCCATACTTGGGACTTGCAACTAATTCACCTTGAATAATGCAGCTAGCAGAATTAGAAATCAAATCTTGTACGATAGTAACATGGATGTTAGGACGAAGGGCTTGAAATTCAGAGTTGAGTGATGTCAAAACCCATAAAGGTTCCATTCAAGGAACAATGTGAGTGATTTAGGCCCATCTAAGTCCAAGTTGGCTAGCAAATCTTATATATCATTGTCGTGACATATAATTGCTCTATTTTGAGGTCTGTGTCGAACACCAACCTTCATCGCCTGATAATATTAAGAGCTAACCTCTCCTCCCCAAAAACGTCAGAGAAAAGTCAACACCTGAGAGATCACGGCATTCAAAGAGAGAATGTTTATGTCTCTGTACCAGTCCGGGAATACACGCCACTTCTTTTTTTTATTCCATCTCATCTCCAATGTACACAAAATATTTGAAAGATCGATTCTGAATGGAACACCCGGTGTGTACAGTCTGAAAATCGGCCAACACATTATGTCTGTCGGGAATGTCTGTTCTGGACTGTTGTCTTATGCCTAGTGTATCAAAATGAAATCTCCCAAACCAGGACACTTATGACGGATAATTTGGTCGCCCAGTGTCGAAAGAGTTGTGTGACTACTACCGAATTGTCCGCCATTACCGGGGTCACTTTTCTAGAAAGTTTCTCTTGCCCAGAACGAAAGGCGTTAATTATAGCTTTCATTTCCGAACGGTTTATACGAAATCTTTTATCTTGGTCTCAATTAAGATGTGCTGATCTAGACGACATGAAAACAGGCGCCACAGAGCCAGGATTCCATCGGAAGAGGGTACATACAAAGGCGGACTAGATGAAAGAAATCCGAAGCTTTATTTATTAAAACAAGAAGATGCATGTGCTCTCTTTTAGAACTATATTGCCTGTTTGAGATATTAAGAACTATACTAAATTAATCAGAGAAATTCTTATCATACGAAGATGATCAAGATTAAGATCGGTTAGAAATTGTATAGCTAGATTGATGAGCTGCTGAAAGTGTCAAGAGCCATCTTTCCCTTATTACCAGAAAGACTAGTTGGGTGAAAAGTTTGAAAATAATAATTCCATCTTACAGCACAAGACAGACGAGTGGGTCCTGAACAAAACACACATAAGCGACTGTTTTCGTAAATATTCGTAGGCTGCAATTGAGTCTGAAAGATAGATATCGAAATTTGTAAACTGTTTCTCGGAACGCAAAACGAAGGGACTTGAGTAAAGTTGGATGGTTAGGGACAGAAACCTTTGCATCAGGCAGACCAAGACTAGTCACAAACTAGTCACCTTCGATAGGAAGTCGAATTGATGTTGCCGTTTCCATGTTGGATTTTGGTGCTAACATGCATTAGTATAGCTGCTATATGTCTCTCTAGGTCTGAGTCACTGGAGAAAGGAAAGATTTGCTGCCTTTTACCCATAAGAATTTGCTTCAGAGACATGAAAATCTGCTGTCTGAAGTATTATTCGGACGAGTAAGTTGTTGTTCAGAGCGATACTGCAGTTAATCCATTTTTCTCCGAACATCTATCCTTTTGTTGAATGAGGTAAGAAAAACTGGAGGGGCAATGATTGTGGCTCCCGTTTCCGTACAAATTCTATCCGATAACCGAACAAAGGCGGGAAGCCAAACGGCGATGATCGTACAGCTAAAACTTGACGCGGCTTGCGCGATGATGGCCTTTGAAGAGTGGCACAACTTATCATATCAAAGTAAGACGAGAGCGTCCATGCATTGGCTATGGAGTGGTTAGTTGTTCTGTGAATCACTCTAGCTACGCCACCAAGTTGAGCACAAACGTGAAAGTCACCTAAAATAATTTGTGATCAACCTAATAGAACCGAATAGCCGACATCTTTTCTGCCACAATGTTCTTATCGACACTGTGAATGTCACTGGTTATATGATCTCCAAAAAAAGAGAAAACAGTTCCATATTCAGTGGATGGACGACCGGTCCCATGCACGTTCTATTGACAAAACGTATTTCCGATAGCCAGTTGAAAGAAAGGAATAATAATAATAATAATAATAATGAGGACTTTGTATAGCGCCTAAACTTTAGAAGCTCTAAGCGCTTTACAACATTAGACAACACCTATATGATAAAAAATAAAAAAAATAAAAAAATAGTAATATTATTACAAAAACAAACAACATGAAATTAAAAATAAACATTAAAAAATTTTAAAAAATGCTGAGAATATTTCAGGTAGGAAACATTATTAGGTCTTTAAGTTTGTTCTTGCAGTCGAAATAAGTGAGTTTTGAGAGCCCTCTTGAATGTGATCACTGTGTCTTTGTGTCTAAGTTCAGTGGGCAATTCATTCCACGTTGCTGGGCCCTGGTATGCAAAATAACACTGTCCATATGACTTTGTTTTCATCGTGGGAATAATGAGTATACGATTGTCAGAAGAGGAGCTTAAGTATCTTGCTGGTGTATACACATGGGTGAGGTCAGATAGGTATGTTGGACTAGAGTCCGACAGTGAAATGTAGCACAGAGAACAAATTTTGTGTTTGATTCTGGATCGAATGGATAGCCAGTGTAGGGTACAGAGCAGCGGGGAGGTGTGCTCTGATCGTGGTACTCTAAGTATGATCCGAGCAGCTGTGTTTTGAACTTTTTGAAGTTTCTGGAGTAGATATTGAGATGAACCAGACAGAATTGAGTTACAATAGTCCAGTCTTGAAAGTACTAATGAACACACAAGTGTTTTAGTGTCATCAGCTGAAAGATATTTGCGAATTGAGCTGATGCGTCTCAGCTCAAGATATGCAGCCTTGCATATGTTCATGACATGTTGGTGCAATGTGAGAGTACTGTCCAGAGTAACACCTAGGTTTCGTACTGATTGTGTGAATTTAATATTGGCATTGCTGATATTTATTGTTTGAGGTAAAGGATGTGAATGAGAAAGTCTTTGTGTTGTGATCAGAATGGCCTCAGTTTTATCATCATTCATCTGGAGCTTGTTCCAAGTCATCCATGATTTCACATCAAAAATGCACCTCTCTACACCTTGGATGGTAGCATCAACTTCAGTGATGTGGCTAGATTTGTATATTTGGGTGTTATCAGCGTACAATTGGCGAGACACTGGATGATGATCTATGACACTTGAGAGCGACTGAGTGTACAGAATGAAGAGAACAGGTCCAAAAACAGACCCCTATCTAACACCACAACATAGATCAACTAGGCTGGAGTGTATTCCATTTGCAGATACAAACTGTGTCCTGTTGACCACGTAGGACTTGAACCACATTAAGGCTGTATCATGAATGCCACATACATGCTGGAGACGGTGAAGTAATATATCATGGTCTATTGTGTCAAATGCTGCAGACAAATCAAGGAGGGTGAGGACTGTAATCTTTCCGCTATCCAACGGAGAGAGAATGTCATTAACTACTTTTAGAAGAGTAGTTTCAGTACTGTGGCAAGGGCGATATGCAGATTGTACATTGCTAAAAAGACTGTTTGAATTCAGATGAGATACAAGCTGGGATAGAACAACCTTTTCTAAGATTTTTTAAATGAATGGGAGGTTAGAAACTTGGCGGTAGTTCTTTAAATCGTTATGGTCTAGTGTTGGTTTCTTCAGCAGAGGCCTTACAATGGCAGTTTTGAAAAATGATGGGAATTCACCAGATGAGAGAGAGGTATTAATAACATCAGTTATAGAAGGCAATACTGGATCTAAGCACTAAAGTAACAGTGATGTTGGAATTGGATCAAGTTCACATGATTTTGGTGCACTCTTCATCATGATTGTACATACGAAATCCATAGAGACAGGTTCAAATGCTGCAAATGGTTGCCGCTCAAATTCTGTATCCCAACTGTATGGTGACGACGAGTCAATTGAAATTGTGGTGTCAAGCTTATCTCTAATGGTTTGTACTTTGTCATGGAAGAAATTTGCAAACATGTCCGGAAGGTCGACTGGAGAGAAGGTAGTTGGAGGTGGTGTTGATTTGTTCCTTGACATTAGCTTGTTAGTAATCTCGAAGAGCTCTTTGCAGCTGGAACTTTCCATAATCTTAGTAGTGAAGTGGGCTGATTTCGCTGCATGGACTATATTTGTGACATTCTTCTAGCGACTTCATAGGTTTGCTTATGAATAGTGAGTCTGGTGGAAAGCCAGAGCCTCTCAGCTTTACGGCGGTCTCTTTTAGTAGTGCGAAGCTGGTCCCTAACACTACTATACCATGGAGAACACTTTTTAATTGATACTCTGCACTTGGTAGCTGGTGCATGTTTGTCAAGTAATGAACGCAGACAGTTATCGAGTTGTTCTGCGGTAGTTAATGAACGGGATGGCCTCATGCAGCGCTACCAGCTGTAAATTTATTGCCCTATGTGTCCTGAATTCCAGACCTGAACGCCATGCTCGAACATCCTGGAAAAGAACGAAAACAGCATTAGACATGCGTGAATAACGGGGGGGAAGGAGACAACAATTCCCCAACGTAAGTAGCATCACTGCTGCCTCCTTCATCAATATCCTCACGTCTGACTCCATGAAAATATTCACCTGCTGTCGTTTGAAAGCATCCGGAGACATTGCATTATACGCCTATAGCTGAACTGATCTGATGGTAGCTGACTACTAGCTGGCAGCTCTTTTCTGGGTGTCCTTGGCGAGGTGAGGCTGGTTGGGGGTTGCAATGAAACATTCCTGACTACACAAGCGAAGGAAAATGGTTTGGGATAGAGGCTCGGTATGCCACACTGCAATAAATCCACATAATATGCCCCTTTCATGTTCCTCTCTGTCGTCTTTACATATTTTGTTTGGACGAAAGAACACGTCCCATCCAACCATAACCTGCAACCATTTCACGGTTTCGCTGACTCGTATCATGTAATGGCACGGCAATACTATTGATTTTCCTCGCTAACCTTGTACTTCAGACAGCTATTACATAACGTTAAGGTGGTTTCTAAAAAGACACTAACGGAGAAGAAAAAAAAAAACCTTGAGATAGCAACCGGAATTAAACATGCATATAATCTCACAAAAAACAACATTCACATATGTTTGCCAATACTGCGTGCGACTAGCAAGATCTGAAATAAACGTGAAGTCCACAAAAGGATATTTAGAGAAATCTCAACGAAGGTCACAAATCCTTTACAGACACTTTAACAAATAATAAGTCATCAACCACTTAACTGGATGGATTAAAATCACGAAAAGCTTGCGGGATTCAATGAAGGCAAGTGGTACGATGTTACTCGTGCAACAGCAAAAGCTTAATCTGGTTAACTACCGGTGCCAAGGGGATGTAATGAGCCAGCATCTCTTCCCATCGTCTCAATGGAATTTTGACACATGCATTTCCTTCACATGCGTCTTTCTAGAACTGCTGGGTTCGAGAAGCAGTAAAACATATATTCCCTAACGATCTGAGAACGTATTAGGAGGAGAGAAAAAAACATCTGAAGTTCTCAATTGAAATAAAAGTAAATATTATTCAACTAAAGATTCCTTACCATGTAGCCTGTATCATAAATTGAGATCGGTCTCACGGGGATAGTTCTTATAAATCTGGATTAGATGCGATAAGTGTTTGATGCCTTGAATGATGTTCATTACATTCACGGTTTTATTAGGTATGCAACGATTAAAACATGTATATATGTTTGCAATGCTACTTTAGATTTATATTCCATTCTAATATGTTTTCAATCAAATTTTCCTACGCGCAAACAGGTTACTGAAAGTAAGACTTACTGTATCTACATTAAAATGAGATTCACTTTCATTATGCATCAACAAGATATTTGAAGAGCACGGGTCATTACTTTGCTTTCACATGGATTTCCTTCGCATGCAACTTGCAATCTAATTGTTGAAAAACTCTTAACGAGAAAATTTCCTTACCCGATTTCCGACTTAGTCTCTGAAATCCTGGATTGTCATATAGTCTCTGAAATCTTGGATTATCATATACAAGTTCAGGTTCAGTCTTCATCGTACCATCCATGAAAATAATATTGCCCGCTGGTTTGTAGGTCAGTGTAGTTATTTTCGGCACAGCATAAAACATCTTTGGTTTAGGGGTTCTGTAGATATGATTGTCCTGTACTACTGCATGACTTCCCAAATACTGTGATGTCCTTAGAGATTTCTTAAAAGGTTGGAAACTATAAAAACATGAGAATTAGTCATATTTTCGTATTCTGCTTGTTGCCATATATGTTTAAAGTTAAAGACACAAATGAAGCATTTATATATTTGTTAAGCATGCAATATCTTTACATGTATATGCTGCATATGTTAGTGTGTCAACCAAGATTTGTTACTGTGATGTACCAGTTCTTTCTCTATTTTTATTTAAGAGTTTTAAGGTAACAGATTTAATTAATAAGATGACGTCAAAAAACCTAAAAAGTCTAACACAAGCTATCTGTAAAACGAGCATTCTTTGCATATTAGGTACATAAAAGTCATTGTATCGTTATTGCAGTATTTTTAATTATTTTAATTAATGTATTTTGCTGTTCTAATACCATAAGATCGTTCAAACTATCACTTCTTTCTAGGAGTTCAGACGATGGAAGGAAGACGATAAAAGGCTCGTCTATTATATTAAATAGTACATATGTATGACAAAAATTACACAAACGACAGAACTTGTAACGATGAATATCCGGTACTTTGTAGCATGAAAAGGAATGCATGAGATAAAAGGACTGAAACTGTATTGTATACGCCATTCTTCGTTCTACCATATAAATGTGCTCGTACCAATATTCGCCATTTTAATTCCTCGACCGCACATTTCTTAAATGCACAATATAATCAAAATTTGAACTTACGAATCTCGGAAGCAGAACCAGACTATGAAGGCGATGACAATGAGAACAAATATAACAACGGCGATGACAGCTGGAATGATCCATCTTGATTTGTCATCCATTACATTTTCAGCAGCTGAAACAACACACAAGAAGTAAAATGCTTCCATCTCTGAATAAAGAGTACCGATACGTCAGCTGCATGTATGTATGTATGTAGGTAGGTAGGTAGGTAGGTAGGTAGGGGTAGGTAGGTAAGTAGGTAGGTAGGTATATGTTTGTCTGTCTGAATGTCTGTCTGTCCGTATGTATGTATGTATGTCTGTCTGTCCGAATGTATGTATGTATGTATGTATGAATGCATGCATGCATGCATGCATGTCTGTCTGTCTGTCTGTCTGTATGCATGCATGCATGTATGTATGTATGTATGCTGGGCCGGCGCCAGACCCGGCCAGACTATCTGGCGCCCTAGGCAAGGTTAGATTCTGGCGCCCCCTCCCCCCGGAAAATATCAATTTCAGAATTTATAAACAATAACGTTTTTTAAAAAATACGCCCACTGAAATCAGCGCCCTAGGCGGCTGCCTAGTTTGCCTATATGGTAGCGCCGGCCCTGTATGTATATGTATGTATGTATGTACGTATGTAATCTCCAGAACGATTCTTTTCTTTTTCAAAAGAAAATCCTAAGCTGAATACACAAAACCGATTTGAAAACTAAAACTCAAGCGTACAGAGAAAAATCTTGTGGTCTACGGATAACAGTGTTTTGGTGTCTACTTGTTCCCATTTGTTTATCAGTTAAACTCATTTGTTTGACTTTCAGAATTTTGAAAATAAACAGGCTTACAATGATGGGATATTATTTGTCTTTTATCAGATTTAGCAGACAAGACAGGAACGCCCAGTATATCAGTGTACACAGTATGGTTTGATGATAATACGATGCCAAAGTTTAAGTTCACTGCGGCTTACAATGTAAAAGACATGTGACCTTCAGGAACTTGAGTGTTGTTCGTTCAAATAAATGAAGATTTCTGTTTAAGTAATCGAGACAAGCAAGACAGAATGTTCTATCATATTGACATATGAACCTGAGAACTTAAGTACTATTAGCATCAAGATTCAGCTCAAAAAACTTTAGCTCAAACCTTTAATATGATTGGTCATGTTGCCCTGTATATCCTGGAATACAACTGGAACTACAGTGATATCATGCCATATTTTGCAGCAACCTATGTAGAAAGCATTGGACTTTGAATGATAAAAATGAACCCAAAACTTGTGTTATTTTCCGGTGGAGACGAAGTCTATAAAAAAAACTTATTATTCGTTATATTCAATCAAAGTTACTGTCCTTAAAGGTTTCCTAACCTTTGTCCCAGGTGAATTAGTTTTATCTTATTATACTTATATGTTTACAGTTTCTCTTACTAGTGTACACAGTGAAAACTGTTCAGCTTGAGATATTCTCTGCAATGATGCTTTTTGTTGTTGTAGTTGTTGTACACCATTTTTCAGCACAAGATAGGCTATACATGGCGGCCAGTATAAATGGTGGAGGAAGAACCCGGATAAACCCCGGAATGAACCACCGACCCACGAGAAGCCACTGGCAAGCTTTCTCACATAATCCCATTAGCCGAATCAGAGACTCGAACCGACCTACAATAATGCATATTGGTATTCAATCTACCTGCCGATTTTACCATCTTTATACACATGTGTCTTAATTGCATTTTTAAAATTAAAATTTATCATTATAAACAGGTTATAAATAAAAAAATTCCTTCTATGGAAAATTATATGTATGTTGTAAATGATATTTATTATTGCATAATGTAATTAACCGTTGATGATGAAAAATGAAATAAATATAATCGCCTGATTGCTAAAAAGCTGTATTATTCAGCACATCACGTGAAATCCAGAGTTGAAAAGATGATGACAACGACGAAGAAGAAGAAACTGCATAACCAGCTCGAACCAACAGAAGAATAAATGTTTCTCTCAAAACAATTTTAGGTGACTTTGAATAATCGCTCAAGAAATGACTCATTATGAAACTTTTCATCAATGGCAACCTATTATAGGTCAGCGTTTGAGCCGTTATTTTTTTACTGATGCAAATGTCGTGTAATTCTTTAAATTATATTACAGCATAAACTTTCATGCAGGTCTTTTGACAGTAGCGTAACAAAGGAATTAACAAAACATCTGAAATACCAGTACCGAGCAAAACATATTGAAAACAGCAATTGTTGTAAATTTTCAGTCATTAAAGAAAATGCTATACTGCTTTAAAAGACCAGATTAATACTATAAAAATTAATCACAAATTAAGGCTTGACCGGTATAATGATATATCATTTGTTTGACTAAAGCTCGTCTATGTATTTTATTTGTTTCAAAGTTTCAGAATACTATAGATCTCAGAAGAAACAAAAATAAATTAGATACTGATCAATGAGAAGTTTGTACTGCGACTTTTCTAAATTAAATGTTTTCTAAAGAAAGTGATAGATCAAATATACGTTGTACGGTTTCTAGACAAAGTGTTCATTAATCAGAACTGGTATATATTTGTGTCATAGCCAAACTCCACTAACTCCACTACGGCACGCCATTCATTGCCTACTTTTAATGCTACATAAGCTTTTCAATAGAAGGATTTCTATGCTGGACAACTGTTTGTTTCTAAACTAGATATCAGCGTAACATGATCAGTAATTAGCAAGTTAGTAGTACATTTTGTGTAGTGAAATATGTTCTATGCAAAATAAAATGATAAAACATTCACATCAATACAATTAAAACATGAAAGATGTGATAATCGTACGACCATTGGACCTAACAGTCGCTTTAAATATATAAAAAAAATGAATAATCAATGACTCAAAATGACAGTACCGAATGATACATGCATCATACATAATATAGCTAAGTGTTGTATTTTTCTATTAAAGGAAAGCGTTGGTAAAAAAAAAAGTTTAATGATTTTCCTTGTTGTATTTTTTGGTAACTGGTGAAACTTATACTCACAAGTATGTATCAAATATAAACAAAAAAATTAAGCAGTGTCTCACATTTTAAAACAAATATATGTCGCTCTGAATAATGGAAGTTTAACACAAAATGTAATTTATCATTATAAATGAAAAAACCAGTTTTCTACTTTGTCCTTAATTTACCTTGAAATTTCCGATATTATAGTAAAACTTTAAAATTAGTGATTTGGGTAATCCTTTAGAATTGTGGTGTTAAAACACGTAAACAATATTCAAAGAGTATCGACTCCACCCTTTAACTTTTGCAACACAAATACTTTTAATGCTGATTAATCTAACAATAGCTTTCTTTCGGTGCGTAGTTAATGCAATAATTTCTTTTTTGTTATTGTTTTGATCAAATGATTATTATATTGGTTGAAATGAACGTTTTTCCATATTATTTGGACTCTCTATCACTCTTTTCTTCGTTTTTTATTTTATTTGTTTTTTATTATGCGTTTCTCTCACGTACCTTATATCCTTACTAAAGGGTTCTGTTTACATATTAAGTGTTCTTTTGAATTTTAAAATATCTTATAGCCATAACAACTTTGTTTATTTGTGCAACCTTTCAATGTTACCATTTTATTAATTACCGAGTCTTTCCTGGCACCTCTCCCCTTTGTACCGGTCATTGCAAGAACATACCGGTCCACTATCCGTCTTGCTGCACAAACCATTATTCATGCAGAAGTTATTATCACACTGATCTAAAGAAAGAGATACATATTCCGTGAAAGATGTGTCTGATGGAAGATAATAAGTTAATCAAGTAAATTAAGTTTCTTCTCGAATAATTACCCAATCATAATACCTTAGGAGAACTATTGCTACTTCGAAAATACATTCATCCTAGACAAAACATTTTGCTAAAAAGAGCTAAAAGTTCTTGGCCCACCGAGGTGACGGTTGGGCAGAGTGATCTCCCCTTGATATATGTATTGTTGGCAAAATCCATGAATATTTCAATTACTGCTGGAGCGCAAGGCATTCCAATTGCCGGGGAGCGGCTTCAGAAAGGAAACATTTCCCTCCCGTAAATCTAGGGAAAGTCGTGAGGTGGCGCCTTGTGAAGCTGTCGAACAACTTGGAAAGTCGACCTGTTGCGACACAGGTAAAAGTCCAACCAGATTTAGTTTGGCCCTTTGGGATGAAGGATATTTGAAGTAAACAACTGAACAATGTGGACTCAGACTTTCATCCCACGGCAAGGATAATATCAATTAAATATCAGTTTTGGTTAAACGAAATGTTTCTGACAACTGCTCTTACCTTGTGAACCGAAATGCGCAATAATTTCATCTGAGATGGAGCTATTTCTCAATCTGCAGAGCGATCAACCCACTTAATTCAGGACGAACTGGTCTGTGTGGTTTTATCATCCTATCCTTGACTGAGAGCTAACATTAAGCGTGATCTCCCTTACGCAACGGCTAGGTCGTATTTAGATACCACATCAAGGCTCGTACTGGATCCTGTAGGCGCCTTCACTGGAAGTGTCCAGAGTAGACAGTGATTCGGTACTAAGGCCTAGTTACCCATGGTCTAAAGCTTGGTCTTGGTGATGAAAGAGGGGACCGTTATAAGTGACAACTGACCCTTCTTGTCGGAACTGCGTGTAAATCGTGCCCATTGATAGGGCTTGTATTTCGCTGAGTATGCCTTCCGATGTAATAGTGAAGCTGGTCTTGTTTAAAAGAAGAGCCAAAGATTTCCTTGAAAGCGGTTCCCTGAATGCCCGTTAATATGATCCAGACGTGTCGGTTCAGTAGGGCTGAGTTTAGTGTGGAACAACTGCAGTGTGGGTGTTTGAACATAACAAAAAAATCCTCTATTCCTGTAGAATATCCGCAGTAAAATCGAGGTGATCCACGACTTTTACCATGAGAGTGATGCAATTTAGACGAGGCGACATTCCTTATTATCTTGCCTTGTTCGAGGATATGCCTATGCGACCAGGCTGTTTTAACCTATGTGTAGCGCGTTCACCGCCAGTCTTTTGGATCTAAAACTTGGGAGATAACGACTGGGAGCATGTTATTCCACCTAGTCTTAAACAAGTCCACCAATGATGGGTCCCATCGGGTGCATATTTGAATGAAACCGATGGATGGATAAAAAAATTCCGTCTGTAGGCTGATTGATCAGGGACAACGAATCTATTATTGCGTGTAGACCTCCAGGAAGGTGGAAAAGATTTGTTAATGACGACACCTACATTATTGACACCAGAGAAAGGCTTTCAAAATGGCCTATATCTCGGGGATATTGATATGTAGATGCCAATCCCGTGGAGACCACACTCCACTGGCTTCCCCACAAAGGCGGTAGTAGGTGCGCCCCCATGCTTTATATACTTAAGTCCACAAATAATACCTAATATTTGTGGAAATGGTGAGTGGTTTGTCCAGTGAGTAACATGTGGCCTCCACTGGGATAAAATAATCATTTGTGTAATTTGTAACGGGCTCATACAAAGGCGACCATACGCTCATGAAGTCTGCTGCCGCGATGAGCAAGTCCACTAGGCCAATGAATTCCAATGCTGAGAGAGATTCCTTTGAGAGTAACGAAGCCAACATGCTCGTGAATTATATGCCCGTTCCTGAGGGACATCCACTCTGTTTACCTGAGTGCTGAGTTCTTGATCTAGATGAACAAATTTTCGACATGGTACTTGATCGGATTGCTTCTTGTTGACGAGGTTATCCAGATTGTAAGTTGTATTATAATGGTTATCAAATCATGTTCTAATATACAACTCAGTAGATGTATTTTCATGCTGCTTAATTGTTACCGCCTTGTAGATAAGAGCCGTAACAAGATTCTTCGGACTAGTGAAGTACCAGGGACTTCTGTCGTAAGCGTAACGCTCAGAAATTGTTAAACGATGTCGGTGTAGGCGTAACGCAGAAACTTTATTGCAACCTTGTGAATAGGGACGTGAAGATATGCTTCTTTAAGTTCACGCTGATTGTGAATTATCCTTCTTAAACGCCATTCAAAATGAGCCAAGTAAGTGAAATAATTTATTTAGGGTGCTTAGGCCGATGACAGGGCTCAGTATGCCGCTTACCGTTTGAAGCAATAAAGGTCTGGTATAAAATCCAGGGGAATATATATTTCGAATTCTTCCTATTGTCTCTATTTGCAGAAGATCGTTTATTTGTTGCTGATGGTTGTTTGAATGGGTATATTATAATATTGTAGCTCTCGCTAATCTGGACAGAGGAGGAGGTGTCTTAAAAGTGATGCAGAGTCATGCAGAAACCACTTGTCGTTTCCAATGACCATCGTGGCAATCTTCCTCGAACAGGTATCTGTGGGAAGGGCAATATGGAGGCGATGCATTTGGTTTAGAGATGGAGGCGTTCCTGAAGAGAAACGTTAGCTTAAGCAATCGCTACGTCTCTGTCTTTTGTCCTGCTTGGATCAACATATACGGGATGTCGTATCCAAGTGGCTCATAAGGTAGGAGGAGGATGGCAGAACTCCGGAGGTAGACGGCTGAAAATATCTTTACTGGAGGCTCTGAAGACTGACTCTTTTCATGACATAGTGAGATCAGGAAGTGGAAGAAGGAGCCTGATAGCAACCATCGTCATTCTGATTGCAAGACGTGAGATTGACGTTTCTTGAATTGCCTGAGACAGAACAATTGATTTCAAATCGGTCAGCGATTAAAAAGTCCCTTATATTGACCGAGGGGTGAGAGCAATGAGATGTGACATCTGTCTGAAGCTGAGGTAGTATGCTCTGCATAGTAATGCAATAATACAGTAAGGCCATATGTGGGTTAGAATGGTCTCCATAATTGATTTTATACACCTGGTTCGACAGACTGGACCAATGATTGATTCTGGTAACTTACTGTGTTGAAGTCTTTGTCCCAGAACATCTGTTGTAGTAGCGCTAGAACTGTCGCAACGGAAATAGGCCATGTATGGGGGGAGGGCGTTGTCTCAGCAACAAAGTTGGGACTGGTTTCGGGGTGTTTGTATCGGTGTATCGAAACAATACTTTGTTTAGTTTCTTTGCAAACATTATTCACCAAGCGAGGTAGCTGCTAGTACCGTTTTAAAAGTCTTTGGTTTGACTAAGCCGAGATTATAACTGGCGACATCCCACGCTCTTACCGCTTAGCCCTTAAGCCACCAGCGCGGTCTTGTCGAGACAAAAAGTGAGACAAGTTGGAAATATAAATGGAGCATACTTTCCTTCTGAAGAAAGTACTCTTCTGTGTCGCTTCTTGCTTTTGCGAGGTCTCTCTTGGTTAGATCGGGCTTCTCGCAAGAGCAGAAGTAGTAAATGAGCTGTTGATGGTTTTCACCGCCAATCCATAAACCAAGGGGAGGTCACTCTGCCCGACCGCCATCAAGGTGAGCAGATAACCTTTAGCCCTTATTAGCTAAAGGTTTTATATGGGATTGCTGGATTTGAGAGGTAGTAGAAATGATAAGGTATTATGATTGGTAACGTATTTAAAGAAGAAAGAAGTACACATTGGTAATGGATTGTATTAAGCTTGCAAAAGAATCACTCA
Source organism: Sinohyriopsis cumingii (assembly GCA_028554795.2). Lineage (NCBI taxonomy): Eukaryota > Metazoa > Mollusca > Bivalvia > Unionida > Unionidae > Sinohyriopsis > Sinohyriopsis cumingii. Next base: position 43,885,564 of record CM068826.1, on the reverse strand, counting down.
TCAGTAGCTAAATATATTACGTAATAATATCCATAAGCTATCCAACATTAAATTTTATACTTTTATGTTGCATTAAAACAATGTACCTGCAAACATTTTCTGAATTAATATTTGACCATGGCTCTGTCGGTCTTAATATTCTTTTCCTGTTATACAAACTGGAGACATTTAACATTTTCTATTAAGTAAACTTTTCATTTATGAATTCCATCTGCGGTTTTGATATTAAACCCATTTAATTTATTTTATAAGCAATCAGGTTTGACTTCATAAGAAATGCTTGTTGCACATTCTTGAGTTTAAACGTTCTTCTATACATAGTATTTGTCCCTTTGTTGTCAAATATGACACATCCCATAAAAGGTCAGCAGGATACAATTGTCTGAAATAAACATTTTATTGCCTTTCTACCATATCTATTTTAAAAAGAATAGATTTGAAAACAATCCAGTATTAACCAAGCAGATAAAATATAAAATGTTGAAGAGACAAAATTGAAATGTGTAGATCAATTGCACACCACCATGACTACTTACGAATACAGACACTTCCAGGCTTTAAACCCTTTGGCGAATCTTTGGCAGTGTAGAACATTTTACAAACACACGTATAACCATCAGGCACACTGCTGTTGTCTGTACAGGTAGCGTTTACGGAACATTCATTTCTTGATAACGAGCCACAGTAACCTGCATATTGGAATAAGAAAGCAAACTAATAAAACTCTAAAATACTACCACATTGCAGTCATAAATTAGTGTCATTAGGAACATAGAAGAAAATGTTACGATTAAAACATAGTTGCTATTTTTATTTTTCATCGATAAAGAAACCATGTTAGATTCTAAAACGTTGCGTCCTAATTTAATGCCTTACGTCTCAGAGACACGAATGTTAAGGCAGTATTTTCGTGGAAGACAAAGATGCACTTAAAGCTCGGAGAGAAGCCTATGGATATATAAAGCTGCAGGGTGATCGTTAAAACTCAAGAGAAGTACTGGATCTAAGAGAAATTCTGTGCATACACAACTATCCGTTTGCTTTAATGGACATTGTTCGTTAAAGTCCGTATTCTATCAATGCTAGCCCCCATTCGATTCGTCATAAGCTATAACAGTCCATACTATTAAGTAATACAGCGCATATTGTAAATAAAGAGCGTGTGTCTGATAAGGGTTTTTAACGTAGCTTTAACAATTTTTTTAGTCATATCGCTACAAAATCTGCAGTGTAGCAGTTTATAGTATATATATATATATATATATATATATATATATATATATATATATATATATATACATTGTTATCATGAAAATAATAATATTTACGTTAGTGAAAGCAAAGAACGTACTCAGACAATCAGATTCCTGCACGATTCCCGTGCTATGTGTGTACTTTCTTCCGTTGGGACATTCAATGCACGTGAATGAGAAAGGAATGGGCTGATAGGTCCCTACTGGACAGTCGAAGCATTGCTGAGTATTCATGTTGAACCCCTGTCCTATTAAGCAGGGGCCTGAAATAAAATCGACATGCTATCAAAAGGATTTCAAACATAACATACTCAAGAGAAAGAAATTCTCATCTTAAATTTGAATTTTTAGCTATGGCCAGTTTCCATTTATCTTGTTGGGTAAAATATTCATTCTTAATGAATTAAAAGGAATGAAGTTTCCTTTTGTATATTTTTCAAAATCTCATCTAGGTCAATTTAAAATGTATTATATAATAAATGACGCATTTGATATAGCTTATTAAGAACGTTTCACCAGAGATGAAGAAGAAACAAGAAAGATCGTTGAATGCAGTTTCGTACATTTGGAATGAAGTGGTTGCGTCAAACCATGAAATATGCGAACCGTCAACTTTGGTACCTTTCATGCAAGAGATAGCGTAATATATTTTATTTAATTTTTTCCTAAGCCTACTCTTGGGGATATTCTTTTACATGATATAATGTTTTCTGTACTAAACCAAGGCTTACTTCGACATTCGGTTACATCAGTGGCACCCTCATGAGACGTATAATACCTATCTGCAGGGCAGTAGTTACATTCGAACTTGCCATCTTCTGACTGGTACATGCCTCTCGGACAGATCTCACACTCCTGTCTTTGTATGATGTATCTGTAACCCTTCTGACAGGGACCTGTACATGCAAGGGTTATACTATTAGGCATAAATTCCACTGAATATACAAATCTTTAAAAAAATATTTTGGTAACATTGGCTATTAAGTGTGAATGACTATTATTTTATAATCCTGCAGTAGCTGCCTCTAACAGGATAATCCGAACGTAAAAGTCATTCAGCGACATTTGGTGACAGGGGCAGAAATGTCGTCAGCATTACAAGAGAGCCTAAGTTTACTACATAACCTTTCTTTGGAATTTACTTGAAATTTTAACCTTCGTTGAATCATAAAACGTGGTGCACAATCAAATGTGCTAGAGGTCTCTTGTAAAACTAAACTCCAAGAGAAAAATAAAATACGCGGTCGGACCGGGTTAGGAATAAATAATATTCTAGATGCTTCCGAAACTTTCAAGCTTCTATTCCAACCCATTCCTGATAATTAAATTAAACAGCTTTTGTGCAAATCAAAGAAAATATAATACTAACTTATCAAACAATCAGCAACTGTTATGGAACCAGCAGCAGGTGTCAATAACCCATTTGAGCAGGGCACACATTTTGGATTCACCCCCATTGTCCAGTAAGTTCCAATAGGGCAAGGTACACATATACCGGTCTTGTTACTTCTCACCTGGCCATCCAGACATTCAGCTGTAAGTTAAATATAATAGTAACAAGCACATAATATACATTAAAAGTCATTCATTATGATTTCATGAAAGCTCTCCAACATCACTCCAAACGTTATCCTCTAAAGCCATCTGAGCCCTCCGATTGTTTCTTAAAATATATTGAAAGTACAAAAGTTTTCGATTGTCATTATCCTGAATCAGTTGTATGAAATTGGTAAACAATATAAGTTTGTGCAATTCTTGTCTGTCGGATGCATCTAAATGTTGGTACAAAAACAATGTGCATCATTACTAAAATCTTGAGGAAATTTAGATATTTTGCCTTGTAATTTATTTCAAATGAAAAAGAATTTAAAAAGTTTATATTCAAAACTCCGTTTAAATAATTTGTGTACTCATTTGCTCTTTTAGCTTATATAATTCTAAGAAATTTGAAATCCAAATTTTAAAAATTACAAATAACAACGTGTTTTCAGTAAGACTAGAGTCAGTTTTTTGTTGGAACATAAACAATAGTAAAGTTGCATCGTTTATAATCAATGTGCAAGCATATTGTTCCCTCGACTTGAATAAACCATGGTAAATGTGTACCTGGTAACAATATCGCTACAACATAAATGAGAGGAGAAATCAAACCCACTTTAATATCGCCTGCTGTTTTATATTAGCTGAAGAATTGCAATGAGCAAAGTTTTGTCAGAGGAAATAATGTCTTTTCGAGAAATCCATGACCAAAATACAATCATACTTTCTTCCAGAGAAACATATTTAAGTTGAAAAGTGTGTATCAAAACAGTTTTGACATCTGTGTAGCCATAGACCACAGACAAATTGGGTTATTGTCCAATTATTAAAGTAATTGCAGAAGAATGAGATCTCAAGAAGGCCCGCGGGAATCTGTAATGACAAAATAATAGAAAAATATTGCCGAATATGCGGGTGAATATATATATATATATATATATATATATATATATATATATATATATATATATATATATATATATATATATATATATATATATAGTTGTTTGATACTTTACTTAGATATAATAAATATTAAATGATAATTATTAGTTCAAAGTAGCACATATTTATGTATATAATCAGAGTCTCGAGCCAATTCCCTTTTTTGAAATAAACTTTCATTAAAAAATATCAATAAGTAAACTATTTTGCCACAATTTGTATTATTAAGAAGAGATATTATAAAATATACATCAGGGCAACCTTTTATATTGACACATTTCTTTTAAACACAGTTTAAAAGAAAGAAAACTTCACTGCAAATCGTACATAAAATTGTAATTGAACAAAGCTTACGGAGACAAATCAGTACGTACCAACACAGGCGTCCAGACTAATTGAGTTTGTATTCAATGTTATGTAACCAGTCCTACATGGTTTACAGTAACGTTGCCAAATCTCATCTTGGTAGGTGCCAATAGGGCATGGTCGACATTCCAGTACGGAAGCGTTAGCAACTAGGTATTGCCCGGCCAAGCAAGCAGCTGTTATAACAGAAAGGTTGAAAACAAGATATAAAGAAAAACGCAGTGTCAAATGTTTGCAAGTATTTATAAATGATATTTCCTAGTGTGATTAATTTAACTATTTGTCGGAATAGCGTATTTGAGAGTATTTCCCACAGGAATAGTAGTTTCAATATTCTAATCGCCACCACATTCTACTTTTTCTCGTCAATTTGTAGCGCCATTAAAAATATCTTGGAATATCATAAGGTACGCCATCATCATATAGAACGCAGTAAACTGAATTCCGCAAAGTTTATTATATTTATTGTGTTCAAACTAGCACTTTTAATCTAACACAATTCTTATTTGGATTGTTTTCTGTCAATCTCTCCTTAACGAATTATAATGAGATAAGCCAATCTCGAAATAGGTACCAATGGTTTTTCACAGTGGTATTGAAATACATTTAAAATGAATAAAAACATTTATCATTATACAAATTTCAAGGTTTTATAGAAAAGAGAAATCTTACGTATTGAGCAATCTGTTGGTAAAGACGATCCTCTGGACAAGGTAATTATACCATCAGAGCATGGCTGACACCTGTCTGCATTTAGTCCAACCTTATAAAAGCCTATTTCACAGGGCTGACACACACCATTCAGGTAATGTTCTCCAGATGGACAAAGCACCTCTGCGGAGATAATGTGACATACAGTAGTAAATGTATCATTTCAATAGAGAGATAACAGCGTAAGATTTCTCAGCATAACAATAGCCACATTTAACGGAAGATAATGGATCAACTGAAATTAAAGAAAGCGAATTTTATATGCATTTTTCTGTATAAATAAAAGTATTTATGGCTAAATGAATTGAGGTCAACAGAAGTTAGGAACACTTGATGGATTTAGGCAAACTTCAAAGTGAAAACAAGTTTAGAAAACGTTTCTGTTGCAAGCCTCTACATCTGCATCTAATGCAAACTTCAAAGTCAATACTCCCCATTAAACGTTTCTTCTTTCAATTCAATATCATATCCCAATATAGCCTCTTCCCCAGGTATCAAAGAGTACACACTATCACTGCAGCTATGCAAACAATAATATGACAAAGCTGACGATAGAATAACCGCCATACTTACGATAACAGTTCATGGCATCAAAAGAGCCGGAAGAATTCGTTGTTTGGCCCGGGCGACAAGGGATACACGAGGATTGAAACAGTTGGTCTTGGTAACTTCCTTTTGGACAGGTTGTACATTGATTTATTTGGTTAATGTAGGAACCTAGTGGACATATACCTGTAACATAAAGCATTGATTAAAAGAATGTTACTTAATAACAGGATATTGTTTTCGATTGAATTTAGTCGATATAATTCTGTACAATGAACCAAATGAAGTCCTCTCGGACCACAGGATCGATAAGTAAAGATTTATCCATCAAGGAAAGTTGTGGCATCGCCAACGACATCCATTGCAGAGTAAGCTAGGCCAGACATTCCGAATTAGTATATGCCCATATTTTTCTCCGTTATCTTTACATTGTCAGAATCGTTAATTATTTTACGATACTGCAGTGACACACACTTCATAGTGCACTAATAAAGGAACTACTTTATATTATATACAAATAACGGGCGCAGGCGCCAGCACTTTTGGTTCGTAAGCCAATCATGTACATTCACGTAGTAGGCGCTTTCCGTTTTGGTTGATTAAATTTGTTTCTGAATGAAATGAAGCAGACGTTTCATGCTTTGCCACATTCCATGTTAATGTTTTCGATGCGCTGTTTCGGATTTAGGCGGGCGATAGACGCCAGATTGCATAAAATTGTTGGGTCCTTACAAATAACATGCAAGTGACAATGCATAAACTGTCTTCTTTAGCTGGCAATAAGAATGGCAAAAAAAAAAAAATACTTAAAGTTTCATATCCAAAATTACCTCAAAATTTACTTTCTTATTTCTGCAAATCCGAATTACATGAGCAATGCCATGGGTTCTCAAGCTTAATTGCACATTTCGAAATTATACTGTAATTTCGACTATATTACAAGTGCAATTAAATCGTTCTTGCTGCTTTCAAAATGAAATAAACATTAAATTTCATAGCGTTATTTTGATCATTGCAATTGAAAGACATCATAGTTTTCATACATTATGATTTCAAACATTTAATGACAGAACAGAAACACACAGATGTCAACACACTGTCCTTCACCTATGATATCCCACGTACTTCATATATAATTGGCACAGATGAATCCAGTCCATAATCACAACATTTCGTAGAAACGACGGAAATACCAAAATCTATTCATTCCAGATGAAATGAAAAAGTTGGTGCAATACGCATTTGTTCACAATATGACTCCAAATTTCAATTTTAATTAGACCAAAACAAATGCCATTGTCTTTCGAAAGTTACGTCTAGCAGGCAACTAAGTTCAAATTCGTCTGGGCAAAAGTATGTGTGCAATAATAATGGTGTTGTTGTGTAATGATGAATCTACGCTTGTGTATTTAGTTTGGAATACGGCAGACTTTCAGTTACTTTGTTTCATGTAATGTGTTTTTGTTCATATAATTAAACCTTAGGTTGGATAAGAAAATAAGCATATAATTTTTTTTTAAAGTTACAACAATTGTATGGGAAAATATGAACTCGCTTTGTCAGATAGATATACTGCAATCTCAAGTTCGTGCAGTATTTCTATCACAAATACTTGTTTATATTTTCCCTGACAAATGCAGTAACCTATAAATATAAACTGGGTATTGAGATCAGTACAGTTTGGTACAATGGTACGTGATGAGAAAGGAGACGGAAGCAGTTTTAAGGACAGCACTGCACTGGACATCCAAGGGACAACATGACATAATACTGTTGAGACTGAGATGAAGACCCGTCGCCACAGCTGGAGCACACTAGAGACAATGACCAAAGACAAACTGATGCGGAAGAGCTTTATTGCTGCCTACAAACCAAAGAGGTTTACTAAACAATAAGATAGTAAGTAAGATGCGATGTAATTTGGATTTTTAACGTAACGTTACCAATTTTTCAGTCATTTCGCTAAATTGTCTGCAATGTGACAGTTTATAGTGATGTCTAGCACTGGATCATCATGCCGCAGACATGTAACATGATGTCCCATCCAGTAACATTATCCTGACACCAAGCCAACCATGCCTAACCATAACCTCTTAATGCTGAACGCCAAGCGATGCAGCTGTTAGTACCCTTTTTGTAAGTCTTTGGTACGACTCGGCCGGGGATCGAACCCATGACCTCCCGCATCCGAGGCAGACGCTCTAACCACTAGGCCACTGGAGCGATAAGTAAGAAGGAAAGTACGTTAGTAATTAAATGGAGCGATAAGTAAGAAGGAAAGTACGTTAGTAATTAAATAAGTAAGTAGCATCTCAAACATGCGTCATTGTGAATTAATTATTGAAATGATTGTTACAGTTAAATCTACAAATATACTAACACATCTCAGATTTATAAAAAGGCACATAAGATTTACTGTCATGCATTAAATCTGACAAACATTCAATAACTAAGGAAAGATCTGAAGTAAACAAATTTAAAAACACATGTAGTTGACAACATTTACATATAGATTAATAATGTGTATGCGTTGTTAAAATATGAGTGTTATTTCTGAAACTCTTTACTAAGTACACTTACGGATGTTACACTCTGCTGAAGATACAGCAGCTGTTCGACTGGTTGTGAAATTTGCAGGACATTGAGTGCAAAAGCTGTATATCCCCATACTGTTATCCTTGTAATAGCCTCGTTGACATTCCTGACAAGCCGATGCAGCATTAAGAACACTTTCATATCCAGACTGGCAGTAGACTGCAAATGATATAGTGATATGGTTAACTGATAAACAGGATGCATACTTTTCCCGTTGTTCAACATAAACTGTTGTCAATATTATCTTTCGAAAGGAAATATTCACCATCTTACAAAATGTACACTGGCTGGAATGTTCACAGAATTGCCACTATGCACAGACCCATTTCAATAAACCCAAATCAAGCAAAAATGTTCCAAAATTAGTTGTACGAAAGCATAGTTATGGAACAATCTCAGTTAAAGGATAACGCACTGCATTTCATACTTAGAAGAGCGTTCGGTACATCTAAGACGAAATATGCACACAGATGAATGACACGTTTTAAGAGTTCCTTACTTTCTTGTCGTAAACGTATGCTGAGATATTATTGTTAAATATCAGAATAATATAAAAGTTGCTAAAAATAATAAAATCACACGATCAAGCCCTTCTAGATTACATCACTAAATAGTGTACATTATCTAATAAGTACATAAATTGAGACACATCACATAGTTTACATACGAAAGCATTCTGAGAAACTTGTGGAGCCTGTCTGTTTTGTTGATGTTCCTATGGGACAATTCATACAACTTGTTTGATTTCTTCTTGGTTGGTATGTCCCAAAACCACAGGGAATGCAACGGTCGACAATCATACTGGCAAAATAGCCAGCAGGGCAATCTCCTAGAGAAGGAAAAGGAATGTATGGTTGCAACATATAAAGAACCATCAAAAATTAAAGTATCGCCGTCTTTTCGCTTTCGATAGCCCGCTAACCAAAATATCATTTAGTCCCTCTTCTCCATTTGTTTTCTGCTTCTTTTTATTGATGTATAAATTTAGTATTGTTAGGTGTTTTCAGAAGTTTCAAGCATCGTATTGACCTTATAAAACGTTTTTTGTAGTGTCACATTTTTTGTATAAATTAAGATTAGAAACATTTAAGAAATATACAATGAATGCACTTCTGTGTTGTGGACTCGGTTGTCTTGTGAACGAAGACACTGAAAAGTAAACTTACGTATGGTACATTGACTCTGCGATATAGCTCCCTCGCCTGGGGTTACCTTTCCATCGGGACAAACAGTGCATATTGACAGAATGTTGATATTATTGTCCTTGTACTGCCCAACTGGACAAATGTAGCAGTCACCTTCCTGACGTAGTTCGTATCCAGAGGCGCAATAATCTGACAGTAGAAAGATCATTTAAACCTTATTTGCCAAGTACAATAAAGTAAAGCTAACACTGCATATTTAGTTATCATACCTTGTTTATATAAAATATTATTGCTTCAATAAAAAATGAATATTGCATGTCAAGACAATGTATACAGTTGTTGCTATTTACTTACTCAAATTGAAATGTCTTCCTGACCACTTGATGTTATCATTGCTGATTGCCGAATTTTAATTACTTAGTGGTTTTTGCTTCTTAATCGTTCTAGCATGCATTATATTATTTTGCATTGTATATATGTCTCGAATTGACCTGTTCATATTAAAAGGTAAAGCAGTTGATACCAGTAAACAATTAAAACAGTAAAATATGTCATTCTTTACAAATTCGTAAGACAGCGTTTAAAAGCAAGTGTTTTACGCAAGTATTATATTAGACTATAACGAATGTATCGTTCATCATCCGGAAAGGATCTTAAAGTTACTAAAATATCACAACTTACATAGACATTCAGATGCAGATGTGGACCCTGTGTGATTAGTTTGCCAAAGAAAGCTTGATGCTCCACATGGTTTGCAACTCGTCTGGTATTTACTATCCTGATATTCGCCAATAGGACACAATTGGCACGTATTAGTGGTTACGTCGCGATATGAACCAGCTTCGCATGCCACTGAAAGAGACGTGTTACAGAATTATGTCATTCATCTTTTGAATTTATGATATATTTTTATATAAGTCATTTGAGACTATGAGGTTATAGTTTGCATCCTTAATTCAACGGTTAGCACTATAATAAAGGTACATATCCTTTTCGTCGTAAGAATTCATTAATGACGAGACCTATCGATTAAGTGATATCAGCAACTAAATATGTCAATAATGACACACGAGTATGAATGGGGCTTACGGAAACAAAGCGTTTGATTCAATGTAAAATCTGGGAGATAACAAGTACACTCAAGTATTTGATTAGTTCAGCGTGATTTGAAGGTCAGAACAATGCTGTTTGTGTATGTAGACGGCCAAACTGTTGTGAAAGGTAATAATACGATTAAAATTATTATAAAAATTATTGTGAGTAAGAGAATGCTTATTTGAAACGGAAATCGACACTATACAATTACCATACGTACAATTTATTTTATTCTTTTTCAGTTGCATTAGTGTTAGTAATAAACATTAAAAGGAAAACGGAGATTTATAATAACATGTTCGTTGGATATAGCCGAGTGGATGATCACTAATTTAAACAGTCAGTACTTTAGGATTATGTGATTTTGTTCAACGATTTTAATATTTAACTAATTTTTGTCAGATTTTGTGAAACGTATACAGTCATCAGTGACATTCTTCGTTCACAAGACTACATTGAAGTAAAACCTTCGGATAAATATTTCTGTTTATCTTAGTGGTGTTATCAAGTTTACGTAAGCACTCTTGAAGCCTGGTTCAGAATATCTTGGAATATTTTCCGGAGAAGTGAGAAATCTGAGTACAATTCGGTTTATTAGGAGTACATTCTAGGAATTCGTACTCTGTAAGATATTTGCATTATTTCACTTTTTTGATTTTATATTTTTTAAAAAAATAAATTTATATTTTGGAAAATCTGAATGTTTTCTTTTATATATATATCAATCTTGCTATTTAAGTTTAAGCCCCTAAACGTAACATAATTATGTGATTTGATTGTTCTGAAATGTACTAATATGGCGGTTAGGAAATTCTCGACATGTCACTGTTTAGACGCGGTACGTCTGCAATGCAACACCTGATATAAATTTTTAACAAGGAAATCCTTCTTACTTCACAAATGCTCGTATGTAATATTGAAAGACTTTGCTAAGTGTATTGTTCTTTGTTTAGTTAAAGTTGGACATATTTTAATGGTGCACGAATTATTATGGTATGCACAACGTGCTCTATATGAATGGTGGTAATTAATCTTGCACGTTAACAAACTTTTTTCCAGGTTCATTACAATGCATAAAGAGAGATATAACATTCGGTATATTTACCTATATTGCAATCTAATATGGAAGTAGATCCTGTATTTTCCGTTATAAAACCATCCATGCATTTGTTGCAGACAGTACTAAATCCTAATTCCCTGTAAAATCCAATCGGGCATAGATTGCATTGGCTTGTGTTGTTGATCAACTCAGTTCCAGGAGGACAATCTCCTAAAATAATCAATTTTGCTATATGTGATTCCAAACAACACTATATTTCAAACCGTACAACTTGTTCGGGGGTTTTATACTTGTAACAAGTACCTTCGTACATTATTTATTATGTTTCCTATGTCAAAAGGCATTTGATACCACTGAGAATACCTGTAAATTAATACGCGTTCTGTGCTTGTGATTAGAAACGTTGTATCCCAATAATATTTTCAATATGAGGCTTATCCAAGGTTAAACGTATTGTTAATCGGTTCAGTGACAAATTGAAAAGTCTCTAAAATCAGTACAATGTTTTTTAAAATCGTTATGTACGACAAAAACCAGCATTATTTAATGAATTTATTGCTAATAGTCACAAGGCAAAGAAATTAAGTTAGAATGATATCAAGAAGTTGACATACTGTTGCACTGAGTTATATTCGTTGACCCCGTTGTACGGGTGCTATAGCCAGATTGACACTGTATGCATGAAGTTTCATATGGATTAGGCTGGTAGAAGCCTAGTTCACAATCAATACAACCGGTGTCGTTCTGGTTACGTCTCGTGCCAGCTGGACAGTCACCTGTTGGTATTGTAAAACTATATTTAAACTGATCATTAACTAACTAATTAGAAATGATCATGTGTGCCATTCTTTTTGTTGTTAACCAATAGAGACAAAGCATAGTTTGAGCAAAATGTAAGTACATGCCTTGATCTAAATATGGTAAAGATTATAGGAACAGTTATTCAAAAATATATTAAAGATTTCCCAGCATCTACACACTTCATCGTGGGTGATACACTCAATGAAAACCCCAAAATTATTTCTCAAAGGCAATTGTTTTGCTGTGACAACTGAAGATTTTCTAACCTATTCAATGCGAGACAAGAATCAGTGACCAATTGTACGTTTACCGCCAACCACCATGTAATACTCGTGTAGAATATTAAGGAAAAAGATTTTAAAATACGTTTCATAAATTAATCTATTCAGTTTTGAGAAATTAGCACTTACGAACATAACAATTGGCGATTGATGTCGACCCTGTAGAGGGAGTCACATAATTCGGGGGACATCTTGTGCACATCATGAATGGGCTAATGGCGTTATTCTTGTAATATCCTCTTTGGCAACTAATGCAAATGCTATCCTGAAGAACCTGTCCTGAAGGGCAGTACACTGAAAGAAACTAAATCTTAATAGTTCACAAATTACATTGCAAAAGGTGCATAAAACGTACACAAGGGATGGAAACTGGAAACTGTGCAACTGAGTTATTTCCCGTAGGCATCTATTTCATTACATTTTCTTGCAAAACCTTTTCAGCGTCCAAAACAATTGTAAAGACTTGTTCATCATCCTAAGTAGATAGTAGAATGACATTCACACATTTACTCTACATGCAACAAAGTAACGTAATGAATCTTGATCAAATTATCAATTTATTCCTACAACTATCATTCTTTAAAATGATGGCCAATATCAGAACATTTTCATTTATTTCCAAGTTATGAAGGGAAATATCACGCATCTAATTTCATATTTTATGTTATGGCTTCTTAATACGAATTAACTTTCTTATTATCTAAATTTATTTGACTTAGAAGCACAAACTGTTTAAGACACTTGATTGCTTAGTATAGGTAATCTTTATTTTTACTGCGAGTAATTATTGAGACCATCTCATGCTGACTGATGCCGTCTCTTCCACTGATGTTAACTCAAATCAGAACACATTTTATTAGTGTCATTTGCCGCTTTCCTTCTTAAATATGTATCACTTTTACCTATCACTCTCTGTATTATTCAAATGCCAATTTCTGAACACTCACGTTCGCAGTCAAAACTGCTCGCTGAGGCCGGACGTCTTGTGCTATAATTTGGTGGACAACTGATGCAGACATTCTGGTTTACACTGGGCTGATAGAATCCTAAACCACATGGTTGGCATCCGGACAAGGTGTTATCCCTCTGATAACCGGCAGGGCATTCAGCTGAATGTACAATGTTAAAACTTTTCTGTGCCATCATCTTAAAATTTTAATGTTCTTGAATAATATACATATGCATCGAAGCATTACATGTGAAACCCTACACATGAAAACTGTTTGTGAATAAAGATTTAACTTTGACAAATAAAAGTGTACTTCAATGCTGAGAGTTTCATGCCACTAAGGAGATAAAATTGTGCTTAGGCAGGTTATTAATCAAAAACATGATTTGAATTGTTTATTTGTGTTTGTGTTGCTTGGCTTAAGTTAGAGACAGAAATCATGATTGTCAGCTTATCCCCCAGTGAATTTGTATGTCTGCATAATCACATTTAAATTACAAAAGAAACAACTATGAATGTTTGGACTAAATTGTCTTTAACATTGAATATATGCATCTGTACATTCTCTAAGCAGGAATATTTTATTAAAGCCGTTGAATTATGGTATAGATCAGCTGATTATATAAGTAAACACCAGTGATGAACTAAACATGGATAATCAAACGAAGATTTTATTTGGAAGATGTTTATCAATAAACGAAACAAATATGTATTCACTAGTCAGTGTATCAATAAATTAGTTGTATATATTTAACAACATAATCAACAATTTCTTGTTGAAATTATTACCACTAAACTACAGAATTTGCTTTGTTCATTATACAGTTCTTTCACAATATATACTTTTCGCTTCCTCTTGGTGAAAATTCGAGCATACCTATAGAACAGTTGTTAATAGATGTTGATCCTCGACTTGCTGTAAACGTATTATTGGGACATCGAACACATGGGCTGAATACGTTGATTGTGTTGTCCTTGTAATAACCTATTGGGCATATATCGCACGTGTTATTCGATGCGACTACATATCCTGAAGGACAGAAAACTGCAATAAAATGTAGTATGTTATTCACATGTACTTGATATAAAGACACTGAATCAAACAAAAATACATTATATTTAGTATTATACGAAATTTTATTTCAGATCGATGATACAAAATCTAAAATTAAAATACACTATCGCACTGGGATGAAAACCAGAAGGTAGCATAAACAAGTTCAACAAAATATATCACTAGTTCCCTATCAATATATCTTAATCATTATTTTGGGGAAGAGATAAAATATATATATTCATTATAGCTTTCCAGTGCTTGTGTCCTTTTACCTGATGAAATATATAATTTAAAATAGGTAAAGCGAAAAGTGTCTCAAAAACAACACTTCACTCAGCAAAAAGTGCACAGGTAAAAATTCTATCAATGATGTAGAATGTGTATAACTTTATACCTTTTACAAATAATTATGCCTTCGCTCCATAAATGACTTTACGAGTCGGTAATATAGGATAAACGTTACATATAATTTTAAGCAGTGACACTTTGAATTTAAAGCATATATTGATATAAAATTCACCGTATTGCACCGGGAAATGATGCAAAATACAGCTGCATGATATTCACTAATGAAGCGGAGGTTAGGCACAAAAAGATAATTCGATTGCTTTTGCAGGAAAGAAAGATGTGAACATGTAACTATAAAGCATTTAAAGTATGATATTAAATTGTTTGTCTACGCGAATGTAAAATACAAGGTTGTTCCGACCTTTAGACACAATCTGACATATTTACATATTTAAAAGTTTGACACGCATGTACTTGACAATGTTGTGGAAAAAGGACTGTCATAATCAAAACTCACATTTGCACTGGTCTTTACTGACGGAACCCACTTGTTCAGTTAACCAATTCGTAGCTGGTCCACACAAATTACAGGACTCCTGATAAACGTCCGACTGATAAGTTCCAAATGGACAGGCCTCGCAAATATTGTTTACGGTCCTGAATGTACCCGCGTAACATGCAGCTGCAAAAGGTTTTGAATACGGTTTTAATGTAATCAATTTTTATATTAGTATCAAATGTGCTTTATTTCATTACCACTCACATAAGATAGGTATACAAATTGGGGGATATATTGTGTTTTCTTTAAACATTTAAATCTCAGTGGAAACAAAGTGTAAGTGCAAGATTTATTAGATTAATTTTTTATCTGATAACATGTCTCAGTCAGGAAACAAAATTTATGGTTTCGTTTATATTTCCTCTTTTAGAGTAAGTTCTCTTACCAATGTTGCAGTCCGAGATCAAGGGAGCGCCTGTTCCATTAGTAATAAAACCGTTGGGACAATTCTGGCAAACGATGATGCCAATACCTGCAGTCCTGTATGTACCTCTCGGACATGGCTCACACTGGCCAGTACCAGTATATTGTGTTCCACTGCGACAAATTTCTATAATAGTTAAAATATATATACAAACTAACATCAGTTTTCAATATGGGGTAAAGAGATATATATTTTTTGTGCAGTTTACAAATGATTTCGGATGTTCTTATACACTGTTTAATTGAAAATATTTTATTTCATACGGCACTGAATTTCATTTGTCTTACTTCTCAATAATTTTTTATATTTTAGAGATATATGCACAAAATACTTGAATGAAAAAATGTCCTCTAAATAATGTGTACTCTGCGGCAACATGATAAGAACAATAAAGAAATAAAAAGTTAGAATTTGAACTATTAAGAAATGCCTTGCTGGGAAAACTGACAGCTGGTAGAATTCTTTAACATATTTTCTGTTAGTATCCACGGGAGACGCTACTTCCTCGTGGAATGTGAAAGTATTACATGCCGGGAGGTCTTGAGGCTGACTATGACTGGTGCTAATTCTGCATAAGAAAAAGAAACTGCACTCAGAACTATACTTGAGGTGAACTCATTATGCCTTGCCGGGGGTTTGGTGGGTGACATGTTATTTGGGCTAAATAAATCTTAAAACACATTCAGTCTTCCTCCAAATTCAACATGGCCAAGAGTTGACCATTCTTAATGAGGAATGGTTAGGTAACATATTCCATGCCCAAGACATACACGAGTCAGGTGAACGTGCTTGACTCAAAGTTCAGTTCTCTTTCGTTGCAGTACATGTAGTCCATACCTGATAAACATAAGGCAAAGGATATATATATATATATATATATATATATATATATATATATATATATATATATATATATATATATATATATATATATATATATATATATGCATGCTATACCGTATACACGGTTTCTGTCAGATCTTCACGTAGAACAGTGGTGAGCAGACTTTAAGCAGATTGGTTTTAGAAATATTCTAAGCACATTATTGGTTACAACATCACGACGAAATTAGAGTTGAGTTGGTATTGTTGAGTATCGAAACCGCAATCCTTGGATTACGCGTCTAACGCTCTTACAACTGAGAGCGTTGCTCCCATCTTTCAGCATAAACTGAGTCGAAATTCTGAACAGGGAAAAACTTTAATATTACATACTGCTCACGCACTGAAGAGGTGAGACAGTTTATTACATATTATATATACCAAACAGAACGGAAAGTGTTATCCCTGGATTCTGTAGAAGAACACTGGTAATAATAGTAGGCAGAATTAATATTTTAATACAAATAATGCTATTATACAAGTTAGAGACTATTTACTTCATACTCTACAAAGAATCGAACCCAGGTCCGCGGGTAAATGGCACCCATCGCTTTGCCTGCACACACGAGCCCATATTCCATCACGACAAACATCACCAAAAATGACTGTATAGATAGATGAAAAATAATTACCATGTCGTGATGCGAGTGTGTCTGCCACACACAAGTTCCTATAACACCGATTGAGTTGCATCATTTTTGGTGATGTGTGCTTAGACGTGTGGGAATATGGGCTCGTGTGTGCATGCAAGGCGTTGGGTGCCGTTTACCCACGAATCTGTGTTCGAATCTCCGTAGAGTACGAATTAAAAATTCACTAACCTGCATGATTATATATATATATATATATATATATATATATATATATATATATATATATATATATATATATATATGTGTGTGTGTGTGTGTGTGTGTGTGTGTGTGTGTGTGTGTTTTCTGAGCATATTTGATTTGACCTACCTATACAGTCATTTACTGAAGTGGATGCTTGAGAGAGAGTTGTACGTGCAAAACCACACGTTTTGCAGAACATTTGATCAGCAACATCTTGATAGAATCCGACAGGGCAAGGATCACACCTGTCTGTGCTGCTGTTGTGAGAATATCCACGTTGACAAATAACTGTAAAACAACATCTTTTTAGCATAAGCAAATGCAGATCAATGACTGATTTCTTTTTTGAAACATTCAACTTTAAAAGAAAGGTCGGAAATAGGTAACGATAGTAATAAATCACGAACTTTTACACTATCGGTACTTAATCATATGATAGAGTCTCATCCTCGTGTCTCATCTTATATTTAAAATGTAAACAGTTATGAGTTTCCGTTTATCTTGTTTCTATAGTAGCGATGAAGAAAATAAAATTAACGATAATACGTACATATGCACTGGTTTACAGATATTGCTCCTGTTGTGTTGGTAGTTTTTGACGATTCACAAGGGATGCAGCTAGTGAGCCCCGGATTCGGCTGGTAGGTTCCACGTTGACATGGCTGACAACGTGTCATGTTAAGGTTCCAAAATGTCCCGGGAGAACAAAGATCTATGAAAATTTATGCGTAAATGAAACACTATTGTAGACTTCATGAACGAACCAGAGATACTATTTCAAGTTTTGATAAGATAATAACGCACTGCCTTAAGTCATGTAGGTTGTAGACATTATTGAGAGATTATTATTTGGAAAAACATATTAATCTCCACATCAAGGAAAAAGGGTTATAAACTGTGCAAAAAATGTCAGAAACATATGCGGTATACTGAGTATTTATTCACAACAAAAAACGTAATCCCTGGGCCTGTCATGTGTCGTGTTTATTGCAGCTACAATTTGATAATTCAAATGTTCATTGCCAAAAAGATCTCCAAAAGCAACATTGGAAATTTCTCACCCGAATTAAAGAAACATTCTAAATCTCAAATTGTCACAGGTGACATGAGACTACAATTCTTAGTTACGTTTATAACCACTCCATAGCATGTCTGTATTGCCAATTCATTAATTACCAACTAGATACTATGTTTGGTGGTAGCCTTTTCTGCTGTGTGACATATGTATATATGCCGATTCCTTACATATGAAGAGTAAGTTCATCTCTCTCCCTCTCCCTTTCTCTCTCTCTCTCTCTCTCTCTCTCTCTCTCTCTCAACTCAGCACGCATCACCAAAAAATGACGCGGCAGAATCAGTGTTATATACATTCATGTATAGTAAACACTCGCGAGTGTCTGCTACACACGAGTGCATATAATACCGATTCAGTCGCATCATTTTTTTGATCATGCGTGCTTAGTCGTGATGAAATATCGGCTGGTTGTTTGCAGGCAAGGAGATGGATGCTGTAACAGCTTAATATCATGATGAGTGTAATGCAGATTATAATTTTGATTTTGTAAAAATCAGAATCATTCTAGAAGGTTATTTTCCATTAGGTATTGAATTGCTTTAACAAAAATGCTAATTGTGACCTGAGGTCAAGTAAATAACTATATAAGCTTGTAATTGTGAGGACTTGATCATTATTGCTTTAATTCTTAGCAGAATCAAGTTGAATGTTGTGTCCAGTATTGTTTGTTTTTTTTCGGGCTCGACATTTTTACTTCAAATTATTGAATTCAAGCGGTTATTTCATCTGGAAATACAAAAATACTGCGATAAAATTATTGGATACAGATATTCACTGGAATTTATACTGAATTCAAACCTGGAACTATGGTAATGTGATTCAACGAAAGACATTTGACACATCAACACTCGATAGGCTATAACAGACACGTCATCGACTTCAGTTGTTGGATTTCTTCCGGACATTTTCTACGTTTTACACAGGATTTTTTATACTAGGATTTGTGTCTGTAATATTTGATTATTTTTTAAATTTTTTTGGGGGGGGGATTTCTAAATTCAAGGTATTCTTTCACCTTTTCTAAATCTTTAGTATAATCAGCAAGCTTTTACCAATATAATCTAAAATGGTGACCTTTACTTCAAATCCTACCCAGCTACAGTTAGACTCTTTCAAAAAAAGATCAATGTATTCAGCCTGCCAGGGAAATATGATCTTTCTGAGGCAAAAGTTTCTTTAAAGAAGCAAGGAATAACAATTATTTTGCTATAATATTTGGTGGAAAAGAGTGGTTTGGATAAAAGTTCTTTTGATTTGATTAATAAGTCTGCATCAGATTCCAACATAAAAGTAAGGGGATCAAAATTACAATAGAAGATGAAATTAGAGTTAAGAAAGGTTGAGCTTCAAAAGAAAAAAAAAGAGGAGAAGCAAATGCGATTAGAGAAAGAGAAAAAAATGAGGAAAATGCAATTGGACAAAGAGGAGAGAGAGACAAATGCAGTTACAGAAAGAAGAAAACTAATAAAATTGCAGTTACAGAAAGAGGAGAAATGAATGTAAATGCAAATGAAAAAAGAAAAGGAAGACAGAGAATTGCAGAGAGAAAGCGAAAAGGAAGAAAATGATTATTAATTTAGATATAAGGAATTAGAGCTGGGAAGTGAAAAGCGCATTCCAACTTTACATACAAATTCAAGTTTTGATGTTAGTAAGAATATTAGGTTAGTGCACCCTTTTAGAGAAAAAGAAGTAGATAAATATGTTTCTCATTTTGAAAGATAAAATTGCTGCAAATTCAATATGGCGACGATCGCATTGAACTATATTATTACAAACTGCTCATTTTGGCAAAGCCCTAGTCATCTATTCTTTCCTGTCAGTATAGCAAGGTGCTAAAAATGATTTGGTTAAGCAATGCATCTTAAAGGGTTATGAGTTAGCCCCTGTGCATTATCGGCGTAAACTCAGGAACTATTAAAAAGAAGCCGCAGAAAACTCAGGTTGAATATGCAAGAGAAAAAGAGCAGTTATTTTATAGGTGGTGTTTATCTAAGAAAGCTGATCAAGATTGCAAAACACTAAGACAACTCGTATTACTTGAAGAGTTCAAGAACTGTGTCCATAGTGATATTAAGTCTTATTTTGATGAGCATAGGACCGAAACGTTAGAAAATGCTGTCCGTACTGCTGATGAGCATTCCTTAGCTAATAAAGTTTGTTATGTTAGTAAGTCTTCCACTGAGAAGTCCTGTGTTTAAAAAGTATTTCAGCCTAATACCAGCCATTTCAAATCTAAATTCGGCACAAGTTTTAGAAATCACGTTTCTGACACAAATGATCAGAAGTTCTGAATAGCGCGTTCATACTTTTAATGAGCTCACGTTCGCTCCTCGTTTGGATGAATCAAATGGCACTGATCACAGTGATCATCTTTGAACTATTCATTCTCTGTATTCTAATCAGAGCGAGAAACGACAATAACTTGTCGTCGAACAGGAAAAAGATCATGCGATCTCCTATTTGTTTCAAAGAGTCATTAGTGAAACTGAAGCCACAGAAGTACCTGCTTATTATTTCACTGATTTCATTAAAAATGGAATTCCTATGAGACAATGGAGACCACCTGAGGTACCTGCTGGTGACGAGTGGTTAGTGAACTCATTGTATCTCCAAAATCTTACAGACAGTAAATTCTTAGTCTTGTTCATGAAACCAATTTAGGGAATAATAAGACTTATTACAAGATCTTGAATCACTTCTATTGGCCAAAAGTTAGAAGTGATGTTTGTAAATATTGCAGATTTTGTCATAATTGTCAAATGGTAGGGAAACCCAATCAGAACATACCTACGGTTCATCTGCAACCTATTCCTGCATTTGACAAACTATTTAGCAGAATAATGGTAGAATGTGTCGGCCCCTTTCCTAACATCAAATCAAATAACCAATACGTCTTGACCATAATGTGTAACTCAACAAGATTCTCAGAGGCAGTTCATTTCAGGAATATTAAATGTAAAACAATAATAAAAACTTTGATAAAGTTTTTTTTAATACTCAATTTGACCTTCCCAAATCTGTCCAATCTGATCAAGGGTCAAGTTTTAAGTCTGGAATTTTCCAACAAGTTATGTACGAATTAGGCATTCAACAATTCAAGTCTTATGCCTATTACTCTGAGAGCCAAAGGGCTTTAGAAAGATTTCATTAGACTCTGAAAAATGAATCCGTCATATCGTTTTGATACCAGTCCAGAATGGGATGAAGGCGTTCATTTACTATTGTTTGCTGTTAAGGAATCATTTTGAATCTTTAGGCTTCAGTCCCTTTGAACTGTTTTTTTTTTTTGACATACCGTGCACGGATTACTGACGTTGTTAAAAAGAAACTTATTTCTAATGATGATACAGAAATTAATTTTCTCTGTTATGTTTCCAGTTTTAAGTATAAGTTGTCAAAGGCTTGTGAGGTCGCAAGAACCAGTCTGCAGTCTACTCAGCTAAAAATGAAATTAAGGTATGATAAAAATACAAAGGAAATGAATTTTCAGCCTGTTGGTATAGTTCTGGCTCTCTTGCCCGTACCAAAAATCCTCTTCAGGCTAAGTAGTTTGGTCCTTACACAGTTGAAAAGAAAGTAAATAATTTACATTATATCATTAATACTCTACACAGGCGAGAAAACAAAACAACATTGCCATGTAGATATGTTGAAGGAGTATGTTGAGAGAGATAGCCAGCTTAATCATGCAATTAATTTAATTGTACCTGTCCCACTCAGTGAGGATTTAAGCGGGGGAATGCAATCGGGCTCTACCTATTTTGGAGGAACAAATCTTCGGAATTTAGAAATTATGAATAATCTGGACTAGAACGTTCACATTTGCAGCAACGAGGAAAGAGGAAATAAAACAATTATTACTTGAATATGAGCACTTAGTTTAAGATGTTCATACAAAAACAAATAAAATCTACAATGACGTTGAAATTGTAAATACCACACCTGAAATAAAACACCCGTACATGATAAACCCTCTCAAAACAGGAATGTTTGAAGAAAATAAAAGAAATTCAGTATTTGCTGGAGAATGATTTTATAGAGCCGAATAAAAGTGACTGGAGTTCACCATGTATACTTGTTCCGAAACCAGATAATACTTTCTGCATCTGCACTGATTATAGAAAGGTGAACAGTGTGTCTAAAACAGATTCAATTCCATTACCAAATTTCGATGACTGCATTGATTAAACTGAAAATTCACATTATGTCACCAAATTTGACCTTCTGAAAGGTTCTAGGAAAATACCACTGGCGGATAGGGAAAATGAAATTTCGACATTCGTGACTCCAGATGAACTTTATCCGGCACATCAAGGGAAAAGACAGTTTAATAGCAGATGTCCTTTCACGTGTATATAAATATTTTGTTTCATGTATACATTGCGTCATTCATGGGATTTCATCTTAAGTAATTTTTTCCACATGTATATTTGACTTAAAGTAAAAAGAAACCTTTGTTGTTTAAATCTTTATTTTTTATGAGAGGAAGTGTTATTTATATTTAATTTAACTGTTTGTTCGTTTAAATTTTTTATTTCATTAGATGTTATTGTAATGTAACATTTTATGCTGGACTTGACCTGGTCTAAAACTGAGTTAATTTATTCTTCGCCTGATTGTTTTTTTTTTTTTTTGTGAAAACTTTACAATGGCTATATTATTCTCTCTGTGCATGGGCTTAATATCAGGATCATCATTAATGGAAGAAGCAAATATGTTTATTTGGGTCTAAGTTTTTGAATTTTCTGAGTAAACGCCAGGTTATGGTTTTGATTTTGTGAACATCAGATCATTCTACAAGGTTATTTTCCATTAGGTAATTTTTTTATAGAAAGTGCTAACTGTGCTCATTCGTGCTTTAAGTTTTAGCAGAATCGATTTGTATGTTGTATCCAGAGTTTTGTTTTATAATTTCGGGCTGCAATCTACTTCTTCAAATTTTTTATTCAGGTGATTATTTTATCTGGAAATAGAAAAATGCTGTGATACAATTCTTGGATAGAGATATTCACTGTAATTTCTACTGAATTCAAACCTGGAATTATATTACTGTGATTCAATAAAAGACTAATGACCCATCAGCACTCTATAGGCTACAACAGACACAGCATCGCCTTCAGTTGTGGGATTTCTTCGGGACTTTTTCTGAGTTTAATTCAGGACTTTAAATTACTAGGACTTGTGTTTGTAATTCTTTGATTATTCCGGGATTTAATTTGCAATATCGTAAATTCTTTTTTCTTATTTTCACTTTGTATTCTAGAGAAATAAATTGTTAAATTTTACAAAGCATGTTGCCTTACACTCTTTTTCTTTTACTGTGCACTCTTTGTCTCTGAGAAAGAGAGGGAGGGAGGGAGAGACCAAGAGAGCATGTCAATATATATTTTAACCTTGATCTCATGTATTAAAGAGGCACACATAAACTGTATGATTCCGCTCTTAGTAGTGATTTCCTGTTTAATATGAACACATGTAAGGCTCCCTTGTGATCACTGATTTTAATGCAATAAAAACGTACACACTTCTATTTGAATCTACTTTGAGTAATTCACTTACAAACATTGCAAAAAGCAATTGATGTTGTCCTCGTTCCATTTGTGGTCGAATCAGGAGGACATGGTTGGCATGATCCAAATCTGTCTATTGCGCTGTCCTTGTACGTACCGATTGGACACGATTCACAGCTGTTTATGCCAACTTTAGCGTATCCGCTTGGACAAAAGACTACAAGTATAGAAAGAAAGTCATGGTCCTAGTTTCTCGTTATTGCAAGCATTTCATATACAGTAATTGAAAATGCAAAGCCTTAAGGTTAGGAAGCCCTAAAGTATACCCATATTGTATTCATAAGGCAAATATGCTACAATTAAACAGCATAGCAGTTACTTCGTGATTTCGTTCTTACTGACATCATTATATAATGTATCTTACATAATAGATTCGATAAATATACAGTAAAGTTTATAACCCTCTTTGAATCGTGATGTTTGTGCTATTTATTCTAGGTAACGTACAAGAGCAATTGCTTATGCTGGTAGATCCGGTTCTGTTGGTGACCCAATTATCAGGACTTCCACAAGATATGCAGCTTGTCTGAGACGTTTCTGGTTGGTAGGTCCCTATCTCACAAGGCACACACTGGCTTGTTCGATTGTCAATATGTTGTCCAACGCTACAGAACACTGTCGATTTAAGAGTGAAAAGAGCAAACATAACCAATAGATTTGAATACCGTTAAACATGATTCCATAATAGAAGGCAAAGATTTCAATCGATCTTTGAACAAAATATGTCCCCATACCAACCAAAAAAAAAGAACTTCCATGAGAGAACTGTACTCTAAATGCATCATCCTTTCAGGCATGTCATATATTCAAATTTTGAGAGCTGTTTAAAGAAAATTGTATACGTTGTAACATCGTTTCATAAATAAACGTGTATCATAATTTTCTGGCGTTTAATTGTTATGAACGCGCTATATTCATTGTGCATGTAATAACTTCCTGAACAGCAAGTGAGACAGCTCATTAATGAACGGTTAATTATACTTGTCACACTTTTAAGACTGTGAAAGTCATATATTGACAACTCTACAAGATACATTATATCAAGTGCATTCAGGATATTTACTGAAAGAGCTTTAAGCCTCTAGTATCAATGATAGCTCTTCGTGAAATAAATAAAATATGCATCTTTCTTTCAAAGACACGTCTAAGAACGCATCTACCTTGACACTGTGTTGATCCTGTGGTTGAAACGTAACCGGGTGGGCAGATGAAGCATTCCGCTGATCCACTGTTTGGTTGATATTGTCCAGGTGGGCAATATTGGCAAGACACAAGAGTTGTGTTGAAGAAACTACCCGCATTACATATATCTGAAACTGAAGAGAAGTGTCAATTTAATGACAACTCAAAGGCTGCTTTATTTATTAGTATTTTCAAGTTTACGTTGGAAAAAAACATTTATCTGAGTGGATTCATTGAACGGTATCTTGTATCGATACATCCATGCAAGAGAAGCAGTCGGATACGAGAGAGGTAAAGGATGATCTGTTAAACAGGAAAACTGATTCTGAATTTAATGCTTATGTTACTTGTCCCTATTAATACAAACATTTCTGAAATAAATAATGTATTTTATAATAAATGTTACTAAAATAATTTTTATGTAATATTCTTTCCTTTTTGGAGGTGGGGTGGGATTTGATTAAAAAAGAACCTGTACCCGTGGAACATTAATTGATCTGTACGCTTATCTTTTGAAATCTGTGGAACAAATGAAAACAGATTTTCAAATGTTTTGTCTTTCAACTCCCATCGTCAGAAAAGAAGCAGATACAATCAAAATTTTAAGCTTAGTTTATAGTTTATTTTTAAGACCAAAATAGACTGATTATAACACTTCAAGACATAACAAAATTATTGTAAGGACTGACATCAAAACAACTTTTGCGCAATCGTTCTTTCCTTCTTGGCGCTTTAGTTGTTTCCGTTATCTTTCTTTCCTTCCTGGCGCTTTAGTTTCTTATAGTTCTTTCTATCTTTCCCTCTTCATATCTTAATTTAAGACTTTACAATCGCCTTCTTACGTCCCTAATAATACCCTTAGGATAATTGGCAACTTTTGCTTATCTTTTGAAAATTGAAAAACAATGAAAAGCAACAGCTTCGTCTGCCTAACCTCATGCTCGGAAAACAAGCACTTGCAATAAAAAATAAAAGCTTACTAGACAACAAACATTATTACAAGAACGGATATAAGACATCTTTGGCAATGGTTTTCTTCTCGTTCTGGCTTTATTTTCTTTATTCTATTTCTATATTCTAACTTATTTTCTTTGTCCTATTTCTATATTAATTTGATACCACTGAGAATACCTGTAAATTAATAAGCGTTCTGTGCATGTGAATAGGAACGTTGTATCAAAATCGTATTTTCTATATGAGGGTTATCCAAAGTAAAACATATTTTGAATACGTTCAGTAACAAATTGAAAAGTCTCTAAATTCAGTAAAGGTTTTATTTTTTAAATCGTTATATACAACAAAAACCAGCATTATTTAATGAATTTATTGCTAATAGTCACAAGGCAAAGAAATTAAGTTAGAATGATATCAAGAAGTTAACATACTGTTGCACTGGGTTACATTCGTTGACCGCGTTGTACTGGTGCTATAGCCAGTTTGACACTGTATGCATGAAGTTCCATATGGATTAGGCTGATAGAAGCCTAGTTCACAATCAATACAACCGGTGTCGTTCTGGTTACGTCTCGTGCCAGCTGGACAGTCACCTGTTGGTATTGTAAAACTATATTTAAACTGATCATTAACTAACTAATTAGGGATGATTGTGTGTGCCATTCTTTTTGTTGATAACCAATATAGGCAAAGAATAGTTTGAGCAATAAGTAAGTAAATGCCTTGATCTAAATAGGGTAAAGATTATAGGAACAGTTATTCAAAAATATATTAAAGATTTCTTAGCATCTACACACTTTATGGTGGGCGGCAGTCTCAATGAAAACCCCAAAATTATTTCTCAAAGGCAATTGTTTTGCTATGACAACTGAAGATTCTCTTACCTATTCAATGCGCGACAAGAATCAGTGACCAATTGTATGTTTAGCGCCAACCACCATGTAATACTCGTGAAGAATAGTAAGGAAAAATATTTTAAAATACATCTTTCATAGAATAATCTATTTAATTTTGAGAAGCAAGTACTTACGAACATAACAATTAGCGAATGACGTCGACCCTGTAGAGGGCGTCACATAATTCGGGGGACATCTTGTGCACATCATGAATGGGCTAATGGCGTTATCCTTGTAATATCCTCTTTGGCAACTAATACAAATGTTATCCTGAAGAACCTGTCCTGAAGGGCAGTACACTGAAAGAAACTAAATCTTAATAGTTCAAAAATTACATTGCAAAAGGTGCATAAAGCGTACACAAGGGATGGAAACTGGAATCTGTGCAACTGAGTCATTTCCCATAGGTATCTATTTCATTACATTTTCTTGCAAAACCTTTTCGGCGTCCAAAACAATTGTAAAGAATTGTTTATCATACTAAGTAGATAGTAGAATGACATTCACACATTTACTCTACATGCAACAAAGTGACGTAATGAATCTTGATCAAATTATCAATTTATTCCTACAACTATCATTCTTTAAAATGATGGCAAATATCAGAAGAGTTTCATTTATTTCCAAGTTATGAAGGGAAATATCACGCATCGACTTTCATATTTTATGTTATGGTTTCTTAATACGAATTAACTTTCTTATTATCTAAATTTATGTGACTTAGAAGCACAAACTGTTTAAGACACTTGATTGCTTAGTATAGGTAATCTTTATTTTTACTGCGACTAATTATTGTGTTCATCTTATGTTGACTGATGTCGTCTCGTCCACTGATATTAATTCAAAGCAGAATACACTTTATTAGTGTCATTTGCCGCTTTCCTTCTTAAATATGTATCACTTGTACGTCTCACTCTCTGTATTATTCAAATGCAAATTTCTGAAAACTCACGTTCGCAGTCAGAACTGCTCTCTGAGGCCGGACGTCTTGTACTATAATTTGGTGGACAGCTGATGCAGACATTTTGGTTTACACTGGGCTGATAGAATCCTAAACCACATGGTTGGCATCCGGACAATGTGTTATTTCTCTGATAACCGGCAGGGCATTCAGCTGGATGTACAATGTTAAAAGTTTTCTGTGCTATTATCTTAAAATTTTAATGTTGTTTAATAATATAAATATCCATCTAAGTATTATATGTGAAACCCTACATATGAAAACTGTTTGTGAATAATGCTTAAACTTTAGCAAATAAAAATTTACTTAAATGCTGTGACTTTCATGCCACTAAGGAGATAAAATTGTGCTTAGGCAGGTGTCTTAATCAAAACATGATTTGACTTCTTTCTTTGTGTTTGTGTTGATTGGCTTACCTTAGAGACAAAAAGCATCATTGTCAGTTTATCCCTAAATGAATGTGTATGTCTGCATAATCACATTTAAATTACAAAAGAAACAACTATGAATGT
The DNA here is from genome assembly GCA_028554795.2 of Sinohyriopsis cumingii. NCBI lineage: Eukaryota > Metazoa > Mollusca > Bivalvia > Unionida > Unionidae > Sinohyriopsis > Sinohyriopsis cumingii. Next base: position 43,857,079 of record CM068826.1, on the reverse strand, counting down.
TTGGACTAAATTGTTTTTAACATTGAATATATGCATATGCACATTCTCTAAGGAGGAACATTTTACTAAATCCGTTTGAATTATGTTATAGATGAGCTGATTATATAAGCAAAGACCAGTGATGAACTAAACATGGATAATTATCAAACGAAGATTTCATTTGGAAGATGTTTATCAATAAACGAAAGAAGTAGGTATTCGCTAGTCAATTTATCAACAAATTAGTTGTATACATTTAACAATATCATCAAAAATGTCTTGCTTAAATATTACCACTAAACTACTGAATTTGCTTTGTTCATTATACAGTTCTTTCACAATATATACTTTTCGCTTCCTCTTGGTGAAAATTCGAGCATACCTATAGAACAGTTGTTAATAGATGTTGATCCTAGACTTGCTGTAAAAGTATTATTGGGACATTGAACACATGGGCTGAATACGTTGATCGTGTTGTCCTTGTAAAAGCCTATTGGGCATATATCGCACGTGTTATTCGATGCGACTACATATCCTGAAGGACAGAAAACTGCAATACAATGGAGTATGTTATTCACATATACTTGATATAAAGACACTGGATCAAACAAAAATACATTATATATTTAGTATTAGACGAAAATATATTTCTGATCAGTGATACAAAATCTAAAAGTAAAATAACACTCGAAGACCACTATCGCACTTGGATGAAGACCAGAAGGTAGCATAAACAATTTCAATAAAATATATCACTAGTTCCATATCAACATATATTAATCATTATTTTGGGGAAGAGATAAAATACATATATTCATTATAGCTTTCCAGTGCTTGTGTCCTTTTACCTGATGAAATATATAATTTAAAATAGGTAAAGCGAAAAGTGTCTCAAAAACACACTTCACTCAGCAAAAAGTGCACAGGTGAAAATTAAATCATTGATGTAGAATGTGTATATCTTTAACAAGTAATTATGCCTTTGCTCTATAAATGACTTTACAAGTCGGTAATATAGGATAAACGTTACATATATCTTTAAACAGTGACACTTTGAATTTAAAGCATATATTGATATAAAATACCCCGTATTGCACCGGGAAAGGATACAAAATACATCTGCATAGTATTCACTAATGAAGCGGAGTTTAGCCACAAAATGGTAATTCGATTGCTTTTGCAGGAAAGAAAGATGTGAACATGTAACCATAAAGCATTTAAAGTATGATATTAAATTGTTTGTCTGCGCGAATGTAAAATACAAGGTTGTTCCGGCCTTTAGACACAATCTGACATATTTACATATTTAAAAGTTTGACACGCATGTACTTGACAATGTTGTGGAAAAAAGACTGTCATAATCAAAACTCACATTTGCACTGGTCTTTTCTGATGGAACCCACTTGTTCAGTTAACCAATTCGTAGCTGGTCCACACAAATTACAGGACTCCTGATAAACGTCCGACTGATAAGTTCCAAATGGACAGGCCTCGCAAATATTGTTTACGGTCCTGAATGTACCCGCGTAACATGCGGCTGCAAAAGGTTTTGAATACGGTTTTAATGTAATCAATTTTAATATTAGTATCAAATGTGCTTTATTTCATTACTACTCACATAAGAAAGGTATACAAATTGGGGGATATATTGTGTTTTCTTTAAACATTTAAATCTCAGTGGAAACAAAGTGCAAGTTCATTACTTGAAGATCAAGATTTAATATATTATTTTTTATCTGATAACATATCACAGTCATGAAGCAATATTTATGGTTTCATTTATAAATCCTCTTTTAGAGTAAGTTCTCTTACCAATGTTGCAGTCCGAGATCAAGGGAGCGCCTGTTCCATTAGTAATAAAACCGTTGGGACAATTCTGGCAAACGATGATGCCAAAACCTGCAGTCCTGTATGTATCTCTTGGACAGGGCTCACACTGGCCAATACCAGTATATTGTGTTCCACTGCGACAAATTTCTGTAATAGTTAAAAGATATATACAAACTAACACCAGTTTTCAATATGGGGTAAAGATATTTTTTTTTCCTCTTCAGTTTACAAATGATTTCGAATGTTTTTATACACTGTTTAATTGAAAATATTTTATTTCATACGGCACTGAATTTCATTTGTCTTACTTCTCAATAATTTTTTTATATTTTAGAGATATATGCACAAAATATTTGAATGAAAAAATGTCCTCTAAATAATGTATAATCTGCAGAAACATGATAAGAACAATAAAGAAATACAAAGTTAGAATTTGAACTATTAAGAAATGCTTTGTGGGGACAATTGACGGCTAGCAGAATTATTTAACATATTTTCCGTTAGTATCCACGGGAGACGCTACTTCCTCGTGGAATGTGAAAGCATTCATGCCGGGAGGTCTTGAGGCTGAACATGATTGGTGCTACTTCCGCATAAGAAAAAGAGACTGCACTCAGAACTATACTTGAGGTGAACTCATTATGCCTTGCCGGGGGTTTGGTGGGTGGCATGTTATTTCGGTTAAATAAATCTTAAAACGCATTCAGCCTTCCTCCAAATTCAACATGGCCCAGAGTTGACCATTCTTAATGAGGAATGGTTAGGTAACATATTCCGTGCCAAAGACGCACAAGAGTCAGGTGAACGAGCTTGATATGATTCAAGGTTCAGTTCTCTTTCGTTGCAGTAAATTTAGTCCGTACCTGATAAACGTTAGGCAAAGGATATATATATATATATATATATATATATATATATATATATATATATATATATATATATATATATATATATATATATATATATATATGCTATACCATCTACATGGTTTCTGTCAGATCTTCACGTAGAACAGTGCAGAGCAGACTTTAATCAGATTGGTTTTAGAAATATTCTAAGCAAATTATTGGTTACAACATCACGACGAAATTCGAGTTGGGCTGGTATTGGTGAGTATCAAAACCGCAATCCTTGGATTGCAAGTCTAACGCTCTTACAACTGAGAGCGTTGCTCCCATCTTTTAGCATAAACTGAGTCGAAATTCTCAACAGAGAAAAACTTTAATATTATATACTGCTCACGCACTGAAGAGGAGAAACAGGTTATTGCATATTATATATATATATATATATATATATATATATATATATATATATATATATATATATATATATATATACACATATATATACATATATATATATCTATATATATATAAATATATATATATATATATATATATATATATATATATATATATATATATATATATATATATATATATACATACATACATACATACATACATACATACATACATAATATGCAATAACCTGCAAACAGAACGGAAAGTGCTATCCCTGGATTCTATAGAAGAATACTTGATAATAATAGTAGGCAGAATTAATATTTTAATACAAATAATGCTATTATACAAGTTAGAGACTATTTACTTCATACTCTACAAAGAATCGAACCCAGGTCCGCGGGTAAATGGCACCCATCGCTTTGCCTGCACACATGAGCCCATGTTCCATCACGACAAACATCACCAAAAATGACTGTGTAGATAGATGAAAAATAATTGCCATGTCGTGATGCGAGTGTGTCTGCTACACACGAGTGCGTATAACATCATTTTTGGTGATGTGTGCTTAGTCGTGTGGGAATATGGGCTCGTGTGTGCATGCAAGGCGTTGGGTGCTGTTTACCCACGGATCTGTGTTCGAATCTCCGTAGAGTAAGAATTGAAAATTCCCTAACCTGGATGATTATATATATATACATACATATATATATATATATATATATATATATATATATATATATATATATATATATATATATATATATATATATATATATATATATATATATATATATGTGTGTGTGTGTGTGTGTGTGTGTGTGTTTTCCGAGCATATTTGATTTGACCTACCTATACAGTCATTTACTGAAGTGGATGCTTGAGAGAGAGTTGTACGTGCAAAACCACACGGTTTGCAGAACATTTGATCAGCAACATCTTGATAGAATCCGACAGGGCAAGGATCACACCTGTCTGTGCTGCTGTTGTGGGAATATCCACGTTGACAAATAACTGTAAAACAACATCTTTTTAGTATAAGCAAATGCAGATCAATGACTCATTTCTTTCTTGAAACATTCAACTTTAAAAGAAAGGTCGAAAATAGGTAACGATAGCAATAAATCACGAACTTTTACACTATCGGTACTTAATCGTATGATAGAGTCTCATCATCGCATCTTATCTTGTATTTAAAATGTAAACAGTTATGAGGTTCCGTTTATCCTGTTTCTATAAAAGCGATGAAGAAAATAAAATTAACTATAATACGTACATATGCACTGGTTTACGGATATTGCTCCTGTTGTGTTGGTAGTTTTTGACGATTCACAAGTGATGCAGCTAGTAAGCCCCGGATTCGGCTGGTATGTCCCACGTTGACATGGCTGACAACGTGTCATGTTAAGGTTCCAAAATGTACCGGGAGAACAAAGATCTATGAAAAATGATGCTTAAAATGATACACTATTGTAGACTTCATGAACGAACCAGAGATACTTTTTCAAGTTTTGATAAGATAATAACGCACTGCCTTAAGTCATGTAGGTTGTAGACATTATTGAGAGATTATTAGTTGAAAAACCATATGCGGTATACTGAGTATTTATTCACAACAAAAAACGTAATCCCTGGGCCTGTCATGTGTCGTGTTACATATGCAGATACAATTTGATAATTCAAATGTTCATTGCCAAGAAAATCTCCAAGTGCAACATTGGAAATTTCTCACCCGAATTAAAGAAACATTCTAAATCTCAAATTGTCACAGGTGACATGCGACTACAATTCTTAGTTATGTTTATAACGATTCCATAGCATGTCTGTATTGCCAATTCATCAATTACCAGCTATATACTATTTTTGGTGGTAGCCTTCTCTGCTGTCTGACATAAGTATATATGCCGATTCCTTACATATGAGGAGTAAGTTCATCTCTCTCTCTCTCTCTCTCTCTCTCTCAACTAAGCACGTATCACCAAAAACTGATGCGGCTGAATCAGTGTTATATGCATTCATGAATAGTAAACACTCGCGAGTATCTGTTACACAAGAGTGCATATAACACCGATTCAGTCGCATCACTTTTTGACGATGCGTGCTTAGTCGTGATGAAATATCGGCTGGTTGTTTGCAGGCAACGAGATGGCTGCTGTAACGGCTTAATATCATGATCGTATTAATAGAAGAAATAAATATGTTTTGGAATTTCTTGGGTGTAATCCAGATTATAATTTTAATTTTGTAAAAATCAGAATAATTTAGAAGGTTATTTTCCATTAGGTATTGAATTGCTTTAACAAAAATGCTAATTGTGACCTGAGGTCAAGTAAATAACTATATAAGCTTGTAATTGTGAGGACTTGATCATTCTTGCTTAAATTTTTAGCAGAATCAACTTGAATGTTGTGTCCAGCATTGTTTGTTGTTTTCTTTCGGGCTGGGCATTTTTACTTCAAATTGTTGAATTCAAGTGATTATTTCATCCGGAAATACAAAAATACTGCGATGAAATTATTGGATAGAGATATTCACTGGAATTTATACTGAATTCAAACCTGGAACTATATTAATGTGATTCAACGAATGACATTTGACACATCAACACTCGATAGGCTATAACAGACACGTCATCGACTTCAGTTGTTGGATTTCTACGGGACTTTTTCTAAGTTTTACTCAGGATTTTTTATTCTAGGACTTGTGTCTGTAATATTTGATTATTTTTTTTATATATTTAATGTAATATTTGATTATTTTTTTTATATTTAATTCGCAATATTGAAAGTTATTTTTTCTTATTTTCGCTTTGTATTCTAGATTTTATTTTGGCAAATCATGTTGTCTTCATTCTTTTCTGTTAGTTATTTCAAAAGCATAGGCTCGTAGCAGAAAATTGGGCTCTTCTCCTTGGGATAAGAATTTAGCTAAACTATTTCAGAAAACTTTTTTTTTTTAATTTTGATTCATTTTTTTTTTTGGGGGGGGGGATTTCTAAATTCAAGGTATTCTTTCACCTTTTCGAAATCTTTAGTATAATCAACAAGCTTTTACCAATATAATCTAAAATGGTGACCTTTACTTCAAGTCCTACCCAGCTACAGTTAGACTCTTTCAAAAAAAGATGAATTTATTCAGCTTGCCAGGGTAATATAACCTTTCTGAGGCAAGGAATAACAATTATTTTGCTATAATATTTGGTGGAAAAGAGTGCTTTGGATAAACGGTCTTTTGATTTGATTAATAAATGTGCATCAGATTCCAACATAAAAGTAAGGGAATCAAAATTAAAATAGAAGATGAAATTAAAGTTAAGAAAGCTTGAGCTTCAGAAAAAGAAAGAAGAGAAGCAAATGCGATTAGAAAAAGAGGAAAAAGAGAGGAAAATGCAATTTGACAAAGAGGAGAGAGAGACAAATGCAGTTACAGAAAGAAGAAAAGTCATACAATTGCAGTTACAGAAGAGGAGAAATGAATGTAAATGCAAACGTAAACATTAAAGGAAGCATGGGAATTGCAGAGAGAAAGAGAAAAGGAAGAAAAAGATATCAATTTATATAAAAATAATTAGAGCTGGGAAGTGAAAAGCACATTCCAACTTTACATACAAATTCAAGTGCATTCCAACTTTACATACAAATTCAAGTTTTGATGTTAGTAAGAATATTAAGTTAGTGTACCCTTTTAGACAAAAAGAAGTAGATAAATATGTTTCTCATTTTGAGAGGAAAAGAAATGCTGCAAATTCGAAATGGCGACGATCGCATTGGACTCTATTATTACAAACTGCTCATTTTTTCAAAGCCCGAGTCATCCATTCTTTCCTGTCATTATAGCAAAGTGCTAACCATGATTTGGTTAAGGAATGCATCTTAAAGGGTTACGAGTTAGTCCCTGTGGATTATCGGCATAAATTCAGGAACTATTAAAAAGAAGCCGCAGAAACTCAGGTTGAATATGCAAGAGAAAAAGAGCAGTTATTTTATAGGTGGCGCTTATCTAAGAAAGCTGATCATGATTACGAAACACTAAGACAACTCGTATTACTTGAAGAGTTCGAGAATTGCGTCCATAGTGATGTTAAGACTTATCTTGATGAGCATAAGACCGAAACTTTAGAAAATGCTGTCCGTACTGCTGACGAGTATTCCTTAGCTCATACAGTTTCTTATGTTAGTAAGTATTTCACTAATAAGTCTTGTGTTTAAAAAGTATTTCAGCCTAATACGAGTCGTTCCAAATCTAAATTTGCACAAGTTTTAGAACTCGAGTTTCTGATACAAATGGTCAGAAGTCCTGATCTCTTCCAACATTTATCTATTGTAAGAAGAAAGGACACGTTATTTCTGATTTCAACAATTTGAAAAATATGTAACAGAACCAAGACAGACCTATTCCGAATTCTCTTATTTCTAAGAGGTCAAGGTCACGGTCATTTATTTAAACCAACACATTGGTTGGGTCTAATAAAGCCCAGTCTGACTTTATTATGGAGAATCATGAACCATTCATGTCGAAGGGTTCTATATCACTCATGGGTGATTCGACTAATCCTATCCAATTCAAAAAATTATTAAGGGACACAAGATCTTCTCACAGTTTTTTTAATTATCATCTACTTTTTCTTTGTTTGAAAAATATTCTTCTAACAACAGTGTTCTTATTCAGGGAATATAGTGCGGCTTTGTTAATGTTCCTCTCCATTTTGTAAATTGGTCATGAGAGTCTCAGGGCCAGGAACAGTCGGAACAGCGTTATCTTTACCCTTTGATGGTATTCATTTGTAACTTGTCAACGGCATAGCTGAAAATAAGGTTGTGGTTAATCCACTTGCAACTGACAAGACTGGTTTGGATCAGAACGTCGATCCTATTGAAAAAGAAATACCTGATTTATACCCAGCTTGTGCAGTTACCAGGACTATGGCAAAGATAGCTTTTGAAAATGACATTATTCAGGAAGGTATTCCTTTTAGCTGACGCATGTATTGGTCATATTTTTAATGACATCACGTTCACTCCTCGTTTGGATGAATCAAATGGTACTGATTACAGTGATCATCTTTGAACTACTCATTCTCTTTATTCTAATTAGAGCGACAAACGACAATCACTTGTCTTCGAACAGGAAAAAGATCATGCAATCTCCTACCTTTTTTAAAGAGTCATTAGGGAAACTGAAGCCACAGAAGTACCTGTTTATTATTTCATTAAACATGGGATTCCTATGAGAAAATGGAGACCACCTGAGGTACATGCTGGTGACAAATGGTCAGTGAACTATCAAATTGTAACTCCAAAATCTTACAGACAGTAAATTCTTAGTCTTGTTTATGAAACCCCTTTGGCTAGTCATTTAGGGATTAATAAGACTTATAACAAGATCTTGAATCACTTATATTGGCCAAAAGTTAGAAGTGATGTTTGTAAATACTGCACATCTTGTCATAATTGTCAAATGGTAGGGCAACCCAATCAGAAGATACTTACGGTTCATCTGCAACCTATTCCTGCATTTGACAAACTATTTAGCAGAATAATGGTAGATTGTGTCGGCCCCTTACCTAAGATCAAGTAAAATAACGAATACGTCTTGACCATAATGTGTGCCTCAACAAGATTCCCAGCAATCGGGCTCTACCTATTTTGGAGTAACAAATCTTCGGAATTTAGAAATTATGAATAATCTGGACTAGAACGTTCACATTTGCAGCAATAAGGAAAAAGGAAATAAAACAGTTATTACTTGAATATGAGCACTTAGTTTAAGATGTTCATACAAAACAAAAACTACCATGACGTTGAAATTGTAAATCCCACACCTGTGATAAAACACCCGTACATGATGAACCCTCTAAAACAGGAATGTTTGAAGAAAAAAAAGAAATTCAGTATTTGCTGGAGGATGATTTTATGGAGCCGAATAAAAGTGACTGGAGTTCACCATGTATACTTGTTCCGAAACCAGATAATACTTTCTGCATCTGCACTGATTATAGAAAGGTGAACAGTGTGTCTAAACATATTCATTTCCATTACCAAATTTCGATGACTGCATTGATTGAACTGAAAATGCGAATTATGTCACCAAATTTGACCTTCTGAAAAGATTGAGAAAAATACCACTGGCGGATAGGGAAAGTGAAATTTCGACATTCGTGACTCCAGATGAACTTTATCGGGCATATCAAGGGAAAAGATCATTTAATAGCAGATGTCCTTTCCGTGTATAGAAATATTTTGTTTCATGTGCACATTGCGTCATTCATGGGATTTCATCTTATGTAATTTTTTCCACGTGTATATTTTACTTAAAGTTAAAAGAAAGATTTATTGTTTAAATCTTTATTTTTATGAGAGGAAGTGTTATGTATGTTTAATTTAATTGTTTCTTCGTTTAAATTTTTTTAATTTCATTACATGTTATTTTAATGTAACATTTTATGCTGGACTTGACCTTGTCTAAAACTGAGTTCATTTCTTCTTGGCCTGATTGATTTTTTTATTTTATTTAGTGTAAACAATACAATAGCTATATTATTCTCTCTGTGCATGGGCTTAATATCAAGATCATCATTAATGGAAGAAGCAAATATGTTTATTTGGGTCTAAGTTTTGGAATTTTCTTAGTAAACGCCAGGTTATGGTTTTGATTTTGTAAACATCAGATCATTCTACAAGGTTATTTTCCATTAGGTAATGGTTTTTATAGAAAGTGCTAACTTTGCTCATTCGTGCTTTATGTTTTAACAGAATAAATTTGTATGTTGTATCCAGAGTTTTGTTTTATAATTTCGGGCTGCAATCTATTTCTTCAATTGTTTTATTCAGGTGATTATTTTATCTGGAAATACAAAAATGCTGTGATACAATTCTTGGATAGGGATATTCACTGTAATTTCTACTGAATTCAAACCTGGAATTATATTACTGTGATTCAATAAAAGACTAATGACCCATCAACACTCTATAGGCGACAACAGACACAGCATCGCCTTCAGTTGTGGGATTTCTTATGGACTTTTTCTGAGTTTAATTCAGGACTTTAAATTACAAGACTTGTGTTTGTAATTCTTTGATTATTCCGGGATTTAATTTGCAATATCGTAAATTCTTTTTTCTTATTTTCACTTTGTATTCTAGAGAAATAAATTGTTAAATTTTACAAAGCATGTTGCCTTACACTCTTTTTCTTTTACTGTGCACTCTTTGTCTCTGAGAAAGAGAGGGAGGGAGGGAGAGACCAAGAGAGCATGTCAATATATATTTTAACCTTGATCTCATGTATTAAAGAGGCACACATAAACTGTATGATTCCGCTCTTAGTAGTGATTTCCTGTTTAATATGAACACATGTAAGGCTCCCTTGTGATCACTGATTTTAATGCAATAAAAACGTACACACTTCTATTTGAATCTACTTTGAGTAATTCACTTACAAACATTGCAAAAAGCAATTGATGTTGTCCTCGTTCCATTTGTGGTCGAATCAGGAGGACATGGTTGGCATGATCCAAATCTGTCTATTGCGCTGTCCTTGTACGTACCGATTGGACACGATTCACAGCTGTTTATGCCAACTTTAGCGTATCCGCTTGGACAAAAGACTACAAGTATAGAAAGAAAGTCATGGTCCTAGTTTCTCGTTATTGCAAGCATTTCATATACAGTAATTGAAAATGCAAAGCCTTAAGGTTAGGAAGCCCTAAAGTATACCCATATTGTATTCATAAGGCAAATATGCTACAATTAAACAGCATAGCAGTTACTTCGTGATTTCGTTCTTACTGACATCATTATATAATGTATCTTACATAATAGATTCGATGAATATACAGTAAAGTTTATAACCCTCTTTGAATCGTGATGTTTGTGCTATTTATTCTAGGTAACGTACAAGAGCAATCGCTTATGCTGGTAGATCCGGTTCTGTTGGTGACCCAATTCTCGGGACTTCCACAAGATATGCAGCTTGTCTGAGACGTTTCTGGTTGGTAGGTCCCTATCTCACAAGGCACACACTGGCTTGTTCGATTATCAATACGTTGTCCAGCGCTACAGAACACTGTCGATGTAAGAGTGGAAAGAGCAAGCATCGTCAGTAGATTTGAGTACTGTTCAATATTATCCCATTATAGAAAGCAAAGATTTCAATCGATCTATGAAAAATTATGTCCCCCTACCGACCAACAAAAGAACTTGGATGAGAGAACTGTACACTAAATGCATCATCGTTTCAGGCATGTCAGATATTCAAATTTTGAGAGCTGTTTAAAGAAAATTGTTTACGTTGTTACACCGTTTCATAAATAAACATGTATTATAGTTTTCTGGCATTTAATTGTTATGAACGCACCATTCGTTGTGCAAATAACAACTTCCTGAACAGCAAGTGAGACAGCTAATTAATGAACGGCTAATTCTACTTGTCACACTTTTAAGACCGCGAAAGTCAGATATTGACAACTTTACAATATACATTATATCAACGAACAATCAAGTGTATTCAGAATATTTACTGAAATAGTTTAAGCCTCTAGTATCAATGACAGCTCTTCATTAAATAAATAAAATATCATCTTGTTTCAAAGACACGTCTTAGAACATATCTACCTTGACACTGTGTTGATCCTGTGGTTGAAACGTAACCGGGTGGGCAGATGAAGCATTCCGCTCTTCCAGTGTTTGGTTGATATTGTCCAGGTGGGCAATATTGGCAAGACACAAGAGTTGTGTTGAAGAAACTACCCGCATTACATATATCTAAAATTGAAGAGAAGTGCCAATTTAATGACAACTCAATGGCTGCTTTATTTATTAGTATTTTCAAGTTTACGTTGGACAAAAAACATTTATCTGAGTAGATACGTTGAACGGTGTCTTGTATCGATACATGCATGCAACAGAAGCACTCGGATTCAATGAGAGAGAGATAAAAGATGATATGTGAGACAGAAAAACTGAATTCTGAATTTAATGCTTGTGTCACTTGTCCCATTAATACATACATTTCTGAAATAAATGATGTATTTTATAATACCTTTTACTAAAATAATTTGTATGTATTATTCTTTCTTTTTTGGAAGTGGGGTGAGATTTGATTAACAAAGAACCCGTACTGTGGAACATTAATTGATCTTTACACTTATCTTTTGAAATCTGTGGAACAAATGAAAACATATTTTCAACTGTTCTGTCTTTCAACTCTCATCCTCAGAAAAGAAGCAGAAACAATCAAAAGTTTAAGCTTAGTTTTTTCTAAACCAAAATAGACTGATTATTCACTTCAAGACTTAAAAAATTTAATGTAAGGACTGACATCAAAATAACTTTAGGGCAATCTTTCTTTCCTCTTGGCGCTTTAGTTTCTTCTACTTCTTTCAATCTTTCCCTCTTCATTTCTTATTTTAGGACTTTACAATCGCCTACTTACGTCCTTAATTATACCTTTATGATAATTGGCAACTTCTGTTTATCTTTTGAAAACTAAGGAACAATTAAAAGCAACAGTTTCGTCTGCCTACCCTCATATTCGGAAAACAAGTACATGCAATAAAAAATAAAAGCTTATTAGATTTATTCAAGACAACAAACATTATTATATGAACGGATATAAAACAACTTTGGCAACGGTTCTCGTTTCGTTCTGGCTTTATTTTCTTTATTCTGTTTCTATATTCTAAATTATTTTCTTTGTCCTATTTATATATTCTAGCTTAATTTCTTTGCCCTATTTCTATATGCTAGTTTATTTTCATCGTTATGACTTTTAAGATATCCGACTTACCATAGCACAACGCGGAACCGGTGAGATAGGTTGTTCTGCCTGATGGACAGATCATGCAGCTCTGTTGACCTGACGCGTTCTGATACTGACCAACCGGACACTCCGCACATGCTGCTGTATTTACAGTGCTTGTATGGTATCTGCCGGCTGAGCACGGTACTAAAACAATAGTCATTTTGATAAAATAAAATATCTACAGAGTACTTCGTGTGTAATGTTTGTATATGGACAAATACATTCCAATAACGTATTTATATCACCAATAATTATATAATTTTTATATTATATTGAATTACAAACGTTAACCCGTTAGTTTAATAATATAATTGACAAACAGCCCCAGACTTAGACTTCTCTTAGTTGATTTGAGAAAAGTTTTTAACTCACTTTCATAGCCCTTTGTTGATAATGTTTTACATTGTTTTAATTTTGGCAAGGAGTTTACAAAACAGATACAAAACATTTAACATGAATATAAAAGCAGATGTAATTTTTAATGGAAAACGCTCATCGTGGTGTGATATTAAGAGCGGTTATCGACAGGGAGATTTCCTCCTCTTTATATTTTCATACGATCTGTGGGGATATTATTCCATATGACTAGGAAGAGTTCAAACGTTCAAGCACGTTATATTAATAATACTGACTATCTTATTTTAAAATATGGAGATGACTAAGCACTCACTATTTAGTGTTCTGAAAAGTCACTTAAGTCTGCTTTGGAACTTTTCATATCAATATTCTAAATCTGAATGCCTCAACACAAATATTAACTAACTAAAGCATCCTGGAATGGTTGAAGAGTAGGAAGTAATTTCCGGTATTTTTTTACCCGTGTCTTCTCTCAGGGCTGATATGGCGTTCGACACAGACGTTCATGTCTGTGATTCAGTCTGGCACACCTAAAAATTCCGTATTGCACACCCTAACTGAAACTACTACTTTTACAACTTGAAATAGTCAATAATAGTCCACTTACAAAAACAATGTGAATGATTTATTACTACACTTTTTAAACTACTCAGAACTGTCAACACACGTCTGTAATTTTATGAAAAGCAGTCATATTGGGTGAAAATGGCGGCTTTTGCGGCTAATGATAATGGAAGAGTTATGTATGGCTGTAAGTAGCGACGAAAAGTTAGTGGGCATTTCACGGTTTCTTCCACCTAGAAATTCGAGTTGGAGGTTTACAACAAGATTTAGGCAATGTTTGCTAGTGAGTTCTCAGACGAAGCTGGTGTGCAATGTGACACCAAACATGACAGAGAGGAAAACACAAAGTACTTTGCCACTGAAAAAATTTAAAAACTCCAGACAAAGTAAGAAAGACTAAGGGAATCAAGATTTCAAAGCTTGTTTAGAAATTCCCCCAAGCTCATGGAAAACTTAATTAAACACTTAAATTGGTGTCTACCTGGATAATGTAATAACACTGCATGGTTTGTACAATGAAGTGGATAGTGTTAAGATTACAACACATCTATAGACAGATAATTCAGCACGGATATAATATTTGATCTTCAAATGAATTTGCTATTTGAAAACAATTCTCAGTTTTAGGTGTAACCATTTTCGCCAGCCGAGGTTCCGATATGTTAACCTAGCTACACCTTGGCGGATCGATCATATATTTCCGATTTTGGGGTTTGTGAATTCCGTTCTATTCGTCGTGATATCACCGCATCGAATCAAAATCAAGTTGTGCAAATCTGACAGTTGTTCCTACATGATCGAGACAAGGAAAATACACACCTAGAATGAACTGAAAAATGAACAATTTTTCGCTTCCGGTCCGTGTTTGAACAAATACATCCTTTCAATCAAATACACTGTAATGGCCTCTCTCTGGTACGTAGTCATAATTTCGATGTTAAACTTACAAAGTATCCTTTTGAAGTTAATTGCTTCCACGATTATTGGCCGATGTACAATCCACCGCTGTTACACGCTATCGGTTAGATGACATTACGTACTATCGGAAGATACTCATGAAATCCAATAGATCTCGCTAGGACAACGCACTGAAATATCTGACTGATCCGCCAAGGTGTAGCTAGAACAAAATATCGGTACCTTAGTTTGCGGACTTTAAACAAAAGAAGTCTTATAAGTCGAAGAATACAATTTTTTATTAACCGTAGACCAGCTGATTTTGGTCCCATATGCAGCAATGATGATGCTAAGAAGTGATATTCAACAACGAAAAATATGGTCTGATAAATTCTTTTATATTAATATTATTGAAAAATCGATGTCGTTTAGTAAATCTGAGGATAAAACTGACAAACAGTCGCCGCATAAAGGTAGACGTATCACAGAGAGCTGTGCTTTCTGACTATGACGCAACTTTTGAATAATTACATTTTGTTGAGATGTTTTTGAGATTATTTCATAACTGGGACACGTGCAGGTAATTGTATGTTTGTTTACATTTGTAATTTTTGTGATTGTTCAAGTAGAAGATAAAGAGAAGAAAACAAAAATATTGTTTAGATTCTCTTCTTAACACTGTTTAGATTTTCTACTTAACACATGTCTGTATGATTATTAAAAATCTAGTCCGCATGTTAAAAGAGACAGAATCTTCCGTTTGTTAAAAATGTATGCTTAATTCATCACCTTTAAATTCAATGCATTATTAATTTCCATACTGTTAATTATATTCTCTCTTACACACACATACACACACACGCACGCACATTCTCGCATTATTATTATTATTATTATTATTATTATTATTATTATTATTATTATTATTGTTGTTATTATTATAGCTGTTAAAACAGTTGAAATGTGACAATTACCCACGCAATACAAATCTGAAGGTGAACCCCTTATCAGAGTAATTCTTCCAGTTCCACACGATTTACATGACGTCGCATTATTTTGATCCTGGTAGAACCCAAGTTCGCATTGGATACATACGTTAGTTGTGGCGTTGAAGTAGGTTCCAGAGTCACACACAGTAACTAAAATAAATTAAAGTCAAGTTTAAGATGTAAATAATTATCTAAAGCCACTATAATCTATGCATTTATGTATATAGTATACCCCCCCCCCTCTAATTGTTTGCATCATTAACCTAGAAATAATATGTACAAATCTTTCACATTCTTCATCTATTGCAAACGAAAAAGCAAAGCACACACATATAAGCCAGTCGAAGCAAGCAAAATCTGTTTTCCTATTGAACATTCGGAGTCTTTGTTGGATTTAGACTAGTGATGTAGAGTTAGCCTGCCAAATAATGGCAAACGTCTGAAAATGACAGCATTGAACAACTCTACTATATGTTGCGTAGTCTCGTTGACTATAATCACTACAGATATTTAAATTAAAAGCTCCTTCGTGATATCGTCATCAGAGTGACGCCATAATAGCAAAATCAGTGTGACTCTGTAATATCGACATCACTGTGATGCCCATAGTATATGGTACACTCCTTTGATTGATTTCTATTTAGGTAAGGTTTATTTAGCTGTCTGATATTATGCTCTCTGCTTTTCGCTGACTTGAGGTATGAGAGTACGTACTTTTACATCTTATAATTTTACTTGCGGATTGAGCAAGTATTTTTATTTTATGGAACTCATTATTGTAATCTGAAGAAAAAAAAATAATTTCTATGGTTCTCGATCAAGCGAGACATTTGATAGTTCTCGGTTGTCAAAATTGTATGGACTGGTGGTACACTTCAGACAGAATGTTAACCGACAGATATTGCCGGATTAAAATGTACTCGTTTGATCTTGACAAGCTATGCATTATGCTTTTCATCTGATATCCCAGGCAACTACTTTTCATATTTGCTTCCTGCATAGTAGAATTTGTTTTACAAGATCTCGTAATTAAAATGTGCATGTGCGTAAAGTACATTGCACCAGTCCTGATATAAATCCTAATATCAAACATCCACGAAATTGTTTTATTTATGTTTAATCTTTTTTCTCACCTAAAAATGGAGTTTCAAGATGAATCTACGAAGTGTCCCCTTTTTCAAGTTTAACCTAAACATATCAAATATCAAATACAAACCTTGCAAGCTACGTTATATTTTCGAACTATATATATATATATATATATATATATATATATATATATATATATATATATATATATATATATATATATGCATGAAGTGGTTAACACGAATCATTTTTTAGTTAAATTTCGAGGCATACCTCGACACTGTGTAATGTGTGGCGCCAGTAAAGGGTGTGTTTGTGACTAGCGGACAAGTCTTACAGGAGGTCCACTGGGACAAATCCTGGTATGTCCCGTATGGACAGTTCCAGCATTCCTCAATGTGTGTGTGTGTGTGTGTGTGTGTGTGTGTGTGTGTGTGTGTGTGTGTTTTGACGTCTGCATTGTGACAGTTTCTAGTGATGTCTAGCATTGGGACATCATGCCGCACACATGTAGCATCATGTCCCACCCAGTAACATTATCCTGACACCAAGCCAACCAGTCCTAACACTAACCTCTTATTGTCTTAATGCTCAGCGCCAAGCAAGGCAGCTGTTAGTACCATTGTTATAGGTATTTTGATATGACGCTGCCGTGGTTCGAGCCTGTGAACTTCCGCATCCAAGGCGAACGCTGTAACCACTAGGCCATCTGAGCGGTCGCAGGATCACTGTAAACCTCCGCTGTGTCTGTTATCTACATAGTAAGTCCCGGCTTCACATATTTCTGGTATGCTAGCAAAGTGAAATAATGTATGTACACGTAACTCTACCGTGATCACGTCATGCTTCCAGATTTGACCTCCCCAATATTTTTGGAAAAATATTGGATAAAGCTATAGCATGAATCTTTCCTTGATAATACCGAAAAAATTTAAAGGTAGGTCGCTGAGCCTCTAACCGAAGAAATATGCTCGCACACACACACACACACACACACACACACACACATTCTAAATTTGACTTCGCACAATTTTTAAAGCAAACTAAAAAGTAGTTTCTTAACAGGGTCGAACATGTTAAAATTCCAAAGGGGGAGAAATCGTACATAAGGCGACGTAATTGTGACTAGTGTCTTTTATTGAAAAATTGAAAACGGATGTGTTTATAATGATTCATTAATGGCAAGAGCTCAGTGCTTGAAATGAAAATAATAAAGTCAACGAAAAATATATGGCACCTTTGGAAATAATAAGCGATTCACGACTGTCTCAAATCGGTATAGATGAATTTCTTTTTTTAAGAAAATAAGATGGTCGTTGCGTGCATGTTGAACCCGAGTCTGAGCCTTGAAAATGATGACGTTTCCATAGGTATCAAGGAGTTAAAAATGTTTTTACTTTAAAATGTTAATCAACGGCGCGTACAGAAATTTGGACGGACACGCACAAGGACACCAAAGAGTCAAGCTTCCTCCAAGGCAGACTCAAAATAAATGCTCCCTTTGGTGGAATGGCATTCGCTAGTCTTTATGATAGCTTCTGAGTATGATACGTTCATGTTGTTAACTGTGTTGCTATCATCAATGCAGATTTTTTGGTCACACCTGGCAGCCTTAAGACCTTAAAAAATTTCGGAAAGTTATTGCTAATCAGTCAAAAGGAAAATTAAACTGCATTCGATAAGGCCACAAAAATATAATTATTGGAGTGCAATTCAAGGGTTCATTTTTTAATTATTCAAGAACCAAAATACGTACGTTTCATTTCTCACTACAATGACCATATACTTACGACACTGTCCATTTAATACTCCACCTCCTGTCGTACACTGAAATTAGAATTGATATTTACAAACTAATTTGCATAAGGTACTGTATTAGAGTTATTAACATATCTCGTAAAGAAATTGTATTTTCAAATCTTAGTAATGCTTCAATTAATTCGTCAGTATTAATTTTATTTTATTTATTTTATTCGTCTGCAATTTAGTTTTTAATTGTGATGAAGCTGAAAATAAATTATCCATGTTTCCGTTAATGTTGACATATGGTACAGTCATTGCTTATTGTTGCTTTGTAAAATTTCTAGTACGGGAGAGTTCCGGATCTGCAATGATAATGCTTGACTTTTATTATCACTGGTCTCGGCAGATGAAATTTATAAAGTGTCAGAAGGACACTAAAAACGCATGTATTTCGAATATCACTTCAGATTCTATTGAATCTTAGTCATCACAGAAACATTTTTCAGAAGAAGAAAAAAAACATTCGGAAATTTTTGCTTCTCAAAGTAGAGTAGCGTATTTTACTTAGTCACTTCACTTTTACCTCTCGTAGAAAAAAAATTAAAACCATTTTTAACTATACAGTTAAGATGGTAAACGTAACAGTCTTCACTTAGCACTGCTTTGTAAGATTTCGATCTGTGACCTTCACTGAGGGGCGATTTTTCGATTTTGTATCTTACGTAAGGAATGTCAGGTTTCCATGTTCTAACTTATGTAGGCTATGTCAGGTTTCCATATTATATCTTATGCAAGCAAGATGTGTGCATTTACCCTATTAGCAGGACGACGTACACAGATATACCAAAACATACCCAAATAATGTCTCATTACTAGCCATATAATATACAAATACATGTACGTTTTAATCCGATTAGATGAAAATAAAACTAAATTTGAAACTAATTACACACTTAAGGATGAATCCATATAATTTAAGAATTTTGGCAAACATAATTTTGTATAATCTGAAAGAACTCATGTGAGTTTATGCCCGCATATTAATTAATGAAAAACTAAAGAAATTAATAAGTCAGACATCGAGTTAATTAATAATAAAATCATTTAAAAGTAATTAAATGTTTAAATAAGAAGTTATTCGTCATGTATCATTCCAAGTAATGTACAAATTACACATATTGTTTATGATATTTGGCCGAGTGGTCTAAAGCGCTCTCCGTTACGGATCACTGCCATCTCACCTCTGTCTGCGTGGGTTCGAGTCTCGGATTCGGCTAATGTGGGTATGTGAGAAAGCCTGCCAGTAGCTTCTCGTGGGTCGGTGGTTCTTTCCGGGGTTTTCCCGGGTTCTTCCTCCACCATTAATACTGGCCGCCATGTATAGCCAATCGCGTGCTGAAAAATGGCGTTAAGCCCTACAACAACAACAAAAAAAGTTTATGATATTTAGTTCTCAAATGCATTCATAACAAAACCTTAAATTGGTAATTCGACCTGTAGCAACTTAATTACATGAAACTTCACAAGTTGTTACTACTGTATATGTTTTGGAAGATGTTAACTGTATATTATAGCTAAAGCTAAGGTAAATGAACTGAGATGTGACTGATTTATTTTAAAAAAGACGTGATCCTTTCTGCTGGAAGGCAGCAAAATGGATTAATTGATCTGCAGTTTGTTTCAGAGTTGGGCAATCATTCAGCCCATTTAATCACGTTGCTTTATTTATGTTGTCAAAGAAATTGCAAGGCAGACATCCATTTCAAAAATCACACGAATGAAGAAATCTCGATCGAGGATTCTGTCACACAGGAAGTCACAAGACAAGGAATTCAGTAAATTTAAAAATCTTCCTCCATCAAAGTTCCAATATACGACTTTAATGCTACAAGAAAAATGTATCTTAATATTTTGACTGTGGTGAGATTTCAAGAAAAAACACGTATAAATTAATGTCATGGCGGAATCAGGCAATATCCAATGTTCAAGAAGCAAAACTATTTTGCCTTGATAGTCCAACACACACTAACTTCTGCTACATGGACGCAGTTATTAATCGTCATAATGTTGAGTGTACTTATTGTTTCTCTCATGATTTGATTTCCTGAACAATACACAAGGCCATTGTACGTTGATCAGTGAATTCACAGAAAACCAAAGTGACAGTATGTTATGAACTTCGGCACGATTTTGACGCAAGACGGCTTCTGTTTGGGAAAACTATCGGCTACTACTATACTTGACATACCACCTGTAAAGTTACTGAGATGTATTCTTAGCTACATTGTGCCTTTTAATGGGAGTGCTCTAATATATAGCAGCAAGCTCGAGATGCAACTGTCAACATCTTCATGGAGAAGAGCAGGGAAATCCACCCCTACTACAGTTAATGGACACGGGCATATTGTGAATGAATACCAACCTCATTTATGAATATGTCCTGACCGTCTAGTAAACTGTCTGAGCTTTAGTTCAAATCATAGTGTGCTTAAAGTGAAATGCCCCTATCGACTTTGGAACATACATCCACTTAAAGCAGCAAACGATTCTAAAAGTTTCTGGAACACACTTATGCCTACTCTTATACAGATGGGCATCTGACAATTACCAAACATGAGTTGTGTGAATTCTTTTGTTTCGACAAACATAAGTTTAGAATGCGAATGAGTTTACTTTGTTAAGGATCTATTTTAATTCAATACAATAGATGTTATATTCAGGGGCGTATTAACCATTAAGCAGACTAAGCACGTGCTTAGGGCACCAGGGCCAAAGGGGGCACCAGAAAGTTGAGAAAAGGGTGAGAAAAAAAAAACGAATGAAGATTTGTAAAAAAAATTGATAAAACTAGTGCAAATTGATCAAAATATTCTGTTTCTTGATTATGGTGCACCCTAGGGTTATCTTCCCAGGTGTACGTGGAAAGGAGGGGGGCACCAAGATTTGTCAGTGCTTAGGGCACCAGTGAGCTTTAATCCGCCCCTGGTTATATTGCTTGGCATGTTTACAAGATTTGAAATTTGTATAGTTCCCACAATGTTCTTTTTCAACTAAAGTGGTCATATCGTCGTGTTCATGACTTTTCTTAATGTTGAGGTCATCATTAGCGGTCTAGATTGTTAACAAATGAAAGTAACTCCATAACTTTAAATATTGCACCTTGAAAATACATTTGAATTCTTAAGATTTTAAGGATTTTTCAAACTTTAATACAAATTAATACAAGACATTATTCATTCCTTCGATGTATTATTTATATGTGATGACTGCAACATACGTATTAATAGCATTATTTAACCTTCTCAATATGAGGAAATTTGAGATATTTTGTGAACATTGGGCCCGGTCAAGATGGCATAACTTTATAAAATATTATTAGGATTTCTTATTAGCTCTGCTACGAATGAAGTCATAAACTAGGTAACAGAAAGAACCAAAACCAATAGGATTTTTAAAATGTAACAAATAATTTAATTATCAAATATACAAATGAAAATATAACAGGAACTAACAGTATTGCGAAGTGAATTCAAACTAATCCTGAAAAAATGTTTTATTAGAGCACAAAAGAACTGAAAATTCTGTATAAATTTCAGAACCAGTACACTATCATTAGCAACTATTCAAATAGTGAAAATGAATTTTGCCAGACTAGACAATACCAGCTTCTGAAAGTGCAATGAATGAACTACCAAATATATCAAACAAAAAAAAGTTATCGGCTCTTGCTTTCACAATGTACTTCTGAAGTTCAGGAACTGAAAATGACCAAGTGGAGCTAGCACTTTTTTTTAAATGTGCACATCTGGAGTAAGGCCATGCTGTATACTCTATTACCCATATTATACCCATTAATCATACACCAAAATAAAGGGAATTAAAAGTTCTTTGAACAATATCTAAGATATACAAGCTTTTTTAAATAGCCAGTATAACAAGTGAGGAAATTCGAGAATATTCTTTTTCTTTAAAATTCTAAATGCGAAATTGTAGATCGCTACCTATATGTTGCTGTATACCCCACGTGAGAGATCTTACTACTCAGTCCAATATACCTACATGTGACTTAACTCATCCCATAGGAATTAAATTAATTCATTTAAGATACCACCTGACTGACCTGCCCAATGGGAAAAAGACCGAATCTCGTGAACATATTTATTAAACAATGTTATTTTTTTCATAACTGCCAACACATACGCAAGCATTTCTTTATAGATCCTATAAACTTTTGTGTTCTTTATTATCTTAAAATAGACCCTAAGCACGTACGAAATCCAGCTGGAGATGATCATTTCACTTTGCAATAAATGAATACAAATTATAAAAATGTTGAGTTACAAAAAGTATAGAATGTGTGTGTGTGTGTGTGTGTGTGTGTGTGTGTGTGTGTGTGTGATCATTTTATGATAAAAAGAAACCAGAAATGCAAGAATATAATTATAATATGTGAGAGTATATATCAGTGATTCAGTTTAAGGGAATGACGGTGAGAAATGTGAGACAATGTGACCATAAGAATCTAACAAGTTCAATAATGAGTTTACACATTCACTAAATTTGTAACAGAGTAACCATAAAAATGATAGAAATATTTTATTTCTACAGATAATCGTATCAGGTTTTAAGAATATTTGTAACCTAAGCTTTTTCTGCTTTAAAATGTTCCCACTGAAGTCAACATTTCCAATCAACAGTAAGGAAAAGGAAGATTTTCCAAAGAAGACTGTAATAATGAAAATAAGATATGTCTGGCACGTTTATAGCACTATAAAAACATGAAATTTACATAAATCGGTTTACAGTTTATATGCATGTGCACATAAACGATATATATGTAATTGATGGAGAAAAAAAATACAACATTCAGGTACGTGCTATTTATTGTGGGATTTTACTTTCGATTCCCATTGAATCGATGGAGTAAACACATTACTTAACACTCCCATAACAAATGCCATTCCTGTCACTTTTCATGCATTGATATGGACACTACACTTTGAATTATTCTGAAAAATTTCAAAATCGGGATATCTCGTTCACCATAAAGACGATTTATAGAAATTCGCCTTCTTTCCACTTGTCGCTTGCTCTTTTCTCCTTTTAACTTTTTGTAGAAACAATAAAATTAATTAAATGCCTTTGGAATAACCGAATCAGCCATGGCAAAGCCTCTATCTCTCATAATAGCATCTACACATCAACATTTGGCTGCTAGTCCACTTAATTTTCTTACTTAATTGTGTTATTTATTTATCAGTCATACATCCAGCTGAGAGATTTGACACGTGGTGTTTGGGACTAATACCAATCAGCATTTTCCATGTCATATGCTACTTTTAGTCTGAATACATTCTACTTGTATTACCCTAAGGACTTCAATACCTCTATGATAAATCTCAAAAATCTATTTTAACCCTACAGTTTGGATATAACCTACTCAAAGACTCGGGCATGCTATTTTTTTCTACCGTCGTCCTACCTGGCTATGCAGCAAGAAAATTTTAATGTTCATACATGAGGTCTAACCACTCAAATATTTTGCTGCACGCCGACTTTGCGAAATGGATCTCAGCCTTTCTTTTGCACCTAAACCTGTGTCACATAATTTATTTACCATGTATCTGCATTACATGGTAAAGCATAACAATATAATCTACCTATTTCGATAAATATATTTCGTTAACGTTTACTATTGCAGCGAATGTCTTGGACAGGATGTAAAAACAACTCCCAAGAGAAGAGTGTTTCCGTCTGCCAGTTTTAATTCGTTTAATATAGACTGCATTTCTCTGTCTTCTCTTTGCATTTGCATTGTATTTTTTTGTTCTTTTTCTATCTGTATTTACACTGGCTTCTTCTTTCTGATTTTGAATTTATCTCTTTCTCTCTCCCCTCGTTCTGCAATGCATCACTTCTTTCTGAATCTCAAGCTTTACTAAAGTCTAATTCAATTTGGTTTCTTTAAGCCGCAATCTTTTCAGTTTTCGATCCGAACCAGATAAGTCTTAGAACTGAAACCCAAAGCACTTTTAACCAAACATTCTTTTCCACCAAATAATATACCAAAATAATTTTTGTTTCTTGCTTCGTTAAAGTAACCTTCTCTTTAAAAAAAAATCATATTGTCTCGCTATCTCAAGCAACTCGTCCTTTTTCAATTACTCTAACACTTCCTCTGTAGGATTTAAAACACAAATCTCTAGTTTAGATGACATTGTAAAAGGTTGTTGGTTACAGTAAAGATTACTCAACTATGTGAAAACAAAACACTGGGTACTAAGAAAATTTTGAAGGAAGGTAAATTTAACTTTAAATTTCGAAACTAAATTGTGTTTTTTTTTAAATATCTTAATGAAATTCGTATCCCGGGCAAGTCCCCAAATTACGATAAAACTCTATGGTCTTGAACTAAGTAATAAAAAAGAGTAAAAATCAATAAGTTTTGAAAAATTCAACAAATAATTTATTTCCCAAGAATACAAGAGTAGAAATATAAAAGAACTTAGAGTATGATAAGCTAAATCCTAAACGTTATATCACAAGTCAAAACGTCTAGAGTATTCCTATGAATTTTCAACTGAAACACAACTCAATTTGATTCCTCTAAAGACTACTCCTAGAAAAGGAATAAGTAATTCTGAAGTAAAGAACATTTATTTAAAAAAGCTAAGACACAATAACCAAACAAAAATGATGGTCATTTGCTGAAAGAAGTTCGCAAACAACTTGCCTCTAGAACACTCTTAATTTCTAAATAAAGCGACACATTTGTAAACATCTTTACCTCTAATTACTAGTGATCTTAAATATATAATCTAACATCCTAGAGAAATATTCAAAACAATTAGTACGCGGGTAAGAGCTAAACTCAATTAATGACCAGGATTAGTCACATAATATAGATATACATAACAATATTGCTATTTATCCTTATAAACTTTTCTCCAGCAATTTTATCAGTATTTCTTGAAATGTTATTCCAGGTCATGAAATTCTCAACATTAACAAGCGAGTTTTTAGTGAGTCTCTTGTATTCAAACTGCTATTGTGTCAGTTTGGTTAAGCTTAAGATTGATTTTATTATTTGTCAAATGAACGTCCCTTCCACTGTATTTTTTGTGTCAGACATAGAGTGGTAGAAGTAGGAGACTTTATAGGATCATCCAATTCGATGTATCAGAGGACTCTTAAGGCTTTTATACTTGCAGACGTCGGTATTTATTGAAGAGTTTGCTTGAATATTATAATCTTACCATCTAATAAAAAATATGGTACATTCTTTTCATTGATCATTTTGGAGTACCTTAGACTTACTGCTGCAGTCTATGCTGTCATCCAAGGATACTGACGGAGATATATCACTGGGTATCTCCATAAACCGCTTTGAGTGAAGCAGGCTATATGAGTGGGCTCTTTAGCGACAAAACAATCGGTCTGGGCTGAACTTCATTGCTCTTTTTGTCTCTTCAGCAAGATTCTGAATTGCTTTTGTAACTAAACAGGCAAGAGCTCCATTGCTTTCTGGTTCTTATCTGTTGATTTTATATTCAGAAGCAGCGTCGTTTCCTTCAATTGAAACAGTATCATCCTGATCAATCTGAGACCAGGTCTCCTTCTATTAATAATCTGTTTGTCTGTATCTCATACTAGACGAAAAATATTTTCTCATCCGTACTCCTGACACGCCTTGAAGCCCAAATGGTGACAGAGATTTACGCTAACTGATGACGTTGTGCCACACAGAGTGATAGCATCGAGTTGTTTGTTGATTGACACCGTTTCCAGAGGCCATACCTTTTGTAATTTTCTAGTCAAAAGAGTATGAAATTCCTTAAACGCTGACCTTCAAATTTCTGGATTTCAGTAAAACTAATCTCGCCATCGCTGTAAGCTGGTGTGACCCGCATGCCTTTACTTGAGGCCAACAGAGTGCATTCATTTAAGCGGAAACAAATATATTACACTCTACCAATCTATATGGGTCCTCTCCCCCACCGACACGGTAAGCAATTCACGGCACAATGGTTGCTCCATTAGTAGCCCATTACGATACGCATAATGACAAATCTAGCTTAGTCTACATCCCTTTGTCCGCAGGTGACCAATAATTGGACAAAATCAACAGATTTGCTGATACACCAAAGAGATTCCCGAATTTAAATTTGTCTTCAAAAAGGTGGCAAATATAAAAGGTTAGAATCGTAGACAAAATTGAATTGAGTTTAGACTAGTAAACTTTAAAATATCAATGTCGTACGAACTACAAATGTACCATTATGTTTGTACCATTCTGTTTGTACAGCAATTGCTGAAATTCAATATTGAAATCTCAATAATTTAATCTATTTTTAAAATGTTGACATATTGCCGTAGAGACCATTTCACGCATTTGTTAAATTAGCGAGAAAAACTTTAACGTTTCCTTGCTTGATATATTGAATATGAAATACGAATCTGGGACGTGTTTATGTTCATCTGTTCTTTCCTGAAATGTTCTGACGAAGTCGCACTTGATACATTCCGATTCTAAGATACTTACATTATTCAATGCAGTTTTATGAGCTCACGTAATTAAGTTAATATCTCAATTTCTGTCCAAACCATGAAAAAGGCAAGGTATCTATATAGTCAAGCACGTAGGACTGCTTCGCTTGTTACAGGTAAAATACATCACACTCTTTTGATCTAGAATTCATTATCACAAATCTTGTGCGCATAACGCCTGTATCCATTAAGTTTAATGTAGCCTGTGTCTTCTGTTTAGTTATGTAATGACCGTATAATAAATGACCCAAATAAAACCAATATTTGTCGATTTTGGTTACATGGGATAGGTGCCTCACTTTCTTCTAAGACTGACGGGTCCTAATTGAAAAAATGTTGATAAACACGTGTATAAAGCTATGTGGGTATTTTTCAACGCAAGTCAATATTGGAAATTATTTGCTTTGTGTTTTTTAACTGGAGAAGTCTGCAAATATTTAAACAAACCAAGTGAATAATAAGTATGCATAGCTATGTAAAAACAAATCTGAATAAGGATTAAATACGGCCGCTTCTGTAGAAAATAGTGAGAATGCAGTTTATTAAAAGATCTAAAAAGAACAATGTGGCTATGGTAATTTTGGTAAATAACAGTATATTTAAGTAAGGCATTGCAAGACTGAATATGGGCCCAACTTTAGAAATTGAGACTATAATAACAGAAACTTTAGGAATTGACACACAAAACATACACGAATAAGAAATTATAACGAACCTTGTAAGATGTACAGTTATGTGATCATTTCTTAAACGTTTCACTACAGAAGACATAGACAACCTAACCCGATAAAAAAATATACAGGAAACAAACTCGGATATCTTGCGACCAAAGTTGTTGCTTCTTAGGCACCCATCACTGTCAGTCTACAAATAATATTGGGTATATTCTGACAAATAAATCTTGTTCACCTAGCTTTCTGATCCCTACATGACCGTACCGTTGGGGGCCTTTAAGCCTACCATTATCTTATCAAAATGACCTTTCTAAACATGTTTTCTTACTCTAGTAAACATCATGTTTTCTCGTCCGACCATTTTATTCTCTGGTGATCTGATGCCTACAAAGCAATACACAAAATTTCTAAACTAGCTAGGCCTTTTTATCATTCAGTTTTTTTTTTTATACATGCAATATCTGCGGCATAATGGTTTCGGCCATCTAAGAAAAGCCAACTAGTTTCGGTCTAGCTAAGATAGGATCAAACTTATATCTTGGAAATAACTCAGTAGTGGGACCTCATTGTTTACACGCATATATAATTGTATCTGTACCTTTGAAAAATACAAAATATGAATAAAATCCATTCACGAACATGATCAGACCTCTTAGATTATCATATGCCAAACAAGGTATCAGCATTATTCGTTGTGATGCCGTTCGTCATCTCAAACTAACACAGACAAAATAACGTGGGAATATAAGGTGTACGACATCAAAATTTAAGTTCTAACCCTTTTAATTAACCAATGTTCAGCAAGCACGTGCTACACACCACAACCAGACTCAACCAGTAGGTTTATGAAATCATCTTTTTTATCATAATGAAAAAATCTGTGCAACCACACCATGTCTGTCACGCTGGAGACATTTAAAGAATTTAGCAACACGAGTCAAAAGTAAATATGTCTAAAGAAAAAGAAGGCCCTCAAACACGACATACAGGTAAGCAACTCTGAATAATAAATGACTGTTCTGAATGTCATCTAATGTCATTTTAGGAAATTTAATTGAACATATATCTGGTCATGGAGGAACAAGTAGAAGAACGTATCCTAAATACCGTAAACGCAATCTTGCCCTAATTCTGTGAACGAAAAGGGTGACCATCTGCTTGTACTGACCATTCAATCTTCCACCACTTCCCAGTTCAAAATAAATTAAGCTTATTTTTAGTAAAAGAAAAACAAACAAAACAACAAAATAAAAGGTGCGCCACTTTAGAGAGAGAGAGAGAGAGAAGAGAGGGATTGAACGTGTTTGACCAGTTTAGTCAGTATATGTATAATCCTTAGTAAGTTAATCATCTTTCCATGACAAAAGATATTAACATGACATTTTTATATATTTTATATTGCAATAATTGTCTTTTTGTAACAGCTAAACAAAACATTGGTAGACTGAATGTTTAACTATTCACGGACTATTTATAACTCGTATTGAACACTGTCATGTTCGAGTCAGTTTTTTATTCTCGCGGGTGTTGTTGAATATGAAAACCATGATACTAAACTTAACATATTATTAATTCGATCCTGTGCAATAGTCTGGGACAGGTTTAGCTGAAATAACAAAATCAATTCACTTTAAATGGTATAAACATACCTTTCACCGTGGTTGTGATATAAAATCAGTCTATATTTATGGTATAAAATAGTTAATAATGCATTCAAATAGCAAAAACGTCCATGTTATTTTAAAAAGAGACAAAACTCTTCAAATAATCAATAGTATAATGTAGGATGTTAATATAGTAGAGTGTATGGAAAAAAGACATGTTTACAATATAATGACACGTGCAGCGATGGCAATTGACACACCTATCCGACTTTCTATTGAAACTATGAACAGGAAGTGAATATTTGATTGTATTAGCTCAAAACCTACGCTGACTGTAGGTAAAATATTCCCTAACTTGGGTACAAGGAAGAAAAAATAATGCAATCAACATGTCTGAGTCGCATATTTCTGTACCATGCAGTAAAGTGGGAACAAAATGGATTTTAAACCAAAACTGTTACTAGCAGTACATTACGTGTTTTATCACACATGGTAGCAAAGGTTTCGCGTCTACAATGGCTTGCCTACAAATATGATATGTTTTCCCAGCCACCGCCACCCCACCCCACCCCGAATATGCTTTTTTTTTTATAGAAATGGACGATAATCTGAATTTATTTTCTTGTATATTCAGATGTATCATTTAGTACATGTACATGTCTACATGTAGACAAAACTAAAGACAGGCACCTCTAGACCAACACAGGAAAATTGTGGATGTGACTTGAAGAAAGAAATATGCTAACTTTCAAAGTACACCTTTAATATAACTCTGGAAATATAAATTCAAGTGCATGATATACGTTAAGCGGTTTGAGCCATCTCAATGCATTTGTACAGGACAGGAAAATATACACAGAGGGGGATAGGATCTATATCTGGGTCAAGATTGGCAGAGACAATGGAACAAATCTTATTTCTAAGGCAGGGATTTTTCTAGCCTTTCCAAACACGTGGAAAAAATATTTTCTCTCGTCTATAGAAACCATTATTTTAAGGCATAAACAACGCAAAATATGTTACAAAATGTGCATCGATGACTTAAAACCTAGCATTGGTTCCTAAAGTAAGCAGACGACGCTTAAATGTAATAAGATGATCGACGTTGGGTACGATATAAGAACAGCATATATATTAACCTAAACATTTATTTATTGTATATATATATATATTTGTATATATATATATATATATATATATATATATTACCGTGCTTACGTTCTGTGAGAAGATCCCTGATAACTGTACATAAACGCCAACCAGACTGACCATATAGTGCCAACCAGCCATCATGAGAATATAAAAGTCCACATACGGTTTAACTGTTTGGCATAAAGTCTTTCAAACCACCTCCAACTGACTGCTTCGAACGAAATCAGAAAATGTCCAGTACCCACCCGGTATCTCAATAGCTGTTCCACGTCAGACTGTCAAATTTTAACAATCCTGGTAAAACTTAGGCAGTTAATGTAACTGCTGTTTCGAGTGTTCCGCATCCTCACACCCTGTGTAAGAAATGCAGGAACCTTTATTTCCACCTGTATTCACGCTAGGTGTTCGTCAATAGCAATGCAGTCGTGTGATACGGACCATGACATGCATTTATCTAGTGTCCTTCTACAGCAGTGAATCATTCTGCTACGTGTCTCATCAACTCGCGCTAAATATTATATTTTCTTTCGTGTGTAACATCAGATCTGAAACACGAATCCTTATGATCAAGGAATACAGCATGAAGAAGGTTTCGCGTATTGTATTACAACCGGTTTGTTCGTTATGTAAAAGATTTCATACCGTCACGTGAAACAAGGAAGTATTTTAAAATGGTTTTCTTTATGGACAAATATAAACCCAGGCTTGTTTAAAATGGTTTTCTTTATGGACAAATGTAAACTCAGGCAAGGCTGGAATAAATGCAAAACTATTCATGTTATTTCGAATACTTTGTTTTCCTAAAATTACCTTTTGACAATTTTTATCATTTTACGTTTGTAGGGCATATTATATATATATATATATATATATATATATATATATATATATATATATATATATATATATATATCGATCGAACTGAATTCCATTGGTATTCCAAATAACTTCCAATGCTGAGCGTTGATGTGCCTGTAGTCTCGAACGTGGTAATGTCCATTATCTAGGGATGAGAGGGTATTGTTTGAAGAGAGCCATATATCGACTTATTGTCATGTTTGATTGCTGTGTGAGATACAACAACTTCGGATGCATGGCTCTGGTGGACATTTTTGCTTAGGCACTATAGAACGTTTCCACAAGGACACATGCAGCTTTCATGAAGATAACAGTGCTGGATATGAGAATCAAAGATTCACGCAAGCAACAGAAAAAAACGTACAAAACGGTCTTTTTAAGGGCCAACATAAACCTACATTGTGAGGGGCGTTCACAATAGCTGGTTCTGAAACACTAATAATTTACTAGCTAACTGCCTCGCTGTCCAAATGAAAAGAAATAAAATCGTAACACGGGTATTATATAGGTTGAAGAAAGGTGTGGGAGACCGTCAGCCGATCTCAATTACAATTCTAAACGTTGCTTTTTTTCACTCTATGATGAAGCTGTCTCCCCGAGTGAACTACCTGAAATTATAAAACATAGTACATAGCTTAAGCCTATCTAAGTGAGTTTATGATAGCTATATGATCTATATTATTGCCAATCTCAGCGAACGTACAATTGTCGAGTTTAAAAATTTGAGAGTTGAATTTGTTTATACTATTTAATCTTAAGTTACAAGCAATGGCAACAGACAGATTTGTCAGCTGAATACACAGATGCCTCATCGACTTTTTGAAACGTACCATTTGGACTGGCAGTACTACCTTATTTTATATGAAACGAAGTCAGACTGAGAGAGTATAATTTGGTTTTGATGTTTTATTTAGTTGGTCTGAGTTAAATAAAGATTTACTGAGGACTATTATTATTTATGCTAAGTGCCGGCGTTAATATGCTGCATTTAGTCTGCCAAAAAATAATTAACGCCACCAGTGCTGGATATTCTGTCGTTGGCCGCTCCGTAATCAAAGTCGATTTGACATCTTTCAGGGATGTCGTGCTTAGCCTGAAGTAATAGGTGGGATCGGTCTTCAGTCAAGTATACCTTAGGTATAGAATTTGAGTCTTCCATGGGGTGGTTTATCATCCTAACTTTCTGTTTCTCTGAAGCTAGTTGATGCCAACTGTGCGGAATATTCCCATTAAAGTAATATTTCGTGCAACCGACCGTGAAAAAGAACAACGATAAATATGGTCAGGGTAGCGATCATTCTTTTTCAATCTTTATTCGTGCAAAATCACATCCGCATGATAGCCGCAAACTACCTCGCCACTGGAAATGGATCGTTTGGTGAACACGCCTCTGCCTATGGCTGTGCCTCCCATGTCATGAATAAAACAAGTGTGTCATTTTTTAGACTCGATTTTGGCACGAAGGAAATCCAGCAACGGTTTGCACTCTAAGGCCGACTGCCCTCGACACTCAAAAGGAGCTCATGTTTATTTCGATCTTGTCGATTAGTACCAACCCTTCTTCTGGACACGATTGACTACTACCTACCAAAACGGTCTCACGCGAGGGAAAGATGCGAAGTAGTAAAACGCTGTACCGCCACAAATAGATTCATGGAATAGCCGAAGTAAAGATAGACCCTTCCTTTTGCAACCATTGCAACAATCTTTGTGCACGATTCCCTAACAACTGCTTTTTTCATAGCGAACGTCTATGTGCTTCTGCTAAAAAATCACTGCATTCGCTGGTTTGTCGTAAACACCTGGACGTTAGACGTACAGGTGCGTCGTAAATGTGCACCAAATCATGTAACACGATTGAAACTTCGAGGGCACGCTATATACTCCTGTTTAGCAGAAGACTGCAAGAAGACGGCTTTCGACACTGACTTTTGTGCTATGGCAGGTTGAGACAAAGGATTCCTCGGTGCAGATATTACATCTGTAGCCGACAATGCTTCTCTGTAAGATTTATCTGGGATTTTTACCCCTAACTACCAGCTTTCTGTGGTGCCATTGGGGACGACGATGACGATGATGTTGCCAATGAAGTTGCTTACCACGACGATGGCTTCTTTTCAGAGATACCTGGATGGTGACTCAAAACTTCGAACCATCGAAGCAGCTTAGACGTGGGTGAGGAACGTAATGATGTTGATGACGCCGACAACTTGAAAAGTGCATCATTTGGCTTGCCTGAACTGGAAACAGCATCTAACCACCGCAACGTTCTTACCTTATGTGGACTCCAAAGATGACAGGTTTGCAACAGATATTGTCAATTACGTCAAAGGTGACCTCGTATCTCGAACCGGTTTCGATACCAGCTAATCTCCAATCATCTTGAGACTGGTGTCGAGCGTCACAACACGGGAGTAGTCCTTGGCTTCCAAAGAAGACGCTGACAATGAGGTCGAAAGTGACCTTGTCTTTTGAACCGGTTTTGATCCCACTTCTTCTCTGCAATCATCTTCGCTTCAAAGGACGAGCTCAGCGATGTTCTGACTGTAACACACACCTCTCTCTCTGACGTTTTATTTTCAGTCTTGACGTGGACGATAGACGTTGCATTGTTGTGAGACCATTAGACACACCTTTCTTCCATCGAATGGACTGTATCCCTACAGATTAACTTGGCTTGGGATAGAGTTGGGATTCTTTGAGTGGCAATGGTGGGGGGGGGGGGGGGGGCAGAGGGGATGGTTGGGGAAACTCGAAGAGACCTAATGGTCACGCCAGCTTAGGTCCTTCCGGGTTGCGACTTCATAATTATTGGCAGGAGGGACTTCCGAATGACGGCTGCTGCTGTCGTCTTCTTCTCGTCTGTGGCCATGGGAGACGTTTGAATGGTTGTAGATTGTTAGAGATGAGATTCCATTATAACTTGGGGAAATCGGGCAGCGATTGTTATGGGGTGGGGGTGGGGGTAATGGCCGATAAGCTATTAAACCACATGCCTGTGAAGTTTGTTTTGTCGGCTCATTTAATATCAACAAAAGTTAAGATCGCAATATATACATTTGACTTGGTGCTAACTACTTGAGGGAGCATTTAATAAACTAAACCTATCTCTTACCCTCGCGTTTAGTCCCCCCCCCCCCCCCGCTGCTTTTAAAACGAAAAATCTCAAAGCTACATAAAAATTCACAAAACCTATTGATTCCATTCATTTATTTATAATTTCTAGCTTGTTCGTCACCGAGGGTGGTGGTGGGAGGCTAACACTATCATCTTTGCATTTCAAACTAAACGGGAGTCTCTTTACTAACAATTCGCCATATAATTTGCGTGGGCTAGTTAGACTACATATGTGATGTAGTTCACCGTCTTCGATAAGCTCTAAATACTTCTTAAATAGTCGCAACATTAGAGTCAGGTCCCTTAGAACACATGTATAAAAGTGTTACACTATTTTATTTTGTTCAGTTCTTTTCTTTTTTTGTGTGGAAATATTAGAACTTGACATTGCAAATATTGGACGCGGACGAGATTTTCAGAAAGTGGACATATTCTGGAAACTGAAAAAAGGACAGTGAACAGTCTGTCTGGTACTTAACAGCGACCGGTTCTGGTAAATACCACTAACAATCTAATAATAGCACGAAGATGCACAAAGAAGCACCATGTCATATAAAGTGGCATTAAGTAATAAAGAAAAGAAAATTTAAATACTCTTCTTATTTTTATGAATATAAATCGTTTTTATCATTATACCAGCGACTCAAAAAATCAAGAAAGCTAACTGTTCGTAT
Organism: Sinohyriopsis cumingii; assembly: GCA_028554795.2. Lineage (NCBI taxonomy): Eukaryota > Metazoa > Mollusca > Bivalvia > Unionida > Unionidae > Sinohyriopsis > Sinohyriopsis cumingii. Next base: position 43,821,957 of record CM068826.1, on the reverse strand, counting down.
GCAGTGAGCTAAGACAGTTTTGTCAGATCCTATATTGCTTACATACTTAAATGATAAAAATTATGGTTATCTGTTTCGTTAAGTGGACAGTACAAATTAGTGAGGAAGCCACTGAAACCTAGTCTACAAATTAGTGAGGAAGCCACTGAAACCTAGTCTCGTCCAAAATAGGATTTTACAGTCAATACATATCAACCAAAACTATGTGAGCAAAGCGGAGCAAGTAATTATTTACGATGTAGTTCAGGTTTGAAAATTTATGACTAAACCTACAGTGATAAAGTATAATTTATTTATATCAATGTAAACTGAAATGATGAAGTCATGTTTTGTTAAATCAATTTCATAAAGCAATCTATATACGATTAAATGTTCTTTAATAACATACTTGTTTTTCTGGTGTCAATTCCTGTATAGCAATCAGACGAGGATTAAATTTTTTTACGGCAATTTTCGGCAGGCAATTAATAAACTCTGTCTTTATTAGTCCATAGCTCGTCTTTGTTATCGATACAATGGACTGCATTTTTTCTTTCTGCGTATTTCTCATAATACTCAAGTCTTCTTGGTCATATCTTAAGTTAAAGGCCCTAATATTATTAATGGTTCCCAGACTCGAATCTGACAACCTTGTGGCTCTTACAGTATCGTAACATCATAAGACCCAGTTAGGGTGAATCACTCGATTCCGATCACGCCAACGTTAGACTGCAGAAAAGATCTTACGTCAGTTAGTTGTTCTTCTGAATAGCAAATGATTATTGGTTTTGGCAGATTTCTGGCATGGATATTTCAATACACAACAATATGTGTTGAGTAGCTGCAGAAATTTCAATATTTCGTCGGCTTCTTTTCTTTTGAATGTTGGTGCCTCTTCATTGTTTACTTGTTTTAGTGTCCAAATTTCGTAATATAGGTTTCTTTTCGAAAATAGTTCAGGTGATAAATTTTATTACTAACTCAAGTGGCCTGATTTGAAAACTGCAAGAAAACTCCAAGAATTAAATATCACAGGTTTAATATTTTACTTTCTGATGATTTGTTTAATTAAAAAGATAATGAACTTTTAAAGTTTGGTAAATTTATAAGAGTTATCATGTCTAAATTCAGTTAGTAGATAATGTATATTTTTGTGTAGGCTGCATTACACTTGTATGATCAATAATTAATGAAATGTAAAAATAGTATGATAAACGAAAGCTTTGTAACCACGTATACGTCACGATATTTTTGTAACTTGTTTGATATAACAATGGTACTAAATATTGTGATTTGATGTACATAAATCTTTTATATAACAGCTCAAGTGTGAAACAAGAATGCTACGATTAATATGGGAACTATAAAATATTGGCATGATTTTAAAGCTTTTCATTACCAGATGAATAATTTTGCAACAACTATCTAACCCGAATATCTAGAACATCTTTATTTAACATAATACGATGGCAATTACTGTATTAATCCCCTGTAAAACATTGATATCTATGTCATACGCTTATTTACCTACTTTAGCAGCAGAGGGGGGAACAGACCTTTGCTTGAAAGGCGTCGAAACGTCGAAAATAAACCTTCCTACGAACGATTGAAAAATAAAAAGCGTCGGCAGATTTTAAAAAAGCGTCGACACTTTACTGAGAAAAATCTCTGGAATTTTTCTAATTAATATTACTCCATTGTCGTTGGTGATTTTTTTCTAGTTTATTATGCATGTTGTTTACGCAATTACGCCTTCACTGAGGTCATCACCCCCTCTGCTGCTATAATTAAATCATTATTTTATAATAAAATGGTACATCCGGAATCTCATACTGCAAGAATAGCTCGAGAACGATTAGAAGCAATCAAAAAATTTCTTCCTGTTAGAGATTCATTCAGAAAAAATCTACAAGCGCAGCAAGAAGCACAAATTGAGTACGAAGAAGACACTAAAAAACTGTTTAAACCCGTTACTGCAGCTACTGAGAAAGTTACAACAGTCATCAAGGAAGATCTTCTTCCGGTATCAAAACAAACAGCAGAACAAACCGAAAAAATAGCAGCGAGAACTAAAAAAACAAAGAAGATTTTACGAGATCTTCCACCTGACATAGCCAGGGAAATAGCTGCAGCTCAACCTCCACATGTCGGTGAAGAAATACTTGAAAGCATTGGAAAACTTCGTACTGAAGTCGCCGACGTGAGAGAGGAACTTGCATCTGAACCCAAACCAGTAGAAGAAAACTTAGAATTGATTGCAAGATTTAACAAAGGAATTGTTGAAGACATTAGAAATACTGAAGAAAAAAAATTACCTGAGATGATATTATTTGGTATATTTAATAAATCTAGTATTTTAAAAACTGGTCATGAAAAAATAAATGATGATAATTTTATTAAATGGATATATCGCGTATATTACAACAAAAAACAAGCTAGAGGTTCAGAATACGAAAGTCTTCATGAAGAAGTAAAAAGACTTTATAGAAAGAAGCTGAAACGACGAAAACAACTCTCCCAGTATCAACTTCCTCCACCTCTGCAACAAATAGAACAACAACAATCTTCTCCACCTCTGCAACAAATAGAACAACAACAATCTTCTCCACCTCTGCGACAAATAGAACAACAACAGTCTTCTTTGCCGAAACTTAAAGAGAAGTATCTTAAAAGAGCAAAAAAATCCTCATCTAAAGACACAGAGACAACAGAGGAAAGAGATCCTGACGATGATCCTCCTGGCGCTGTAGGAAGTGGTTTTTTGACTGCATCAGGAGAAAATAATTTTGTTTGTCCTGATAATATCCTCAATGACGTGTCACGGTTAGAAGTTCTTATAGGAGGAAAACGTGCCGGAAATAATTCACCAGAAATAATTAATGAAGCATCTGATATTTGTCGGCAATTATTTCAAGGTGGTATCATGGATATTGGCGTTTACCGAGAGCTTATTGATGAGCTTGTTGATGATTAGTCACCGCGATTAGATAAATGGTAAATAAAATAAGATGATCATACACAATAATCATCGTAAATCCGTATCGGTCAGAGCGGTGAACTCACGATTACCAATCTACAGAGCTACTTACGGAGATGGACTTGGTGATGTTATTCAGGGATTATTTACAAGGTTAGCCCCAAAAGCAGCGCCTATTGCAAAACAATTATCGATGAAAGCTATTGATATTGTTCGTGAAAAAGCTCCTGGTGCAATTATCAATGTTGCTGGGAAGGCGTTCTCGGCGATCAAAGACAGACTAGCACGATTAATAAGACGAAAACAACAACCACCGGTAAAACTGGCAAGTACTGAAATTATGCCCGCAGACGTGAGTAAAATAATAAATCAAGCTGCAAATCAAAAACTAGCAGCGTTAGCAGATCGGGGACTCGGTGAATCGGGAAATAATATTTCAAGTTTAATATCAGGAAGTGGAACTTCCCGAGGTGGAACTTTACGAACGCGGTAATCAACGTGTTAGACGAAAATAATTATAATAAAAGGTTCAAGCGCGTATCCGACACAGCATTTGACATGGAAGCACCTGTCCTTAAAGATGAATCGGTACGTGATTATCAGTTTTATTCTTATGACGCACGAACACCAGATCAACGTGGAAGAATTGAACTACAAGTTCATGACACAAGTAGATATTTTCTACCCGCTGAGGCTTTTATTGAGGTAGAAGGTACAATCATAAAAACGGATAATACTAATTACTTAGATCAAGTAAAAGTTGGTTTCGTCAACAACGGGATCATGGCATTATTTGATAGCGCCACGTATATGATTGATGGAAAAAATATTGAATCGATTGAGAAGGATGTAGACGTTGCTACAACAATAATAGGGCTGGCAAGATATTCTGATGATTATACAAGATCAGCAGGTCCCACAATGATGTTTGTGAAAGATAATTCTAATAACCCTGAAAGCAATCCGTATAATATAAGATGACCAAGAAATTTTGCCGATAACGCGGATGCCGATGTGTGGCCGGTGGTTCATGGTTCTAATGAAAATTTCAACTTGGGATTTGCAGCACGTAGAAATATGTTGCTAGAAGACAATAGATTTTCATGTACAATTCCACTATCGCATATTTTTGGATTTTGCAGGAATGTTAAAAAGGTTATTTTTGGAGCTAGACACACGGTTGTTCTTGTAAGAAAGGGTGATGATAACGATGCTCTGTGGAGACCCGTTGGTGATGCTGGTAAAGTAGTATTATCGAAACTTTCACTGTGGATGCCGGTAATGACTCCAACGATCGCAGAAGAACAGAAATTAATTTCTTTCATGGACACAGGTGGTAAATCCTTGTTGTCATGGTTAACAACAAACACAGATAGTATGCAAACTAACGTTAACGGTCAGTTTACATGGCATATAGCATCACAACAAGGTGTTTCTGCACCACGACATATTTTTATTGCGTTTCAAAACCATGATCGTTTAGGTAGTCAAGTTCACTCTCACATGATATTTGATAAACTAGGTCTTACAAATATTTCCTTACGTATAAACGGACAACAAGAACCAACAGAGAATATACAACTAAATTACGAACAAAATCGTATAGGACGTGCATATCATCGTTTGATGTCATTCATGGAACATGATCAAAATGTAGATACTGGGTTGCAAATATCACAATATGATTTCAGGACGTTGTATCCGATTTATTATTTTTCACTGGAGCATCTTGATCTATCAAAACAATCTGTCGTTGATATACATCTTAAAGCAACATTAAATACAGGTGGTGTTGATTACAGAGCAATCGCGGTCATACTTAGTGAAAAAGCCATGTTACTTGAAGGTGGTAGTGGTCGAATGAGGGTCGTTGATGCACCAGTGGAAAATCTTTAATTATTATTTGGAGCGTGGTAAGTATTTATCATAAAATGTCATATCATCATGTTAGTGTCAGTCTGACTCCTGGTCAGATTAAAAACCTTCAATCAAATTCAGCAAAAAACTGTGGAATGAAAATATCACTCAAGCGAGATCAGATCACGGGTGGTCAAAATAAACTATCATTATCAGAACGCCAGTTTAAACATTTCAATGGCGCTAAACAATCAAAAACAGGCGTCAAACTCAATCTCTCTGCCGGTGCGATTAAGGACTCAGTTAAAACCGGTGATATTTTTCCACTTCTCGCGGCTATATCAGCATTAATAGCTGCTGCCGCGCCAGCCGTAGCAAAAGCAGCCGCGTTAGGTGCTGTTGGAACAGCTGCTGGAATGGCTCTAAAGAAAGTAACAGGGCAAGGATACCAAAAAAAGGGACGCGGCTTAAGATTGCCAGGATCTCGTTGGGGAAAGGGTCTGAGGCTTCCACGTTAGACGCTCCAGCATCAAATTTTGATTTACTTGATGCTGCTAAACGATTAAAAATAAAAAACTTCAGGGGTGTTTTCATGCGAGATCAATTACCAAAACAACCAAACAAACTAGAAACAGGTATTATTAATCTCGATGAACGTTCTGGACCTGGTACTCATTGGGTATCATACGCGGTTGATCCACGTGGAATCGTTTATTTTGATTCATACGGGTTAGCTCCACCTGTTGAATTTATCAAGTATGTCGCACCACTCCACGCGAAAGTTTGGTATTCAACGTTACCCACACAAACAATGACAGATCCACCAATATGCGGCCGTGAGGTAATTAATGTACTTAACGCTATATCAAAATCATCCAAACCGCCACATAAAGTCGTGCATGATTATACAAGCAACCGATTCGTTGCGCGTAAAGCGTTTTAAACAACAGGTCTTATTATAATGGTTGATATTTACGGAAGAAGATCCTCACGTGTTAAGAGAACATCCGGCGATGTTGATTTGTCAAAGTACGCAACTAAAGATGACCTCGCTGACGTTATGAACCTGGCTGGAGTTGACCCAGATGCGGTTGTTATTTTTCAAGATCGACATGGTAAACTAAAAACAAGCAATATCAAATGGAATGATATAATTCGACGAGTACTTGGTGCAGTTACGGATAATATTCCTGTGTTTACTGACAGCGGCAGAATCACGGATTCAAGTATGTCACTTAAAACCATCAGAGATGAAATTGCAAAAAGTGTTGCTAATCGCGTAAAAAATACCGGTGACACAATGACAGGTGAACTGAGCATGAACGGAAATAAAATAGTAGTTTTAAGAGATCCAACATCCGACGAAGACGCAGCAACAAAAAAATACGTCGACACCGTAGACGGTAAATTATCCACGTTACGGGCCGAGTATGATGTTCACGTAGGCGCTTTTGGAAGATTTCGAAGAAATTTTCAAAAAACCGATGATGTCATAGATGAATTCTTCGGCACTCCGCACGCCATTGACATAAAACTCGTTGATATCAAAACTAACCTAGACACGATCAAACGAACACAGCAAGACATCGTAGCGGGGATTCCTGAGGTCGTCAATAAAATCAGTCTGATTAAAATCCCAGCCGGAATAACTCCGGGACATATCACAAACATCGTATGCACGGTATCATCGGGATTTGCAACATGGTCGCAGCATAATAATACAATCAAATATACCGCAACAGTCACTGGCGTGTACAGGTTGTCCGTGTTCAGTGCTGCGCGATTTGAGATCTTCACAACGTATCCATGGCGTCATTCCACAGACAGGTTTTCCGGGGTTGTATCTGTTATATTAAATAGCGGAACCGAAGAAATATTTATTCTGGAAGCAGCTGATAAGAAATTAACCGCAACATCTTACTGGTGGTGTTTGGAATTTGTAGCTGAAACACCTCAATTGGTTACTGCATACAAATATATGGACGGTGCACAATACAGGTACAATCAAGCGCGTGAATGGCAGGCGGCGCTAAAAGATCAAGTCGAACAATATACAGTAAAAGTAAAAAAATATCGACGACGATTAGTTATCGTCGACGTGATTGTTTATTCAGTATCCGCTGTTGTTGCTGGAGCTGGAATAATATTATCCACGGTAACAATGATGGCACCAGTAGCTGTGACTATTTGTATTTCAGCAGCAACAACGATTGCAGGTGTGCTTAATATCATCGCAAAAAAATATGTACTTGCACGAATGACAAATTATCCGATTTCATAATAAAATTACACACAGCGACGGTAGCATACTCGAAATTATCCTCGTTGTTGTCAGCGAGTCTCAGTGATGGAATTATATCTGATTTCGAGTTTTCAATGATAACTAAAATATACGACGAAGGTATCGGTATTAAAGATACAAGTATTAATAATGACGGAATTACTGCAGCAGATCGTGACTAACACAACCCCGCACAAGACAACGATGATCTCGGTAAGCTCGATTAATCCTGAATTTAGTATTAACTTTCCTACTGCAATTCACGCTAATGAAATTGCACTAGCGCAATTACGGGTATATTACAGCTGGCCAAATATCAAATCAAAATCATTTAATGGTACACCAGCAAATAATTCGCTCGTATTTGCCAATAAAAACAAACCCGATGGAACACCTGACTGGGTTGTTGTTGGAATACCCACTGGTAGTTATGAGATCGAGGAGATCAATGATGAATTTCATCGTAGAATAAAATCAATAACAGGAAAGGAAGCAAAAATATCGATTAATATTCATGAGCCGACGCTGTCCTCGACGATAGAGATACATTCTCCTGATTATGCCGTTGATATTTACAAATCTTCAATCAGATCCGTGCTAGGTTGGCCTGATGTTTCCCCGGTATATGAAGGACCACCAGAACCAAAATTAATTGAATTTCTTACTGACGAAGCCAGTTTTATAACAACTCCAGAATACCGAGATTCGTTTCCATGGGGGTTGAGGGCTTACGTTTTGAGAAATGGTAAAGAATATCCTTTACTACCGTTTTCTATCTATGATTTTGATACAAAAACTTCAACTATCATCGTTTATGAAGGATATCTCAGATTACATGCTAACAAAATTAGAATTGAATACACAACTACATTAACGATACTAGCACAGTTGTTTAAAAACTATATCCTGTAGTATCCTAATGACGATCTAAAACATCAGATCATTGCAACGATACAACATTTAAATCAAACTGTATTAGATCTTAAATATTTTAATCAGAGCATTATTGAGATAGTAAATGCTAGTGATTATATAGATACAAGAGGAAAAAATAGTATCAAACAAGCATATATTGATCATTATAAAATAACTGAAGCAGAATTATTAAAATTTACACTACCAGTATTTGAAACCGACGAATTGATAAGATCACTCAAGGATCTTATCACGAAAAGTTTTTCTGAAATACTCGATGTGTGGAGAAAACTAGCCCCACCAACAACTGTTCTTAGATATAATAATGATCCACTCGGCGGTGGAAGACACGTATCTCCGGGAATCGTTAATATAACATCGACAATCGCGGTTAATCTAGTTTGTGACGTAATAGAAGGCAGTTATCAAATAGATCTTGGAAAATCAAATCAAGCTCAACAAGGATATATTTTATATACATTTACACCACAAGTTCCCTCTGGGGATTTGATCGTGCAAGTACCAACCAATCCTGTTTATTTACGCACGCATAATCAGTATTTGTCACGAATAAATTTCAAACTCAGAGACCACCTTAATCGCTTAATTGACCTACGTGGAGAAGAGCTTGTGATAAATTTATATGTAAAGTCTTAGATCTTTGATCAAGAATCTTCGATTCTAAATTAATCCAATAAATATATATAATGTACCAGCACGTGAGGGTTTTTATACATGACAAAGAAGCACTGAAAACGCCATCAGAACATGGTTTTCACAAAACACAGAACAATTTAACGTTAATTTAGTTATTGATGAATACGGAAGCGAGGATTTCTTATTAACACAAGAACAGTTAGATGAACTCCGTCGAGAACATATTATCGAGATCATTTGTGACAGAGATCAGGCACACTCCTGTATTAAATTCGATCAAGTTAAAAAAATAATAAATAAATAAAAATATTGGTGCAAAATATATCTGATGAGGTAACTGTGTTGAAAAATTCATCTTTTTTGAATATTTTTTTTTTCTGAAAATTTGATCATTTCACATAAATCTGAGTCATCAACTAACACATCAAATTCAGAATAAATAATAATAATTCAGAAATAAATATAATAATTCAGAAAAAATAATAAATCTCTAACCTATCAGAATTATAAATTTGATCATTTCACATAAATAAGAATCTTCGATTCTAAGTACCAACTAGCCCATCAGAATTATAAATTTGATCATTTCACATAAGTCTGAGTACCAACTAACCCATCAAAATTACAAATTTGATCATTTCACATAAGTCTGAGTACCAACTAACCCATTAAAATTATGAAATTTATTAGTTTGCATGATTCTGAGTACCAAGTAGCCCATCAAAATTATGAAATAAATAATAATTCAGAATAAATAATAATAATTCAGAATAAATAATAATAATTCAGAATAAATAATAATTCAGAAATAAATATAATAATTCAGAATGAATAATAATAATTCAGAATAAATAATAATAATTCAGAATAAATAATAAATCTAAGTACCAACTAGCCCATCAAAATTATAAATTTAATTGATTTGCATAAATCTGAGTACCAACTAACCCATCAGAATTATAAATTTGATTGATTTGCATAAATCTGAGTACCAACTAACCCATCAGAATTATAAATTTGATTGATTTGCATAAATCTGAGTACCAACCAACCCATCAAAATTGCAAAATTGATTGATTTGCATAAATCTGAGTACCAACTAACCCATCAAAATTGCAAAATAAATAATAATTCAGAATAAATAATAATTCAGAATAAATATAATCTCAGAATAAATAATAATTCAGAATAAATAATAATTCAGAAATAAATAATAATTCAGAAATAAATAATAATTCAGAAATAAAAAATAATTCAAAAATAAATAATAATTCAGAAATAAATAATAATTCAGAAAAAATAATAAATCTAAGTACCAACTAACCCATCAAAATTACAAATTTGATTGATTTGCATGAATCTAAGTACCAACTAACCCATCAAAATTACAAATTTGATTGATTTGCATGAATCTAAGTACCAACAAGCCCATCAAAATTACAAATTTGATCGATTTGCATGAATCTAAGTACCATCTAACCCATCAAAATTACAAATTTGATCGATTTGCATAAATAAGAATCTTCGATTCTAAGTACCAACTAACCCATCAAATTCAGAAATAAATAATAATTCAGAAATAAACATAATAATTCAGAAAAAATAATAATAATTCAGAAATAAATATAATAATTCAGAAAAATAATAATAATTCAGAATAAATAATAATAATTCAGAATAAATAATAATAATTCAGAATAAATAATAAATCTAAGTACCAACTAACCCATCAAAATTGCAAATTTGATTGATTTGCATAAATCTGAGTACCAACCAACCCATCAAAATTGTAAAATCGGTCATTTAACATAAATCTAAGTACCAACTAACCCATCAAAATTGCAAAATAAATAATAATTCAGAATAAATATAATCTCAGAATAAATATAATCTCAGAATAAATATAATCTCAAAATAAATAATAATTCAGAATAAATAATAATTCAGAATAAATATGATCTACACGTGGTCAGGCCAGTCATTTTCATTTTCATTTTGGATCGTTTCACCAACTAGGTTACTCGCTAACATAAGTTTTCTCAATAGTCTTATGCGAGTACTAATTGTTTTCTTTTCATCGTACTCGTGGGATAACAACGATCTAATTTTTTCTACTGCGGCAGAGAGAGGAATGAATTCCTTCACCTGATTATCTTCTACGGTAGCTAGCGACCAAAACATTGCCGCCTGAATCCGTTTCATGAGCTTGTATTCAGATGATAGTGTGTGTATTCCTTGGTTTTTACGTTCTTGTAAAATCTCAAAATCAGAAACTATTTTTTCAGGATTTAGTTCATTAGAGATATATTAATCCCGTTTTCCTCTAGTATTTTGATAGCAACAATTACATCATTGATATTTTCATGGTTCATTATTTAGTATATAAATCTTTAAAATAAAAAAAAAATTATCCCTAGAACCCCTATCGAGTCTTTAGCGAGTTCGTCGGGATGTTTCAAGGACAACAATGAATGAAGAGCTCCTATCGAGTGTATTAGCGAGCTCAGATTATGAATGAAGAGCCCCTATCGAGTGTATTAGCGAGCTCAGTTTATGCATTGGACGGCACAAACATATAACTTTATTAAGGAAATGAATATATACAATGATGAATATATAATGATGATATATACAATGAATGAACCTCTATTCGAGTCTTTTAGCAGGTTCATTAAGTATGCAATGAATGAAATGAAATGAATGAATGAAGAGGCCATTTTCTCCGCTGAGAACCCACCAAATAATCAACCCGTGGGTGGTACAAAACATGTATCAACCACCAGTTGATATATGGGTGGTGTTTCTCGCGGAGAGAGGCTGGCGGTGCCCCAATTAATTATAAAAATCGCTAATATGCGTAACCACCCGACCAATTGTCAGTCATGGGATTCGATCCTGGACCGCGAGCGTCACAGTCCAATACCATACTGTTTGAGCTATCGAACCTTGTTACGAACATATGTTTCGGAAGTTAATATATAGCTAAGGAACCAATACAATTCTGAGTTCAAGAAATACGTTTTCACCAAACAAGTTATTTATAAAAGCTGGATTATTTACTATACCACGCCATCTAACTGTTAGATGTTTTCATCCTTCCTATAACAATTACGAGATTTTCCATCCTCTCTATAACTGTTCAGTGGAGAAATATATTTACGAGATTTCCCACTCGTAAATCTGTGTCATAGTCAGAGGAGTATTTAGTTGCTAATATTACTCGAACCACACACATACGTACACAATTTCTGCACTGAACAAGGAAAATGCAACTGATTTTTAATTCCTGCACGTATTTCTGTAATCGAGTAAATGCACGCAGGATCCCTGTGCTGTACTGTAGATCTAAAATTAACCCCACGATCGATACAGACTAGACGCTGGATTCTGCACTCAGTAAGCTGGAATATACATGACGGTTTTCTGTAGGTTAGATGTAATGTTGCTGTCTATGTGTTGTGTTGTTCTAAATGTTTCACGAATAGAACAGAAAAATACACGAACTGTATATTTTTGTAAGTTAGAAACCGTAGATAATTATGACCATAAAATTACCTCCTTTTCATGAGTCAAAAAATAAGTAGTGTATGGGGGAAATACTATGACATAAATTTTAAAAATTAATTCGAGGTGGTGATGATAGTTAACAATACTGAAAGGTGATTTTCTGTTTATATTTTTTCGAGAAAGCAGATCTGGTTATATTTTCTGCTACTTTTTGTACTGAAGACGGATTAATATCAAAGTATTTCGCAGCAGAACACATCGAACGAAATAAAATTTCTTCGCCAGTTTCTCTGTTCGCAGAATTTACCACCCTTCTAGAAACTGTCTTACATCTTCCAGTATTACCACGTGCACAGTTTTCGCTATATGTAATAACCTGAAGGTTGGATAAATTATTGTTTTGAGTATCCCCGTCAGTATGATCGATCACAAGACCGTTTTTGATTACTCCAAAGAAACATTCGTAGATGAAACGATGACAATGATAATGTTTTCTCTTCCCAACAGTAAACATTAGATAACCAGCATTAGTAATATAACCAACCGGTTTTTTTAACTTACAGTGTCTAATGACACCGTTAATATTTGATTCATAGTTTGTTATGACAGGATGTGGGATAAATATATTTTGCTCCATTATAATAATATTATTTATTTAAATCATTGTTTGTCTGAAATCTTGATATATAATCCTCCACGGATTTTATAGCGTTTTCACTATTATTATTTTTTTTGTCATAATATCTTTTAAGCTCTCTGAACCGTTTTCCCCCGCACCTTCCACATAATTTTGTTTTGCTTCGCACTCCAACACCACACTGCAGACACGGTATTGGTCCTAGACTCCCCCGCCGTATGCCCTGTAAGTGCATCCAACAAAATTCACCTCTACAGGATTTATTGCATCGATTTACCGAGCCGATCATCAACCATCTGCATTGAGACATTGTATACATATATTCTTTATTTAAATATTTGTTTGATATATATGAACGAATTCGATAGATTATCCCGAATAAAACCCTCAGGTGGAAATAGATTTAATCTTGACAGAATATCTTCTGACTTACCGGTGAAATATTTGGTTGATCCGAAAAACAGAGGTTTGATTAATAAAATTCACGACGCCAAGAAAGAATTTCACACAGATGGTGCATCTCATGTCTGGTCAACGTTCAAGATTATACGCAACAAAAATATCGTTAACGCTATGATGAACGACAAACGAGCAGCAACTATCATTAACTACCTCTTTGATATTCATCAAGGTAATCGCAAGTATCTTTTAAGAATAAAATTCGTCGTGTTGACAGAAACAGATGATTGGATTATCCGTGACAAATATGATCCTGTCCACGGTAATAAAAAAACTGTCGTACTAAGTAGAAATTCCAAACCAGGTCTATTGACTGGCATTGACAAACCGTATTATGAACGAGCATATCCTGTGACCGCGGTTATTTATGGAATCTATGTGATAAATGAAAAACCCAGCGTTGATAAACTATTACCGATGAAACTTTCAAAAATAAATTGTGTGGCTGAACGAGTAACAGAACATTTTACAAACGCGGCCCGTGGAAACGGTCTAACGGATAAAAGACGTAAAATAATAAACACGTGGGGAGATATGGTTAAAGATACCGGTGCGTCTATCAAAGATGTAGCTGGGTTAGGAAAAATATTAAAATTTCCAATAACCGTAGCGACGATCACAGGGGAGATTTTGTATGAATCAAAATATAAATCAAAAGGAGCCTCAGTTACAATTATTGATCATAACGCACACGCGTGGACGAATGCAGTAACAGTGTTTCCACGAAATCGAACTGTTAAATGTTATCCCGGAGGTATGTTTGATTTTATTAACGAAATAAGTAAAAACGATCCTGTGTCAGTATGGTTATTTCAGAGTTCTAACGACGAATCAGATATGAAATTTGATCAGTTTGTGAGACCAAATGGCGTTATTTATCGAACAGATCTTCTTCACGAGAAAATGAAAAATCTTGCACTGCAATATACTGATGACGCTGACGAATTATTGAGCAGCTGTTTTACTGTTCCGTCAGTTGCGGATCATTTTGCTAGGGAGAAAAATTCGTGGAAACCAACTCGGTTTGATTTTCTCAATGACATAGTATCGAGTTGTGTCGAATATGGACACGGCGGATTGTGGAATACTAAATACGATCACAGAGATGTTATTTCAGTTGATATGGTTGCGTGTTATCCCGGAAGTTTTCTTGGGTACGGAGATTGTTCTGTGTATTTTGAGCGATTCGGTCATCCGACGCACGAAATGACGCGAGTATCGATAAATGGACCATTACCGGATTTTGACCTAACTGGATTTGCTCGTATCGAGTCATTCGAGTTTGCTATGGGACTTCATCCAATTTGTTATGTTTGGTTTGGAAAACATTTTTCAGAAAAAATGTGGACACCAATAGTACTATTACGGTATATGCTTGATTATACGATATTAACACGGTTGATTGTAAGTGAAGCAATTATATCATATCGAAAACAAACCGAGGTTTGGTTACCACATTCGGACGAAACCGATTCGAAGGATCTTGGTAGAAAAATAATTGGCAAGTTTACACAAGGAGCAGCATATGATCACAGACGACATTGTGCAAGATTCATCATGGACGATACTGAGTTAGATTTTATAAACGTTGATACAATGAACAAGAACACGTTTATAAGTCGAGAAACAGTTTTCTTGTCAAATGGAAATAAATTAGGTACAATTGTGAGCTACATGGACGGTGAGTCACCTCAGTATACTCATTTAAGATCATCGATGCTCGCGTATGTTTCAATAAATCTATTATCGATGATAAATAAGGTTTCTACGCATGCAGTCAGAGTTGCTACTGATTCGTTTTATATAAATAAAAAACATTCAGCACTGTTAGAAGGATTAAACATAGGCACTCATACATCGTGGGGTTCGTGGAGAATAAAAAATGAATATATGCTCGATTATTCCGAATCCGCTGATGTTGCGGTTAAAGATATTTACTGTAAAAAATGTCAAACGTTGACAACTTCGTTGTTACCATCGGTATACGATCCAATAACCAGACACAAAACGGTTTATCTAAACGGACCTGGAAGTTCTGGTAAAACCACTCGAGCTATCGAACTATTTCAGAATTCAGATATGATTGTACTAACACCTACACATAGACTAGCGAGAGAGATGAAACAACGCGGTGTTAATTCCTGTACTTATCACAGCTTTTTCCGATGGAAGGGTGATGCATGGACATCTTTAAGGATGGGAGAGACATACATTCCAAGGATCATAATATGGGATGAGATATGCACTGTACCGCTAGAAACATTAAAAACATTTCTTGATTGGTTGTTAACAAGAAATACTGCCGTGATAATGTGCGGCGATCATGGTCAACCACCACCCGTAGCTGGACCATCTCCACATGATTGGCTGAAAAATTTCGTTGACCATGCTGAAGAAGTATCTGATGATCATAGAGCACTTGATGCAGCGTTGAAGGAATTTAAAAAATTAATCAGACTACAACCGAATAAAATTCAGTGTGAAATAATGCGTGAAATAATTTCAGAAACACCCATGAAAGACTTTCTGCAAACGTGGCGACCAAACGATTTGATAGTTGCAAGCAGAAAGATAGTTCGTGATAAACTTCAACGGGAATTGTTTCAGTTACAACGAGAAAAGTTTCCAACGTTGTCAGTTCCGTTATGTTATCGACCAGCGGATACGCGACGGCAAAATATCGACGTTGATATACCAGGAGAGTCAAAGAGGAAACAGAATCTTGTATTGAATGATATTGTTGCAGTTGATGTTGATGTTGTTGAAGATGCTCTACGTGCTGATAAATCCCCGTGGACGCTTGGATACGCGATGACGATTCATTCATCTCAGGGATTAACTATTACTGATACAGTTGTTTGGATCGTTGATGATCACATCGAATGGTCGAACTTGGTTTATCTCGCAGTGTCTCGAGTTAGAAAAATATCTCAATTGAGACGAATCGTCATGGACTCGTCAGTGATTAGTGATGACCTCGATGAATATCGAGGTGATATAATAAGAAAAAAATTATCTGGTTATGAACAGTGCGATAAAAAAAATAAACGCAATTTTGATCTTGATGTTGATTTTATTAATGCGCTGAAACAACAACAGAATAATCATTGCGCAAGTTGTAATTGTATAATGCTATGGCGGTATCTGAAAAATGATCCAAGACAATTTACCGTAGATAGAAAAAATAACAATCTTGGTCATACACGAGAAAATGTGATGTTGACCTGTCTTGAGTGCAATCGACGTAGAGGCGCTAGTGCTAGTTAAGTGATCGAGGTGGTAGCTGTGTATCCGTGGAGATTATTTGTAATTGTTCACGTGTAAATCCACGTTGAGGAGCAGCTGAATCTAATCTG
This sequence comes from Sinohyriopsis cumingii, assembly GCA_028554795.2. Lineage (NCBI taxonomy): Eukaryota > Metazoa > Mollusca > Bivalvia > Unionida > Unionidae > Sinohyriopsis > Sinohyriopsis cumingii. The sequence continues at coordinate 43,805,332 of CM068826.1, read as the reverse complement.
TAGATTGCGGGTCTACCTGAGGATCTTGTCACGGTGGATATTTTGTGTGTGGTAACACTCCAAATAGGATCAGTCGCTCTCGCTTTACCGCCTTCAAGTTCACCAGGCTCATATAAATACCTGACTGTGACATCACCCAATATTTTCTGTTTTTCAACATCTTTTCGTTGTGTTGGTATATTTTTTTTCGTAATTGCGCTAGTGGGTTTCATGTTGGTTGTTCGAGTGATCTCATTATTTAATGCAGCTATCACGTTTGGTAATCTTGCCACCCATTCACGAGATCTTTTATCCTGAATAAATTCCCTCGCGTACTGATATCCAAATAACCGCTCAGCAAGTGTTCGATTAAATCGCTCAACAATTGCCTGATCACGATGAATTGCAGTATGTCCTCGTCGTATTTTGGTATTATGTTGTTTCATCAACGATGATACTGGACCAAGAAATTCCTTGCCATGATCAACCTGTAGCAGCTGTGGCCATCGTAGACCACCTTGTGATCCACCACCTCGTTGATAAATTCGTTTAAACGCGTCGGCTACCTCAGTTGCTGTTTTAGTCGTTAACGGTTCTGCATCTTTATATCTACTTGCAACATCAACAACAGTTAGCGCGTATTTGTACGTTTTTCTACGTACAGTATCATGTGGTAAAAACAGAATATCAGCTTGATGAACCTCATTAGGAACACTGACACTAAAATGAGCAAATCGAATTTGCTTAGGACGTGGTAGATAAATTTGCCATATTGCCTGCCTGGACAACCACGCTTTAGCAGTAGAATGTTTAACCGCTGCTGCATCAGCGAGTTTACTAATTGCTGCTTTACCCTTCCAGTATCCAACTGGTGAATAATAAATCGATTCCATTATTAATTACCAGCCCCTAGCGCTAATTTACCTTTCATCGCGGATCTTACTAACCAATTAGCTAATTTTTCTTTGATATTTTTATTTTTTATAGAATTTAATGCATGAATTAATTTCACATCTGCAATATGCCTGTCTTGTAGATTTTGACTTTTATAAGCTACATCATGAACATGACAAGCTCGATCAATAGCGTTTATTGGTTCCTCGCCTGGTTTTGGTTGATCCTGATTATCAAGCCTGATATCGAGTCGAGTACCAGGACCGCAATAATTATATCCTGGTAGATGTTTTTCTCCGCTGTATTTAGCCCATGGAGCACCTGGAAACTTTGACATCAAATTTGCAATATCACCACCGCGCCTATTAGGTAAAAACGAAAATTTCTTTCTACCGCATATAGAACATTTTCCACAATATGCTATTTTTTTATTTTTTGTTATAACCGTAGCTAAATCAGTAGTTGGAGTTTTAACTTTACAGCGCAAGCAATATAAATTCATAGATATTTTATACAGCATGGATATAATTGATTTCTCAGCGACAAGAAAACAAGAACCTGTCAAGCACCATCCTGCGTTACCAAATTCCATCAGAATGATAATAATAGGACCATCTGGAAGTGGAAAGACACAGTTGTTACTTAATCTTATAATGAGATGGTTAAAATGGGATAAATTATATTTGGTAGCCCCGTCAGTTGATGATCAGCGATGTTATAATGTACTTAAGGATTTTAATGAAAACGCTAACGACGTTATCGAGTTTATAACCGATATTGATGAAGCACCATCAGTTGATTCCATATACGGACTTATTAATAATTTAGTTGTATACGACAATGTGATGCTGGACAAACAATCAAACCCAGCCAGGATTTTTTCTCGAGGTAGACATAAAAATACCGACGTTATTTATGTTACTCAATGATACACAAAAATACCAAAAGTGATCAGAGATAACTGTAATATTTTAGTTGTGTTTAATGGCGTAGACACACATACGTTGCGAAATATTCATCAAACCTGGTGCAGCGGTGACATGGATATAATTAAATTCAGAAATTTCTTTTCACAAGCGCAAGCTACTCCGCATGGGTTTATAACAATAAATTTACACGATCCTAGAACAAGATATCGTATTGGACTTGATAAAATATTTGGATAAATTAATAGCAGCAGAGGGGGTGATGACCTCAGTGAAGGCGTAATTGCGTAAACAACATGCATAATAAACTAGAAAAAATCACCAACGACAATGGAGTAATATTAATTAGAAAAATTCCAGAGATTTTTCTCAGTAAAGTGTCGACGCTTTTTTAAAATCTGTCGACGCTTTTTATTTTTCAATCGTTCGTAGGAAGGTTTATTTTCGACGTTTCGACGCCTTTCAAGCAAAGGTCTGTTCCCCCCCTCTGCTGCTACTTTTGATTTACTTTACATCTGGACCTGAACGGAATAAACATGGTAACAAGTATTCATCCAACCTAAGCCACATATATATGGCAGATGGAGATGAGAAAGAGACTCGTGTTTCAGTCTTGTGCAAAATTATTTGCTTCAATTGATGTCATTCTTGAGCGTAGGCATAATCGGCAATCCCAATCATTACTGTGAAGCAGCGTTTGCAAAGATGTGGCACATTAGACTTATTGGTGGGTGAAAGCCTTCATCACACAATTGTTCACAATATGAATGATACCAAGACTAAATTTTATTTTGTTTGATTGGTATTTGTGTACTTACACTCTGTTATTCCAGAGTTGATCAACATTGTTATACCGGAACTGATATCTTTCGTGGTGTTTAGATTGGTGTTGCTGTTGCTCAATAGTTCTCTTAATTGGTCTACTTTCCTGTCTGGTTGTTTCTTGCAGGCATTGGGCTTCAATTCCTTTTTCCATAGTTTTAATTTCAGACAGCTTTGGCCATTCTTTTGAATTTTGATTGATGTCTCCCTTGGTTTTGGATGTGTAGGTTACGAGTGGTGCTTCCTCTTCCTTCCCTTGTGTTACATATTCATCTTTTCCTTCTTTTTGTGATGCATCATTTCCTCAAAGATGGTTTCATTCTACATATGAGGCTGATTCATTGTGGGTTGTGCCTCTTCCAAAGCTGGTTCATGTAAGGTATATTACTGTCTAGGATCGTACTTAGACTGTTTTCATTTAAATGTATTTTGTTTTCTTTTATTCTTTTCTTGTTTTTTACTCTTCGTTTTCTTTTGCATCATGGAAATCTTCCCACTCCAGTGTAGTAGACTGAGGTTGGGGGTCCATTTCCTGTTGTGTCTTTTCGTTTTCCAGAATATCTTGTATCTGATTTTCAGAAGATGTCTCCAGATTTTCTACCTCAGATAAAGCTAGTTATGGGTCTCTTACTAGCAAATGTTTGTGCCATTGTTTTTCCTTGTTTATAGCAGAGGTTTTAAGGACAATCTTGGGTTATACGTACTGTCATGCGGCACCTGGTGCATGGCCTAAGATGGATCAGCTCCTTAAGATGAAATCCATTATGTAGAACAAGGTAGGCACTTTATGTGCATCATCGAAAGTAAGGTTTTCAATCCATACACCTGCTGTGACTTAAAAGCAAATATAAATGGTTGTTAAAAACCATTAAAGAGGAATTAACTTTTATATCATAAAATAGGAAAAAGTTCCCTTGCACAATAATGTTTAAAAGTCAGGCTATAAAACTTGTTTGTTCTTGTACCTAGTTGCTGCATATTATCCTCCATTAGTGCTACAAAAGTAGGAAAAGAAGAGAAAGAAGGGACAGGAAAGAGTTGGAAAAGAAAATGAAAAAACAACCTAAGAATTTTAAGTTGTTTCCAGTTTTATATGTATATAGTGATAAAGCCACCTGCCACAGTTACTGTTATTCACTAAATTTATTCAACTTATTCCCCCAATATATTGCTTTTAAGTTTCATGGCAGTAGGTCTAATGGAATCTGTAGCAAAGAAATCCAAAATATATACATAATATTTATTTTTATTTCAAAATGTTTAGAAATATTTCATAAAATGGGTAAGTATTTATATTGTCATAAGATACAAATATAAATTTGTTATACAGTAAGTATATATTTATAATAAAAACTGTAGACATGTTTAAATGCGTATACAAGTATCAATTACAAACTCTTTGGTAATCGTCAGACTTAACCTGTTTATCGAAGGGTGTTGGAATGTAGTTTACCATCTTGAAAATGGGGGTAGTAATTACCTATTACAGTGTCTATAACAGAGAAGGAGAAAACTCACTCAAGTTTGAGTACTCTTACAATATGTATACCCATATGTCAAGTCCAACTGCAAACAACACAGACCCAGGGGTCAAGCTAGACTTGAAATTTAGGGAGAAGTGTCACTTCCCTTTTTGGACAGAACAGGGAAGGTTAAAGCAGAACAGGGAGCAATGCAAGAAATGCAATGTGCTTGTGTGTTTTCATTCTCTTATTTTATTTATGCCCTCCATTTCACCAATATGCATAGCTGCATTGAACACTGGTATACATTTTGCTGAGTTGTATGTACATTATAAACACGTATGATGCATGTGTAAAAGAATTTATATTCATGTGCTGTGTAGTTCGGCCACATGACTTTAAAAGAGAATATTCAACGCTTTTCTTTGTAATGTATTTTAACTAACTTGATTGCAGTAGTGTAACTAGATTGCAGTATTGTAAGTTAGTTAAAACGCTGAATTATCTACTTTAATCAAGATTTTGTTTACTTTCTGAAAGATTCATTAAAAAACTGCACTTGAAAAAGTTTTGAAACTTGTTTGAAACAACCCTTGTTCCATGGACATAAGAACAAATGCACGTCTTCAGATCATACTGTTTATCCTTATTTCTTTGTTGCCAATAAAACATTACTGGAATTATTCATAGAAAACACATTGAAGCATTAAATGAATGAACTAAACCCTTCATTACAACTGAATCAACATTGCCAACATGCAAGTGTATATGTTTATGGAAAGAGGGGTTTTATTAACATAACCACTCACTTTATAGCTTTGTTACAACAGCCCATTTATAGGATTCCTTATTAATGTTTAATTATTTGTCTATGTTCCTGTATTAATATTAGGCATTGGTTAAACAGTATTTGCTGAATATATTTTGTTTGTATTTTTACAAAAATGACACAAATCAAAAAGCAACTTTGACCTTACAGTGAGTTACAGAGCTACTTTCTAAATTTCACAACATGTCATTGTCCCATATGTTTTTGACCTAAATAATTGCATTTTCAAACTAAATCTTCAATAACATAAAATTTCAACTTTACTTTCTATAAATTGTATAGTTTCCTCAGTATAGCTGCCCAATCATTTACAAAAAGAGACACACTAATAAAGTGGAACTTCCCAAACAAAGTGATGTCCACCATTATTTCCCTATTTTTAAAAGAAAATAATGTACATGCAGCAGGTAAAATATTAATTTCACCAATTCTGTTTTTAAAAAAATAAATTTATATTTATATATGTTTGTTCAACTTTCAAAACACAAGTTTGTATATTTTTATCATCAATGGATAACTTGTGGAAATCAGGCAGTGATATTTGCTATATGACCTAAATGAACTATACACTAACTTCCTTGGGAAAGGGTTAATGGCCAATCAGGCTTTAAAACACATGCCTACTAATGTGCACAAGTTCATTTTTGGCACAATTGATATCAGTATGAGATACTGTATAGCTTGATGAATACATCTTGTCTTGAACTAGGACAAAAGACTCAAAATAACCTGGCTAGAGCAAGGGGGCATCTAAATAAAATTATGGCCACTTAACATACATCTAAAAATTCACATGGTGAAGTAGTTTTCGCTTTCCTTCCAGAATGATGCAAAGTTTGCACTTTTTAGGCAACTTAGTCCCTTATTTGCCTGGTAGCATGACCTGAGCTCCTGATATGCCATTGTATAATCTGCTTCTGCATAATGTGATGGCAGATCTGTGTGTTTACTTTTCAGTTGGACTTGACTTATTAGTGTGTACATATGGTAACATACATTTATCATTCTAAAGCATTTGAGGCCTATACAGTTATAAACATGTGTCGAAAACATGGTGTATGTGAAGTTAACAAATGAATAGAGTTAACTAGTGGTCAACAAGTTAAAGAAAACAGATTTCCTTGAATTTTTTTTAAATGATTCATAAAATTGACAAGAAGCTAGTCATGAACTGCCTGTCAAGCCTGTCCTCATGCTTCAATAATGAGGGCATTTATTTACCTATAAAAAGACTTTGAAAACATTTTACATAAGGTTCATCTCGAGTTTCAATGGACATACACACTGATGCCAAAGCAATTGTCAAGATTCTTTCAACGTTGGTTTGATAACAAGTGGAGGTCAGAAGGCAGTGATCAGTAAAGGCAAATACTTCAGTCCACTTGGCCACCCAGGGTCCCATATGAATGTAAAATAATGATTATTGAAACTATCATAGAAAGCAATTCTCAAACACATTCTACAAGCAAAATGCATGGTTACATTAATGTATTTACAAATGATTTTTTTCATACAATCATTCCTCTGATACCTAGATAGAGACCATGCCCTTGACAAAATTTCTTTCATATAATGCTGATGAAATTACAATCCAGTTGTGTGCACTGAACTACCATATATCCACCTGAAAAATGCATAGACCCAGATCCTTCATTGCAAAATGTGCCAGCAGATCTGGCTCTATGCAGTTTGCTTGGAGAGTTCAGTAGAATGAACAACATAGACCATGATCTCCTGGGACACTATGTGTGATACACACTACAAAAATACTTGAACAGTATGCATAAGCTACTGAATTTGCACTGAACAATATTTGCAAAGGTGGATGACTTAGGCAGTGGCAAATAAGCCTAGAAGTCAGCCCATCAATACATTTATTACATACTTTGAATCAAAATAATAGCATAAACAATGTTATCCTTGAGCTTCTTTTGTGATGTCGCATAACAGAAGAGACATAAATGGAGCTGTTATGTTGATAATAAATTTATCATGGTGCAGAAATTACAGGGCTTTTATCTCCCTGTGATAAATGGTCTCTATTTCTATGTAGTCATCTGTCACCATTATTTGAACATATTCTTTGCCTTTCAAAATAAATATCTTTTGTTTCTTGGCACAAACTACTCTGGATTATATAAAACATGTGTCTCAGTCCTTTCAAGCAGCACTTCTATAGATTTTTGCAATTTTCATTTGCAAAGATAAATGGGACATGGTTTACAGTATAAATCAACCTGAAAAATTATGTATATCTCAAAAGAATATAAAGAACAAAAATCTTTGGAAAATTTGTGTCAAAATTATTATGATGTATGTATATGGCAGCACAATGTCATAGGACTAAGAATGGAACACATTGCCTGGTTGTAATATGTAATAAGATGGATATGTAAAAATGAGAACAAAATAAATGGATATAAATTCTTTGTTTCACTGAAACACCTTGTCTCACTGAAACATCACAAGGATGCACCTGTAAAACTCCATTTTACCCACCCAACATCCCACCTTGGCAAGGTCCAGTGACATGCAGAAAATAAGCTAAAGTGCACTGTTTGAACCTAGTTCATTTCATCAGAAAGGTCACAAGTTCTAAAATTAATATTCAAATATGAATATCATTTGGCAAATATTCAAATCAGAAAGTATTATTCAAATATTCATTTGATGTAATCGGTGAGTTATTCAAGCTTTGGGATGTCATAGTCATCTGGCATGGTGACAATACTTAATACTTTCATAAAATGGGTGCCCACAGCATCCACAGATGAACCATGCAGTGCTGTAAGGGGACACTCTGAAAACTTCCCAGGACACAATAATAACAAAATGAAAAATGCAAACTTTGTCGATTCCAGTTGTTGTACAGTGGTTGTATGACATCTAATCTGACAAAATCACTAGAAGTATAAACACCCTGCAATGTGATTGAATCAGTAAGCTATGAACAGAACAATATTCAAAATAATTGTCCATGAATTTGCTGGTTATGGAGTTGGAAAAATTTGAGTTGAATGGAAATCCATTAAAATTGACATGTTTTTTACATGTGACAAGGGTTTGGGGGTTGGGCAAAGTTAGAAAGACTATAGATTTATCACTGATGCTGGAAAAAGTTTTGAGAGTACCCCTCAAACAGTTCTCCCATGCATCCTCCATCTTCAATGGTTGTCACTAGTTATTCAGATAAAACAATGGTTTTCATCCAAGTCAATCAGACCTCATCTCAGCAAAATTCTTTTGAAATGTCATCCATTTTGTTTATATTTTTAAAAGGATTATGTAGAAAAGTATTAAAAAACCTGTAAGGCAAGACAAGACTATACAGAATTGTGATGGGTCTAAACTGTTGACCAAATCTGCTTGAAATTCTCATTCTGTGGACTCTGATTAAATAAAAACTGGCTGTGATGATGGTAAATATTTGAATATGAATCAAATACAGGCTGAGTAATTTTTAAATAGGTAGTTCAGGTTTTGTTTCAACAGTAGTTGTGGTTAAATTGAAGCTATGTGACTCGAACAGTTGAAGGTCCATGTAATGCCTGGTGGGGTTAGGTGGGGTGACAAGTATCCTTGACTGGTATATAAAGCATATGTTAAACATAATGTTGCATTTATATTTACAGTAAGAGTTCAATCTGAAGATTACTCTATCCTACAATGTTCCACTGAGCTCTAATGTAGGTTTTATTTTATATTACAAAAAGAAAAATATTTTTTATATAGCACTATGCTTCTGAGTTTCTTGTATTAAACTATACAGTAAAACTATATGACTATAAACTAGTCTTAAAACTAAAACTGAAGACACAATAAAAACTTTTGATTAATGTTTTCTTTCTTATAACTGATCAATAAGAACAGAAGTAAAAATTGTATGACACTGTGATCATATTTAACTTTAAATTTCGCAACCAGCACAATGTAAGATAAACAAATCTGTTCTATAAAACAAAAATTGTTAAAGCTACAGTACAATGAAATTTGGTAATGAATTTTAATTTTATGGTAATATGCCATCAGTGGAATAGGCACACAAAGGTTTATCCTGTTAGACTGGCGTTTTATTGACATGATGATGTTAATTGTCATCCTCTTAGACTGGTTTTCTCTTGACAGGGTGATGTTAATTATCATCCTGTTAGACTGGTTTTCTCTTGACATAGTGATGTTAATTATCATCCTGTTAGACTGGTTTTCTCTTTAAATGGTGATGTTAATTATCAGTTCTAGGCTTCATAGTAGGACTGTGTACCTATAAAAAATAAGATTCAAAATTAAATCACAACACCATAACAAAATTAAATTGCTTGGAAAAGTAACTGATGTTTAGTGTAGGTATGAAATACATATTGCAATATCTGACACTTGTGTTTGTAATTATATATAATAGTTTTCAAAATATAAACTGTTCAAAATTAAACAAGTTTTCTGTCCATATAATAATGAATTAAATTTGCATTATATAATAAAATCATTTTCAACAGTACAATATATATATATATATATATATATATATATATATATATAGAGAGAGAGAGAGAGAGAGAGAGATATTGGATACAGATAATTCACATCTTGTTAATAATATATATATTTGATTAGATTATTTTGTTCAATGAAGGAACAAAAAGTTTTAAGTCCTGAAATACAAAAAATCTATTTCATATGATACCATAAGCTTTCATAGCAAATTTCCTTGAATTTCAATGTCTGTTATCTTATGGATTATGCCCACCCACCCACCCACCCAGGATATGTACAAAAGAAATAGAGTCCAAGAAAATATTATTCCCATTATAATATGAAAAATATAACATGATGATTATGAGATATATGAAAACTGACATAATTTCTCAAGCCAAGTATTTTACCATGCAGCATAATGAATAATCCTGTACGGCTGGTTGAACTGAAGAAGATTGGAAAACCTTGAACAGTGGAGGTAAATTCAACTAAATTGGTTTTTGGACACTGACTAAAACTTTCAAGTTAGACATTTTGTTATTTGTGGTTTATTATTAAATTTTGTATGTAAAAGAATGAAAGTTGTTGACTGTCCGAAAATAATTACTGCAAACAAATAATGTTTCCAAAGAAGCATCTCTATGGGTAAAATATATGCACTAGATAGATTTTGATAATGGGCATCTACAAGGGAATGTTTCTCAAAAACAGAATATCAGTGACATCAGTTAATAGTTTCCTCTAGGATAAAGCATGTTATACAATGTCAGCCTATTTATTTAGCACCAACAACAAATACAGCTGACAAATTTTGGGTAGCAACATCATAGTCTATAGAATTTAATTCATTTAGTTGTCTATGCCCATAATCACTCCACATGAAAAGCTCTGCAAATATGAGACCAGTAATTTTATTTCTCAGATAGTTAAGTAAATTCTTGGAAAAGCAGGATTTAAAATATATTTTAACAAGTACAGGAACATTCTGCATAATGCCATACAATTTGAAACAACTCCAGCCTTACAAAGTGATTCTTCAAAGCCAAGAACAGATCATGGTTAATTTTTATTTACATTTGCTTCTTCAGTGAAGACAAGTATAACTTTTAATCACAATAACAATATTAGAATTTGTAAGATGGTCTGTTTGTGTCTAAAGTAAAGATCTATTAAACTGTTCAACAGTTTGCAGTAATCCACAATAAAATGTGTTCTGGTGTACCATATATGGCCAAAGCTAATGGGTTCAAGCACTTCAATTGGTGAAAGAGGCTGACATTCAAAATACTGAGCTGAAACATTGTCACTATGAGCAGATAAGCATTAAATGTCATTCCTTTCATTTTGTAACAATTATTTTCCAAACAATTCACAAAGCTACACTTTCATATATATATGAGCAAAGAAACTAAATGGCTCTGTTTTGAGGAGACAAAAAAGAGGATAATGGAAGTGGTTAATTACAGATTTACTTGGGGGTGGGGTATCTTCTATGCAAAAAGGAGGATAATGGAAGTGGTTAATTACATATTTACATGGGGGTGGGGTATCTTCTATGCAAAAAGGAGGATAATGGAAGTGGTTAATTACAGATTTACTTGGGGTGGGGTATCTTCTATGCAAAAAGGAGGATAATGGAAGTGGTTAATTACAGATTTTCTTGGGGTGGGGTATCTTCTATGCAAAAAAGAGGATAATAGAAGTGGTTAATTACAGATTTACTTGGGGGTGGGGTATCTTCTATGCAAAAAAAGAGGATAATGGAAGTGGATAATTACAGATTTCCTTGGGGTAGGGTATCTTCTATGCAAAAAAGAGGATAATGGAAGTGGTTAATTACAGATTTACTTGGGGGTGGGGTCTCTTCTATGCAAAAAAGAGGATAATGGAAGTGGTCAATTACAGATTTACTTGGGGGTGGGGTATCTTCTATGCAAAAAAAAGAGGATAATGGAAGTGGTTAATTACAGATTTACTTGGGGGTAGGGTATCTTCTATGCAAAAAGAGGATAATGGAAGTGGTTAATTACATATTTACTTGGGGGTGGGGTATCGTCTATGCTGAGGTGATGGGTTGGATGTAAATATAATGGTATGAAACTGATAAGCAATATGACCAAAAACAGAATAACAAAACACCAAAATATATAACCACAAATAAAATGCTCTAAAATTAAAAGAATGATGAAAATAAATACTGTAAAAACCAAAAACACCAATTTAATTTGTGAATGATAAAAATAAATGCTGTAAAAACCAAGAACACCAATTTGCTTTGTGCCAGTACAATGATTATTTTGCAACAAGAATACTATAAATGGTTCATTATAAGCTCAACATATGGTAACTCATATTATTATTTTTTTTACTTATTTTGTTTAAAATAATTTCTTCAGATAATCAGGTACTAAAAGAATTAAGGACAAATCTGATACTGAATATTTGGGACCCTCCATTTATAAGGTTCCTGGAAAATTTCGTGAATATAGAAGGGATTTAATGAAGAAATAAAGGTTTGCTTGGATTGTTTTATTGGTTTTAATGGCATCTTTAACATGGTTTTTGATTTCTCATACTGAGGAAATCAGAGCTATGTGCCCTTCTCAAGGACACACTCTGACATAAATAAAAGAAACTTAAAGCTGATTTTTCCATGCAGTCTTTATAGAAAAAGCATCCATGTACTATGCCAGAGTTAATGCAACTTTGACCTTTCACCCCTTGATTCCAAAATCAGTAGTTTTCTTGCATGCCTCATTTGCAAGCAAAAATATCTGCCAAAAATGTACGTTACTAATAAATTCTGTACAGGGCATTTGTGTTAGAAAATTTCTTGATGTGACAGTGACATTGACATTTGACCTTTTGAGTTTAAATACAATATGCATCTTCTATCTTATATGCAAACCATCCACAAAATCTGGTCAAAGTAAATGACAAAAACACATTAAATTTATGGAAATCTTTCTTCATTCAGCCTTGGTGAACTTGACCTATTTTGACCTGTTAACCAATATTAACAGCTGCCTTTGTTGTCTCAAATGAAAGCCATGCACAAATCTTGCTAAAGATATGTGACTATTTTTATTTTCCTTCTTGAAAACCATTTGACCGTCAAATTTGCCCTAGTGATAACAAAAGCAACATTCTTCCATTCTAAAATGTAAGTCATCAACAAAGTTGATCCAAGGAAGTTAATCATCAACAATCATTTTTCCTTCTTGCAGTCCCCATGTGTCCTTATCTTTTTGATACCAAAGTGAACATGGGTCTGTTATATCTCAAATGCAAGTTGTACACAATTTTCTGTCACAGAAGGTGATAAAGAATTCATTATATTATTATGCAGAAACCATTTTTCTTCTTAAAGTCATCGTGACACTGACCCATTGATGTGTTTTTCTAACCTCAAATGCAAGCTATTCCATAAAGTCTGTCAAGGTATCAAGTTAATGTGTGGAAACCATTTTCCTTATTTTCAGCCTGAAATAAATGAGCTTCTTCCTTGTCCCAAATGCAAACTACTTATAAAGCTGGAAATGGTTGATGACAGATAATAAAGAACTTCAGCTACAGTGTGGAAATGAAATAGGAAGCTCATGGAAAACATAACATGATCTCTCCTTGATATGATCAGCTACAATTTACTATTGAATCTGGATTTGATGAAACAATGCCTATAGTCATGGCTTGTATAATGTGTAAATCCAACTTCAAATTCTTCTGATCTTAATGCAAACATTTTATAATTAAAATAATTAATATATAATTAAAAAAACCGAATGAAATAACATTACTAATTCACATTTTGGAAACTGTCATGCTACTAAATTGTTTACAAGTGTATGAAATTTTTCAATTCACACATTTTATTTATGATTTTCATCCAGGTTTACTAAAATTTTAGCTACAAGTCTGTATTAATGAACTTTATACATTTAGCATGTTTGGAAACTAAATGTAACTGATTTTGAAATAGTACTGGCACAAAGAAGAATGGCTATTTCACCAAAGAAAAGAAGAGGCCCAAGACTGATAACGCTCATCTGGCTAACATAGCTTAACAGGTTACCATTTCACTAAGTAGGTCTAACTAATAAAGTAAAAACACAGCCTATGTACACTATCTCCCCCAAAAAGAAAAAATACTATGTAAACTATCTCTGAAAAACCCACATCCTTTGTAAACTATCTCCCAAACTTTATGTCACACTGATTTGACCTATCTGTTATATCCTAATAAAAATTCCTTCTAAATTTGAATGCATAAACAATATAAAAAGGTTCATGATAATAACTGCAGTCATCCAAGATCCAGATGATAAACCAAACAAATAAAAAATATGGCTTTAGAAGTGGTAAGAAGCCAAGTCAGTTTGATATCAGATTACCTCATTAATATGCATCAATCTCATTCATTACTAAAACAACAAAAAATTTACATATAAGACAAATATTTCCAGGTTTAACCAAATAAGATTAGAAATATGGCTGCCAGAGTGGTAACAATATCAGCCAATCTGATGCAAGATTAACTCATTATGTGTGCACCTCATCTCATTTATTACAGGACTTGTTCAGGAGCTAGATGACATGCATATCATCATCCAAATCTGACCAAAATCAAAACAGAAAAATGGCCTCATGTATGATTAAAAGCTCAGCCAATAAAATGCATCATCACCTCGTTCATATGCATGGATTTCGCTCATTACTGAACTTGTCTGAGATCTTAGTGATATATGCATATATTCCTGGCCTGATCACAGTTGGATCAGAAATAGGATCTTCAGATTGGTAACAATCTCAGCCAATCAGATGCAAGATTACCTCAGAAAAGTGCATGGATCTCAATCATTACTAAACTCATCCAAGATATTAATCACATATTCCAAGTTTCATCAAACTTCAATCAGAAATATGGCCTTCAGAGTGGTAAGAATGTTAGCCAATAAAGTACAAGATCACTTTATTCCTATGCATGAACCTCAGTTTGTTTTTACTTTTCTCAGATTTTGATGATATAAACCCAAGTTCAACATCGGATTAAAACTGGATTAGAAATATGGACTTCCCAAGTCGTAACAAGCAATTGTTTTTGGATGGATTCATGAAATATGACAGATTATATACACATGGCCATAACATAAGCTCTAACCCTTTAAAATCATAAAACTTCAACAAAATAAGCATAAGAGTTGGCAAAGAAACAAAGGAAAAACTAAAATTAAAATAAAAATCAAAAGCGGCATCACTGAAACATCCTTTACCTCTGGGTGTTGAAAACTGTTCCTGCCAATCTAAGAGAAAGAAGACAGAAATCTTAAACCACTGTATTTACCGAGACAAAATGTACTAACAACAGAAATTAGCCAGGTGACCTGTGTTATATAGCATACTAGTCTGGCCAATAATGGTGTACACTGTATCTATTACATCACTGCTTTTTGTTGTTGTTGATTCATTATAGCACTTGCACAATAATAACCAGGTGTAACAACAACAACAAAATACTTCTGCAATTCAGAGATCAAAACATGGTTGGCATCTAATTAGTTTCTCACAGAATCTGTAATGGTACATTATCATTTTTCATCAGAACTCAAACAGGAATTTCACTTTACAAGACTTATTATCAAATTTATATTTATTTATGAAAGTGTTAAAACCATTTGGCATAAGTGACATTTTCCTTGAATGAAATTACTTTGAATATTGTTATTTACAGTGTACAGGGAATGTTGTTAGAATATTTGTTTTAAAATACACTGTACAGGACTTCTTATAAAAAACAGACTTTTTATTAAAAACAGAGAATTTTAAAATTAGGGACAATTTTCTTTGTATTTTCTAGTTTTAAAAATGGGATCCACTCCTGACCCTGTGTTATAAGTGGTCTCATGAGTCATCTGAGTATAAGTTATGAAGGGAGTGGTGTATCTATATTGCATGAACTACAGTCAACTTAACTTGATTTACAATTTATGAAAATGCAACATGAAAGAGAGATTTATTTAACTATGTATTATTTTAAAACCATACAGAGAAACTGCAATAAAATTCAGCGTTCTTGGGACAGCTTAGCTACATGCCAGTTTGAATTATGAGCAAAAAAGATACAGATTGTTAATACTGCTCATAGAACTATATACTCACACTGGGGGGGGGGGATGATTAAAAACATGAGTTGCCATAACTTGCC
Organism: Sinohyriopsis cumingii; assembly: GCA_028554795.2. Classification (NCBI taxonomy): domain Eukaryota; kingdom Metazoa; phylum Mollusca; class Bivalvia; order Unionida; family Unionidae; genus Sinohyriopsis; species Sinohyriopsis cumingii. The sequence goes on along the minus strand of CM068826.1, from coordinate 43,789,744 downwards.
TGAGGACTTAATTATATCTCAGAAAGATGCAGTACTGCCTAGAGCCCCATACAGGAATATTTGAGATAAAAAATGGAAAAACAAAGCTCTACAGACATAGCTGTTTGAAATATGAAAAGTGAAATGCAACAGTACAAGTCACTGCACACACAAATTTCTCCATTCATTTGTATATAGAAAAAACGCTGACTACATCAATCACATGTCCTGACAATGTTACACCTTTGAGAATAACATATCTTGCTTTCATTTATCTATTATTGTGAAATGTTATACTACTGACACCTTATCAGTTCCAATCAACAATATCAACATTATTTCATTTATCAGAATTAGCTTTCTGTATATTTTCAAAATGTATGTATTAAAATTAGTCACTTCCTTATCTAAAAAAAAAACTAAACAGCTTGATTAGATGTCCTTGACCTACGGAACCAGCTCTAATTATCCAATCTAATGTCACTGTAATATAGTTAAATGATTTTATTTCAGTAAGTGTATTGCTGTTACATTTTATCTAATATATTTGCAGTTATAATCATTTTAAGAGGCACAGTTTATCAATAACTGACATTGGGGTGGTCCATAATTTTCAAACGAGGATCTCAAAATAATGTCAAGCAAATGTTTTCCATAGAATAATTGCAATTACTTTACCCAGTGAAAGAGTCATTCTATTCTTAAATATGTGTGTTTATTTAGCTGTAAATGGCGTGTACTTGAAATAAACAATGAACAGGTTGTGATTATTTCCAGTTATTTGTCACAAGCTGTGCAGGTCATAATTTAGCACACCCTTTCTGCTGCAATGCAGTCTAAATTAATAAAACAGATTAATTCTGATTCTCATCTGCTTCTTTGAAGGAACATATTTACAACTCCATGCTCATTGTTACTCTTTGAATTTGCTATGAAAGCAACTGAAGGTTACAAGAACATGGAAGTAATTCATCGAACTTCAAAATCTAAGCTTAGAACATGGTAAGAACTGGTTGCTGACAAGAAATGGATGCTGACAAGAACTGGTTATTGACAAAAACTGGTTGACACAACGGATCGACAAGAGTCATCAAAAAGCATTACAGCTTATTTAATATTAAAGAGTATACAAAAACTGTATTTCACTGACAACATAGGTACTGTAGTGAAAAGCATTATGGAGAACAAAAAAAGATCTATTCAAAGTCTTAAGAAAAGCAGCTAGAACAATTTTTATGCTATATAAAATATGATATAATCCATGACAATCATACCTTATATTGAGTAATATTAATGATATTGACTATTATTAAATGTGCCAAAAAAACAATGCAAACTAAAAAATGTTTATAATAAAGTTTATTTATTATTGTCAAACTTGAGACACGCAAGCTTGTATTTCCAACAGTAACAAACAAAAGTGGAGTTTTTAGGGCACCCATTACAAGTTACCTATGGATGCTGAAAGTACCATTAATATAAAAAATCCCCACAAAAAAAGCCAGCAACAGTACAGCACTCTCATATTACAGTTCGCTCTCTCTTTTAAATCCACCCCATCTGGATGTGTGGCTTTACAAGAGGGGGAACACATATATGAGTAATAATTACAAATAATGGCAGAATGGATTAAGTAATTTTGAATATTTAATAATTTAATCAAAATCACATACATGTTATGGAATGTGTTAAAGCTTATATTCATTCATTTTATATAAAATAATTATAAATAATCATGTTGCAAAACCATTTTAAAACCTAGTAATAATCACTGTGTCCATTCAATTATCCCACTGCTGCAGAATGCATAATTGACATTTATTTTCGATATTTTGAATGTCAAATTTTTCAGCATGATCACAGAACTCTTCCTCTGTTTGTTTTAGTTGAATTGCATTCATTTTTCCTTCAAAACTTAGAACCTCTAATTACACTGTGTACTATTACAACAACTTGCTCCTTCATTGACAATTGCACCACGGCCAAAATAATTTACAGATATTATACAAGTACTATATCTTTACAGGAAGTAAACTTGTCACATGATCAACTGGATATAATCTGGTACCCTTAAAAATTAATTTGCCATCCAAGAGACCGACAAAAGTCATGATAACTAACATACCATTTTAATTTCATGGCAACTGGATAACATGCTGACTTGAACTGAACAAACCCTTACACCTAAGGAAAACATAACAGTAAAAAAAAGCACCAATGCAACATGCTGAACTTAGAAATCTTCAAATATCTGTGAGAATTTTAGCTGTAAACCTCATTTTGTTGTGTTTTCTGTTGAGGGGTCAATTATTTGTTTTGCTCCAAGATGCTGGCAGAGTTAGAGTGGTGGCTGTCCTAGTGGGGGTTCTTTCAATGCAAACTCATTGGTGCCAACATCAGACGCTTTACTATAACACAATGCTGTTACAAAGTGAGTATGGTTATGGACTCCATTTCATTAAAAAAAACAGTAAAACTGAATGAATTGTGTCCTGTAATTTACTATAACACAGTCTCTCTAAAGGTATATACTCTATACCTACAAAGGAACCATGATGAATATTGTGTCATGTACTTCATTATAAGGCAGTCTCTTTATAAGGGGGTATAAAATATACTTCCCAAGGACTATTATAATGATGGAGTACTCTATAATGTACTTAAGTATAAGGGAGTTTCTCATACCTGTCAACTCTCATGCCGGGAGGGAGAGAAAAAAAACCTCAATTTTTCAGGCTGTTCTATGCCTACATCTGAATCTCAAAATATTTCCTGATTCTTGTAGAGAACTCCCAATTATTATATTCATCTGTTGACTTTTATTTCTCATTTAAAAATCCTACAGAAATAGATATATGGTATCCAATCCACAGAAACCATGTTCCATTTTATCACCTGTGAATACTCTTGTGACAAAATAATTATTTTCACACTACACAGTTTTTTCTTTAGTAAATAGAAGGTTAAGTTTAAACTTTATTCACATAAATCTATGAAGTTTTTTTCATCTCACAACAATACTAAAATAAAAAACCATAACTTAAATAAACCACAACAATAAAATTGTCAGCAATTAATTTCAATCCCAAAACTGATCACTGTGAATGTTGTTTTTTTTCTCTGCAAGCAAAATAGCATCACTATTCCCTCAAAAGAAACTTGCACAAGTAAACACCTCACATTACTGTAACATATATTTAAACATTTAAATGCCATCATTTAATTAAAATAATGAATGAAAAAACATACCACACAATATATGTACCCTGAAAAAACTAATTCAGAATAAATGTTATTTAGCAAATAGTGCTAAATGCCTTAAGAGCTGACCTCTCGGAAATAAGGTAGGATATAAACCATGGGAACAATAATGGCCATAGGTATGGTAGGTTGAGACTGCAGAGTTGATTGAACTGCTGAATTCATAAACACTTTAGGCACCATTAGTTTCAACAAAATAGGGCATTGTTTATTTGCCAATCGATTGCTGGTTGCTTACACACATTTTAGAAGATGGTTTCTTGTACGTATTTTTGGAGTGGCAGTCCTTCTTACAAGATAACTGCATTGATAAGGATCAACTTTTAACTAGTCACACTGGCTTTCTTGCTTGTTTACTCAACTCTAATCTTTGGATATTGTGCAGTTTGGCTACAGCTAACCTGAATATGACAAGAGGCATGTCATGGAGGAAAACAAGGTGCATCACATGGAGAAATGGCGTACTTTGAGAATTTCATGCATAATGGACCCAGGAGATCAGTCAATATGTGGTGAAAATGCTGCTTATGATATGCCACAAAAACACTTGTGAATTTAGGTCCCAATCTCCCTATTTCTTTTATTCAATCTCCCTACTTGGCTTTTGAAACATTGACAGGTATGCAATTTCTTCATAAGGCAGTATACTCGATACCTACAATGGACCATTATAATGAGTACTGTATATATAAGGGGGTATACTGTATGCTTTCCAAAAACAATTATAATGAGTACTGTATATATAAGGGGGTATACTGTATGCTTTCCAAAAACAATTATAATGAGTACTGTATATATAAGGGAGTATACTGTATGCTTTCCAAAAACAATTATAATGAGTACTGTATATATAAGGGAGTATACTGTATGCTTTCCAAAAACAATTATAATGAGTACTGTATATATAAGGGGGTATACTGTATGCTTTCCAAAAACAATTATAATGAGTACTGTGTATATAAAGGGGTATACTGTATGCTTTCCAAAAACAATTATAATGAGTACTGTGTATATAAAGGGGTATACTCTATACTTTCCAAGGACTATTACAACGAGGGAGTACTGTGTTATCTACTTCATTATAAAGCAGTCTATAAAGCGTTTACTCTACTTCCAAGAACCATTATGATGAGTGAGTGCTGTATCATGTACCTAATTATAAGGAAGTCTCTCTATAAGGGGGTATAATCTAAACTCCCAAGAACAGCATAATAATGGAGTACTGTACAAACTGACTTGATATTCACACACATCAGTCTCCACAACTGAGAACATAATCAAAAATTTGTGTATAGTGAGGCTGGTATCCTTTTATGGGCTAGAATCAAAACAAACTGAACTATGAATATTACTTGTTCATAGCAAGTCAGCAAAATACTGGCAATATGGTGCCAATGAAAAGTTCAAATCTGAAAATGCAAACATAAAGACTGGTACAAAAAAACATTTGGAAGACAAAGTTGAGGTGTGGCAGTTTAAGACGAGTGCATTGCAGGAAAGCAAACAATTAGTCGTGCAAAGCAAAATCTGGTTAACCATCATGCAATAATAAATTATATTACCTGGTGCTACATACACTGCATCTGATATGTAATCTATGAATATTTAGAAGAAAAAAAGTGCAATTAAACTTTACCCTACATGAAAAAATTTCTGGAAAAAATCTTTCTTAAACTTTAATGCTAATTTTAAATCTAGCAATTAATTCTTGTTCAAAACATGCAAATGAAGAGTGTGCACAATCATAAAAACATGGTACGCTGCTTAAGCTATTTGAAATGCCATTAAATTATATGTTCAGATATTACAGTATGATTATATACAGCCTGGATTACACATAGCTTCTTACTGTGTATCAGTAGAAATTCATTTGCCCTGTTTAAAGAAAAATAAATAATACCTTACAATTTTAAGTTTTATACTTGAAAACTCTACACGTTTTAGTTGACCTGTTATTATCTATAGCTTACCCTAAAATCCTGAACATGTGTGAAAAGCTCAAGTTTACACCCAAAGAGTCATCTGATAGATTTTTGACATAAGATCACCACAAAATCCAATATGTGGGATCTGAGTTATGATTCTAACTAGTAAAAACATATTTCAGAACAAGAAAACAAATATCTAAAATTTGAAATTAATAGCAGAATAAGAAATCCAGGAATTTATGCAATCAACAATCTGTCCTTTTGTACAATCATCCCCATCTCACCCACACATACGATGAATCAAACTGGGAAAAGGCCTTCTGCAGTTTGTTCTTAAAATATTGTCAGTGTTGTATCTTTTTTGATATCTCAAGGTTTGAAGTATCTTTCTAATCACTATGTAAGATATCTCAAGGTCTGATGTATCTTTTCTCATCATCCTGTAAGATATCTCAAGGTTTGAAGTATCTTTCTCATCAAAAGGTTTGAAGTATCTTTCTGATGACCCTATCAGATATCTCAAGGCTTGAAGTATCTTTCTAATCACATGTAAGATATCTCAAGGTCTGATGTATCTTTTCTCATCATCCTGTAAGATATCTCAAGGTTTGAAGTATCTTTCTCATCAAAAGGTTTGAAGTATCTTTCTGATGACCCTATCAGATATCTCAAGGCTTGAAGTATCTTTCTAATCACATGTAAGATATCTCAAGGTCTGATGTATCTTTTCTCATCATCCTGTAAGATATCTCAAGGTTTGAAGTATCTTTCTCATCAAAAGGTTTGAAGTATCTTTCTGATGACCCTATCAGATATCTCAAGGTCTGAAGAATACCACTGCATAATTAGTACAAGTACAACTGTTACGTTAATGTATCTAATCCTAGATGCATACAAATACATTTACATGTACATTTATACATACACCAACTGACTGACAGGATCCAATGGTGTCTGCCTTTTATTAAGGAAACATGAGAGCCGAATGAACATGCATATTTTGGTTTTGATTATGCAGACTAATGATTGTTTCTGAAGGATCTTTCTTAGTAAGTATCCATTAAACTTTTTTCCTTATCAGAACACAAATCATTTAACCTTGAGCATGCTATGTAGCAAAGTTTAAAATGAATGCATACCAGATTCAGGAGCAAACATCCGATTGTCATACACAACCTCCCTTGGCTGGCTCAGAGTTAGGCGCTGGGTTCCAGTGTATGGGTACTGTCCATTGAAATCATACATCTGTGATCCAGCCAGGCTCATCTTATCCATAGGGACGAGCTCAGGCTGGAAGTTGCTGAACTGTGTGCTATGTCTCTTGGTCTTGCCACGGTTTCTATTAATTACAGAAATAAGGTAAGCTTGAATACATGCATGGAAGATTTGTTATCCTCTTTCTCTTACATGATACTGAAATCAGGACTATATAGCATAAAGACTAAGTCTTGGGACATGAAAAAATAATTACTTTTTTCATGTCCCAATATTTATGTGCATTTAAAAACTATAGCATTTTTGGTGTCCAAACACGTACAGACATAAGAAAATGTCTCAACACAATTGGCAAGATTGCCATACTGCCCACAGCAGTGACCAGCTCTTGTTCATTTACTACATCAAAAAACTGTTACAAACTACTATGATTCTGTGGACGTTTTGCATGTGCATATTTTTGGATTATTCTCCTAATAAAATAAAAGTAAATAAAAACTTCAATAATTCACAGGGTGCTTAAGAGTTTACTGGAAGACAGATTGGTTCCATAATATAGTGTACAGACCAGTAATTACACAATCCAAATGGTATATCCTTGTTTATTCCCAAAAATACTAGATTCAGATTTTGTTAAATTCATTATTTTTACCAGATCTCATTTTTCCAAATCACATTTTAAAAAAAAGATGTCAATTACTATTTTACTTACTTTGACCCACATGCTTAAGAGTTACCAGTTTTTTTCTTCCAGAGATATAAGCAATCCAACAATGTGATGTAAAATCGTATGAAATGACATGGACCTTTAATTGTACAAGTCACTTAACCAGCATACAGTATATTCACTTAAGTGATCATCATTGATACAATTTAGTTTTGTGTTACAGCTTACCGTAGCACAAATTCGTAACATTCAATACAGTATTCAATCCACCTTTCATTTTCTACAGCTGGTTGTCTCTGTGTTTCTGTTTGTTAATAACTGGCAGATTTGTTTTTTCTTTTCTGAATTGTTTGATCCATGAAACTGACATGTGATTTTTGCCTGGGAGCAATACCAGTAACTGTTTGTTTTACAACATTACTCAACACAAATTAACTGTTGGAAAATCTAAAGTGGGTTGAGCTGGATGAGATGCCCTTGATCACAGCAATATTAAATTATTTGCCCCCAGAAATGTATTGAACTGACTAACCACTGACATCAATATCATTGTCAACCAATAAAGGCATGAACACCTGCTTGGTTGAGTAGCACGATTACTGTAGCTGAGTAAACAGGTACTTGTGTATGATGGCTTGCATCAAGGCAAACTACATCTGAGCATCTAAGGTATTACAATTATTTTCAAAGCATTATTTTTGAAATGTATTTATTATATTTCTGAGGTATTTTTTTAGGTTTAGCACAATTGTGCCTATAATTCAAACCTAAGGGATGTACTTCATTTAGTGCAAGTCAAAATCTTCAATGTACATGCGGTGACATCATGATGTTAACATGATAAAACTAAATGCGAACGCTGAACTAAATGCTATTATTGTTCATTCTTGTCGTACTGGGAACACAGTTTTGAAAGAGTTAGGTATTAACATTTTCAAGGCAAAATCATATGTAATTATTGGTATATTGATATAATATTCTAATGCAATAATGCTTAAACAAACAATAATAAACTGAAGACAAAAGGGGTAAGTTACTGTTGTAAATGCTTACAGGAACCCACTAATGCTCAACTAAAGACATCAATCAAATTATACACAATTTAATCAGGTAGAAATAATAAGGCAACAGATGAAACATAAATATACTTACTGACATTTAAACCATATTAAATCAATTTATAACATTCCTATGTAATGATTCATGATGATAGTCACTTAACAACCACATTCACTATTTTTTTAACGTTAACGATCAAGAAAATACTTTCTTCAAATAGTGGAAACAAATATGTTGAATGTGTCCTGAGACTTATTGTACATGACAAAATTGCTTTAATTTTATGTCACAACATGTATAGGTCATAAAAAGATTACTTTTGAAAATAATTTTTGAGTGTCCCAAAACTTATGGTGTCTAAAGATTTAGTCATTACGGGATATGTACAGCTCTGCTTCTAAAAGTAATCAAGAAATTTTCTGCAATAAACTAACAAGAACTTCAAAAAAACTTATCAAAGAATTTTATAGATGATATTGTGCATTTTTAGGTATCAAATAATAACAATCTTACAAAAGTTTTTTTCTTTTCAAATTCAATGGCTTATATAACATTCTATTTTCTCTGTTGGCAATACTTTACCATCCAGTTACAATTAGTTAACCTGGTTTCCCTTTTATAAGTATAAAACCATAGTTTGGAAAGTAGAAATGTGTTCCTGGAAGACAGATGTCCCATTAAAGTAACTGAAAAATGACCTTAACACAAATCTTAACCAGAACGCATAAAAAATAAAGACATATAGAAAAGGGCGACACTAAAAGTCCTATCACTCTTATGGTGACCTAAACATATTAGCTGCAAGACTTTACCTTGGTTTGGACTGAGTCAATATATTAAAACAATGTTAAATACATCTAAAGAAGGCCAAAGTTACTCGATTTTGATGCATGACACATGTACTCCCTTAGATGAACAAACAGTACAAAAATCTGATTGTAATAGGTGACATGGTATTCAAATTAAAGCTTTGAAATTATCTTTGTGTAATGTGGAATAAATCCTGTAAAGAAGGAAGTTAAGTCATAGTGACCCAGTTTGTGCATATGACTTATCAACCAATGCAGCCATGCAGTAAACTTGGTCTCAATAAGTGTACTGATATAAGAGATAACAGCCTGGAGAGAGGAGGGAGAATCAACAGACACATAAATATGCAGAGATTTATAACGTGATCAATGCAGTGGTAGACAAAGTGATTACAAAAATAAATGCTGAAAGAGTATCTTACCTAGCCCAGACTAAACAGGCAACAATAATGACGATGATGATAAGTACACCTACAACAACTCCAACAACAGCCCCAATGATTGTATCGTTGAATTTCTCTGACCTGGTTTGTGCATCTGAGAAAAAAAATGAGAATAAAAGAACTAGAAAATATTTATAATAAAACAATTCTTTTTGAATGGCTGAGACTATGTTTTAGCAAGGATTGCCAAATGAAAAACAAGCGTCCCCCTTACCATACCTTTAATTACTGCCACTCCACCCATCTTGGACAGTTAGACAAATTACCATATTTTAGCTCAATTATCTAGTATCTCTGAACATCAATAAATAAACAAGGACATATAGGGCCTGCAGGAGGAGACTGATCAAGCATTGTCTGAAAATTTTACCCAAACTTGTTGGCAACAATGCATCAACCATTGCTGGAGATATATTTTGTTTAATATATAGTTCAATCTGAATGACATTAACACTGCCCTATTTTAAAATTTCATTAACAACTTTTAACAAACATGAAAATGAAAATCTTAATAATAAAATATGAGTAATCAACAGTTTTTCCATCCAGAGGTTAATTTAGCATATAGAAAGATGTTTTGGCAAAATATATCTAGATTTTCCTTGGATGATCTGGTGATAAAATGTGGTGGCATTCTTACCGACTCTAGTCTGGCAGAATTCACCCTCATACCATGTGGAGCAGACGCATTTCAATGACTGATCCTGCTCCATACATATTGCATTGTTCTGACAATATCCATGGTCACATTTATCTGCAATGAAAAAATAAACAATGCTGAATTTCATTCATTTATTTTAAATGTCAACTTAGATGACTGGACTCATGACATGATACATCTGAGATTTTAAATGTCAACTGAGATGACTGGACTCATGTACATGATACATCTGAGTATATTCTTCCAGGATAACATTAACTGTATTAACCATGAGGTTCAACTTAGAAATGTAATTAACTACGTGGGATGGGCTCATAGCATTGGACATGGCAAAATTTTGTAAAAATTTGAGATGACCTTATAACTAGAAATACAGCCATTTCAAATGATACCACGAAGTGAGCAACAAATGTATACAGCAGATGTGTCTGAAATAAAGGGAAATGCAAACAATGCCATAAGGTTCACACAGCATTTTGACTTGTACTAGCTCTTGGTGTGACCTTGACTTTGGGGACATGGATATCACTGCATACATGAAAAGTTCGTCAAGATATACAACAGGCTAAAATTTAATTAAAATATCTGCATTGCTTCAAACATTGTGAGTATACATCAATAGAGACTATTGATTTATATGTTCCCTCACCAAGACCTTGAGCTTGAAGCCATCCAATAACTAAGGTATGTGACACTGTCTAGTCATTAATATCTAACATGAAATATAACTGGTTCAAGTTTCATTAATGGTCAGTTTAATGAATAAAATAAAAAATCAACATTCTTCATGCTTTTTGAAGAATAATACCTATAGATTAAAAAAATATTTCTATGACAAATTTGACTTCAACTGAATTTGAACCTGTTACCATCTGGTTGTGAGTCTAAGCTAATGATGTGGAGGAATTGAGGAAATGTTGCAAGATACGTTTGGTCAACATAAATCGGATAATACCTCATGGTTATGTCAATGTTGTATGGAATTATCTAGACAAAAAGTGAACAGAATCATTCACTACAAATGTATAGGTAGTGCAAACATGTGCTTCAGAGGAGTCATGCAAATGTTGCAGGTTCAAGATTTGGTATTATTCCAATAAACATGTTATACTACTTAATGTGCATGTAGTTTAATAATAATAATAATAATAATAATAATAATAATGATAATAATAATAACAATGGTGTCATAATAATAATGGTGTAATAATAGCTTCATAAAAGTCATTGAAACATGAAAATTAGGTGAGTGACCTAGCTTTATACAGGCAAGTTAAAAAATATATAAAAGCCACATTCCTTAAAAAGCTAGACTTGAGTGGTGTATCACATTAAATTTATAACTGAGTTCATGTACAAATATTTATGTCTAACATGGTGGAAACTGATACAGTTGATGCCTAACATGGTGGAAACTTATACAGGAATGTGTTCCACTGTCAAGGTATGCACACAGGTTAAGGTTCAAAAGATGTATTGTCTAGTGGTATCAGCATTAATTTGTAGATTGTCAAAAGATGTATTGTCAAGTTGTATCAGCATTAATTTGTAGATTGTGAAAAGATGCATTTTCTAGTCGTATCAGCATTAATTTGTATACTGTCAAAAGATATATTGTCTAGTGGTATCAGCATTAATTTGTATATTGTCAAAAGATGTATTGTCTAGTGGTATCAGCATTAATTTGTATATTGTCAAAAGATGTATTGTCTAGTTGTATTAGCATTAATTTGAAGATTGTCAAAAGATGTATTGTCTAGTTGTATCAGCATTAATTTGTAGATTGTCAAAAGATGTATTTTCTAGTTGTATCAGCATTAATTTGTATATTGTCAAAAGATGTATTGTCTAGTCGTATCAGCATTAATTTGTAGATTGTCAAAAGATGTATTGTCTAGTTGTATCAGCATTAATTTGTATATTGTCAAAAGATGTATTGTCTAGTTGTATCAGCATTAATTTGTATATTGTCAAAAGATGTATTGTCTAGTTGTATCAGCATTAATTTGTAGATTGTCAAAAGATGTATTGTCTAGTTGTATCAGCATTAATTTGTAGATTGTCAAACAGATGTATTGTCTAGTTGTATCAGCATTAATTTGTAGATTGTCAAAAGATGTATTGTCTAGTTGTATCAGCATTAATTTGAATATTGCTGCTGAGACTAATCTGTTCAATAAATGTGTATGAATACTGTTGTGTGCTGAGAATCCCCATAGTCTGCTGTCTGAAAGGGCATAAGCATAGCTAGCTTATCCAGCCTGAACAAGATCACAAACTGTTTTTTTATGGTTGCTATGTACAATTTTCCATAGCTTACAGGTATTGTTTCTTGCATATCTGTTCCAAAATTAGATATTTTTTTCTACTAACATGAGCTTTGCCAAAGTTTCACTACCTTAAATCAGTGCTTGGCTAACTACTATGCCAGATTTCTTATCTTTTCAAAATACTGCATTAGGGTTTTAAATCCATCACTGCTCTAGCCTGCTTGTTTAGAATGAGGTATTTTGATACAATGAATATCCAAACTTTGAATATAATCATTCAGTTTTTCTTAACCCTTAGAGTGGTATATAGTTTTGTGCACAAGATCTCCTGTCAGTGCTTAATTGTGTGTGAAAAGAAATGAAAAAATTGCACTCCACTTTTAAATTGGCTGTATTTTAATTAATCTTGGTATTCTGCCTTTTCTACATTAAAATTCAAAATGCCACTGAATTGGGGGTTGACCTGCATGCCATCTAATTTTGTTTGTTCATCAAGTACATCAGATTCATATTCAACATTATTTTCTGGTCCAAAATCACTCATTGGTATAACCAGTAACACTTCTCTAGCTCCAATAATCTGATATTCTTCAAAACTTTAAATATCACTGTTATCATGAGCCAGTATTTCCTGATGATGAACCATGTTGGAACTCAGCCTTTTGGAGTTTTTCTAAGTAGCCTGTATTTTAAACATGCACTTGTAAAACTTTCATGATGAATACAAAGTCAGAACTATGACAGAATGCTTGTTCCAGGGCCTAAAGTGAAAATTTACTTTCAGAATCATTTATGACAAACTGAAGTACCAAGATGTGTAAACAGTTGCCTGCATACAAATAATGATCAGACAAACACTATGAGACAAACCCTTTAGTTAAATAAAAGATATGTGTGCTGTGCAAAGTACATTTTTATATGCACAACTTTAAATTAATTTGCAGGCACTCTCGTGCATAGCTATTTTCAAAGTGCATGAATTTGTACAAATTTTGTGCCATTCATACACTTACATGCCCTAGCAGCATCTCTGTAGTAAGCCTATATTACCTCTGGCAAGATGCAAATAATATTATCAGATCAACTTAAAATTTAAACAAAAAGCAAAAAAAGAAGCCAAGTAAACAAAAACAAAGAAACAAATAGACAAACAACTAATCTATGATCATTTGAAAAACTATGAAGATTTAAGAATAAGTTACTTACGAACACATTCTCTTCCAGGTAAAAGACCTTTAAGCACACCTGTGTCTGCATAGTTTTGTTGACATGTACAGGTAAAACCATTTGTACTGGTTGGGACATCTGTGCATGTGCCATTAGTGGAACAGTCATTGCTCCCATTACAGCGACCTATGATAAAATGTTCACTGTTAGAATGTCACATGCTGAGGTTATGGTCAGAAAGAAACTTTGTGGGAGGAGAAGAATACGTGGTCATCATCATTATTCTATATATATTGTAGTACATCTAAATATAGATACCTTAAGGCTCAATACAGTTGTAGATGTAATAAATTATTGAAAATATTTAGGTGCAAATATGCACTACTCGTAATATTTGAAAAAAATCTTGACATACAAAAATATAAAAAAGCACTACAACAATAGTCAGTAACTGAAAGTTCAGAAATGTTAACAAAGGTATTCAGTCTTAAAAACTCTTTATATATACTGGGGACTGTTTCAGTTTATTAATGTTAGGAGAAGGAACTTGCCATATTCCAAATTTCATATTTTGATCAAAACTAGGTTAAAACATCATGACAATTCCAAATTTTAAAAGAAATGGGGGGAAGGGGTACATACTTTTAAGAGGAATGTTTTATTGTAATTTTTGAAACTTAAAATATTTTTGTTAAATGAGATTAAGCAAAAGAATTAACTCCTGTAATCCAATTGCTTGCCTGTCAATGAATTACATGAGACTGGCACTTGAACTATTTCTCATCATAAAGAGCAAGTGAGGTAGTTCTGAATCAGGTTTAAATAATGAATTGATATCTCTGAAGGTGAGAGCCACAGGTGTGGGATGAATATATAGGAGAACAACATAGATCATGAGATCTAAAATACCAAATAGTGGATAAGTGAGCAAGAATCCTTAGAATATGCATTATTTGAACTGAAAATAGTAAATTCCTAATATATTAATTTACTACATTCTTAGATCTCAAAACTTTACTGACTGGGGATCTTGATAAGAAGGTCCACAATGAAAGCATTTGAGTAAAATGTGACCTTGACCCCACAGTCGAAAGATTATGTGAGCATGTTGCAGGGTGATTTGTCTTAACTTCAGGATGATTTAACCTAAGTATAAACAAAATCAATCATATTGTTTAGGAAATTTAAGCAAGAAAAATAACTTTAATCAAAACCATAAGATCAATTTTCTAAAACTATAACCATGACCCCAAGGTTAAATGGGCTACAAAGCATTTTGCAGAATTAATTGTTTTCACTGCATATTCATTCTGCCCAGAGTATCAAGTAAATCTGTCAAGGAGGGATCTTTTGGTAAAAAGAATTTAACCAAAGCTTAATAATGTAGGACTGTAACTTTTATCCAAGGTCATAAGAGCATGTTGCCAAATTAATTGTCTTAACTTCATAATTATTCAAATATTTACCTCTTAATATCATTTTTAGATTTTTATTGATTAGATTTATCATAACTTATATGCTAGGGATATACGGTTTGTTGCACATTATCCCACAGGGCTAAATTGTGATCAGAAAAGAAACAATAATAACACTTTTCTGTTTAATTGCTGGTATTTTAATTTGGCTTTTTTCTGCTTGCCTTTTCCACATTTAGTTTTGAAATATTGCTAAAAAGAGGGGTTGACTGGCATGCTGTCTGATTTTGTCCATCCACCATGAACTTGGACTCATATTTAACACCATTTCCAGGTTCTAAAACAATCACTGGTATCTCTGTAAACACCATCCCAGTTCTAATAATCTGACATACTTCCTAACTTTAAAAATAAATCAACTTTGTCACTATTATCAGCCATTATTTGCCAAAAAAAATCAGCATCTAAAGATGAACCATATGAGAATCAGCCATTTTGTAAAACTTCCTTGATGCAAGCTTCAAACTATGACAGAAGCTTGTTATGGGATCCAATCAAATTTAGTTTAACAACCGTTCATGTCAGGTCAACAAACCAGATGTGTAAACAGTTACAAAAAAAGACATACTGTGACCAGCACTACAATATTTCTACCAGCTTGTCTTATGACAAGCATCTTAAGGGTGAATAGCTGAATAAAACTGTATACTGCGGCATGACCTGAAACTAATCTGTGGGAGTTCTCAAGCATTACCACTTCCCAAGTGTGCAAATTCATGCAAATTTTGCATGAATGACATGATCACATGTCCTAGAAGTATCTCTGCAAATGTTTTTACTGTGTGACAGCAGACATGCTGCAATTATGTTAATGCTTGCACATCCTCAATATAATTTTCACACACCCTCTGTACAACTTGTTTAATGTCTCTATGCTCGCTAATTTTGCATTTCCATATCAAAATATCCTCTGTGTCAAATTGATTCTCAATGAACATAAGCACTATCATGATATTATCATTCATTGTAACTATACATTAATAAACTTTTAAATAAAAATTAAATATTTGTGGCAGTTCCCTATAAATTTGATTCTGGATCAGCCCTCAGTAAGTGCATATCTTCTGAAAAAACATTTTTCTTTGGATACAAGCAATTATTTTTGTATCTTAGTTTGTAGTCACTGTGACATCTTTTTCTGATTTTTTATTTGACTTATTGATAACCATGACTTATAAAAACCATTCAAACCGACATACTGATGCAATCATTTATATTTGCGGCCCCCTCATTGGCTGTGTAGGGTCTGTTTGCAGGGCAGGATTTGCAGTTAAACTCATTATTCAGGTCCTGGTAGGTGCCTCGTGAACAGTTCTGACAGGTAGATGGAGGGACAAACCACTGGCCTACTGAACAACCACCTGGAAAAGAGAGCCATTTGTACCAATTTGCATCCCCCTTCTAGGACAAAATAATGTGTATATGATTGTAATTACAAATGGGGCAGCTCAAGATTGCTTAAATCAATCATTCTTAATAAAATGATAGATAAGAATAACAGAGAGCTTTCATACGACAGTGAAGATCTTTAATTTGCTTTTGTGTCCACCTTTTCAATTCGCTACCCATCACCTCCCAATATTTCTAGGTAAACTAGAGAATAGCAGCAAGTACTAAAATAGTGTTCCAATAGAATATCACATTTACCAAGCCTAATGAAAAGCCACCCTACTCCATCTTCTCATCAATCTAAAGCTGGAAGAACTTTATATAAAAGCATATGAAACATGATGCTTTACTTTGAAAATACTCAATTTAACAGGTCATCAAGACAGATATACTTACTCTTACAGTCACTAATGGATGTGGCCCCTGTTTGTAGTGTGTACAGACGGTTTGCTGGACAGGATATGCAGTTAAACTGCCCAGCTTGTGGTTGATACTGGCTCTTTGGACATGGCTGACATGTTTGGTTTATATATCCTTGTCCAAGTTGACACAGACCTGTCATAGATAAATCAATTGTCAATAACAAATGGGTATAATGATGACAGTGAATTCACTAATAAATGAGGGGTAACCATTAATTTTTTGGAGTCTGTGGTTGCTACAAAGCCACAAATTTAAAATCAAATCAAATACAATTAGATCCAACTGTATGGACTGTAAACTGATCTTCCATATTCAAAATTGTAAGTGCGAAGGATAGTGCTATATTGTACACAACCAAAAAAGCCCATTGCTAGCATATTGGCATTTCTCTACTAGGAGTAGATTCTTGATGAGGAGATAATTCAGTTTTAAGTTTATGTAATGCAAATACATGAAATGCTTATATCCATGACTGTTGCAGATACATGAAATGATTATATCCATGACTATTGCAGACACATGAAGTGCTTATATCCATGACTACTGCAGATATATGAAATGCTTATATCCATGACTATTGCAGATACATGAAATGCTTATATCCATGACTATTGCAGATACTTAAAGAGCTTATATCCAAGATTATTGCAGATACAAGAAATGATTATATCCATGATTATTGCAGAATAATGAAAAAGCATATATCCATGCCTATTGTGGATACATGAAATGCTTATATCCATGACTATTGTAGATACATGAAATTATATCCATGACTATTGCAAATACATGAAATGATTATATCCATGACTATTGCAGATACATGAAATGCTTATATCCATGACTAATGCAGATACATGAAATGATTATATCCATGACTATTGCAGATACATGAAATTATATCCATGACTATTGTAGATACTTAAAATGCTTATATCCATGACTATTGCAGATACGTGAAATGCTTATATCCATGACTATTGCAGATACTTAAAGAGCTTATATCCATGATTATTGCAGATACAAGAAATGATTATATCCATGATTATTGCAGAATAATGAAAAAGCATATATCCATGCCTATTGTGGATACATGAAATGCTTATATCCATGACTATTGTAGATACATGAAATTATATCCATGACTATTGCAAATACATGAAATGATTATATCCATGACTATTGCAGATACATGAAATGCTTATATCCATGACTAATGCAGATACATGAAATGATTATATCCATGACTAATGCAGATACATGAAATGATTATATCCATGACTACAGTAGATACACGAAAAATGTGTTCATTACTATTGCAGATACATGAAACATTTAATGCCTTTATGTGTGATCATTTGTGTACCTCAGCTTTAGAGCCTGACTTAATTCAAATAATCATTGGAATCTTGAGCGTAACTTGTGAATGACTTGTCATCTTTTTCATTCAGATTAACATAATCATGTTGCATCAAAGTAATGTTTTTGCTCATGATATTAAATATATGACATTTTTATACAGCAAAGGCAAAGCAAAAAGAAAAGAATGGAATCACAAAATATATTTTTTTTAAAGATAAAGGCAAGCAAACAGAATTTAAACTTTAGAATGAAAAAGAAAGATTTGATGGTACATAATACTTTAGCATGTGTGTGTGTGTGTACTGACCTACCTACCTATCTACCTACTTATATATATATATATATATATATATATATATATATATATATATATATATATATATATATATATATATATAAAGTTTGCATTAATTTTGTTATTTAATCTGTGTACCTGTACTGAAGAATAGTCTGGAACAGTTCATTGTTAACATAAGCTCTCATTTTAAAAAAACTTACTCATATTGCAGGCATTCACACTAGTAGAGCCAACAGAAGCTGTTTTGGTGCCATTTGGACATTGTTGGCATGTCCATGTGGCCTCACGGGTCCTGTAGGTCCCTACTGGACACTGCTGGCAGATGTTGGCAGCATCAACACTGGATCCAGATGGGCAGTCATCTGCAAAATAGATAATCATACAGTTATTACAACATTCCACTCTTATTATCACATGCATTCAACATTTGTAAAGTCATGTCTCATTAACTCAAGTCAAATCTTGTCAGTAAAACTGTCTGATTAACTCTACTATTATCTTTAAATACAGTTTATTTTTCTTTCATCATACTCAATTTTCTCATTAAAAATATTGTAATAAACCAACAGTAGAAGAACAGAAGTGAGGCCAACACTTCCAGACTGCAGATGCATTTTTTGAGAATATCAGAGCTGCACTACAGCAAATATTCAAAAAAAAGAAGTTTACTCATTTAATAGTCAAGTGCCTTGACTTTCTTCATCTTCATAGGCTAAATTTTGATTGGGGTGCAAAATACAGTGAGTGCACAGGAAAGTTTGCAAAACTAATAAATTCCCTAATGGGTTGAAATAAAGTTTAAACATTCTTATTGGGCAGCTTGATAAAAGATATATAAATTGCCTGATTTTTTTAATGTGAGCTTTATTTATTACTGTCTGTCACTGCCATCTATATCATTTGCCACCTGGTGCAGTAACATGGCAACATTGTCTAGGTCAGTCATGAAAGCCAAAATATGTCAATAGTTAAATGTTTTGCCAATTGGCTCCTGGCCAGACGTGGCAGTCTGATGGGTTGTAGTGTGTTGAATTAGAGACTATTGATACATTCAAACAATGGTTTCCATGATCTAAATTTTGATTTATATTTGGAAAGTATAAATAGCTTTAAGTGTTTCGTTGATTTCAGTTTTCCTTGCATTTAATTTTATTATAGTTATTTTATTTTTATTAACTAATGGTTCTTGATAATAGTTATCTCTCTGAAAATTGGAGTTTTAATTCACATCATAGCTGTCTTGTATTCAAGTTGCCTTCTTTAAGATCACAATTGTTTACAATTGTTATTGGTTACTAGGGGCCTGGAAATCATTTCTTCCTCAACCATTAATACTGGCCACCATACATAGCCTATCGTGTGCTGAAAAATGATTTTAAACCCAACAACAACAACAACATTATGTGCCTTTGTTGACCTAGTTTATACCTACTGACTTTCCTTGTAAGTGACTCTAGCAAATCATCATACCTACACTGTTTTAAAATGAATCATAATAATGGGTTCCATCAGGCAAGCACAAAATATTTAATTGTACTCACACCAGTTACGTCTCTAGTGTGTCTTATAACAATCCAGTTTATGTGGACATTTACCTAAAGCTTCAAAGTGTATTAGGATCGATAATAATAAATGACTACGTGTTCATTTGAAATTGCTTTGTAATTTACAGCATAGGTAGTTCACTTCATTGCAGCACTTTGTGTAATGGTTGCCAAAGAAAACAGTTTCAAACAAGTTCACCGACATAAATACGGCTACTTTCAAACAGTCACTGCACTTCCAGTTTTCAGCAAGTATTACACTTTTGAGCTACTAATTACCTCACTCATTACAGTGACAACAGGTTAACATTATAATAGCTATACTGTGACTTGCTAATGGAACCTTGACTTAACCTTTATAATACAGTGTAATTATTTGTCATGAAACCAATAAATGATGGAATATTATGCAGTGACATTATGAATTTTCCACAATTTATGAATTTAAATACACAAAAATGTATTTTGTTTCACAAAACCATGAATATTGAAATTCTTGAGAAAAAAGAATTCATATTATTTAATTAATGTGTCAAAAATATGAGAAACCAAGGCTACATCTGTCTCTTCAAATCAATCATTTTTCATTACTGAATCATTTTTATGTGATGTATGAAAATACAAATCTGAATGCTTGTTTCATGGCTCTTCTTATGTAAAGAGGAAATAACCCAAAACACTGTTATAACAAAAGAAAATTCAACATCAACATTGACCTGTAGCATTTTAAAAATGTCTTGTAAACAAAGAAAGCAAACATTTGTCATTTCAGTGACCATTTCATAGAAATGCACAATTCCTTTCATATATATTTTTTACAGTTATAGTAAAGGAGTATAATCAACCTAACTGCTCGTCATAGCAAAAACACTTTATAACAGTTCTAGACTTAGACAGTATATAACTAATCAAACAAGTGTAGCCATTATAAATACTTACATTTACAATCTGATGAACTGGTACTGCCAGTATTCTGTGTTGTATAGCCACTGATACAGGGGTCACATCTGTCCCTCCACTTCTCAGTGACATATGTCCCAATCGGACAAAGTTTACATGTGTTACTAACAGGATCTCTGTATTGACCAGGAATAGTGCAGTTAGCTGCAAATGACCAGAGAGAGTGTATGTCATACTGCTTCACAAAGATTAAACAGAAAACTCAGACAACTGAACATGTCTGCATTTACTTTCTTTCATTTTGTAAAATGTGAATTAAAATATTTGGTAATAAAATGCATGTAAATATTGCTTTAGGTACAGCTGCAGTTTATATAAATTACTAAATGATTTGAGACTGTTAAATTTTACATACATGTAGCTCAACAAAATAAAATATGCTCAGAAACTTAAATAGAACTGCTGGATTAATTTATTGACAAGGAAGATGATTTAAATACTGCTGTGTCATAATACTGAAAAAGCAATCTAGTGTTTTGATGTGGAAAAATATAAATCCATTAGAAATATCATAATTTATGAGCAGAAATCAAATCTAGCCAAGTTCCTCCCTTTGAAATATCCACTTGAAGATTTTAATTATTCCACACAAAAGCCCTATTGTTCACTACTTTTCTAATATTAATGGATAAAAATATGTGTTTTAAATGAAATGGTGGTATACTGAAATATCAAAATGGGGAAAATATCCATTACAATTTGGGGGTTCCTTAGATAGAACATGTAAAACATAGCTGATCCTGTTAAATCAGAATGGTGGGCAAAACAGAGATATAACTTTTGTTCTGAAATTAAACAGAAAAAAGATGTGATGTCATGTTTGTGATGTCATGAAAGCAAGCAGTCTAGTTATGTACCAATAAAATTGTTGTTTTGATGTAAAAGTGAGGTGGAGATGGAATAAGAATTTTCTGCATAAACATAATGCTTGTAAAAACACTCTCTGTACTGATAAGGGATGTAATAGACTGATATTAGCAACATGATGATATCACAAACTCTTATTCATCCTACAGTACTGATGAAAACAAACCGTGGCAAAATTGCAGATTTTTACAAAATAAACAAACTAGGTATAATTATTTACAATAATTCTGTACAATAATGAAACTGCAAACATAGTGTAAACTTTTTCAAAATGATTATAAACATAAGTGCAGGTAAATTTCTAAGCAGGTTCTTACTTCATTAAAACAAAAGTTCTTCATTGGGGCCAACACAAATATCCAGGTATTCAAGACTAGACCATTTCTTGTTTTACCTGCCAAGTGTTTTAACCTTCCATAATATTCCTGTGTGACAAAATCTTCAAAGCAACCATTGTGGCAGCCATCTTGGTTGTAAGATCAGCGCTATTTTCATTTAGGACAAATTAGATACTGTTACAAGATTTTCTGTTCAAATTTCATGTTCACAGGACAATCTTTTCAAGAGAATTAGTGTCAAGAGTTTCAGTATGTTTCACAGCCATATTTAAATCAGACTGGGACAATTTTCATATAGGGCCAGCTCAATATTAAATTATTTGGCAAAATTTCAAGTTGATATGACTTTCCATTTATGAATAGTAGCAATAAGAAAATTTTCTAAATGGCTGTCATGGTGGTCATACTGAATGTCAGACTGGTATTATTTTTACTTGAGTTCATTTGTCTTTATTCGTTACTTTTCGTTTTTGCTGTAAGCATTGAACCAGTCAAAGAACAACAATGTACCAGTATTACCTACTCATCCAACAAAAGTCCTTATGTGGATCTTTCATACCCCCATGTCTCCAAATGTGTATCTGCATGTTCTGTAGTGCAAAAATTTCCATATTTTAAATATGTCCATGCCACAGCTACAACTTTTAATATATAATGCACAATTTTATAATAACCAACTGTGCAAATAGTGAAACACTCTGTATTACTGCTCCTTGGTTTTAAACTTGTTGTGATCCTTAATTTGCCAGGTATTATATTAGTCAGAACCCTATTGGCAGCAGTAAAAATAGCTTACCTATGTTACACCATGACACATCATTAGCTCCATCCTGGGCAGTGATTTGGCTAGGAGGACACATATTGCAGCTGGTTTGATTCCGAACATCCCTGTTGCGATAGGATCCCTTTGGACAGATTCTACAGTTTTTGGAAGATGCCACATATTCATAGCCTGATTGACAGTCCACTAAGGAGAGAAGATGATATTAGTACACAGTATCAACTTAAAAACAACCTACCAAGGAATTAGTCTCATAATGAAGCATCCATGATTGTAAAAAAGTAAGAAATTAACAAAGGACTAACATACTATAATTGCAATTGCATTAGCTGGTAAATATCAAGATTTCCATCGATCAGAATGTAACAATGTGATCAGGTTGGGTTGCATTTAGTTCTGCATCAAATGTATACCAACTTCTGCAAACAGAGTACCATGCAAAGTAACAGAGTACCATGCAAAGTAACTGACACAAACACTTAAACAGAAGGCATACTCACTGCATGTGTTCAAAATGAAACAAGTGTTGGTGATTTTGTTTCTTCTGAACATTTAATACATTGATTTTGACAGAATCAAACAGCAAATGATTTAATTTTTAATGAAAAAACAGCATACTTTCTTTGACTATATCCGATATAAACCTGGATATAAAATGTAGTAAGTAGGCTTGGTAAAGGTTTCTTGTGTAATCAACTGTTGGTGTCAAAATGGCATAATCTTGAAAATATTTGCTACATTTGCCATATCAGACAGATTTCATTCCTTGAGAGAT
The DNA here is from genome assembly GCA_028554795.2 of Sinohyriopsis cumingii. Taxonomy (NCBI): domain Eukaryota; kingdom Metazoa; phylum Mollusca; class Bivalvia; order Unionida; family Unionidae; genus Sinohyriopsis; species Sinohyriopsis cumingii. The sequence goes on along the minus strand of CM068826.1, from coordinate 43,766,073 downwards.
TGAATACAGTGACTGAATGATATTTCAAAAGATAAATCATCAAGCATTCTGAATGAAGCAACTGACCTTAAGTCACCTGTCAGTTTAACAGCAGGATGACCATAAACCAAAACAATTTAAATCTCTCAAAGAGGAAAATCTCTTATGTAGACATGTGTCTTAGAGATGGGAAAATCTCTTATGTAGACACATGTCTTAGAGATGGGAAAATCTCTTACGTACCGGTAGACACATGTCTTAGAGATGGGAAAATCTCTTATGTAGACACATGTCTTAGAGATGGGAAAATCTCTTATGTAGACATGTCTCTTAGAGATGCAAAATCTACCAAGAACACAGGAAGCTACAGCACTTTCATTGAAATTGACACTATAAAAGAAATTGAAACCACAGGCAAATTGATATTGGGATCAGTGGAATGGGTCCAAAGACTAGGATTATAACACTTTGGACCAAGTCTTACAATGTAAGATGCTGCCCCCTAATAATTCTAATGGGGTAGGAGGTCTTCTTAATGAAGTCTCATACCAAATTTGAATTCAAGCCATGAACTTCGTCAGAGTGAATGAATGGAAATTAAAGTAAGGGGTCAAGGGTCACAACTCTGAAAAATTGTACAATATTTGCCAGCCTATAAGTCAATACGTTTTTACCAGAAAGAGTGGGCTTCATCTTAATTTCTGAATCAACTTATACATGAATATTTTCATTCAAATCACTTTATTGCATGTCATGTCCAATTTTGTACATGCTAAAAAACTAAACAAATCCTTCCAAACTACAAAAATTAATGTGGAAAAAGATAATTATCATTTTGGGAAGAGATTATGTGTGAAAAAATATGACTCTACATTGAGAAATATTTTAAAATATTCCTATGATCATCAGTAATAAATTCACATGTAATTGTGCTAAAGCAGCCTGCACCAGCAATATATGCTGCTTAAATTTGTTTATTTCTATGTGTATTAAAACAGAAAAGTTAGAAAATACATAACCATGACCAAGAAATAGGGATTCCATTGCTTATTTCTACTTGCACCTTGTGAGCCAAATAAAATGTCTTTATGAGCAGGAGAAAGAGTTTTCACGATGACTGTAATCAGTATTGTTCAATTACCTGGCTGTTGTCATCTACTCATGTATAAGGGCAATACAACATTTTATTACTACTAAATAAACAATTTCTTCTTGTTTTAATTATGACATCCATTGTCCCAAGAACCATATCGCTTTGCAGTGTTATTAATATTCTAATCAAATATGCTACAGCTTTGGCTAGGTCATTCAAGTTGACATCTGTTTGAGGGCAAGATTTGGCCAAGAAGATCAACTTAGTCAGTCAACCAATAGAGAAATGAGGTCACCCATAGGATATTGGGAATATGGTACCATGTAATGACAGGAAATGCCAATGCTTACTCATGTAAGATTTTTCAACCAGCAGCAATTATGTTTTCACTGACAGAAGTTTCAAATTCAAAGTAACAACTAGTAAGAGCAGAGATCAAACCAAATGTCAAGAAACAATATGCTAAATGGTCATTTTTGGGATTTAACTGAAATGGAGGCTATATTGTGAATATTTAATTATAAATTATATGTTTGAAACTGAAGGAGTATGGTTTGTATTTTTAGTTTTCATTTACTATTTTATTAGAGTTTCATCTCCTTGACAAAAGCTTTAACTAAAAAGGGTCAGTAAGGTACAAAATAACATGAAGAAAAGGGCTGAAATCTCTCTCCTACTTGGGCACATGTTTTGTTGATCATGATGCTGAAGAAGAAAACGGGATGGAATAACTATGTCTCCCTCTATCTTTCTCTTCAAACTAATTGGGGGGGAAGCATACAGTGATACCTTTAATATTCATGAAAGCAAAGGTTAGTAGTGAAGATGATGAAGCCAAGGTATTGACCTGGCCTTGTCTTATACTTGTAAATGGATGAAGGATGGACAATTTACAAAATTAGCAAATTCAATTTATACTCCACATTGACTTCCAGGCCAGCAAATATGATGCCCATAAATCACACCTGACCTATGTCTTCTGAATGTGGAGTCTCATCCCAAGCCATAAATTCAAAGTAACTGAGCTGAAACTATACTAATGAGTAAAATACTAAGTCAAACGGGGCCCCGAGTGGCCGAGTGGTCTAAAGCACTCTTCGTTACGGATCACTGCCATCTCACCTCTGTCTGCGGTGGTTCGAGTCTAAGATTCAGCCAATGTGGGCATGTGAGAAAGCTTGCCAGTAGCTTCTCGTGGGTCGGTGGTTCTTTCCGGGGTTTTCCGGGTTCTTCCTCCACCATTAATACTGGCCGCCATGTATAGCCTATCGTGCTGAAAAATGACGTTAAACCCCACAACAACAACAACAACAACTAAGTCAAACAGGGGCCATAACTACTCTGTAAGTTTTGCCCAAAAATTAGTCTTCTTAACGTGAAACACTGTATCAAATTTGACTTAATCCATGAAGTCCTACAAATGCTTTTGAGCAGAAATACAATTTATGATGGGATCGTATGTACCGTGAGCTTATGGAACAAGCCAACACAGATAACACAATATGCCCCATCGATTAATATGGTGGAGGCATGAAACTTCAAAGTGCAAGAACAATTTTGCACTGTGAAATATTTTATGAAAATTTGACACATAATATTGATAAGAGATTCAAATGTTGAAAGTTGACAAAGTTAACAACTTACAGACACAGTCAGATAGTGCTGTGGCACCTGTCATTAGTGTCACATAGCCAGGTGGACAATTTACACATGACTCCTTCCAAAACTCAGCCTGGTATTTGTCATAATCACAAAGACTACAAATGTTTCTGGCAACATCAAGATATTGACCTGGCATACAGGCAGCTGAAAAGATAAAAAAATGCAATGAAATGACAACAGGAAAAAATAACTGTTTATGTCTGTAACAATCATTTGATCAAGATTCATTCACTATAAAGTTTTGAAACTTTTGATCAAACAATAATAATCATCATAATAATAACTTTATCAAAAGCAGGTGATATAATTAGATGCATCACACTAATCCTTCTTGTTACCTTTAATTATGTGCAAATTTAAATACATATTTCATATAAAGATGCCAATATACAACTCTTAATTCTTTCATCAGGATAACTCACCCTGAAAATAAATGATACATCAGTTCATTCCCCCAAAAGATAAAATAATTTAAAACTTAATAATATCCTAAACTTCTAATAAACGGAACATTTTGTAAGAACATTTTCCAACTTGGTACATTGTGTATATATAGTATAAAAATAATGAGGCAACAATGATGAAGGTTTGAAAATACATTTTTTAATTGAAATGTAGATGGATTTATAAATGACTACATATGGTACCATATATATTCTTCAGAAAAACTGCCAATTATTTTGAACATTCATTCTCTTTGTTAGATAGGATGTAAAGCAATTAATCATGGAATCATGACATTGATAAATATTCAGTTTGTTGGTAAGAATATGATTATCAACAAGTCAAAAGTTGTTCTAATAACAATCAGACTTAAGTATAAAGTATAAAACTAAGTTCCCTTTATCTACTGAGGTTGCCCCAAAGGTGTGGTTTTCTCTAAACTCCGGATTGTTTTGGTGAATTAAGTTTTGCTTCTGGTGAATTAATTTATAAGTACAAAATATTTTCATGAACATGTTTTTGAAGTAGCCTGGACAGAGTTGGTGGCATATATAAGGGCCTGTAGTTACTTATGTCTTCTGTACTATCTGACTTATTAATGGGGGTAACTTCTGCCAATTTCCATGTCTGTGGAAGCAATGAAATGGATATGCTTTGATCACATATTTAAGCTATATTATCAGACATTATATTTGCAGCAGCCCTCAGCAGACATATTCCAATATTATATAAGCCTGTTGTTTTTGTTATCTCAACAGTTTCCAAGAATGTCAGGCATTTTTTCAACTGATTTTGGAAAGACTGACAAAGTTGTGTTGGCTGCTAAAAAAACATTTCTTAGTTTGAAGTGACTTTCATAATGGGTCCATCAATTCTGGAAGCAATACTGACCTAAAATTTATTAAATGTATTTGCTACATCAATAATCTGGCCTTCCTGGTTAAGTTGCTGGAATTATGGGTAACTTTATGGGCTAAAAATATCCCTCATCAATGTCTTGTTCTGCTTGATAGTAATTTTTCTTTGTCCCACTGATCATGTCATTTACTTTATTTTTCCATGTTTTGTAACATGCTTATTGACCAACAGATTTTAAAGTCATGGATTTTCATGGCATGTAGAATGACAGGAGTTATTCAGCCTGGAAATCCTTTGTCATTATGTGTTTTCACCAGGTTCTTGTTTACCCACCAGCTACATAACAAACACTTCTTAAAGCATTCATGTAGTCACTGTTAAAACATTTATAAATGTTGAAGGAACTTTCTCAACTGTCTGAGTGGTATAATGTTTACATAAGGTCCCAAAAAAGCAATATTGACATCAAAACCTAGTAAAAATCCCAAGGCCTCTCTTGAAACAGCAACGAAACTATTTTTCTTAAACAGGGCACTATCTTCCTCATCATAACCCTAGCACCTGTTGCTAGGGTTAAACATTTTACTGTGTTCGTTTTTTTTTGTCCGTGTTCCAAACAGTCATCGCATTCAATTTTCATAGAATATCTGTTTGAGTCTAAGCCATCCCTAGGTTCAAAGCAATTACAGCACTTCCCTGTGTTATCATATCGTTGATTAATGTATTTGCTTTTGAATATTGGAACATGTTCAGTTATTGCATGCAGATAGTTTTAAAGTATCTTTTCATTTAAATGTGTTCTGTCCTTTGCCATGAGATGGGCCAGCACCAAAACAGACTTTGTAATGAATTCATATTTTAATGTCAATCATTTCATTGGCCCCATTTATTGCAAAGCGGCACTATTAAGGAAATGAATACCTTACACAGTGGGTTTCAAAGTAGGTGTTGTTCAAAATGTGGTCAAAACTGTATCCTATTTGTTTCAATATAAATATTGTTAACATAATTTCCTCCAACATTGAATAGCAAATATTAAAATGATGTGGTCATATCCAGAAAGGTCTATTTCTCTGAATATCTTAAGTATAAGACCAGTTCCCACCCCAAATAATGATTTGATTATGACATAAATTTAACTTCTGACATATTTAACTTCTTAACCCTGCATGCTATGTTTACACATTCTGAGGTTGTTCCCTGTCTTGGAGCTTTTTACCATCAGCATCATTTATGATATACCAAAGTGGATGGTATTACAGAATGGCAGCCATATCTACAATGATACCAAAGTGAGTGGTATTGCAGAATGGCAACCAGATCTACAATGATACCAAAGTGGGTGGTTTTACAAAATGCTAGCCAGATCTACAATGATACCAATGTGGGTGGTATTACAGAATGGCAGCCAGATCTACAATGATACCAAAGTGGGTGGTATTACAGAATGGCAGCCATATCTACAATGATATCAAAGTGGTTGGAATTACCAAATGGCAGCCAGATCTACAATGATATACCAAAGTGGTTGGTATTACAGAATGGCAGCCATATCTACAATGATATCAAAGTAGGTGGAATTACCAAATGGCAGCCAGATCTACAATGATATACCAAAGTGGGTGGTATTACAGAATGGCAGCCATATCTACAATGATATCAAAGTAGGTGGAATTACCAAATGGCAGCCAGATCTACAATGATATACCAAAGTGGGTGGTATTACAAAATGGTAGTCAGATGTACAATGATACCAGTGTGGGTGGTATTACAAAATGGTCACCAGATCTACAATGATACCAAAGTGAGTGCTATTACAGAATGGCAGCCAGATCTACAATGATGTCAATGTGGGTGGTATTACAGAATGGCAGCCAGATGTAGGTCTACAATGATACCAAAGTGGGTGGTAATAGAGATTGGCAGCCAAATCTATGATAACAATGTGGGTGGTATTATGAAATGGTAGCCAGATCTACAATGATACCAATGTGGGTGGCATTACCAAATGGTAGCCAGATCTACAATGATACCAACATGGGTGGCATTACCAAATGGCAGCCATATCTACAATGATACCAAAGTGGGTGGTATTGCAGAATGGTAGCTAGATCTACAATGATACCAAAGTGAGTGGCATTACAGAATGGTAGGCAGATCTACAATGATACCAAAGTGGGTGGTATTACAGAATGGTAGCCAGATCTACAATGATGCCAAAGTGGGTGGCATTACCAAATGGCAGCCAGATCTACAATGATACCAATGTGGGTGGCATTACCAAATGGCAGCCATATCTACAATGAAACCAAAGTGGGTGGTATTACAGAATGGCAGCCAGATCAACAATGATACAAAATATAAAAGCTTTCTACTCACATTACAAAATACAGCACAAAAAAGTGATGAGACCCAATTTGTAGGGGCAAGAAATGACCAGATTTTGGAACCGGAGTTTGCATTTAGATTTTAGATATTTTAGCCTGAGATCTAAAGCAGACCGGTCCAAACTACACATAGATAGGCAAAACGTAGGATAAGTTTGAGATCTGGAGTATAAAAAGTGACCAGGACATGAAAATCATGGGTCCAACATGCAACAAAAAAAGTCCAATTTTCATTCTTCTTCACAAGCAGAAATGAAATAACCAGTCAACAACGTTTTTAATACAGATAGCTATATGAAAATCTCTTGGAAGCAGATGTATCTGGATATATTCAGAAGTAACCCACCCCCAATGTGTTTTCTATCCCTATTTCAGTTGAAAATGAAAAGAATCTCCAGGAGTTAATGACTGAGTCACCAATCTACTGTTTTTGTTTTATGGAATTTACTGATGCTTTAGGTTTCTAGATTATTTATTTGGCAAGAACCCTGGTATTGGAATAGCCAAGAGTTTCACAGCAAATATTAAAATAATGATGCTCATCACACACAACAATTTTATGACTGGAGAATCAGAATTGGCTGATTGATCTCTCACTATGGAAGTGATAAGGAGTTTTAATCACTGGCAGGTGTTAATAACTTTCTATGCCATTTCCTTTTTGACAAATTTGTCCATATTACTGTTAATGATTTGAGTCACTGCTATGATGGACTTGTGTCATCATATGCTATTTCATTGCCTTTTTAACCTTTATATCAGTACTGCACTTTTTGCTTCTTCTTCCACCACACTTACGATATAAATTTTCAAGTTTATAGTGTCTTTCATTATTGACAAGAGAATTTTGAATAAATAGCAGCACAACATGAGTTTTCTTCAGTTATTTCTGATAACAAATTATCTTTGTCTTTATTCAAATCCTTCACTTGATCCTTCAGCCTATTATTTTCCCCTTCAAGAATTAGGCAGCAATTAACTCACAACACATTTTGTGTTTTTTTTTTCTTTCCAGGAACTCAGATTCCATCTTCAAATTTGAAAGCTGATCAACAAGCATGTCATGTCTTTTTCTGACAGGTATTTTATTAACAGACATTCCTGTTCTTTTAATAACTTAGTGGGCTTTTTTGGCATTCAGTTTGGGGTGCTGCAGACTTGAAATATACTTTGATTGTTACTGTAGTTACTATCGCTGATGTGGAATAAATACTGTGAGCAAACAGTTGGAATTGACCATCGGTCCATTCTTTATAATCAGGCACCTTAATAAATATACTGTTTGTGGAATTTATAAGGGTCATAGAAATGTTGATTTTTAGCATGTACTGTAATGAGAGTCTTTTTTAAGATCACATTTTTGTTTAATATTTATATGTATATTGTATGCTGGACCTATCTCTAAGACTGAGGGTAGAGGTTTTGCCTACCTGACTATTGCCATGGCTGAGAGTTATGTCAACTTCATTTTCTTTAAATTTACTTGAATTTAAATTCAAAATCTGACTGTGTTTACAAATTCGATGGTATTTCCCATATGAAATTGCCCACATCCATGGTATTCTGTTCTATCATGTCAGATGACTCTCTGCATATAAAGTAGACAGATAAAGAAGTATTCATTCCCATTTCAAGTTCAGTCTGTGGAATAATATAATGTTGTGTTTAGATATAATTTAGGGGGAATTATTTATTATAATTGTTCAGTGGAATTACAATGTGCTCACTGACTTTTTAGACTCAAACACAACTTAGGGATTATTGAATTCTGGGTTATGTCATTGTGTTATATCAGGACATTCAAGATTATTGGAATTCATTTGGAACATTCTATATATTTTGACTTGTGATGGAACATTTAGGATTATTTGATTCAGTTCCTCTTTAATTTTCACTTTGTAACTTTGAGAAATAAAGTGTTTGTTATTTTTATTAATCTTGTTGCTTTTGTTTTTCTGTCATATAGTTTAAGACCATAGGATCATAACAGTATTTATAGTGGCTCTTTTTCTTACATAGCTTAAAACCATAGGGTCATAAAACTACTTATAGTGGATGTTTATATAATGTTTATGTAATGTTTTCTAATGAAATACAATTAAATGTTTACATGAAAAGACAAACAAGAAAGTTGTTGTTGTTGTTGTTGTTGTAGGGTTTAACGCCATTTTTCAGCACGCGATAGGCTATACATGGCGGCCAGTATTAATGGTGGAGGAAGAAACCGGAAAATCCCCGGAAAGATCCACCGACCCTTGAGAAGCTACTGGCAAGCTTTCTCACATATCCACATTGGCCGAATCCGAGACTTGAACCCACGCAGACAGAGGTGAGATGACAGTGATCCGTAACGGAGAGCGCTTTAGACCACTCGGCCACTCGGGGCCCCAAACAAGAAAGTAATATGGGCTGAATCCTTTTCAAATTGTTCTTAACTTTGTTATTCAAACTACTCCACTTAATAATTTTTTCATATAATGATCATGACTTGTTCATTTCTGAAAATTGTAACAGTTATAAAATTTCATGATATTTCACGATATTCAAACAGAAGCATACATAAATTAGGTTTAGAGTTAGACCTTAATAAATGGCCAAAGCCATGTTTCATTTGTAAGAGTCTTGGCTACAGAGTTTGAGCCATATTCATCTAGCAAACCATTAAAATGATGAATTTCATATTATAAATGCCCAAATATAACCAACACCCACACTGGATGCCAACAAACACTTTGCTATATCAAATGCCTTGTTAGAACTTATGATCATATGGACTTCCTTTGCTACAGTGATGGACTAATGAAAATTCAGTACTGTGATAGTGAATGCATACATACATCACAGTTTGCAACTGCTTCAGGTTATTAAAGTACAACTTACGCAGGTTACAGCTGCTTGATGAATTTGATCCTTCTCCGACTGTTGTCGTTTGTGCCGGACATGCAGTACACTTAGCAGCTACATATTCGGGCTTAAAATATCCTCGTTGGCAGGGTGTACATGAACCATTACCTATGTCTTCCTTCCCTGGTGGACACACCACTGTAATATATTAGTAATGAGATGAAGTAAACATAATTAAAATACACTAGTCTTTGTTAAATGTGTCATGCTATAGAGTAACTACTACAGCACTAGATAAACCAGCTTGGGCATGTGTATGTGTGATTTGGATTTTTAATGTAGCTTTGGCAGTGTTTCAGTCATATTGCTACAATGTTTGCAGTGTGACAGTTTATAGCTATGTCTAGAGCTGAGGCATCATGCCGCAGACATGTAGCATGATGTCCCACCCAGTCACATTATCCTGACAACAGGCAGACCAGTCCTAACACTAATCTCTTAATGCTGAGTGCCTAGTAAGGCAGCTGTTTGTACCATTTTAAGAAGTCTTTGGTATGACATGGCCAGGGTTTGAATAAGCAAGCTTGGAATAAAAAGATCACTTTCAGATGCAGTGTGAATCTTAGGCAGACAATTGATTACAAAATCTGTACATGAAAAAAACATTTTATCAGATACCTGATTTGTGCTTGTAAAATAGGTATGCCCCTACTGCCGTGATACAGACCAATATGTCAAAAATTTAAAATGAAGAAAAAAACGATATTGCAACAATTGAATAATATTATCTAGATTCAAAACAAACATGTACATCAAATTACATTTGCCTGCTTAAAGTATTTTTTTTATAATCATGCTAACAATGTGTTTTGCAAAACATTCTGTACATCAAAAACTGTTTTAAAATGAAAAATATTGAAAAATTGCTTTCTTGGCATGAGAATCTATCCTACAGTCATCCAATATCAAGAAAATCTGATTTTATTTACCTACCTCATTTGCTTTTTCTAAACATCCCAACACGGTCAGAAAAGTTACAGAATGTGTAAATAATTAGGACACTGCTCCGGTCATTTGCATATGGAAGCAAATATGCCTAAATATGTCTACAGAGTTTATTTGTAAAATCTGAAGTAGTTTTAACTTAATCATGCTTAAACAAGATTTTTTTACGTAATGATCCAATTCTCAAAGGTTAACAAGAGTACCTAATGTCACAATGATCCAAGTCTCAAAGGTTAACAAGACTACCTAATGTCACAATGATCCAAGTCTCAAAGGTTCACAAGACTACCTAATGTCACAATGATCCAAGTCTCAAAGGTTCACAAGACTACCTAATGTCACAATGATCCAAGTCTCAAAGGTTCACAAGACTACCTAATGTCACAATGATCCAAGTCTCAAAGGTTAACAAGAGTACCTAATGTCACCATGATCCAAGTCTCAAAGGTTAACAAGACTACCTAATGTCACAATGATCCAAGTCTCAAAGGTTAACAAGACTACCTAATGTCACAATGATCCAAGTCTCAAAGGTTAACAAGAGTACCTAATGTCACAATGATCCAAGTCTCAAAGGTTCACCAGACTACCTAATGTCACAATGATCCAAGTCTCAAAGGTTCACAAGACTACCTAATGTCACAATGATCCAAGTCTCAAAGGTTCACAAGACTACCTAATGTCACAATGATCCAAGTCTCAAAGGTTAACAAGAGTACCTAATGTCACAATGATCCAAGTCTCAAAGGTTCACCAGAGTACCTTATGTCACAATGATCCAAGTCTCAAAGGTTAACATGAGCACCTAATGCTCTTCTGACTAAAAGAATTCAAGATAAGACCATTTCTTCATTTTAACTGCTGAGTTGAAGCCATCTTTGTTATTCTACAGTGACACCAAAATGTTCAAATTAGCTGCTGTGGTGGACATAATGGACATCAGAATGAGATAATTTTTATTTAGGACGAAACAGACATCATTAGATGTCCTTTGGTGAAAACCTCACATTAATATGACCATCCATTTATGGGCAGCACTGACATCAAAATTTGCAAGACAGCCATCATGACATCCATAATGGATGCATCATGGGTGCCAGTTTCGTTTAGGATTAACTAGGTGTCATAGGTGAAAACTCCATGCTTATAAAGTCATCCACAGTAATCTTCCCATAAATTTTCCATAGTATTGGAGTAAACATGAGTTATACTCAATGTTTTGTTCCCACCTCAAAAACATTCCACATTCAAAACAAATATATGCAACAAAACATTGAAAAATTGCAATAATGGCCTGAAAACCTAAGCAGGTCATCTACATAGAAATATGCCTATCAAGTATCATGTGTGTATTTTAGGCCTGTACCATTTATACACATGACAACCAGAGATGCTAGTTGTTATAAATACAGTGAAAGCCCACTATATCATTTATTCAGATATAACACCATTGTGGTGTGGTCACTGAAATTTCAACATTTTTTCATTCATGGAAAGAAAACATTTCTTTTTCTTCAAACTATGTAAATTAATGTGTAAAATTTTAAGAATCATTTTATGAGTGTATGAGTTCATTATCATTTTATCATGTATGAGTTCCAATATAACACAACTGTGGCATTACTCCTAAAATTTTACAACAGTTTCACCAATTTCTTGAAGCTTTGTGGCAAACTAAACAGAGTTCAATTTAATAATTCTGCAAGACATGTTGCATTCTTGAAGAAAATAGTGTCTTATAATTGTGTAATTCTTATATGAATAAAGTTGTTAAATATTTCTATTTGTGAACGATCATTTCAAATGTGTTTGTCAATCACTGCACTCTAATCTAGGTTTGTTTTTGGAAGCTGTCTGCTGATAATATTATTATCCAAACAAGATTAAACTCATACCTTATAAGAGTCCAAAACTGGGCACAACAAAATAGGGTGGTAATTAATGAAGGTAAAACAAAATGTATGATTTTGGGGACATCACAAAAGCTACACAAGTCAGGGAACCCAAAAGTATCTCTTGCAATAAATAATCATCCATTAGAAAATGTCAAACATGAAAGGCTTGTAGGTGTGTCCATAGATAATAATTTATTATGGAATGACCATATTGATAAGCTTTGTAAAACACTGTCATCCAAAATTGCCCTACTCAGCAGAATCAAGACATATTTACCTATGGAAACTCGAAATCTATGCTACAAGTCATATATTCTTCCAACAATGGATTATTGTTCTAATATATGTGGAAACTCTGCTAAATCTGAGCTTGACAGGATTTATAAACTTCAGAAACGAGCAGCACGTCTACTTTTAGATGCATCTGTTCATCATCCCTCAAAAGCATTATTTACAGAACTCAAATGGTTCACAATATATAATAGGATAGATTTTCATAAGGCAGCTCTTTTATATAAATGTCAACACAGAACTGCACCAGAGTATCTTCAGGACCTATTCAGGCCTTTTTCAACACAATACCAGTTGAGATCAACATCACATGGAAACCTTCTAGTACCAAAACCAAGAACACAGCAATTTAAAAAGAGTTTTCAATACTCTGGTACAGTTCTGTGGAATAAGCTTCCACTACATGTAAAATCTGCTGAAAATATTAGAGTATTTAAGAAGAGATATCATGAGCATGCATGTGTTTCTAATAGATAACGGAATTTAGTATTTTAATACTAAACATGCTAACCCTTTACCTCATGCAAGCGTCTTTGGATGCCTCTCCTCCATTCACATGGAAGCACCTTTTGACGCCTCTACTCCATTCACAAAGAAGCGCCTTTTGATGCCTGCTGTAAACATCAGCCATTTTGAGCTGGTTTTCATAGTGCCAACTTCGGGGAAAACCCCTCTATTAGATACTACATTCAACTCTGCGAATGACAATTATGTCAGATCACGTGGTCACTGTTTATGCACTGGTCAATATCTGCTATTTAACGTAACTGGGTCATAATCTCCACTCTCCAAAATGGCGGGCCGCAGATTTCATTCAGTACTTACGAAGTTTTCACGGTTAGAATCACAACTATGAAAGATTCAATAACCTAGGTAAAGGCTCCGATATTGATGTAGGCAGCAATTAGTTTTTATAAATTATCAAATTCAGATGACTTAGTAATGTAGACGCAGACGAAAAACATGTAAATTTCAAGTATGGAAATGGCAGCTACGGTTGGTCATGCGGCCTCACTGACATGATGGTGAATGTGTTCTCTCAAGATTTTAAAGCACATAAAAAATTCTTCCGTGAAAAATAATTACACAGCTATAACAATCGGACTTACTCTTAAATTTTTTCACATATAATAGATTTGTACCAAAAATGTAAAATGGTTAAAATTGCTATTAAACATAACATACACTACATTGCTTAACAGTTCACAGGCAGGCCTATGCGTATGCTGTCGGCTAGGTAACAGGTGTTCTATTTATAGCACGCTGCACTTTGTCACTATGCTCTATGAGGTAAAGGGTTAAAATAAACACTAATTCAGTGCTATCTTCATATAATGTGCATTGTTATACTCTCCTTAAGAGGGCCTCAAGGGAGAATAGTCCTTGACTAATGAGTCACCCTCTATAAATAAAGCATTATTATTATTATTATTATTATTATTATTATTAACTGTTCATCAACAACAAAGCCACTAAGTCTTCATTCTGTTTGCTTTCAGTGCATTCTGTGTACAATTGTTGCTCAAACAAGAGCTGACATATGTTTGCTCATTAAACTGCATATACAACCAAACATCAAACAATGCGGTGGTTAACAAAATATTCTCACCTGAATTCATCATCAATTCATATAAGTAATTGCTAATCATCACAGTTACTCCGACAGCTAAATGTTCAAATTATGGGGCATTGATTTTTTTAAACATTAAAAAAAAACAACCACATGTAGCTTGTTAGGCAACCATCATGCAATCAGTTCACCAGTATATAATTTTATCAGTTCCCTACAAAAATGACCATATTGTTTATTAACAATTATTCTTGCTGTAGTTTTCAATACAAATGAATGTCAAGTGTTAATAAGTGGATATTTACAATGGATAACAGTACATGCAAACAAATAGCATTTTCTGTCAAACATATATATATATATATATATATATATATATATCAATGCATGTTTCTCTAAATAAACTAAAACATTTTATATGCAATCTCTCTTTTATATATTTTTCATATGATATGCATTGATTTAAGATGGTAACTGTGCCAATAAAGCATTTAGTTTTGCACCCACTTTTATTACCCAAACAGCTATATATTTTATACATGCATCATTTTCTTTCAGCTAACTGACCTGGATGCATCCAGCATGATGATATTTTGTGGACCCAACCATCATATTATATAGTAGGGTCACACCCTGTATAAAATAATTAGGCAGATTCCACCTGGAACTTAAGCAGACTCCAGGTGGAATCTGCCTAAAATGTTAAAAATCTGGTTAATACAAAGGCGGAAATGGAAAATTTGAGAAATCAAAGATGAATCCATCTAGAGTCCGTCTAACTCTAAGATGGACTTTTGTCAAATTCCTGCTATAAATACATCTTTAGGAATAATTTTGGACTTAGTTGATTTTCCACCCACCATCTAGGTGGAATTAGGAACTTAGTCACTGACATCTATTATATGAAAGGAGGAATCTGGACTTAGTTTATTTTCTAACCAACATCTAGGCAGAATGAAGAACTTAGTCATTTACATCAGTTAAATAAGGCATAATTAGGACTTGGCTTTTGTGTGTCTGTAAAGTTAAATGACTGAAAATATAGTGATATTTTGTGATTGTAATATCACTGACAGTTCAATAAAAATATCAATAAGATATAATAAAATTTATTGTTTCTTGTACAATTTGAATGATTTTCAGCAGCATTTATATTTCCTATATCTGATAGCTGTAATTTTATTGTTGATTTTGGGCACAATTTATAACTTCTTTTTACAGCTTTCCATGTTAAATTTCTTTTTCAAATTTGTTGTTGTTGTTGTATTTTTGTTTAACTTCAATTGGATTTAACTGCCCTCGAACAAGTTTTCATCTTGTTTTCCATTTTAAAACATAATTTTGCTTTTCCCCTGAAATGAATTTCCTCGATATGGACCCATTTTTTAATATCGTCTCCGAAACTTTTTTTAAATAATGCTCCATCCGGTCCCATTCCACAACGAGCTTTCAAATAAGTATTTGTTCAGTTTATTGTTGAACAGATGATCGTTGTATAAAGCTTTCTGATTGGTCAAAAATTTTTAATTGACCAATGAATCGTCGCGTAACAGAAACTGATGGGAAAGAGCATGTTTGCTAAACATGGCGATTCGAATTTTCGAGCGGGACGAGAGACTGAATAACCATTTGAAAAATGTGTGGCAATGAGAATACCCTGAACACAAATTTGATGGGAACATAATTGATGAATCTGTATGAAAACTGAACGCCAGGACAAGCATTTTGCATTATGTGCCATAAAGAGCTTTACAGTAGCGGCTAATGTGCTAAATAAGACAAGGAATTGAATCAGGAATCAGGATGATTTCAAAGTTATACAACTCCAAACTGATTAGCTTTAAGGAGGGACGTGGTGTAGATCACTGGTGGGAATTGTTGCCAGATATCAATGTCTATGAAAGATCGTCATATCTTTGCGGAATTTTCTTGGCTGAAAAGTAGAATCTACTTTCAATCTCGTGAGGCATTATTGTGTATATTATCACAATATTCTTGGTGTGTTGGAATTCAGTGTAAAATAAGAGTAATTATATCATGATAAACGTTTGTCACAGCTGCTTATGGAACAAGGATTAATTCGAGAGACCACAACAGCATCATAGTTTGTGCAATCAAAAATCAAGTCTACAGTACAAGTGACATAAGGCAGGCTCCTAGCTTTTCTTCTTCTCATAATCAAATTGTCTCAAATGGATGCTTTTCTGTAATTTTGCAATCTTTTTACGGCTGAATTTTTCAATGCAGAATAATATTTTATATTTTATATATGTTTATGTGTTCACAGATGCCTGTGCATATGTTCCAGGCTTGATTGGATTTTTAAAACCACTTAATTATTTAGTGTCAGATACTTCATATCATGTTGTATATACAGTATATGTTGTACATCTCAGAAGGCCTCAAGGTAGATTAGTTCTGTAACTAACTGAATTACCTTCTCTAAATAAAGTCATATATTATTATTATTATTTTTATTTTTATTATTATTAACTCCCATTTCTCTTGCCTTGGATATCATATAATTACAACACCAGTATAATTGTTTTCATGCACACTTAAATATCACCTTGGTTAATAAAGTCCTGTTTAATTCATATCCATTATTTCTTTGAAACCTGCTGAAATGTCTGAAACACTAAAAAACTTAAGTAAAATACTATATAATGATCAAAATTTTAGTGAAATCTTACAAAAGTTTTAGTCAATTTTTTTGTGAAACCTCGCACATATTTCAAAGAAATTTGAGTGAGACCTCAACATAATTTCAAAGAAAATTTTAGTCAAAATATTTGTGAAATCTCACCAAACTTTAAAGTGAAATGAAAAATACTTAAGTGATGCCATGTTGGATTAGATTTTGTATGCAAGAAAGAAAATGGCATTGCCCCATAGGACAAGAAAATCCTAAATCTTATTTGATAATGTCTGTCAAAATAAAATTTATGATCCATTTTAAAAATTACTGTGAATATTTATCATTGATTCCCAATAATGCCTAAAAATCATTAGGCAGTTTAATAGAAATCTGAAGTATATTTTTTATGGTTTAGGCAGAAATTGCTTACAAAATTCGTCTGAAATCCACCTTGACATTTTCATTATTGGATGGGGTTTCTGCAGGTATCTCCATCTAATTAGGCAGAAGTAAAGATTCCGCCTA
Source organism: Sinohyriopsis cumingii (assembly GCA_028554795.2). Taxonomy (NCBI): domain Eukaryota; kingdom Metazoa; phylum Mollusca; class Bivalvia; order Unionida; family Unionidae; genus Sinohyriopsis; species Sinohyriopsis cumingii. The sequence continues at coordinate 43,748,882 of CM068826.1, read as the reverse complement.
GTAACAGTAATTTGCGTATTTCAAGCTATATTCCACCCTGAATCTGCCTAAAAGTGATAATAAAGGGAATCTAGGCTAAATAAGCAGAATAAACAGATTCTGCCTAGTAGACGGACTAAAAATTTCCACCTAGTAGGCGGAATAAACTAATTCCGCCTAGTAGGCAGACTAAACAAATTCCGCCTAGTAATAGACGGACTAATTTGCATATTTCGGGCTGTATTCCACCCTGAACCCACCTAAAATTTATAATAAGTGGAATCTAGGCTTTAAGTGAAATCCGCTTTAAAATTCCACCTGAAATCTGGTTAAAGTCAGGGCGGAAGTTTTCATACAGGACTGTATCTGTCAGACTACTTGGATTACTCACAGAGTTTGTATCAAAATAACAGAAAATTAAAAAAAGGGTCTATGTTGAAAGTGCCTTCACTGGGTCCCAAATAAATTTTACTGGGACAGTCCTCAAGTAAGTGTTGATGAATGCTCCTCATATTAAATTCCCAATACAGAAGATATGACGAGAGTCTCAAGTAAAAGTGTGAAATTATTTTGTGCTTGATTTCATGGTACTTACAGATGCAGTCAGTGATGCTGGTGGAAGCATTCCTTTCTGTCGTCTTGTCAGTGCCACATTGGATGCATGAAGTGCTCCATTTATTGGGCTGGTAAAATCCCTTTGCACAAGGCAAACACTGACTGTTATTTAAAGAGCTGATCATGTACCCTGCAGAGCAATTTCCTGTACAAATAAAAATAAATGTACATTTATGTACAAAACAGACAAGGTTGGATGCATTATCAAGAGTTAGGCAATATGGTATAGAATAATGCAGGTTTGACTATGCAATTCAACTAATTCCATTGGTTTTGATAGCCTATATGGTACCTTTATTTAAACAGTCAAGCAAGATTGATTTGATACAAATACTACATCTTAAAAATCCATTCATACAGTTTCATAAGGAATTCAGATTCATAAATCTATAAAATGATAGCCCGTAACTCAGCCAGGTGCATACAGGGATCTCTTTGGACCACATTTTGGCTATACATCCATGGTAAAATTCAGAAGTCTCATAAAAAACAATTTTTTGAGTAAAAATCTTCAATACTTACCAAATTGTAATAGACTACGTTAGGAGTATGACCACTACCAGCCCTCCCAGGCCTTTTTCTATAAAAACTCATCTACCCACCCTGGTGGGAGTCAGAAAGAGTGATCATCCCATTGGAAAGAAGAATTGTCACTAAATTCCATCCATACTACAGTCAATTAAACATGCCCTGCCAGGTTTTAAAATGTACCAGCAAGGAGGTTGGGAGGGTAAGTATTATGAAAGAAACACCTTTTTCCAAATATTCTTTCTTCTTTAAATACATTACTGATTATAATACATTAAGAGAATAGAAAAAATGTGCACAATTTAGTCTATAATCCTGGAGAAGGTCCAATGTCTAATCCCAAGATGTATCAGCAGCAGTTCCAAATCATGTTAGAAATAGAGGTTAGTCAGTTAGCAACTCAACATGGTGTGACTTGCAGAGACAAAAATCTCCCACCAACCAACTCCCAGAAAATCATGTTTGTTGGCTGCATTATTGTGAAGCTGCTAAACAACCTTGCAAGGTAGTGTGTTGTGTTGCTGATATAGGTCAAACTGAGCCCTTTGGATGAAAAATCTCTGAGATAAAATCTAGCTGATCTCCATCCCAGAACTAAATAAGATACTGCACTTCTCATTGGCTTGGTTTACTTTGTGTACCACTTCAAAAGACTTCATGGAGTCCTGCAAATGACCTGTTGGAGAAGCGACCATATGAAAAGTGTATTCACAACTAAGAGCTGACTGACATCATAAGCAGAAGCCTGCTCTCGGCACAAGTAAAACTGAAACATCATGCTGAAACTATAGATAGATCATAGAATGGTAATCTAACGTCTTGAAGAGCCAAAGAAAAAAACATGATACTTTGTGGTATCAAGAGTTTAGCCAGAGTGATGTGTTCCCACTGGGATTGCACTCTCCACTTTCCTTCCTATACTGTCAAAGTGGTGGACCTCACGCTGGTACCTATCATCTGGGAACAAAAGTTTGCCTTAGCCAGAGAAGGGTCAAGATGTGCTGAGCCTTGTTTTGGAATTATTTAGGCCAGGTGTCGGACACCATCTCTATCTTGAAGCCAGGAACAGGTATACCAGGAACAATGATCACTGTGCTGAATTCTTGATATACTGTACTGGTAATTGGAGTCACAGATGGAGCCAGTACTGGAAATGTTATTGTTGGGTGTTGGGAGTTATCTGTGTGTTAATGCCATGAATGGGTATATTGTGAACAACAATCATCAAACCCATTGGTGACACTATAACTACTGATATGATGAAACTGATGAAACATGCAGTCAAGATGAGTGATTTACTAAACTTGGGGTCTAGCCAGATTGAAATGCTGCATTGGAAACATTGTAGCTCAAAAGACCTGGTTTTGTGAGAGAGTGATCCTTGTCCTAATGTATTAATGAATGGGTAATGTACCTGAAGGAAAAATCCCAGAATAACTACCGCACCCCCCCAACACTCCATGTGTGCACCATTTCACCAACAATGGATCATTAATTTGTTGTTATCTTTCACATTGTCTTTTGTTTTTACTCCACTGTGTGCACCATTCCAATAACAGTGGCTCAATTATTTGTTGATATATTTCACACTGTCTTTGTTATTTAAAAATTTATATTTTCCAAGGATCATCACCATACAACAACCAATTCAATTTGCTATATGTAATCCTGATCAAGGAGCTGATTGATTAACTATATAAGACTAAATGTGCATCTTCATAAACATGATGTGGCTTTTTGTCTGTGATTGGTTAAATGCTCTATCAAATGAAAGCACAATGATTGCAGAAGTTACAGTTGTGTCTCATAGGTGAGAAAAAGAGTGATTCCTTATGCCAGTCTCTTATTTAATCCTTCTATTTTGGATCTAATTTCAGGAAGAGCCAATTTTGGTCCATTGGAAATGCTAAAAATTGATTTGCACCTAAGAACAATCAAAACCAAATTCCCAGGTTATCCCTTTTCAAATCCATTCCTCTCCAACCAATCTCTTAAAATTTCTGGATATCAAATGATTTACTTCTTCCTTTTGGATCCTGATACAACAAAACAAATCATGTAAATTTTGTTACCTAGATTATAGTCTGACCATTTGTTTGTAACCCCCTACCAATTTCAATAATGGAAACACTTAATATGATAAAAAGTGCAAAGAACTCAATTCATTCATGATTAAAATTTCTAATCTGACTGTGAGTTGAGTGTCCCTAACACCATGATCGTCTGCGCATTTCACACTAAACGGAAATTTTCAATATAATAGATAGACGTGACCAAGATCTATTTCCATTTCTTGGACTAGTCCATTTCAAGCAAATGGGTGTGCGCATGATACAGATGTACATTCATATGTCATCTGCTTCCAATATGGACACTGTTGAATCAAGCAAAGGAAAGGAATGACAACAACAAATTTGCCTTTCATGTTGATTTAACAAAGCGGTTTAATTTCTATATTCATATGTGCAAAGGGATATAATTCCAAACTCTTAAGTAATTTACTGAATTATCTGGCAGTTACCGAATAGGATGAACTACATCATTATGTTGTCTGATGGAAATAAATTAGTCCATAGAGTATGCAATATGGTGCTGTGTTAGTATGGAAAGTCTGTTAAGCATGAACAGTGCAGGGGATGCCAGTATTAGTGCCATTCTGGTCACAGTCAGGTTAGAAATTATAAATCTATTATTCAATTGACGTAGTTCTGTGCACTTTTTATCACATTAAACGTTTTCATTATTGAAATTGGTAGGGGGGTACAAACAAACAGGGATGTATAATCAGACTATAGTTCTTTTATCTTACAAGCAAATCAAGATTATCTGAAACAATAAAATGAACAACTTAGTTCTAAACTTAAAGTCATGTTAAATCCTAGTTGTACAAATGAAATCAATTTATTTCATAACCTTCAAACAATATGTATGCTTAACCAAATATTCTTAATTTAAAAACATGGAGAAATGATCAGAAAGACCTTGTGTAAGACTTGTGACTTTGGAATAGTCTGAATTTGAAAACAAGACTTAAGTGGACCTGACATCACTCACCTGTCTGACATATGCCTAATAACCAATGTAAGAACAGTTTGCTAGGAAATCTGGCCCAGCATGATGCTATCTGTAGAAATTTTATCTGAACGCTGCTAATTATGTTTTCTGAAAACTAATGTTTCATTGTTTATCTTTATTCTTATGCCTTCATCCATAATGACAATCAGCAACATTTTTCCACTAGTCCAATAACAAAATGCCTTTATGACATTATGGTTTCCAACATAGGTGATGCAATTTTCTTGTTTTATTAAAAGATATTTTTACTAAGTAAATGTAGCCATATTTGATCATGGATTGGCATAATTTCTACAGCTTTAAAGACCTTCATGCCACAGTGCTGTCAAAGTTGGTCAAATTGTGCTAAGCTCTGTTTGGAACAGCAATAATGCAGTTTTTATATTTAGTAATGATGGCTGTGTTTGATGGTCAATTGACCTAATTTGCATCAGGGATCCTGCAATTCTAATGGCTCTTACTAGATATCTTTTTCCTTTAATACAGTGGAAATAAATATGAAGTTTTAATGAAAGAAGATGCAAATTAATAATAAAAAAGAGTAAACTTATATATATAATTATTAAACGTTCTGGACAATGTGTCAGGTTTCATTCTGGACTTGCTTTAGTAACAATATTATCCTTACAACATTCATAATTTTCCTCTGAAACTAATTATTAATAAAATTCATGTTTTCTTTGACATGACAATATGACATCATTTCACCCAACAACAGTAGTTTATAATACATTTAAACTAAAAAAAATTTCTTCAATTAACAAGCCAATTAACCACATAAAAATTACATAACACTTAAATTATAGGCATTTTTTATGAAGTCCAATGGTGAAGTTTTATTTAATCAGATTAATAGTTAATCTCTGGACAATGATAAAAAAAATGTTAGTTGATCTTGCTAGTATCTTTGGTATTAATATTGACTAGTCATCTCCTATTTTGTTTTACAAGTATGGTGTGCTGATAATGCAACATAGTTAAGAAACATGGTGTGTGGGTCTCATATGTTGCTGTTGTTGTTGTTGTAGGGTTTAACACCATTTTTCAGCACACGATAGGCTATACATGGTGGCCAGTATTAATGGTGGAGGAAGAACCCGGGAAAACCCAAGAAAGAACCACCGACCCACGAGAAGCTAATGGCAAGCTTTCTCACATACCCCCATAGGCTGAATCCTAGACTCGAACCCACACAGACAGAGGTGAGATGGCAGTGATCCGTAATGGAGAGCGCTTTAGACCACTTGGCCACTCAGAGCCCCAGTCTCATATATAACATGGACTCTAGTTCAATCATTAAACTATTGAGTTTTTTATAAGTCCGGGAGATAAACTTTCACACATCATTTGACTTGTGCTCTGTTGCATCTGTAGAGTTTTGAAACACTTGGGAAAACTTAAAGATGAAACAGTCTCTATTGATTGTTCAACAATGAAAAGATGTGTGAACTAAATTCAGTCATCTTCAAATTAAGCTTCACTGGTGACACCTTTATTGACTGTCTGATAATGGAACAATCTTTATATCAGACTAAGGGACATTTTAATTTTACTTTGTTATTGTATTTATTTGAGAGTGTAATGGGTAAAAAAAGCAAAGATAAGTTGGCAATGATATTTTAGACATCCGATGATCAATGTTTTGGTTGAGCATTTGCTACAAATACATGGATTTCAGGGTGTCTGATCTGAATACCCTATGCAAGGATGCTACTATCAAATTTGGTCAAATTCTTGAGTAGCACTGAAGTAGCTTAAGGTATTTCTATTTTTATTAATGGTGGAAACATCTTATGGTTGACATGCATCATTTGTAGAAATCTGAAAATCCTTCAGGCAATGAGGCAATGGTGGTCAAATTTGGTCACATTTGGTCACATTTTCTCACACTTTTGAGAAGTTGTTAACACGATTTCAAATTATGGCAACCATCTTTGATGGCACATATGGATTACTGACACTAATAAAACTCAAATGCCTTCATGACAGTATGCTTTCTCTAAACATTTTGATCAAATTATGTTGAGTGGTTATTAAGAAGTTATGCAAAGCATTTTCTTATTTTTAGCATTGGTGATTTATGACTCATTAGTTTTATTTGTAAAAATTGTAATGCCCTTCATGTCAGGATGCCATATATCAAATTTGGTAAAAACCGGTTCTATGCTTTCTGAGAAGAAGTCATTTGAATGGTTTCTATTTTTAGTAATAGCTGCCATATTGGATGGCAGATCAGCATCAATGATCATGTGTACAAAACTGAAAAGTTTCCCATGCTAGGATGCTAGCAGACACATTTAGTAAAATTCTGCTGAGCCATTTTTGAGAACTTGCTTAAAGGGCTTTCTATTTTTAGTAAATTATATTTGATAATAGGTCAATGTCACATATGCACACTTGAAAGCTCTTATGCCAGGATGCTTTGAAAATGCTATGTGATAAACAGCCTACAACTTGTTCAAGTTTGATAATCCTATCTTAAAAACTATATTCTTTGTACAAGTCAGAGCTAGATTGTGTCTTGCTGTGACTAGAAGCCTTAGGCATGGCTTTTGATATGTGGTACACATTCTATACATGATACACAGATGGTCCAAGTTTCATCAAAACATCTGGAATTCAAAAGTTATACTCTGGGCAAGGATTCAAGATGTAGGATTAGTATTTCTCTTGCCTTGATCTTGACATCTTGATGCAGGGGTATGGCAGTGGTATTCACCATTTCTTTTGAGATACGCTTTGTCAAAATTTCATTAGAATATTTTCAATTGTTAAAAAGTTATAATGTTGAAAATTATACAAGTCACAAAAATGTACTCTTTTGAGATACGCTTTGTCAAAATTTCATTAGAATATTTTCATTTGTTAAAAAGTTATAATGTTGAAAATTATACAAGTCACAAAATTGTATTCTTTTGAGATACGCTTTGTCAAAATTTCATTAGAATATTTTCATTCGTTAAAACGTTATAATGTTGAAAATTATACAAGTCACAAAACTGTATTCTTTTGAGATACGCTTTGTCAAAATTTCATTAGAATATTTTCATTTGTTAAAAAGTTATAATGTTGAAAATTATACAAGCCACAAAATTGTATTATTTTGAGATACACTTTGTCAAAATTTCATTAGAATATTTTCATTCGTTAAAAAGTTATAATGTTGAAAATTATACAAGTCACAAAATTATATTTCCCCATGCCATGTTCTTGTTTCTGAGACAGGAGGTGTGCCTATGGAATGCAACACACTGACTAGTCATAATATGTAACCGTCTGATGTTAATAAAAATATCTTAGGTGGTGCAAATATTATATTGTAGAAAGTGATAAAAGTCACAGAATTAGTTTTTCCCTTGCCCTAACTTTCACTTCCTGCAGGGGATATGGCTGTTGCATGCAAGAGACTTTCTAGTCATATACTTGAACATATCTTCATGAAATACTCTCCAACTCTTCCAAGATTATCGATCAGAAAAATAAATTTTAATGGATGAACAAATGCACAACCTTGTAAAATAATACACCCAACCAATCAAAACAGAATATAAAAGATTTAAATGCCTCACTGCAGTGAAATCAGCCCACTACACTACTAAGATCATGGAAAGTTCCAGCTGCAAAGAGCTCTTTGAAATTACTAACAAGCTAATGTCAAGGAACAAATCAACACCACTTCCAACTACCTTCTCTCCAGTCGACCTTCCGGACATGTTTGCAAATTTCTTCCATGACAAAATACAAACCATTAGAGATAAGCTCGACACCACAATTTCAATTGACTCATCATCACCATACAGTTGGGATACAGAATTTGAGCAGCAACCATTAGCAGCATTTGAACCTGTCTCTATGGATTTCATACATACAATCATGATGAAGAGTGCACCAAAGTCATGTGAACTTGATCCATTTCCAACATCACTGCTGCTTGAGTGCTTAGATCCAGTATTGCCTTCACTAACTGATGTTATTAATACCTCTCTCTCATCTGGGGAATTCACATCATTTTTCAAAACTGCCATTGTAAAGCCTCTGCTGAAGAAACCAACACTAGACCATGACGATTTAAAAAACTACCGCCCAGTTTCTAATCTCCCGTTCATTTAAAAAATCTTAGAAAAGGTGGTTCTATCCCAGCTTGTATCTCATCTAAATTCAAACAGTCTTTTTAACAATGTACAAGCTGCATATCGCCCTTGCCACAGTACTGAAACTATTCTTCTGAAAGTAGTTAATGACATTCTCTCTGCGTTGGATAGCGGAAAGATTACAGTCCTCACCCTCCTTGATTTGTCTGCAGCATTTAACACAACAGACCATGATATATTACTTCACCATCTCCAGCATGTATTTGGCATTCATCATATAGCCTTACTGTGGTTCAAGTCCTACTTGGTCAACAGGACACAAATTGTATCTGCAAATGGAATACACTCCAGCCCAGTTGATTTATGTTGTGGTGTTCCACAGGGGTCTGTTCTTGGACCTGTTCTCTTCATTCTGTACACTCAGTCGCTCTCAAGTGTCATAGATCATCATCCAGTGTCTCACCAATTGTACGCTGATGACACCCAAATATACAAATCTAGCCACCCAACTGAAGTTGATGCTACCATCCAAGGTGTAGACAGGTGCATTTCTGATGTGAAATCATGGATGACTTGTAACAAGCTGCAGATGAATGATGATAAAACTGAGGCCATTCTGATCACAACACAAAGACTTTCTCATTCACATCCTTTACCTCAAACAATAAATATCAGCAATGCCAACATTAAATTCACACAATCAGTACAAAACCTAGGTGTTACTCTGGACAGTACTCTCACATTGCACCAACATGTCATGAACATATGCAAGGCTGCATATCATGAGCTGAGACGCATCAGCTCCATTTGCAAATATCTTTCAGTTGATGCCACTAAAACACTTGTGTGTTCATTAGTACTTTCAAGACTGGACTATTGTAACTCAATTCTGTCTGGTTCATTTCAATATCTACTCCAGAAACTTCAAAACATTCAAAACACAGCTGCTTGGATCATACTTAGAGTATCACGATCAGAGCACACCTCCCAGCTGCTCTGTACCCTACACTGGCTATCCATTCAATCCAGAATCAAACACAAAATTTGTTCTCTGTGCTACATTTCACTGTCCAACTCTAGTCCAACATACCTATCTGACCTCACCCATGTGTTCACACCAGCAGGATACTTATGCTCCTCCTCTGACAATCGTATACTCATTATTCCCACTATGAAAACAGTCATATGGACAGCGTTCTTTTGCATACCAGGGCCCAGCAATGTGGAACGAATTGCCCACTGAACTCAGACACAAAGACACAGTGATCACATTCAAGAGGGCTCTCAAAACTCACTTATTTTGACAGCAAGAACAAACTTAAAAACCTAATGTTTCCTACCTGAAATATTCTCAGCATGTTTTTAATTTTTTAATGTTTTTCTAATTTCATGTTGTTTGTTTTTGTAATAATATTATTATGTTTCTTATCTTATAGGTGTTGTCTAATGTTATAAAGCGCTTAGAGCTTCTAAAGATTAGGTGCTATACAAAGTCCTCATTATTATTATTATTACTAATAATGTATTAAAATAAGCACCACCTTATCCCTCCATTTAATTCTGGAATTGGCATTACTTCTTTAATACACTTACATACCTATATTACACTGTGCCGCAGATGTAGCATTCATTCCAGGTGTAATGAAATCCATAGGACAGATGGTGCACACTGAGAAGAGACCTAGGCTGTTGTCCTTGTAGTAACCTTGTTCACATGACTGACAACCAGTGCCGTTCTTCTCGAATCCAGAGGCACAAAATGCTAAAATTAAATGAAAGTTTATATTTCATTTTTATTCTGAATGACATTGAAACTGTGTAAATCTGAACAACTTTGAAAATGGGAAATTTTAATGACATTTTTTTTAAAAAGAATAACATAAAAATACTTTTTCTTTCAGCAACAGTATTAAAAATTATTAGGAATACACTATTTTCTATGGAATACCAATATTTGTAGGTACACCACTCTCTCAATAACTTGTGCCCTAATAACTCGCAAGCCCACTTATAATGCAGGATCAGGCATGTATCCCATTTTTTAAACCAGAAAATACCCCAAACATTTATCCCTATCTGCTGAACTTGAAGAAAATCGCGATCAAACTTGGCAATGGAAACTTTGATGTATCGCTCATTTTATCATCAAAAATGATAGATAAGACCTGGAAATTAATCAACACAATAAAATATCAAATTTAAAAATAGGTCATACAATTTTTTACATTTTCTTTCCAAACGACATTCCTAGTACACCACAATTAACGATATGTAAGGAAATTTCAACCAATGAAAATGTCACTCACGCTGAGTAGAGGCAGTACTTTAATAAATACAAATTAAATTAAAAAATTCTCAGTTGAAATTTGTGTTATAGTTCTATCTTGTAGTTCTTTTTAAGCGTAATCATCATAAATGCAATGTGTTCTCTTGTAATATAATGTAAAATGCGTCAATCTACCATAACAGCTATGTCTGCGAGCTTTTCTCTGAGAACCTAATTAAATACCAACCATATTTTGATAACTGACTTCTGAAAGTATTTGTTGTATTGTTGCACTGAATTAAAAGCTGTCCTCCTTTGTATTATCACAAAAATTATGTCTTGTGAACCAAATAAAGAAGGTGCAATAAAAGAAAAGTTAAACGGCAAAAAAAAAGCTATGAACTTAATATCTAGCAGCCTCAGTTGTATGTCGAGTAAACTCACTTCATTTGATCAATCAAACACTTATAAATGTTATTATTTATGTAACATAAACTATCTTAAATTAACAGACTCTTTCATAACTGTGATCAAAGATAACAATGCAGCCAAGCGAAATGAATACTTTGCAAAATAAAAAGTTTGATTTCACTAAAATACGGACCATTGTGGGCAAGCAAGTTTAAGAGAATTCTTGAATTGGCACTTAGATATCCTCAAGGATGATAAGAAGTTTCATTTTAATTCCAATTAATTAATTCAAGATATCAATATTGCAATAATTAAGCATGAATTTCTCGTCTTTTTTAAAAAGGAATCTTGTTTGGTGGTGTATCAACAGTTAGTCTAGTTTCCTATCAATTCAATTTTGCCATGCTTTCTGAAAATATCTGAGATTTTGTTATTGAAATATCAATGAAATTTCAATAAAAAAATTAAAGAGAAGCCGAACTTCACTGCTAACAAATAAATCTTTATTCCATTTTATTACAATTTATTTTTAGTTTCTTGTACATTTTCAATGATTTTCATCCAAACTTAATTCAGTTTCTGACAGTTCTAATTTTATTGCTTATTTTAAGAACAATAACTTCTTTCTACATTTTTTTCTTGTTCCTTTTCCTATTTTTCCAACTTGATTGGATTTAATACTTTACCTCATAGAGCAAAGTTACCCAGATTTTAAAGCACATAAAAAAATCCTTCCACGAAAAATAATTACACAGCTATAACGAACAGATTTTACTCTTAAATTTTTCCATACATAATAGATGTGTACCAAAAATGTAAAATTGTTAAAATTGCTGTTAAACTTAACATACACAACATTGCTTAACAGTTAACAGGCAGGTCTATGTATATGGAGTCGAATAGGTAACAGGTGTTCTATTTATTGTGCACTGCACTTGGTAACCGAGTTCTCCTGCTTTTGGTCCCCCATTTTCTTAGCATAATCGTTTGTTTCTTTCACTATCTTTTCCACCAGGCATTCAGGAAAAAAACCTGAGAAAGAAATCTTTCTCATTGCTTACTGGTCCAAGCTCATTTGTTGAACCAACACGAGAATCAAAATCTTTGATCTTGAACAGGGAGAGGTCATCACTCCATTGTGCATATGGGACTATGTCTGCCTTGTCATCCGATTAAAAATCACACCTGGTGTTGAAATGGGACTAACATCAATATATGATCCATTTTCTAAAAATGATCTGTTAAACTCTTCAATATTGCTTGTACTGAACCCTTTAAAGTCACTCATATCTGAATCGGAATCCGTCTTTGTTTATCTCAACTACACGTGTATCGTAAAGCGCAGAAAAGGCTTTACAGTGTGTCTAAATTTAGCTTCTCAGCTTTCAAACTTGTATCAAAATGTTGAGTAAACAGTCTTCTCATTGGTTATTATAATCAAAAATATGTAAACTTCTGTACTTTCAACCAATCAACTTTTAGTTAACATAGCAGTCATGTCTGCATAGTTGCGACACTGGGGTTTCGAGTACTGCTGAACTTTACACACATAAGCAGCAGCAGGGGGGGCGAATCCGACATTTTGTCCAATCGTTATTTTGCTTAATTAATACTTCTGCACTCAGCGGATCCGGTGTAGTCAGCGCCTGGTAAAAAAAAACGACGACGGTCCATCCTACACGACGGTGACGTCATTTGGTTTAATACACTTTTCTGCGCGCCGATCCCAGCGTCGTCAGCGTCCGGTAAACACAGCGATGACCGCGTCGATGTCATTTCCCCCCCTGCTGCTAAGAAGTTATTTACAATGAAAATTATTTACAACTAACCGAATATTTGGTCAAGTCCGATACGATATCGTGTCCGAGGATCATGTAAATTTATCGTTACAAATCCATGTGGGGTCGACTGAGCATGACTAAAAAAGTTTCGAAAACCATTAAAGTCCATGTCACCGCCGCACCAAGTTTGCCAGATATTTCGTAGCGTGTGTGTATCAACGCCGTTGAATACAGCAAGAATATTACAGTTGTCTCTGATTACTTTTGGAATCTGAGTGTATCATTGAGTGACATATATCACATCGGTGTTTTTATGCCTGCCTCTGGAAAATATCCTAGCTGGGTTTTTTTGATTGTCTAACATAACATCATCGTACACGACTAGATTGTTAACGTCGCCATCAATATCATCAATACCTGGTGCATCACTGATATCTGTAATAAACTCAATAACATTTTTTTCAGCGATCGCTGATGCATTCTCGTTAAAATCTTTCAACACCTCGTAGCATCGTTGATCATCTACGCTAGGGGCGATTAAATACAACTTATCCCACTTCATCCATCTCATTATTAAACTGAGTAACAATTGCGTCTTGCCAGATCCAGATGGTCCGATGATAATCATCCGGATCGAGTTTGGTAACGCTGCAACATGCTTAACTGGTTCTCTCGTTTTAGTCGCCGAAAAATCAATTATATCCATATCTCTATACATGAATTATGGATCTATATTGTGTGAAGTGTAGAGTGTGTACTGGCACAAATGATATGACAACCGTTACAACGAGAAATAACAGATCGGCGCTTACTGGTAAGTGTGTACAATGCGGTACAAAGAAATTTAGATTTATTTCTGCTAGACCCGGTGATGCTTTAAAAAAAAGCGAGGAGGTGATATTGCAGCCAAGTTATCAAAACTCCCCGGAACACCGTGGGCAAAGTATCCAGGAGAAAAGCACCTCCCAGGATATAGCTACTGTGGCCCCGGAACACGATTAGATATCAGACTCGATGATCAAAATCAGCCGCGACCCGGTGAGTATCCAATAAACGCTATCGATAAGGCGTGTCATACTCATGATGTTGCTTACTACAAAAGTAGCAATCTGCAACAGCATCATATCGCGGATGTAAAATTAATTCACGCGTTAAATGCTATTCCTGATAAATCATTCAAAGAAAAATTGGCTTCATGGTTGGTAAAATCGGCTATGAAAGGTAAATTAATGATTGGAAGCGGAGCTTCTCGCGCTGGTAATTGAAAACGCTAGCGTTTATAATAACAACATGGAATCCATCTATTATTCTCCGAGAGGATACTGGAAAGGAAAGGCCGCAATTGGTAAACTCGCAAGCGCTGCAAAGGTAACAAAGGCCGTTGCGGCTAATTGGTTATACAAACAGGCTATATGGCAAATTTATCTACCACCACCTAAACAAATCAACTTCTCGCACTTTGATGTTACCGTACCCAATGAAGTTCATCAAGCTGACATATTATTTCTGCCGCATGACAACGGTTACAAATACGCGCTCACTGTAGTTGATGTTGCGAGTCGATACAAACAAGCGGAGCCGTTAAAAACAAAGTCAGCAACTGAAGTAGCCGATGCGTTTGAGAGGATTTACCGAAGGGGTCCTCTGCGCTGGCCAAATCTATTACAAGTTGATCCTGGTAGTGAATTTCGCGGCGCTGTTTTATCAACGCTGAAACATCATAGCGTCGCGATACGACGAGGTCATACTGCGCTACATCGTGATCAGGCAATTGTTGAACGATTCAATCGGACTCTTGCTGAACGGTTATTTGGGTATCAATACGTGAAGGAATTCATCCAAGAGAAACGATCTCGTGAATGGGTCAAAAGGTTGCCAGGCGTAATTGCAGCGTTAAATAACGAGATTACCCGAGCAATCAACATGAAGCCCAGCGACACGATTAAAAAAAAGTATATACCCGGAAGATCAAAAATAGATAGCGTTTCCAAGCCGATTCTCGGCGATGTCACTGTTAGATATCTGTATGAACCAGGAGAGCTTGAAGGCGGTAAAAAAAGAGCTACTGATCCTATTTGGAGTGTTACCACACATAACATATCAACGATAACACGATCAACTGGTAGACCACCGATCTATAGACTGGATTCAACTGCCCCACAGCGCGGATTTACTCGCGAGCAACTACAAGTGATACCTAACGATACTCAATTGCCCCCGCGTGGTCTTAACTAGCGCCGTTGCGTCTATTGCACTCAAGACAGGTCAACCTCACATTGTTTTTGACATGACCGAGACTGTTATCGATCCTGTCCACGGTAAATTGGCGAGCGTCTTTATCCGAATAAAGCCAGCGCATTACAAAATTGCAACTCGCGCAGTGATTATTCTGTTGTTGTCGTAACGCAATTATTAATTTGGCATCAATATCAAAACGCCGCTGTTTTTTTTATCCTGTTGGCGGTAACCCGAGAGTTTTCTATCAATGACGCTTGCATCGATGATGTCATCGTTGTCACTGGCTTCGTCAATAACAATTCTTCGAAGCTGATTTATCCTCCGTACTCTGGACACTGCAAGATAGACTAGATTTGACCATTCGATGCGATTATCAACTATCCAAACAATTGTGTCCGTGATGGTTAGTCCCTGCGAGGAATGTATTGTTGTTGCGTATCCTAGCGTCCACGGGGATTTATCAGCACGTAGCGCGTCCTCGACGACGCTGATATCAACGAGCACGATATCATTCAGCACGAGAACTTGTTTTTTTGTCCCTGACGCCGTCGGGCCCGGGATTTCAACTTCAATGTTCTGCCGCCGTGTGTCCGTGGGTCTATAGCATAACGGCACTGGGCGCGTTGGAAACTTTTCCTTATGCAACGTATACAACTTCCGCTGAAGTGTGTCTCTGACTATCTTTCTACTCGCTACAATCAAATCGTTTGGTCTCCATGTTTCCCAGAATTCATTTAACGGCGTTTCCGGAATCACCTCGCGGATTATTTCACATTGAACTCTATCCGGCTGTAATCTGATTAATTTTTTAACCTCGCGCAGTTGTTCATCAAGTGCTCGGTAATCAGTATCGGTTTCTTCATAATAGTCCACAAAACCCTTTAACCAATCATGTGGACCCTCGCCGACAAATGGTGGTGGTTGGCCATGGTCGCCACACATGATTACCGCTGTATTCGCGCGCAGCAACCACTCAAGAAACATTTGTAAAGTATCTAACGAAACAGTACATATCTCATCCCAGATGATAACCTCAGGAATAAATTTTTCCCCCATTCTATCAGGAGTCCACTCACCGCCGCTGTATCGAAAAAAGCTGTGATAAGTAACGGCGTCAACATTTCGTTGTTTTATCTCTCGCGCTAGTCTATGGGTCGGTGTAAGCACGATTATACTTGCCCGCGTTCGAAATAATTCAATTGCCCGAGTCGTCTTTCCTGACCCGCCACAGCCGCTTAAATAAACTGTTTTATATCTACAAATTGGATCAGAACACGGTGGTGCATTAGACCATTCTGACAATTTATCACCGCGTAAGTAATTGTTTTCAACGGTGACATCTGCTGACGGGGAATAATCGCGTCGTATTTCATTTTTAATTCTCCATATACCCCAACTCTCGTCCGGACTAGTAAACTCGGCTATGTTTCCCTTGTACTTTACGTCTATATAAAATGAATCAACGGCTACTCTAACCGCGGTGTCGGGAAATCTATTTATCATCGAGAATAAATTGATAGCGGCGTAACCCAACATAGACGCCCTCAAATGCGGATACGCGGGGCTCTCTCCATCGGCGTAAGTAACAACTGTACCCAACTTTGTTCCATTGGACAAGAAAGCTGTTTTGCAGTTCACGTATCTATTTTTTGCCACTGCATCCTTGATTACGAAATCATATTCTGCGTCATCTATAATCAGCCGTGAGCAATATCGTTTGTAGTCGCAGTTTTTTCCACCTTGTGTGAACTTACCGATTATTCTTCTACCGAGATCTTTTGCCTCGCAGTTTCGTTGGTTGAATATCTTTTTGGACCATTCGATGATATATTCCTCGTCGGCATCAATGTGTTTTCTGGATTCGTCAATTATGCTATCTAGACGCTCTGGTTCTGGTAACCAGACTTCAGTCTGCGCCCGGTATGATATAATCGCGTCACTGACAATCAACGATACAAGCATGCTACAATCAATCATATACCGTAGCAGCGCTATTGGCAGCCACTTCTTTTCAGTCATGTGTCTACCGATCCAAATATAACAACAGCGATGAAGTCCTGCCGCGAATTCAAATGATACTATGCGAGCGAATCCGGTTAAATCAAAATCAGGCAGTGGTCCATTAATAGCAACACGAGTCATTTCATGTCTGGGGTGTCCAAATCGTTTGAAGTACTCAGCGGCGGATCCATACCCGAGAAAACTCGCTGGATAACAGGCAACCATATCAACGGAAATCATAGCGTCGCGGTTGTATTCAGTGTTCCATAGTCCACCGTGATAATATTCCAAACAACTGGATTGTACATCTGGTAGAAATTCCTTGCGCGTTGGTCTCCACGCATTTTTCCTTGCTGCAACATGAGCCGCAACCGATGGAATCGTAAAACAATTTGTTAGCAGTTGTTCATCATACTCTTCAAATTCCATGGCGGTTTTTTTCATCTTGTTCAGTGCGATATAATTCACCGTTTGGTCTTACAAACTGATCAAAGGTATCCATGTCGTTTTCAGTGCTGCGAAGTAACCACACTGATACAGGGTCATTTTTACACAAGCAGGCAATAGCATCAAATAGTTTCCTCTCCGCGAGAAAACCGCCCTCTTCCAGGAATTCCCCCGGGATATACTTTACTGTTCTATCCCGGGGAAATATTGTGACCGCGGGCGTCCACGCGTGTTCGTTATGATCAATAATTTTGATTGGGGCTCCATTTGATTTATACTTCGATTCGTATAATACTTCACCGGTTATCGTTGTAACGGTTATTGGAAATCTCAGCGATGTTTCTAATCTCGCTATGTCGCTGATGGTTGCTCCTCGCTCGCGCACTGTCTCCTCCCATTGGTTTATTTTACTACGTCGTAAATCGGTCAGTTTATTTCCTCGACACGCATTTGTAAAATGCTCTATTACTCGTTCTGCTACACAATTTATCCCCGTTGACTGTTTCATCGGCGCTAGTTTTCCGATATCAGGTTTCTTATTTAACGGGTATATTCCATAAACAACTGCTGTTTCAGGATACGCTCGTTCATAGTATGGTCTCTCAACTCCGGTTAGCAGCCCTGGCTTGGAGTCGCGGCTAACAATAACTGTTTTCTTGTCGCTGAGAACCGGTTCAAATTTATCACGTATGATCCAATTACCTGATTCCACCCGGACAATGAATTTTACTCTGAAGAAATACTTTTTACCGTCAAGGTGTGATATTATCGTTGCTGCGCGGTTGTCGTTCATGGTAGCATCAACAACGCCATCAATTCGAAATGTTGACCAACTATGAGATGCACCATCACGATTGAATTCATTGATACAATCGCGTATTTTATTCAACAGGGTTTTATCGTTTATTAACGCTTTTGGTGCGTCCTTGAGGGCTCTATCGAGATTGAACTTAATATTTTTCCAGGGCTTAATTGCTGCTAATCTCTCGAACTCTTCCATATAATTAAAACAAGTATTTAAATGAAAGAATATAGTATAATGAATCACTGCAAATGGTTGATGATTGGGTCGACAACCCCGTGCAATAAATCATGTAGAGGTGAATTCTGCGGGTATCATTTACAAAGCGTTCGTAATGGTTCTCTTGGCCCCCTACCGTGCTTGGTTTGCCACGTTGGTGTAAGAGGAAAATCGCAGTTGTGTATCAATTGTGGCGGAAAGCGATACAGGGAACTAAAACGCTATTATGACAAGCGAATAAAAAACGCCGTCATTGACCCCACCGCTGACTCAGTCATCAAAACTCCTCAGGACTACATTGCAAGATTTATAATTAAACCAAATAATGAATTAGACAAGTAGTATTATTATACAAATGAACCAAGAATTTCAGCCGCATCCCGTGCTCGTTAATTACGAGGCTTCTCGCGACGGCGTTGTTAGAAATTGTAGACTGAAGAAGCCGGTTGGTACCGTAAATAATCAGGGGTATTTGATGTTTGGTGCCGGAAAGAAGAATTATTATGTTCATAGGGTGGTATTTGAAGTATTTAACGGATTAATCGAGAATGGGCTTGTGATTGATCATATTAATAATAATAAGACTGATAATTCTCTTATAAACTTGCAAGCCATCTCGCAAAGTCAAAATACCAAAAAAGGCCAAACTGGTAAGTTTTCAAAGCAAGCAAAAAGCGTAAAGTCATTTGATACAACAACGCACGAAGAAAAAATATTTCAGTCGATGAATGAGGCAGGAAAATATTTCGATATTTGTAGAGCCTCAATACGATTTGTTGCAGAAGGAATACAGAATTCAGCGATCTCAAAAAAGACGGGTCACAGAATTCGATTTTCATATGTAACAGAAATCAGCGAGTGACAAGGTCACCGTGACGAAGTCGCCATGACGAAATACTTCATACTAGATAACACACCTCGGGATTGATACGCAGGGTTCATTTTGTAAAATAATTTTCTTTTTATTTAGAAATAAGATGTTTTATAAGAATATGAATATCGAAGACATCAATAATATATTAACCGAGATTTTAAAATTAAAAAATCAAGGAATTGAATTATCTGATAAGCTTGATAACCAAAAAATATTGTCCGATTATGAAATTATTAACGAGCAATCAAAGAAAGGTCGATATACCTTGCCACGCGAGTATTCTTTTATAAAGCGATTACAATATACGATCAATGAAAACTTGTATGGCAATGACGTAAATGCATTTATTGGACTATTTACTGCCGTTGAGACAGTACGAAAAAAACTCGGACAGGCTTTTGAACGACGTCGAGAAATCTCTAATAAAATTAAAAACATTAGAAGGATTATAGACGAAAACTCCCTGGAGCCCCTGGGACATATCCCCCCCCCCCCGCCACACTCGGCGGGAAATTAGAAATTACGGAGCAATTGCAATAATGGTAGGCGAATCACTTACTACTCGGCTAGCCAGAGAGCGGCTAGTAGCGCTTAAAAAGTTCATACCGTTACGAGACAGGGTCCGAAAACAACTTCAAACGCGGCAACAACTACAAACTGATTTTGCTGTTGGAAGCGAACAGCTCTTTGCTCCGGTAACTAAAGCGACCAAAGATGTTACGGCGGTAACTGTACCCGTCCTCGGTGCGCTTGAAAAGATAGCGGCTCAGACCGAGCAAACAAAAGAGTCTCTGGAAACACTCCCTGCGAAAATAGCGGTTGCTACAACACGGAGGCCGCCACCACTCGCTATAACGGACCCACAAGAACCTTATGTTACAATAGCCGATGAAGAAGAACTAGGCGCCACCGCAAGAGAACCAGAAGAAGAAATACCGGAAGAAATACCGGAAGAAATACCGGAAGAAATAGAGAAAGAGGGGAATATACCCCGTAATGTGCTTAAAAAGAGCACAATAGATAAAATTAGAAATCTCGGCTACGAAGGATTAGTTGATTTTACCGTTACAAATTTTGCTAAGGACACACGAGATGAGCATATCAATAGCGGCTACGAGAAAAATATAAAGTCGTTAAAGGACTGGACAAGAATAGTGTATTTGGCAAGTAAATATAAAAATGAATTACCACCGCATGATAATAATTATATAATATTCCACAATAAAGTAAAAAGTGAAAGACCAAAACACGGAAAAGGATACTCTGTTGGTAAAGACGTTACTTGTCCTGGTAGTGTTTTCAGTGATATATCACGGCTAGAAATACTAATCGGAGGAAAACGAGCCGGAAATAACTCTCCGGAAATAATCAATGAGGCCGCTGATATTTGCAGGCGGTTATTTGCCGGTGGTATCATGGACATTAATGTATATCGAACGCTCATAGACGAACTCGTGGACCACGGTCATTACAGCGATTGACCAATCACTGGTGATCAATCACTGGTGACCAATCACTAATTGGAAAACACTGGTGTTTTTTATAATAAAGATGATTATACACTACAACCATGATAAACCAGTCAGCGTCTACGTGGTAAACTCACGATTGCCTGTATACCGCGAGTGGTACGGAGACGGTCTCGGTAGCACCATTGCGGGGTTATTTACAAGAATGGCTCCAAAAGTGGCGCCGTTAGCCAAACAATTAGGAATGAAGGCTATTGATGTTATTCGTGATAGGGGTATTAGTGCTATTGGAGATGTTGCCGGAAAGGCGTTTTCTGCAGCACGAGATAAACTAATGTCGTTGGTAAAATCCAAGGGATTTTCACGAAAAAGAAAACAGAAACCACCGGTGATGCCATCAACGACAGTGATGCCTGCAAATGTCAGTAAAGTAATAAATAACGCCGTGGAAGAAAAACTAGCGTCGTTGGTAAACAATAATCAAGATGACATCGCAAACATAATAGCGGGAAGTGGTTTAAAACCACGACAAAATTCGAAGAATTTAAAACGACGACGATGATTTAGATGCATCAGCGTATTATTAAATAAAATGTTTAAACGAACAGCTGACCCGGCGTTTGATATGGACGCACCAGTGCACAAGGATGCTTCTGTCCGTGATTATCAATTTTATTCCTATCATGCAGTACAACCCAACATACGATCGCGAATTGAACTTCAAGTCCATGATACCAGTAAATACTTTTTGCCGTGTGAAGCGTTTATTGAAATCGAAGGAGAACTTGTAACAGAGGCCGATACTCCTGCTGTACCAGCACCGTATCCAGATGGTACCAAAGTTGGCTTAGTCAATAACGGCGTAATGGCGCTATTTGAGAGCGCAAAATATCTCATTGATGGAAGAGAGATCGAGTCTATAGAACGCGATGTTGATGTGGCTACAACAATAATCGGGTTAGCAAGATATTCCGACGATTATACAAGATCAGCGGGTCCATCTATGATGTTTGCAAAGGATACTAGAAACACTGCTGGAAACTCGCAATTTGTGGTAAGACGACCAAGAAATAGTGCTGATAGCGCTAACGCTGATGTTGAGAATATGATTATAAACAGCGATCCTAATTTTAACATCGGAGCTGCAACACGCATATCAATGTTAACAGGGCCGCGTAGATCTTTCTCATGCGCGATTCCACTGCATCATATATTTGGATTTTGTAGGAACGTGCGAAAAGTTATCTACGGAGCAAAGCATACCGTGGTGCTTGTGCGAAAAGGTGATGATAGAAATGCAATTTGGAGAATTCCATCGGATCTTGCAAATCCAAATAATGACCCTGGTAAAGTCGTTTTAACTAAAATATTATTGTGGATGCCAGTAATGACTCCATCCATTACCACAGAGGCACGATTGCTATCCTTTATGGAGCAGGGAGGAAAATCATTACTAAGTTGGCTAACAACAACAACAGATACTAAGCAATCAAATATCAATGGTATATTCACATGGAACCTGGCATCACAACAAGGCATTTCGGCTCCGCGTCATATATTTGTTGCGTTGCAGGATATGACGAGAGTTGATAATCAACTATCCAGCCATATGATATTTGATCGATTAGGCGTTACTGACGTCTCGCTGAGAATAAACGGCCAGCAGGAACCATCTGAGGATATACAACTTAATTACGGTCAAAACCATATTGCACGCGTGTACCATCGGTTGCTGTCGTATATGAGTCGTGATCAAAACGTCGACACTGGTTTGCAAATATCACAACATGATTTCAAAGAACTATATCCGATCTATTACTTTTCGCTGGAACATCTTGATTTAACAAGACAATCCGTCGTTGATATACACTTCCGAGCTAATGTAACTCGCGGCGTTATTGCCGATTATAGAGCGGTTGCTGTCATTCTCAGCGATAAATCAATGCTGTTGGAAGGCGTTGGTGGACGAATGAGAATCGTTGATGCGCCAGTGGAAAACATGTAATTGAAAACATAAACGCGTTTACAATAAAAATGTCGTATAATGTTGTCGATGTAGAGTTGACCGATGGTCAAGTCAAGAAATTACGATCAAAGTCGGCTAAACAATGCGGAACCACAATAACGCTGAAGCCGTCACAGATGGCAAGTGGTAATCATAAGATATCGTTGACGGCGCGTCAAATAAAACATTTCAATGATGCGATGAAGAATAAAAAGGGTGTTCAAATAGATTTTTCGGCCGCAGCGATTAAAAACATGGAAAAGACCGGTGGGATATTTCCGTTGTTAGCTGCGATTCCAGCGTTGATTGCCGCGGCGGCCCCAGCAGTGGCGAAGGCGGCGGCGTTAGGAGCCGTTGGTACCGCGGCGGGAATGGCATTGAAGAAGGCAACCGGGAAAGGCTATAAAAAAAAACGACCCGTAGCCGGAAAGGGTCTAAGACTACCGGGAACCCCGTATTCATGGTACTCGGGGAAGGGTCTAAGACTACCGGGAACCGTTTAATGACTCCTATGTCTAATTTTGATTTAATAGATGCCGTAAACGCGTTAGCGATAAAAAACTTCAGAGGTGTTTTTATGAGGGATCAATTACCGACAAAACCAAGGAATATTGAAACCGGTATAATTAACCTCGATAAATCCTCCGGAGCGGGAACTCGTTGGGTTGCATATGCAATTGATCCGCGTGCGATCGTCTATTTTGATTCATACGGGTTAGCCCCGCCAAACGAGTTCATGCGGTATATCCGGGCGTGTTCAGCCCCGGTTTTTTATTCCACGCTGCCAACACAACAATTAAGTGACCCACCGATATGCGGCCGTGAGGTATTGAACGTACTCGCGGCGATTTCATCATCGCGGAAACCACCTCATGTGGTTGTAAACGAATACACTAGTGGGGTCGTAGAGGCCCGGCGGGTTAATTAAAAACACTGTTTTTTTTACAATAATAATGATTGATATCTGGGGACGACCGGTTTCGGCGCTGAAAAAATCCACGGAAACGCTCGCCACCGATGACATAAAAAAACTAATTGAGGATGAAATCGCTGCTACGTTAAATTTAACCAGTGTTGACCCGGGCGAAATAGTTGTATTTCAAGACCGCCAGGGTAAACTGAAATCCAGTAATGTGTCGCTGAATGACGTTTTAATACGACAGCGTGATGCCGTCGAGAACAATATCGTGTTGTATACCGATGACGGACGACTTAAATCAGGTGAATCCATCTTGACGATAAATGGAAAAATAAGTACACTTGGCGACAATTATATAACCATGTCGGATTCGTTAAAAAATTTGTATGATAAATTTAACGCGCAAGCAAATCAGTTCGAAGGGATACAAAGGTCTGTCACCGATATACAACTCACTACTGCTAGTTTTTTTGGAACCCCGACGGTAACCGAACCGAATCTTGTGGGGATAAAAAGTACTATTTCGGAGTTTACAACGCTGTCGGGCCAATTTTACACGTTACGAAAAAATTTTAACAGGGCTGATAACACCATTGATAAATTCTTTGGTAAAAAAAATACCAGACCGGATGAAATTACAATAACTATAAATGATATCACTGCGTATGGACAGGAAATAGGAACAATCAAAACTGATGTTGAAGCGAACAAAAGGAGTGTAGACGCGCATAAACGGGAAATAGAAATAATCAAAACTGATGTTGTAACGAACGAAAGGAGTATAGACGCGCATAAATGGGAAATAGAAACAATCAAAATTAACGTTGAATCGATCAAAGACAGACTACCGGAAATGACAAAAATAAAAATCCCTCATGAAAACACCATCAACTCGGTATACACAATTCGGCATGGAACATTTATCTGGACTCCTACACAGAATATAATAAATATCACCGCAACCGTCAAGGGTATTTATCGATTGACACTGGTTTCAATGATGCAGTTTAATATATTATCGTCGAGTTCATCCGGGTTTAACAATACAATATCAACAATTATAGACAAGGACGCAACTGAACAGTTTACAATTAGAGCCGTTGATAGAAATTTAACCTTGTCAAACATTACATGGTATGTGGAATTTGTAGCGGATCTAAGTAATTAAAAACACTAGCTCTTTTAAAATAAAAATGACCACCAAGGTAATTGAATCAGAGGTATCACCGACGTCACATCAAGATCGATTCAATACCGTAAAAGAATTCTCCGCGAATTTGAAAACGCTTTCCGAACAATACCGTGTAAAAATAAAAAAATACCGTCGAAAAATAACCACCATCGACGCGGTCGTGTACTCGGTGTCAGGTATAGTAGCCGGCACCGGTGTTATTTTATCCACGGTGACCATGATGGCCCCGATCGCTGTTCCAATCGCTATCTCCGCGGCGACAACAATTGCTGGAGTCGCCAACGCAATCACTAGAAAGATATCATCGTGTTCTCAGAAAAAACTCAACGAGTATACAGTAAAACATCAAATAGTATCCGACGCGTACTCGAAATTATCCGGGTTGATCTCGTTGGCGATAGATAATTCGTTTATATCCGATGCTGAATTCTCCACGATGGTCCAGTTGTATGACTCCGCGATGTCAAAAATCGAGGATTTTCAACTGGAAGCTGGAAACCACGTGGCTGAAACCACTTCAATGGGCTTAAAACATTCTCCTGAAACCACTTCAATGGGCTTAAAACATTCTCCTGAAACCACTTCAATGGGCTTAAAACATTCTCCTGAAACCACTTCAATGGGCTTAAAACATTCTCCTGAAAACAAGCAGGTTGTTAATATTCGGTGTTGAAATTAAACACTAGAAACAGCGAATAATAATAATGTCGCTGAACCCCGAAGGGTTTCAATTACTTCAACGGATCGCGGAGAACACCACTCCGGTACAAACAAATATGATATCGATAACATCAACGAAGCCAGAATTCAGTGTAAACTTCCCTTCTCCGATTCCAGTGAAGGAAATAGCGCTGGCAAAATTGCGAGTATATCACAGTTGGCCTAATATCCGAGCGGAAGCATTTAACGGACAACAACCTAATAACTCGCTGGTTTTTGCATGGACAAATAAACCCGATGGGACCCCAGACTGGAATGAGGTTACAATACCAACTGGGTCATACCAAGTAGAACAAATCAATAAAGAATTTCAACGCAGGATAAAATCGATTGCAGGAAAAGACTCAAAAATCGATATTACGGTTCATGAACCGACGTTATCGTCGACGATTGAAATAAGCACACCGGGGTATATGGTTGATATTTATAACAGTTCAATAAGAACCATACTAGGTTGGCCCGAGAATCCACCTAATGAAATCCCCGCGGATTTGCACACGAATGCGCAATCGTATCATGAAATTAATCCCAGTTATCAAGATAAATTGTCTATTATGAAAAACACGTTATTACCCAGTTGGTTTATATTTCAAAACAGGAATGTCATGCAGTGGTATTTTCGGTATGACAAAACCCCTGAATCGATCGTCATATTAACAGTTATTTTAAATGATATCGATAGTTTTTTTTATCGAGATTAATCATAATTACCAATTGCAACTAGAACAACTACGGAAAACAAAAGCACGAAAACACGTTGAGGTGTTAAATCAACTTATATCAGACATGGAATATATCAATGAACGAATCGTTAAAATAATATCCGCTAACAGCGATGGTAATAAACAAAAATTCCTAACCGAGTATAATATCACAGAAGCCGATTTACCCGATTTCAAGTTTCCAGGATACAACGCGCCAGAACTAAGAAAGTCTCTTAATGATTTTCTCGGTTCATCAATTATCCTCAGACACGATAACGGAGATGGTGGTAGGCATATTGCTCCATACAACATAAATATCGCATCGGTGATAGCAATCAATCTAGTGTGTGATGTTATCGAAGGGAGTTACCAGGTAGATACCAAGCAATCAAATCAAGCTCAACAGGGGTATATCCTTTATTCATTTTCACCAACAGCCCCTCCCGGATTCTTAATCGTTGAGAGCCCGATTAATCCATTCTATATGCGATGCCATAATCGTTTTTTTACGAGAATTAATTTTAGACTTACCGATCAGTCAAATAACCTAATTGATCTACAAGAGGAGGAGTTAGTGGTTACTCTATTTGTGAGATCATTGTAAATAACTTCTTAGCAGCAGGGGGGGAAATGACATCGACGCGGTCGTCGCTGTGTTTACCGGACGCTGACAAAACTGGGATCGACGCGCAGAAAAGTGTATTAAACTAAATGACGTCACCGTCGTGTAGGATGGACCGTCGTCGTTTTTTTTTTACCAGGCGCTGACTACACCGGATCCGCTGAGTGCAGAAGTATTAATTAAGCAAAATAACGATTGGACAAAATGTCGGATTCGCCCCCCCCTGCTGCTTAAGCGACAATGGGGAAGTGAACTAGGCTTATTGGCACTGCATATATGTGTCAGTGGGGTTCAGGAGCTATTTACAGGAGATGCTTAGATATGGCAGTCGTAGCTAAAGGGTTAAACATGTGATTATGAATATAGCCATCATGTGTTGTGAATGAAGATGCAAGAGTATCAGAAAAACTTGGCCAATAGCTTAAACTTAATGTGGGCTCCAACATCATCAACCAACGTCAATGACATAAGAAAAGTGACACCTGTGTTCTGACTATGTAATCATAAAAATTATGGTACATTCATGAACTGTGATGAATAAGAACTGTTAGTGGACAAACATTGGTGAGGTTAAAAATCAGCAAGACATGCAAGTTTGCTTTGTTGTTTCTTTCCCATCATCAGGTATATCAGAAGACAAAAATGATTTAATATTGAGCCAGAATTTACAGCATCTTGATTAAGAAAGACAGACAAACAGATACAAAAACGGGGAAAAAAATGGTGTTTTACTTTCACACTGTGTCACGTTAGTAGACCGGATCTGTCGGGTTCCAGTGTTGGCACTACAGTTGATGCAGGAGGTTTGATATGGATCAGGCTGGTACGTGTTTAGTGGGCAGTCCTCACAGGCTGTGTCATTAACATTTCTCTTAGTTCCAGCTGTGCAATTCCCTGAGAGTAAATGAAACAAATGAAGAGATTTGTATATAAAACTAGTTAATTTTTTCACTTAGTAGGTCAAGAGGTCCATGATCTTTCAAAAAGTGGGTCATTTACTTGTTAGCAAAACAATGACAGGAAAAATATAAGTAATAACAACTAGATGAAATATCTGCCAAACATTCTGAAGAAACGAGATGTTTATGTGTCTGTCATTAATCACTCTTAGTAACACTGAAAAAATGGTGATATGAACAGACTTTCTGCCAATGCTATGAAAACGCATTACAAAGTGTATGCCCTACCACAATGTGAGAAACATCAAATTAACACAAGTTGCTGCTGCTGAGAAAAGAAAATCAACCATTCTGGACAGGTTACATAAAACAACACAGTGTTAATAACTATCCTTCCCTTCCTTTTCTTACTATCCCATTCCTGGAAAGACCATTAGATAGATAAATATTGAATGCCTTATTCAAGGAAGTGTTTGATGCATTTTAAATAGTTCCTCAGTCACTACACATAAGTCTTCCATGAAACCATAAGTTTGAGATTTTTAAATGTAATTAATCAGTAATCTTGGCTTGATCTCAAAGTGCATCATGTGCCCAAGATCATGTCCAGAATAAGAGAATTCCAAATGATACCAGCCAATTAAAACAATATATAGGAAGCTTTGATTTTAGGGGAATAATACTTTTAGCTTGGGAGTTTCCATGGTGTGAAGCCTTCCTGAGGATATTATCTATCAATAATGAATATGTTTGTGTGCCACATACATATATTTACACCACAATAGCCCACATGAATAAAGAATTTGTGGCAGGCTTTCACAAATTACACCAAACCACACACTTGATACACTATACCCCAGGATTGCATCTGGGATTTCGTAAATTTGGTCATTCCCCCCAGCCTCTCAATAAAGTTAAAGATATTCGGGATGAATCTGGTCATAACTGGAGAATGGTAAGTACAAGTGAATGTTGAACAAGAATGAGTATTGAAATATTTCCCATTTTTTTACCAGTGCTAAATTATATAATGGAAAACCACATTCACTTTCTTTAACTCATGTTGAAAAGTTATTTTTTAAATACTTGCCAATGAAAAACTATAACCAGGCTGCATTTCATTTATACAATAACTCATATGATAACATTAAAATGATAATAAATGAAAACAGACACTACTCGATGCCTATTTTCATCTAGTTTATTTCAGTCCACTAGATAATACAAGCATATTGAAAAACACAACTTCAGACATGAAGCAAAAGAATTTTACCAGATTTTAATCTTGTACAATCACTTCCACCCATGAATATAAGACATAAATATAGCTCTGACTGGTTGCAGGTTGTAACATAACTCTGGATAGTTATGGCAGAAATGTGTCTGGTGGCAAGTGGGAGAATATAATGCCAATCAGAAATATTACCTTGACAAAACAGATGAACAGTTGTTGCCAGGTTGCATTATGTAATACTCAAACTTGCACATACTAATAACAAACTAAATTATATTTTAATTCATCATATATAAACACATGAATTAAGGATCTGTTCTGTGTAATATTATTTTTTTAAATATGTTAGTATCCATTCAACTAGTTCCATAACTAAGTGCAACTTTTCACATTATCCACAATATAAGTGTTAAACAAAATGTTCAAGTTACAGACAATGACTTTTACAGTTTTCTCTTTCAATAAAGAGTGATTATTTCTTCTGTTTCTACAACTGACATTCTTTTTCTATAGGTGAGTAATACAGTTTTTAAAAAAAGTTATTCATTGCATCAGTGTTAGTGAGCTATAGTAAATCATGGTCCCCCCAGTTTTAGACAAGTTGAATCATACAAATAATTACAAGTTGGATAAGCAATGCATTGATCTGCTTTCAAAAGGAGTAATGACATAACTCTCTTGTCTTATCAATGTAGAACTACAATTTTCTTTCCCCCAAAAAACTTTCAGTGGATAAACAAAATTCTTTTACAAAGATGTCGAAAATTTCAAGCCATACAAAATTATTTTAGCAAAAATATTTTGGTCTTTTGCATATGGATGAATGCATATCTGTTGGTATACATGTAACAAAAATGACAAAAGCTGTATTTTGCAGAAAACATAAATTTACTGCATCCATATGAGGTATCAATCTATATATATATATCTACATACTGATAATGCAGAGTGATCTAGCTGTTCTGTTACTGAATGGAGTGACGTAGTTGTCTGGACAATGTTGGCAGGTTCCAAACAGGCTCTCATTGTTGTCTTTGTAGTAACCGATTTGGCACTGATTACACATGTCACCTACTTTCTCTTGCCCAGAGGGACAGTATGCTAAAAATAGATTTATTTGTTGTCAAAGGCTGTAAAAAGCAAATTCAAAAAATGTAGATTACATCATGCATTCCATATAAATGTTTGATCAATATTTATTTGCTTACTACAAACAAAAAAGTATAACAAAAACAACCCACTAAAATTGAAGGTCTTATCCATAATAAATCTTATCTCCTATTCCTCTGTCACCTGTCCATTGTACTTGAAAGATTCTAGTTCTGAGATTCACCAAAGATTTCAATTAAAAGGGGAAAACTCCGATATAAACCTTGTGATGTAAAAAATAAATACAATATTTCAAACAACCATTACAACGGCAACTCATTTTACAAGATGGGAATATATTAAATCTAGAATACCCTGGATCACATGCTCTTTATAATAATGGAATAGCTTAAGAGAAATGATTTTCCTATTTGACTCTACCTCATTTGAGAAAATGTTATGTCAGTAGATTAAAAGACAAAACAAAGCACCTGAAAAAAAACAAATGAACTTCACATTGGATGTTTAGAAGTCTTTGGACAATTGATGGAAAACTACAATTATGACAAAGTTGTTGTGATATATATCTTTGCCTTGAATAGCACTTTGTGCATCTCTGAAAGAGTGACAACTTAATGACCAAGGGAATCAGCAGTAAAATAGTGTTTATGATACATGTTGTAAATATTTACATTAAATCTGGCTAGAAATCAGATGGATAGAATCTATGTTGTCTCTTTCACGAGGAAATTCCAGGTGAAAAGTTTGAAAATGTAACTCTGAGACTAGGATTTCCTTGTCTTGTTTCCAACTACCAATAATGATTTTTCTTACCCATTTTTCTGCATAGAGACAAGGAAGATACTTACTCTGTCTATAATCCATCCTATCATTAACACAAATCAACTGCAATTAGTGAATATTGTTTCAAAGAACACTATGACTTCATTAAAAAGCATGGTACCATACTGTTATGCAGCAAGGGACTGAAGACATCAAGCCTTGAAGACAACATCATGAAGACAGGACTAATCTGAGGATCACAATATGAAGACACATTCAAAGTAGTGACAAAATCCAGTCCCCGCTGAGAATGATTTGGTGAGAGAGAAATTTGAATACATCATGATGTCGATGCTTGGAACAATAATGGTAGCCAACTTACTCTCACAGGCAGTTGAACTGTTACTTCCTTCTTGTCTGGTGCTTAAGTTGGCTGGACAAGTCATACAGTCCAACTGGTCAACCAGGGGTTGATAGGTACCAAGTGGGCACTTGATGCACCCAGTCTTGTTAGCATTATTTTTGTAACCAGCTGGGCATTGGTCTGAAACATGAAACTTTAGGTTTAAAGTTGCAGAAATTAAATATTTTGGTTTTTCAGCAATAGACTGATATATTAAAATGTAATACATATAGGTCATGTAATGAAGTCAGAGAAGGCATGCACAACTGTATTTGAAGATGGTAATGTTTGTTTCAAACATTGTTAAGATCAAGCAAAATATTGTAAAACACAGTGTACAGCAAATTAAGAATATTTCCATCTTAGTAAAGGACCTTTGACATCAATACAGTGTTTATTTTATGCATTTAAGGATCTTTGTCAGGAATAAACCACTCTTTATCAACATGCACAATGTCTGTATAACTATTCTGGTATTAATTTTCTTAGAGATCAGACGAATAAATAGTTTTCCAATGAAATAAAGTTTAATGTCCAAGACAGCAGAACTTTTCTGTACACTAGATGACCCAGCATGCAACATATTTTCTCTAGATAAATGTCCCTAGAGCAGAATACTAAGTTTCACTTCCCCCTCAACTTGGTAAGTCTAGTTTAATTTATCAATTTTGCAATAGGGAAGCATGAGATAATTTAGCCTGCTGGAAAAATCAAAATCAAACATTCACACAGAAAGCACCAATAAAAAGACTAGGAAAATTAGAAAAGAAACATTTCATGATATCACAGCTAATGACCCAATCGCCAAGCATTATTCATGGATCCAACATTCTCCCCCTTCAAGACTGGTACCCTGTTCAATTAATATTCAGTAGTCAGATTTTTAAAACTATTCTTTTTTTGCAGAAAAGGTGTGCATTTTAGAATGAAAATTATGAGCTCTTTAAGCGACAGAAAGAAAAAGCACATGCTGCACACTTGGCTTTGTGCTGTTTCAATGTCTCATATTACACACCTAATATGCTGACACCAAATAGACTATTTAAACAACCTACCTGAAATGCTGTCAAGCATGCTTGCACCATATCAAGATAGTGATAAATGTGTAAACCAAATGCCTAACAGCAGTGCAACACAAAGAAAATGGCAGCACATTATAGGTTGTTTTTATATATTTTAATGTATTAAACTTAAAAATGATCATCAATTTAGATCTGTCAAATTTTTTTTATTTTATTGTTTAATATATGTTTCTGTTGCCAAACTTGTTTTACATTGTGAGTGTTCTGCCCCACCCTATCTCCACCAATATATCATTTTAAATTTATTTACTAGTAGCATTTATTGTAGGTGAGCTTTTACTGAAATTAAGGATGATACATTGCTAGTCAGTGGGGTAATTGTATGCAGGCTTGACTACAATTACTCATTGTAGATCATGTATCCAATATATGTTCATATATATTTCGGAAAAATGGTTGGCTGACTTTGATATGATCTTTGATTGATGCCAAGTTCTTCATCACTTGCTGTTTTATACATTATATTTTCAAGAATGCTCAAATGACATTGAACAGAAATGTCAACGTTGTGATGACAATGAACAGAAATGACAATGCTGTGATGACAATGAACAGAAATGGTAATGTTGTGATGACAATGAACATAAATGGCAATGATGTGATGACCATGAACATAAATGGCAATGATGTGATGTCAATGAACATAAATGGCAATGTTGTGATGTCAATGAACAGAAATGACAATGATGTGATGACAATGAACATAAATGGCAATGATGTGATGACAATGAACATAAATGGCAATGTTGTGATGACAATGAACAAAAATGACAATGATGTGATGACAATGAACATAAATGGCAATGATGTGATGACAATGAACATAAATGGCAATGTTGTGAGGACAATGAACAGAAATGGCAATGTTGTGAGCAATGTGGTAATAAGAATTTTTGGGTCCTTTCATGCCTACCTCCTGATTTCATACATCTCCCAATTTTTGCTGAGAACTCCCAATTACTATATTTTGTCTGTTTATTTTCATTTCCACAGAAACCATGTTTTATTTTATCACCTGTGAATTTTATTATGGTGAAATAATTATCAGTAAACATAATGTTTAGTTTAAACTTTATTCATATAAATTTATGAATTTATTTAATCCCCACAACAATACTAAAAAAAAGAAATAAACTGCATAAAAACAAGCTGCAATAAAAATATACTCCAACAAAATAATAGACTGCAGCAAAAATAACAGACCTGCCAACCCTAACAAGATTGTCTCAGGAAGGCAGCTGATTTGACCAGTTTGCCTCAAGGTGTAACAAAATATCATGTACTGCTATTATTGAGGTGGAAAATGTGTATTTAAACAGTTCAGTATTCCAAACCACAGGGTCTTGTATTGTTGCTTACAATTTACCTGTCATATATGTACTAATATAATCAGAACACATGTATGACTGAGCATTAAACTGTACACTTGTAAGGAACAATATGAGCTCATGTGTTCCAAACTGATGCATTAAGAGTAAACATTATCATAATTGGAAAGGTTTGTAAACTACACATAACACCTTCAGTTCTAAACCATATGCAGCTCAATGTAGTTATCTCTCAACTTGACATATTTCTTGTAATTTTGTTTCTTCATTTCACAAGATGGCAAATTCCTGCTGCATGATATATTCAAATCAACAGGTGATGTCCAATAAACATAATTGTGTCCCTTCTGGCTTTTATTCATAACAATACAAATATTCCTTTTCATCCTTCTGTACTGATTATTACAACATTTTGAAGAGGCTTTTCTTCTTCTTTGTCTTTAAAATGTATTGGTAGTTGGACACCATTTAAAATATTTTTATAATCAACAATTTGAGAATTTCATGCATATTGGACCCAAATGATTGGTCAATATTTAGTAAAAACAGGCTTTAAAAATGTTGTGAAAAACCTCCCAATTTTAGGCCCCAATCTCCCTTAAAAAAATTTCAATCTCCCTACTTGGCTTTTAAAAAATTGACAAGTATGCTTTACATATTTCCATAATTAATTATTCTAATTAATCCAAACTTCACTGAATATCACAAAATCCCCTACTGACAACAAGTGTGGTTGACATGAATAAAACTGTTACAAAAGACCTTTGGGCCTGATTGCTTATGGCCAATATGGAAAATCATAATGCAGGCACTACAAATGTTAATGACTTAAACAGAACTTACGGATTGAGCAGTTGCTGATGGATGTTGATCCATTTGTTGGGCTGGTATAACCAACAGGGCAATCAGTACAACTACTAAAGATGCTGACTGTATTGTCCTTATAGGTCCCAACTTGACAGATCTTACATTCTGATGCAGCTGACACCTCATACCCAGAGGGACAATAGACTGAAGAGATGAAAGGTAATTTTATCATATGATTCATGTGTTCAAGCATTCTTAAATTCAGTTAATAATTTAGTTGCCATAAATTCAAAACAAATCCCTGGACAATTTCAGCACATCAGTTAATAAATCACATGACTCTACTACTATTTTGGTATCGACACTCAAAGAACAATATATGAAGTGCTTAAATATGTCATAGAGTCCCTTGAAGGGAACCTCTACTAGGCAAAAGAATGTACAGCTATTCAAGATAATACCATTGCTTCCTTTTAACTGTCTAGTGCTAAAACCACATCCGATATTCTTCAGCAAACTAACTGCTGTGGTGTACATGCCAGAAGTCAGCTTGGTACCATTTTCATTTAGGACAAAGTAGACATTGTTAAGATAAATATTGTGGCAGTCATATTGGATGCATGACAGGTACCATTTTCATTTAGGACAAAGAAGACATTGTTAAGATAAATATTTGGCAGTCATATTGGATGCATGACAGGTACCATCTGCATTAGAATCAACTACATCTCATAAGTCTATTGGAGAAAAAACCATGTTGACCTAGAAATTCATTTGGGAATAGCAGAGATAATATTTTCAAGATAGGAGTTTCCATTTAGGAGTAGCAATAACAAAGTTTACAAGATGGCTTCTGTGGTGGCCATGTTGGATATCAGAATGGCACCATTTTCATTCAAGACCAAACAGATATCATAAGTGTTACTAAAAACCTGATGTTGATAAAATGATCAATTCAGAAGAAGTACAGATAGCAAGATTTTCATGATGGTCTCAGTCATTAGTGTTCATTGAATGGCATATAGGTACAATTTGTTTTTATTACTATATACTCATTTTAAGAATTCTTCTGGTGACTGGTGAGAATTTCAAATCAATATGACTTTATATTCAGGTAGATCTGTGATGGCCATACTGGATGTGAAATATGCACCATTTTCATTTTTCCCATCCACACATCACAAGCAGTATTTTAACGAAAAACCCATCTTGATTTGACCATCCATTCAGGATGAGTAGCAGTAAAATGATTTTCAAGATGGCTCCTACTGTGGCCAAATTGGACATCAGGTGAGCACCATTTTCATTCAGGACCAACTAGACATCACCAAAACCCTTTCAGTGAACATCCCATGTTGATAAGACCATCCATTCATGAGTAGTGATTACAAGATTTTCAGGATAGCTGCTGAGGTGGCAATAATGAAGCTTACTTTGGTACCATTTGCATTCAAGACCAATTAGACGTCATAGTAAATCTTTTAGTGAAAATCCAATGTTGATATGACCAACCATTCAGGAGGAGTAACAATAACAAGATTTTCAAGATGGCTGCCACAGTGGCAATACTGGACACCAGATCAACATCATTTTGATTTAGAAAAAAACTAGACAACATAAGAAGTCTTTTAGTGAAAACCACAAGCTGACATGACCATCCATTCAAGAGGAGTACTGAACAAAAGTTTTCAATATGGCTGCCATTGTGGCCATATTTGATGTCAGGTCAGCACCATTTTCATCTGGGACCAATTAAACATGAAAAAAAGTCATTTAATGAAAACCATATGTTGATATGATCATCAGTTTAAAAGGAGTAGCAATGACAAGATTTCCAAGCTGGCTGCCATGGTGGCAATTCTGAATGTCATTTGAGCACTACTTTCATTAAAGACCAACAAGACATCATAAGAAGTGTCTTAGTGTAAACACTGTGGTGACTTGACCATTCATTCAGGAGTTGTAATGATAACAAGATTTTCAAGATGTCTGCAGTAATGGTCATAATTCATTTACAAGCAGTACCATTTTCATACCGGACAAACTAGACCATGGGATGAATGTATGTGTGAAGTTTCATGGCAATCCACCAATTAATTTAGGAGAAGCAGCAATAATAAACTATCTTATAAAGAGCTTTATGTTTAGAATCAAGATGGATGACTCAATCACAAAATCAGCTATATATTTTCAATGATATTGCTAAATTTCTAGGAGATAGATCCTATCTGTGTCTTATGTTACATCTTTTGCTGAAATAAAAAATAAAATTTTACACAACACTTATGAGGAGCTATCACTGTTCATTTGAAAATAAATTGCCCCTAATCGGGTGCAGCAAAATTTAGTAACATGGGTTATTGTAACTGATAATCACTATGAAATTTGTTAAAAACTCCAAGATGTATCATAAGGTAAATAGTTCATGAGCTCGAAGTATAATAAGAAGCAACATCAGAAGAGAAGATACACTGGCAAGAGGCACATTTCTGTCCAAATTGACATATGATACAAAATCCTACTAAAGTGAATATCTTCAACTGGAAAACATGTCTACACCGAACTGAATGCAATACATTAAATGATTCATGAGGTAAGCTGGTTACAAGAAACTTCTGTTGTGAAAATAGAAGGATTGATTACTGTCCAAAAATAGAAATGCAAAGACAAAATGTTCAGAAGGGATATTGTTATGTATAAGGCAGTTTACTACCAAAGACAATGAATTATGTTTATCTTTTCTTAGCAAAGATAGTTACTAGAAGAATGGACCAACAAACTAATCCTGACCTGAATTATGAATCAGACTGATAAACCTTTTTTCTGGTTTGTACCTACATTTGCAAAGATTCTGATTTGCTGACCCTGTACTGTCTGTAGTCCACCTGTCTGTGGGTCCACAAGAGATGCATTCTGTCATCCACTTGTCAGGCTGGTAAGTGCCCTTCTCACAGGGTATGCAAGTGTTTGATGTTACATTCCTTTTGGACCCTGCCTGGCAGGAGACTGGAAAAAAAACACATTTTATAAAGTTAAGAAAGCTCATTTTTGCACAATATGAAGCAGAGACTTGTCATCACACAATTTGCAAGGACGGTTTGATTCTGATTCATCAGCAGTCAATTACAATTAGGAGCATTAGTAAGAAAATGTACTAATGATATTTACTTAATAAATTTGTCCATGTTTTTCTTATATTAATACCGACGTCAGAAAATATACCAGTAATTTTTACCAATTTATTATCATACAACCAAATTTTTTTCCATGACAGAACAGAGAAGTTAATTTAAAACAAAATAGGAGATTTGCATAATTTGGTTAGGTGTTTTGACTTAAAAACAGGGGGGTTATATTTGTATTGCATCATATGTCTTCAACTTTCTTATTCCAATGAGGACCTAAAGCTTCAGCCACTGTGTGAATAGTTCTCAATCTGTTTTGCACGAGAACTTTCGTACAATTTCTGAGTCAGGGAACATTATTTCAACTATATCTGAAGAATGATCTGCTACCATAAACGAATATTATGTTCAGCTATAAAGTTGGCAAACAGTGTCTCAACATATATATCTTTACCCACATTTGATGTGAATTCCATGCACATGGATTTCAGTGATGAAATATTTCTAGTCACATTTAATATGCTTTCATGGGATGGGAATTTTGCAT
Source organism: Sinohyriopsis cumingii (assembly GCA_028554795.2). Lineage (NCBI taxonomy): Eukaryota > Metazoa > Mollusca > Bivalvia > Unionida > Unionidae > Sinohyriopsis > Sinohyriopsis cumingii. Next base: position 43,710,627 of record CM068826.1, on the reverse strand, counting down.
AAGATGTGAAGTGAATCCTGCCACCACAATAAATTTTAAAGTCAGCTTTACAGAAAGGGATGAATGCATATTCATGTCATTTGAACTTGACTTCAACCACTTAAATTTCCATCCATTATTGAATTTTATTTGATAACTTGGTTGCTTAGATTCTGGGGTTTTAGCACTGGGATACAAACAACTTTAAATACCAAGGTCAAACTAATCAAGCCAGTTTTTGTGCCACTTAAACTCTTTAGGTATCCAATTACACTAATAAAAAAAGCACTTAGTTAAATTACTTTTCACTCAATTTAAATAAAAGTTTTTTACTACCCGATTACTAGTTTTTACTTGCTAACTACTCACTTTTATTTTGTATTACTTGCTTTCAAAGATATTCCTTAATTCAGTAAAAGAAATTACTAATACCTAACACTAAGTAATCAAATTATTTAAGTTCTGCACATGAATTACTTATATATTATGCTTGAAAAATAAACAGAAGAAGAAATTACTTGGAAATTCTTTTTCACTTGCCATTTTGCCAAGTTTTACAAATTGATTATTGGTTTTGACTTACATGACTACTTTGAAGAAATATATGCAAATTCAATAAAACAAATGACATGATAAAAACATGACTACTTTGAAGAAATATATGCAAATTCAATAAAACAAATGACATGATAAAATTAAAGTTTACTTGAAGGAATAAAACAGATATTAGAAAATTAACTACTCTGAAATTCATGTGTAAAGAATTACAATACAAATAATAACTGTCAGGCTTACAATACAAGTAATAACTGTCAGTATTACAATACAAATAATAACTGTCAGGCTTACAATACAAGTAATAACTGTCAGTATTACAATACAAATAATAACTGTCAGGCTTACAATACAAGTAATAACTGTCAGTATTACAATACAAATAATAACTGTCAGGCTTACAATACAAGTAATAACTGTCAGTATTACAATACAAATAATAACTGTCAGGCTTACAATACAAGTAATAACTGTCAGTATTACAATACAAATAATAACTGTCAGCATGGTATATTGAAGGCAGAAATAAAGAATGCATTGAAAATGCAGTAATTATGTTGGTCAAACACTGCATCTATGCTGCAATATGTTCCAGCATAAACACTTTCCTAAGCATATTTCCAGCATAGACTGACATTGTGCGAAATATGCATGATGTAGTAATTCTGAACTTTAAATATCTTAAAAATGCTGCATTCCAGGATGAATTGGCCATAATACTGAATTTACAAGCTGCAGTCATACACAACAAAAATATAGACTTTAGGCAGGATTTATACCGTATTGTTGCTGGACAGGTTTGCCCCATGATTTAATATGTCAGATGAGATGATCTTATCTACTTCATAAAATTAATCAATACCATATTGTTGCTGGACAGTTTTGCCCCATGATTTAATATGTCAGATGAGATGATCTTATCTACTTACTCCATATAATTAATCAATACCATATTGTTGCTGGACAGTTTTGCCCCATGATTTAATACATCAGATTAGAAGATCTTATCTACTTACTCCATATAATTAATCAATACCGTATTGTTGCTGGACAGTTTTGCCCCATGATTTAATACGTCAGATGAGATGATCTTATCATCTTACTCCATATAATTAATCAATCATTTATTGATCATAATATTTACTGTAAATATTTACCTGTCATTTACCTGTCATCATTTATTTGTGGTCATTTACTTGCAATTATTTTCTTTTCTTTAATTTAGCATTACTTTGCAATTATTAGCAATTACAAGGAATTACTCATCATTTGACAAAATATTTTTCTTAGATTTTCCTCTATTAGAATAATGAAATACTTTTCTAAAACTAAAACTAGTAATTTGTTTTTCTGAGATCATGATCAATTAATATATTTAATGCAACCCAAATTACTTTTGATGATACACAGTAATGTACACAGTATGGACTCTAATCAATCTCAGTAACTGTAAGCACAGAAGCAGAACCTACTTTGGAAAGAATCAAAGTGATGTTATTTGCTTTATGCTGATTGAGCTCCTTAGTAATTCAATCATAATTGATTAATATTTTTAATACTGTAGGAATTACTACTTACGACACATTTGATCACCAAAACTATACAAGACAGTACTGGGAGATAAGCAATACTTTAAAAGACCTTGTTTTCCTTTTATGTGGACATGATATGCAAGGTGACCTTAAATCTGAAGATGACAGGCAAACTTGTATGTGTGTGTATATATATATATATATATATATATATACACACACACACACACACACACACATACACATATGCATGTTTTACAAGCTTTACCTATATTACAGCCGGAAATAGAAATAGTTCCTGTTGAATTAGTGATATACCCAGGTGGACATGGCTGACATGTACTGCTCTCTGTATCATTTTTATAGTAACCAATCTCACATGGCACACACGAGCCATTTGCATTAAGTTCCTGTCCACTATTACATGTCCCTGGAAAGAGAAATGTGAAATTCCAATTATTATTAGATCAATAATTAAACTATACATGAAGCAAACAATTCAACCATTATACAATAATAAGAATTAAAAAATCATTTGTTATGAATGTTTGTATCATTTAACAAATTTATAATATACTTTTTAATGTAGTCAGTTGGGTTTATAATATTTATATTTCAAATGCAAGCTGAAGTTACAATTTTAAGAAACAGGTTTTGTATGATAAAATATTAAGCAAGGTCCTGACTAATGGCTCAAACCTCTCCAAGTTAACCCACATTAGGACCCAGGACAGACTCCATTTTTTGCAATGAGTAAATGATTATCGTTGATTCTACTCAAAGTTGGCTAGGAGGTCTGAATGAGCAATATCTCATCTGCTTTAATATGTCAGATATCAAGAAGCAGTAACCTTTGATGGTACAGTGTGACCCCGCTATAACACGGCAGTTGGGAACCGTAAAACCCGACCGCGTTTAATACTGAACCGTATTATATGCAACCAAGTGAGTTAGCTGAAGAAAATGCCTCCCCCCAGTTGTGTGGGGGGTGTGGGTAATAAATGCGGGCAGTAAAATACATGCTTCATCGGCACAGTTACCATCTTGAATTGATGCATATTAAATGAGAAATACACCTGTACTGAAAACAGAGAAGACATAATATAATAGTTTACTTTATTTAGAGAACCACGAATTGGTACATATACGTGAATCATGTTTATATATAAATGTCTAATGTATAGCATGAATAGAGTATCAACACCATGTACTCGCCTACGAACCTCATCATATACATTGAATCCACAATACAAGTGATTCCATCAAAAATATGCACACACAGCATTAAAATATTAATTATATTTGTAACAGGTCATATTGGTCTGAATTCAGTGAAAAAACATAGCACAATCACGCAACGAATGACGAAGCACATTTACTTTAAAGTACGTTCCAAGTCGGTAAAAGTTAGTTTGCGTTTTAAGCTGCCGTTGGCATAAACTTTTTCCCTACAAAAAGGAAACTTTCATAGCACAGTTAACGTGTTCCAGTCACGTTGGACAATGCAAAAATATCGTCAGATTCCATCACTTTTATTTAAGTTTGGTACTCACTTCCTTTGAAGAAAAGTTCTTTGCTGTTATTGAAAGACTGTAGTCGGCTTTCTTTGATGAAGGTTGCATGTGCTATTGAAGTCACCGCTAAAGGAGAGCTTTGGAGAACCAAACGAATGCCCATTTCTTATTGTGGCGGCAACATCAAATAATTGTATTGCATGATTGAGACTGGTATTTTTTCCATTTGTTGAGTACGTTTTCATAACAGTCAGTGCTTCAAAGGTAATCTGTTTCCTTTGAAATTTCAGCAAACTATTTTATATGGGTACATTTTAAAAAGGAATTGGCTGTCATTTAGACTATGCTGGTTACTGTCCCTCCATGCCTACTCAATAAACCAATAAGTAATTTTTTATATAATTTTTTTATATTTTTTTTATACATCTGTGGTAGCAGCGTGATGCTGCCTTCCATGCATGTGTCTGAAAATTAACAAAGAGTCAAGGGACGATAGAGACGCAGGTGTTCTGATGACAGGGATTATTACAGAAAATGTGAGCATTCTGAAGGCTTTAATTCTGCGTGAAATGAAGAGGAATTTAACTTACCATCCACAAACAAATGTCAGTCTTTGTAAATATATTAATTACTAGCGAGCGGCCGAAAATCCGATGAAAGATAGATTATGAAACAATGCCTCGTCCAGTTGATCTCCATTACCAGAAATGTCAACAACAAAAAAGCGGGTATTTCACAACATAAAGAACTCATGCTAAGTGTCAGGATAAGCGGATTATGATATAACAATGCACTGTTTAGATGGTTTGTCAGTATGGACAAAGAATTTGTTTATGTAACAATAGATACATTTCAGTGCATTTTATTTCCAGTTTGCAGCTTTCTTTCATGGGGCCTCTGAATTTCTGCACTCCAAACCAATGGTTATTTATAAAAGTTTACACAGCCAACAATGTCGCCATCAAATAAAAAAGGCACATGGTATGTTTTGCAGCCAATAAGGAAAAACAATCCAAGTTTGCAACATTGGTGAAGATCTATGCGATCCCAGAATAAATATTTTATGCGTTTTTCCTTCTTCTTACTTTTAAGAAGAAGAAAAAAAACTTTTTCTTGTAGGAGAAAAATACTTTTGTCTGTGCGAGAAAAATACATATAAAATTTCAGTAGCCAAGTCACAATCGTCTTGTAGTATTCATACGTGATCTCTTCCCCAAAATGATAACTTTTTTTTAAAAAATTGTACTTTTTAAGATTTTTCTTTTGTGCACAAGAAAAATACATGTATATGAAATTTCAGGAGACACACCATGGCCGCGTTATAGCCAAATTCACATTATAATGGAGTGTGCTATAGCGGGGTCACACTGTAATTGGTACAAACTTTTTCTCCTCACAAGATCTGAGAAAAAAAAGTGTTCGCTAGTTGAGTAATCAAGGTATTCAAAGGGATGATGCTACTGACTCAACAACAGCTCTGTTAAAAACACCACTAACCCTCAAAGGCATTCAGAATAGAGGGTCTTTCTGCTCTCAAGATTCTGTCAACAATCTAAGTTCTGAATTCTTTCTTTTGCAAGGCTGTCCTGATAAGATCCTTGCAACTTTGGTTGTTTAAGATTTAGCTTGGCCATAATCTTCCTGGGTAGGTGTATTGCTAGACTAAGTAGATCGTTGATCCAGGACTTCTCCCATGTGAGAGGGGCAACCAAAACTATCTTGCAATTCTGAAACCTTATTTTCTGTATTAAATTTGGTACCAAGATCATGGGGAGTGGGGGTAAGCAAAGACTCATAATCTCATCACAACTGATTGGCAGTACATCTATGGCCCAAGCTTCTGGGTCCAAGACTGTTGAGATAAAGGTGGGCAGCTAATAGTTCTACCTTGTTGCAAAATGGTCAATCATCTTACACCCCCAAGCACACAAATCAGAACGAAAACCGAGAGATGAAGGGAGCATGCTGAAAGAATAATCTGACCCAGTCCTGACAGACCATTGACTAGGACATTGAGTCTTCCAGGAATTTATATGTTCAGCTGAAGTTGTTATCACCAATGAAGAAACTGCCAAACCAGCACCCACAGGGTAGGGCAATTATGTGCCCCCCTTTTCTGAGAAGGCAAGTCATCCATTACAGAGTTGTTGAACATAATCTGGAATGACTTCTGAGTAAGTCCTTCAAGAGAAGAAAGGCATTTTTATTTGGTTTCATATCTAGATGGGAGGAGTTGCAAGAATGATATCACTAACTCCACATTCTGGAAATGGACATACAAAAAAATGAGACTGGTTATAAACTCAATAACCAGGTCAAGAAAACACTGTGATGGGTGATGGTCAGATTTTTCCCAGGTCACTAGAAAACTGAGATGATCAAGAGTGACAGAAAACCATTTCTGCCCTTGAAGAGAATAACATTTACCATGTTTTTTTTTGAGATCATCCAGATATTCCACCACTGCCATAGAGGATGTTGAATGGAACAGGGTGACACAATCCATAAATTTCACAAAGACACAGGGGCAATATTAAGATCAAAGGAAAGGATGTGAAATCAGTAAACTTTGCTGCAGTAAGTGAACCAAAGAAACTTTCAAAATGCTGGGTTAATAGAGCTGACATCAGTGTAGACATCTATGAGATTGAGAATGATTGCATAATTGACCCTTGGGATTGGAAGTTGGATAGATCTCACTGTCTCTATCTTGAACTTTGGTGGAAGAATGACTTTGTTGAGTCGATGTTGTGTACTGAAGCAAAGTTTAACACCTGGTGCCACATAGCAGCAGCAACAGGAGGTATTGGCATATCTACCATAACACAAGAGTTGCACAATAAATTTGATTCTGGCCACACAAATCCATGGACAGAGTAATGTTACAAAAACCAATTTTCAGAAATCTTGCCCAGAGTTTTTTTCTAACAACAAATAAAACTCTGTATCTCTTGACCACTGTGATACAGGCATGTAATCTATAGTATGTGTATGAACAGTCCAGATCAAGGCTGAGCTACAACTGTCAACAGGTCATACAGCTGGTACGAGGCAATTAAAAGTTCAGGCAGTCAGAAATAAACAACCACAACTCAGACATTACTTAATTGGATGACAATAGCCAGGGTGATGTGTGGTGCCATTTAGCTAATTTGCACAGGTAAAGAACACAAAGTAGAACTACCCAAAAGTTCTGAAGTCAAGTATATCAACGAGACATGCTGAGGAACAGATATTATTACACATCTCTGCATTGAAAGAGAATGTTGAAGTCAACTTAAATAAAGTTTGTGATAAGCAGCAACATTTCTTTGTAATTTAATAGTGTTAAAGTGCGATTTACTTTTGAAGAGTGTGATTGTGGAAGCAATATACTGTCAGCAAAGCCCTGCAAAACTAAATTTCAAAACTCCAGGTTGACCCGTGTTATTGCAAATGGCTGCTCTCACACGACACTATGGTTTTCTTCTTCATGCTGTAAGTTTGGTCATAGGAATCAGATGTCTTTAAAATGGACCTAGAATTCAAATTTACACCAATAAATGCCCAACTCCCTTGGAATTTATTAGAGTTGTTAAAATGTTAGGCCCATTTTAAACCTAGAACATCTGTAAAATCATTCATATACAGCAAGAGATTTTCATGTTACACAGACTATAAAATGAATCTTAATTTTTGTTTTTATTGCACCTTGTATTCCTGTGCCAAATTAAAAAAATATCTGGCCAGAATGTTTACCACAAATTTCAAGGCACTAGCTCTTGGGGCATTATTAAAATCTGGGGAAAAGTATTTTTTAACCTATATTAGTCTAGTGAACATTATCTGGTATGAGTTGTTCTCTGTCATGTAATTTCAGCCCAATCCAGCTAACAAATTAGCCCATGACATTTGAATACAGATATATGGAGATGGACAGAAACCAAATCAAGATGGCCATACAGAAAAAATAGTTCAGCATCTAATGTCATAAATATCAGATTTGAGGTATTTTTAAAAAAAAAATTTCCTGTGTATTGCAATATAAATATAAAGACAGGAGAAATAGATGCTAGACTTTCATCTATATTCTGTATTAAATACTGATATTATATCCTTATAAACTGAATACCCAAAAGAATACTAACCATAGCATTCAGTCAGAGATGTGGAGTTGGTTCCATGAGTTGTGTAGCCCACTGGGCACCATTCACAGTAGAACTGCCCAGTCTTGTCCTGGTATCGCCCTATGGGGCAAGGATTGCATCTGTTCAATGAGATGTCGAAGTAGTAGCCAGCACTGCATAATGCTGCAAAAAAAGCCAAGAGTACTGTTAACATAATGTAAACAAAAAAGAGTGATCAGTTTGCCAGATTTCACATGGTGGACTTCTTTTTATCCATACAACATTTTTAAACCAACTAGCAAGACAATCAACAAAGCCTATTAATTACTTTGCTGCCTTATGAACTTACAGGTGTTGTTTCAGCAAGCTGGAATAATGTAGCTCATTATGTTTCATTAACTCTTTACCTTCTGCTAACGCATATATGTGACCATAAAAATAGCCTTTTAACCTGAGAGACGCATATACAAGCTGCTAATAATACTCTCTCTGTCCCTGCTGGCTCATACATGCGTTTCCGGCCATGGGTTGGGAAACCCCAGATACGCATATACACGTTTCATATTAAAGCTTTGTACTGGATGAAATTACAAACATCCGTTCTCTTTTATAATATTTAGCCAATGGAAATAGTCCTTACATAAAATGATGAATGTATTCTATTAGTAGTTTTACAGCATATAAGCAGGAAATTCTACTGAAAACGAGGTCAATGGTGACAGTAAAACAAAATGTCAACATTCATGTATTCTGACGATGATTCTGATGGAAGTTTTGAAGGATTTGAAAGTGATGATACTGATTTTAACCAGATTCAAGATGAAGGATTGGACATTAGTATATGTCCTTTTTCGACACCTGACATTTCAGATTTATCTGAATCCGAGGATGAAACACGAGACAATCAAATCTAGTCGGAACACGTGAGACAGGTAAATGTGGACAACTTTACAGCAGTTTCAGGGCCAGCATTTATTTTATAAGAAAATGCAAGGGAGATAGATTTCTTATTACGTGCTTCAGCCAGTATCATAAAAAATTACCAAATCTGCAATACAATAGTGGACACATTGGTGTGCAAAATAGTGGTGAGAAAAGTAATCTAATATACATTTTAAACACAGATATATTGTGATATATTTTTTTATTATAAATATGTATATATAAACATTGATTCCTGTAGATTATATGTACTTATTGGTGGAAATAAGTGGCACAAAACATTGGTAAGTGTTTAAAATTTTATTTTTCCTTAACTTACATAGTTTGCATGGGACAAAATTGATACAGAAAATGTAAATAACTTGAGAAGCTCTCACTCAGGCAGCTATTATGATGCTCTGGGGTTCAGCCTACAAACAGCTGCTAGAAGGCAGGCTGCTTATCAGGCTTAGTAGCCAGGGCAGCAAGTACTTGCAGAAGGTAAAGAGTTAATGGAATAAAAGTGTCTCTTTCATTGATCATTTATTCTTTTGATTTGCAAAAAGAAAATCCATATTGATAACAACCTATTTATATACTTAGTATATACTGTACAGTCAAACCTGTGATTGGTCAGTTCCATATAACAACTACCTATATATAAAACTCACAGGCAAGGGTTCACTAGTCACATGGATGACCTTTAGAGATAAGTCTAGCTGATTCTTCTGAGAATTACAGTGTGTTTTGCCCATATTGATCACTTTGGCATCCATTTGTGTGATCAACATTAGTCGCTGATGACAGCAGTGTGATATTGTCCAAAATTTTGAACTCTTTCAGATACGTATGCTCCAAGCATGGGAAATTATTATTGATCATTTGTATGTATATTGTTTCATACCTTGTATTAACTTCAGTGTTAAAGAGTATTAATTGCTATAAACTTTTGTCCGATCCTCTTCAGATCTGAAATAGTTTCAGAATGTACAATATCTTAATCTAACTACTGTCTTAGCTTTGAAAGCTTGACTTGCTGGCCACATCTAGCTTCTTGTTTACTGAATCAGTCATTATAGTGTCTATACTGAATCAGTCATTATAGTGTCAGACTGAATCAGTCAGTATAGTGTCTATAATGAATCACTGATCATTATAGTGTCTATACAGAATCGATCATTATAGTGTCTATACAGAATCGATCATTATAGGGTCTAGACAGAATTGATCATTATAATGTCTATACTTAATCGATCATTATAGGGTCTAGACAGAATCAATCAATATTGTGTCTATACTGAATCGATCCTTAGTGTCTAGACAGAATCAATCACTATAGTCTCTATACTGAATCGATCATTATAGTGTCTATACCGAATCAATCACTATAGTGTCTATACTGAATCAATCATTATAGTGTCTATACTGAATCAATCACTATAGTGTCTATACTGAATCAATCATTATAGTGTCTATACTGAATCAATCACTATATTGTCTATATTGAATCAATCATTATAGTTCTATACTGAATCGATCATTATAGTGTCTATACTGAATCATTCATTATAGTGTCTATACTGAATCAATCATTATAGTGTCTATACTGAATCAATCATTATAGTGTCTATACTGAATCAATCATTAGTGTCTATACTGAATCAATCGTTATAGTGTCCATACTGAATCAATCATTATAGTGTCTATACTGAACCGATCAGTCATAGTGTCTATACTGAATCAGTCATAGTGTCTATACTGAATCAATCATTAGTGTCTATACTGAATCAATCGTTATAGTGTCCATACTGAATCAATCATTATAGTGTCTATACTGAATCATTCATTATAGTGTCTATACTGAATCAATCATTATAGTGTCTATACTGAATCAATCACAATAGTGTCTATACTGAATCAATCATTATAGTGTCTATACTGAATCAATCATTATAGTCTATACTGAATCAATCATTATAGTGTCTATACTGAATCAATCATTATAGTGTCTATACTGAATCGATCAGTCATAGTGTCTATACTGAATCAGTCATAGTGTCTATACTGAATCAATGACTATAGTGTCCATACTGAATCAGTCATTGTAGTGTCTATACTGAATCAATCATTATAGTGTCTATACTGAATCGATCAGTCATAGTGTCTATACTGAATCAGTCATAGTGTCTATAATGAATCAATGACTATAGTGTCCATACTGAATCAATCATTATAGTGTCTATAAAGAGCTATTAAATTTGTATCTGAATTTAGATTGTCAACTGCAGGACATACAGAATATGTGGTTTTGCTGTATACTGCAGATGCACATTCAATGCATGTATGGTACATACATATACATTCCATAAAAGCATTAGATATTATTTTGTCCTTTTAATTTCCCTTGTAGGTACTAATAGCTGAATAAATCTAATTTAGTAACTCAAACTGTATCATAACTTTACTATGTGCATATCTTAACAAACTGTGACATAATCACACATTTACAATTAAACATATCCAGTGATAATATAAACCATTGTAACATGGTTATTGCATGTAATGCACTTAAATTCTACAGCACCTGTAAACTGTATTATAAGAAGGGATTACATATTTAAAATTTTTGTTCTTATGTGTGATTGCTCACCATGACAATCTGCGGCTGATGTAGAACCAGTAGTCTGGGTGGTGGAACCGGGTACACTGCAGGAGAAACAAGTACTTTGGCCAGACTGGTTCTGGTATTGGCCAAGTGGGCAGTTTTCACAGTAACCACTAATGTTCTCTGATGTGTAGTAGGTGAAGTATGTTCCTGCACCACAAAGGACTGAAATGACAGAGTATAAATTTATCATTATGGTTTGCCAGAATCTAATAGTTTAAGTGTGTATGTATGAACATGTACGTGTCCCTCTAAATGTCTCCATTTTATCACTAGCATACTGGTCATTCATCCTTGTTTGTGTTATGATGCTACAAGCTGGACCCGTTAAAACCCTAAGTTAAGATATTTGATCTTCACAATCAATGTCAGAGTATTACCTATCAACTTGTTCATTGGAATGCAGCATAACACAAAAAGTCAGGTCACAATTCACCTATACATGTACAAGTGACAGTGTTCATAAGCTCAAATAAGTATCACATGAAAGCAGTGACCTTTGACTCAAGCACACCCACCCCACTCCCATGAATCTGGTGTGGTTTTCAGAACTCCTTCACAAAAGTAAAGATATGTTGGTTTTCAGATGTGTATCATTTCCATTCAGAACCAATTAAATACAACGAGATCCTGATATAACATAATGGTATGGATTCTATAACCCAACCAAACTAAGTACTGAACCATGTTGTATTTCCATCAGTCAGCTCAAGAAAATTATGCATTTACCCCAAAAATGGCTGGGGATTGGGGTGGGGTAATAAAAACAGGTGCAAAAATACATGCTTTTGATTAAATCAAGACAAAAGTAGTCTGAGATACACTTGTATCATGAAAACTTATAGTTGTGTAGTAAATTCCTTAATGCACTGAGTACATGTATATAAAAAATCAATGAATCTGAGAACAAATCACATTATAAAATTCATGTACGAGTCACATTATGTTAAATACACAAATAACACACGTATCAAAAATGGTAGTCATTGTTTCATCTATATCCCATTGTCAACAAACATGTGTCACTAAACAAGTTACTAAAGTATTCATTGTCACCTGTACACACTACATATACATGTACTTAAACTGGATTTGAATTTGGTCAGCTGGAGACAGCTATCATCTTGCCAAGGCAATCCAGGGGATGAGACTATTCATAATGAAATGAAAAATGTGGACAAAATACACAATTTAACAAACTTCTTTATGAGATGCCCTATCTTCAATTAATTTGACAACCAGATATCTGTGGTTTTCAAAGAATGGAAATTTAATTTACATGTTATGCTGCCATTAATAGAGATCATAAGCATAGATGTTTTTCCTGCTAAAAGGAAACTTGCATGGCACAGTTCCAATCACTTTGGAAAATGCAACAATCCAATCAGGTTCAACTGCTTTTATTTAAATTTGGTGCTGACTTGCTTTGATGAAAAGTGCTTTGTTTTTTTGAAGATTGTACTTGGCTAGCTTTGATGAAGGGTGTTATTGAAATAATATAGGTCTACTTTAGAGGACCAAACAAATGACCATAATTGTTATTATGGTAACAACAACAAATAATTCTAGCACATTGACTGAGACTAAAATTCGTTTTTCATTTGCTTAGTATTTCTTCTGGTCCATTAGCATGACAATGAGTGTATCACAGTGTACATTACTCAGGCCTGATGTCAGCATAAGCAGATTATGATAAAACAATGCACTATTAAAAAGGTTTATCAATATGAATAAAGGATTTGTTTATGAAAAAACATATATTCAAGTGCATTTTGTATCCAAGCTTGTGACTTCCTTTGATGATGCCTTTGTGTGTGTGTGTGTCTGATTTGGATTTTTGAAGCTTTAACAATTTTTCAATCATATCGCTATGATGTCTGCAGTGTGGTAGTTTATAGTGATGTCTAGCAGTGGGACATCTGCAGACATGTAGCATGATGTCCCACCCAGTCACATTATCTTGACACCAGGCCAACCAGTCCTAAAACTAACCTCTTAATGCTGAGCACCAAGCAGAGCAGCTGTTAGTACCATTTTTGTAAGTCTTTGGTATGACTCAGCCAGGGATCAAACCCATGACCTCCCGCATCTGAGGTGGATGCTCTAACCACTAGACCACTGGAGTGGTCATGGTGCCTTTGAATTTCTCCACTCCAAATAATATAATGTGTATGCTAGCTTAAACAGCCAACAATGTTGTCCCCAAAACAAAAAAAAAAACAGGTATATTTTGTTTCCAACATGGAAAAAAAATCACTATTTGCAACAGTCGCAAAGCCCTGCACAATCCCTGGATAAATGTTTTCACATTATTTTTTTAAACATTTTTAAAAGAAAAATATTTTTGTGTGGAAGAGAAAATACTTGTACATTATATATTAAATATTAGGAGCCATTCAATAACTGTCTTATAGTAGAATGCATATGTGATCTCTTCCCCAAAATGACAATAAACTTTTAAACATTACTTTCTGTACTTTCGAAATGACAAAAAAACATTTTTCACATACATCAAAATACAAATATATGATAATGCAGGAGCCATACCAAGACAGTGTTATATCCAAATTCATGTTATAATGGCACGTGCTATTTTGGGGTCATCCATGTATTGCAAGATATGTTTTAGCGAAAACCCATGTCAATGCCATCAAAGGAATAATAATAATAATAATAATAATAATAATGGTAATAATAATAATAATAATAATGATAATACTACTAATAATGATAATACTACTAATGATAATACTAAAATTAATAATAATAATAATAATAATGATAACAAAAATAATAATAATGATAACAATAATAATAATAATAAAATAATAATAATATCATTGTTGGCATCCGTTAGTCTCGAGAGACAATGGAACTGCGCCCATGAGAGATGTCCCGGTTGGTGGTTGTGCAGCGTCTGCTGTGGCTAAATAGTCCAATGCGGGAGTGGCAGTCCCTGCTGCACTTGCTGCACTTGAAGGTTGTGTCAGGTGTTGGATGAAGCTGCTTCTTCTTCCTCTGCGATCGTCTTTCATCAGCTAGCAAGCGTTGCTTGTCCTCTCTGGCTTTCAGACCAGTGATCAGAGCATGACGCCAGCCTGATCTGTCTAGAGCGAGCTCTTCCCAGGTGTTGACATCAATATCAAGGGCTTTCATGTCATGCTTACAGACATCCTTGAAGCGGAGATGTGGCCGTCCGATCGACCTTTTGCCAGAGGCGAGTTCCGAATAAAGAATGTCTTTGGGGATCCGTCCGTCAACCATCCGACGTACATGGCCCAGCCATCTAATGCGGCGTTGGCAGAGGAGTGTGATCATGCTGGGAATCTTGGCACGCTCGAGCACCTCGTTGTTTGATACTTGATCACTCCAGGTGATCCCGAGTATGCGTCAGAGGCATCGCATGTGAAAGGCACTCAGTCTTTTCTCTTGTGAGGCATACAGAGTCCAAGTTTCACTGGCATACATGAGAGTGCTTAGCACGCATGCACGGTACACGGTGATCTTAGTGTTCATGGTCAGCATGCTGTTGTTCCACACTCTCTGCGACAACCTGGAGAGAGTTGTTGATGTCTTTCCAATCCGCTTGTTGAGCTCAGCATCGAGTGAGAGGTTGTTGGTGATGGTAGAGCTGAGGTACGAAAACTGACTCACCACCTCAAGTTCGTAGTTGTTGATGATGATGCTTGGGGGGTCCGCGTCCTGAACCATCACATTTGTTTTCTTTAGGCTTATGGTTAACCCAAACTCATCACATGCTTCAGCAAAGCAGGCCATCAGGCGCTGAAGCTCAGCTTCTGTGTGGGTGGCTAGAGCAGCATCCTCTGCAAAGAGCATGTCCCTGATGGTTACTTCACGCACTTTGCTCTTTGCCTTCAGTCGTGCCAGGTTGAACAGTCTGCCGTCTGATCGTGTGTGCAGGTAAATCCCTTCTGTGGACGTCCCAAAGGCGTGCTTTAGTGGGACTGCGAAGAAGATGCCGAAGAGCGTGGGGGCAAGGACACAGCCCTGTTTAACTCCACTGCGGATGTCAAAGGGGTCAGATGTTGAGCCATCGTACTGCACTGTGCCTTTCATGTCATCGTGGAAGGACTGGATCATGCTTAGCAGCTTTGGAGGGCAACCAATTTTCGCCAGGATTGTGAAGAGTCCGTCTCTGCTGACCAGATCGAATGCCTTGGTGAGGTCTATAAAGGCCAGGAAGAGGGGTCTGTGTTGTTCTCTGCATTCTTCCTGCAGTTGCCTGACAGAGAAGATCATGTCGATTGTGGACCTCTCTGCACGGAACCCACACTGCGACTCTGGGTAAACTCTGTCAGCAAGCATTTGCAGTCTGTTCAGGATGACGCGTGCGAAAACTTTACCCACGATGCTGAGAAGTGATATGCCCCTGTAGTTGTTGCAATCACTTCTGTTGCCCTTGTTCTTGTACAGGGTTATGATGTTAGCATCTCTCATGTCCTGAGGCACTGCCCCCTCGTCCCAGCACTGGCAGAGGAGGTCGTGCAGGTGTGTGAGAAGCACGCTACATCCACACTTGATGAGTTCTGCTGTGATGCCATCCTTCCCTGGGGCTTTACCTAGGGACAGTTTCTGTAAGGCCTACTTTAGTTCGTCTACAGTAGGTTTCTCGTCCAGTTCGGCCATGAGAGGGAGGTTTTCAATGGCGTTGAGGGCATCATTGTTCACATGGTTCTCTTTGGAGTACAGTTCAGAGTAGTATTCCACCCAACGCTCCATCTGCTTGCCCTTGTTGTGGATGGTATCGCCTTTGGCAGACTTCAGTGGTGCTGTCAGTTTCTTCGTGGGACCCATTGCTTTCTTTATGCCATCGTACATGCCTCTGATGTTTCCAATATCTGCTGCTGACTGAATACTCTGACAGAGCTGAAGCCAGTATTCATTGGCACACTGCCGTGCTAATCTCTGCACTTTGCTTCTGGTAGACCTGTATGCCTGTAGTGTCTTCTGACAGGGGGATCACTTGCATTGCAGGTGAGCACTGCGACGCTCTTCTATAGCTGGCATGAGTGTGATAGAGTTAGCCTCAAACCAGTCATTGTTCTTTGATTGCTTCTTACCAAAGATCCATATGGCTGTGCTGTATACAGTCTCTCTGATGTAATCCCATCTTTCTTTGGCACTGCCGTTGGGGGGTTCTGAGTCAAACGTCTTGGAAAGAGCATATGTGAATTCCTCAGCCTTGTCTGGATATGATGTCTTGCTCACATCAATGCATGGTTGACCCTCCTGCCTAGAGTGGTGGATCTTCTTTGGCTGAAGCTTCATTTTGCAGCACACCAGCGAGTGGTCGGTGTCGCAGTCAGCACTGTGGAAGGTACGGGTAAGAAGCACACCCTTCATGGCTGACCGTCTTGTAATGATGAAGTCCAGCTGGTGCCAGTGTTTAGACCGGGGATGCCTCCAAGACACTTTGTGTTGTGGCTTTGTCTGAAAGAATGAATTGGTGATGCTGAGTTCGTGGTACAAGTACATCTCTAGAAGGCACTGCCCATTCTCATTCATCTTCCCAATGCCAAACTTGCCAAGACAGGAGGGCCAAGAGTCATGATCGGCATTGACCCTAGCATTAAAGTCGCCCAGCAAAATCAAGTTCTCTTCCTTGGGAATTTTGTCAATGAGTGAGTTTAACTCATCATAAAACTATTGGAAATAAGCACCCACTTCCCTTGGAAATCTCCCAATGGTGTGCATCTGATAGAGCCTCTGACAACCAAATCCAGCTCCAGGCCTTCACGAGTGGTGGAACCTGTTTAAACTGACTAGAGAAGGGATGACAGGTGAGCTTTTGGCGCCTCGGGGCTCATTAACCTTGGGTGGTCGCCCATCTAGGAGAAGGTAAGCTCCGATTTCAAACCTTCGCTGCCTTGCGACTATACCCTCTCAGGGGCAAGGCTAAGGGAGTAAACCCCAACAGAAAATCCGGAGTTGGAGTCCCTAAGGTGACTTGGCATTGATTTCAGTGTCATCTCGGCAACTCCTGCGACGCAGCTGGTGCCATGATGTATCGGCTTGTCCTTTCCCTTGGATCCATCAGCTGCGTGGAGAGGGGGGATCAGCTGCATGGGCAACAGTTGATTCTCCATATCACCCTGCCCAGGCTTGCGCCCTGGAGAGGACACTCCAGCTTCGCTCCATAGCATCGACACAACACGGGAATAATAATAATAATAATAATAATAATAATAATGATAATGATAGTTATCATCATCATCATCATCAAGTCTTTATTTACAGAGGGTAACTCGATTAATTAGAAACGAGAAACTAATCTAGGTTGAGAAACTTTATTATGCACACATCATATTTTTTACAAGTAGGTCTTTTATAAACAGAACAAATAATCAGGGCCCCAAGATAGAACCTTGTGGCTGTCTACACAACTTATGAATTTAGTTTCAGGCAGGTAGTAGATGCAGCTACCACAAGGAGTCTTGGACCCATCATATCAAGTCCTGTAAATTTAGAAACATCCATGTGTTTATTAAGTAATTCAAAACAATGAACTTATTTCCAGGATTTCAAGTTCAGTATGACATTGGGATATTTTGTGGAACAAAAACGTTTTAGTTCTAAATGATCAGAGACTAATGTTCCATGATTTTGGAAGCCATGTTCGCAAACAATTCATTTAAAATATTTCAATGTCATGTGAATCATAAACATGGCTTCCATTACCAATTAGGGATGATATATCTCTCTTATTTTTGTACTTTACTTCTCCAATATCCTTAAAAATTTTGCATACATTTTGGAGGGTTGTGCTTTTTGTCATCAAGAATTTTTTGGTTGTAATTTCTCTTTGCTTTGTTAAATCTGTTTTGCTTATTTTATTTCTCCAGATTTTGAAGTCATCTTCATTACATACATATTTCAAGTGGTGTTGTCTAAAATTTCTTTGTGACCCAGCCAGGTTGATGATCATATTTAGCTCTCTGTGTCTTCAAAGGTGCATGTTTATTAACAACTTTCAAAAACAGATCACGTGCTTAAAATGTCAACAGTATCATCAAAAATTTGTACAGTATCCCAGGTGATTTACTCTAAATCCTTTAAGAAATTTTCATCATTGAAAATTTTAAGAGACCTTTTGTGATATATTTATGAACATTTGTTTCTTCTGCAGTGTTATGTATTCTTTTGAGAAAAATTGAAAAATTATTAACCTAAACCTATTAAACAGAAATTATTGACGAATTTTCTTTAGGGCTCATGTATATAGGGTCTATAAGTGTTTTGAATTAGACATTACATCCAGGGGGTTCATTCATTAATTGCAAACTCCCAAAAGATTCAACAAAATCCAACCAATGTTTCTTTATTTGTTCAATAAGGAGGTCCCTATTTATGTCCCTCAATATATAAAATTCTTTCTCTTCATTTGTAACTTTCTCTATCAGAAATTCAAAATCTTCATTCCAGTCAACATCTGAGGGTGTATGCCTATACATAAAGCCCATTAGACAGGGTGTGATTTTTTCTGGGGCTATCTGAATCCATATCAATTCAATCTTTTTGGATTCATGATCCATCCTTCTCTTGTGTACCATTTTTGCCATATCCTAGGAGTCCTCCACTTCCTGTCTTCCTGTCTCTGTGAACAGGTACCGTATATACTCGCGTATAAGCCGAATAATTTAGGAAAAAATATAGGCCTGGAAGAATGGCGGTGGGGTCAGCTTATCCACTGGCCAATGTCTAAACTTGACAGTTTTTAGGTCTTTTTGTTGACTACTGTAATGGCTGCAAATCTTGGTAAACAAAAAAATATTTTTTTCCATGTCCTACGATGTAGGAATGCAAAAAAAGTAACTTTCGGTGACCTGACAATTATTAAACTGTTATAAAGTACTATGATTGATTTTGTTATTATTTTGCATGTGCATATTTTCTGATTTCTCCAACAAAAAGTTCAATAAAGGTAAATACAGACTTCATAATTCATGGACAGGTTGAGTTTACCAGGGAGACCATGCCGAACAATAATGTACAGTACTTACACAGTGCAAAGCCTGCATAGCATCACTTAAATCCTTATTTATTCCCAAACATATTAGATGCAGATTTTGCTTTATTCATTATTTTGACCAAACTGTATTCTTCCAGATAACATTTCAGCTAGTCCGTAATAGCTGTTTCATTTACAGTGAATCACGCGTTCATGAGTTACTCATTTTCAATGATATAAGAGATCCTACAAATTGATGTAATATTTTTAAAAAGGTACGCATGTTTAATTGTACAAGGCACATAACTATCATAATTTACATGTTCATGAAGAGTGGTAATAATAAAGGCTGAAATTCTCATACAGATCAACTAAGATCAACATCAATCAGTTTTAGTTTTGTGTTTTAGCTGAACAAACATCATAACTTTCCACACAATCGAAAGCTTGATGTTTCGGCATCTCTTATGTTGATAGTTGGCGAATTTGTCTTTTTGTTTTGCAAAAAAATCAACTTTTAGCCTTTCACAGTAGGTTTTCTGGACTATATTTAAGACAGTCCTCATCATTGTTGATCTCACTACATATAAGATGATGTATGGTTATGGTTTCCACTGAAGACAGTCTGAATTTTCTTCAGGGTAGAAAATGCTCTTTCAGTGTCTGCACTGGAATGTGGAAATGTTATTGGAATGTGGCAATGTTATTGAATTATGGAAATATTATAACAACTCACTTGAATCCATCAAAAAGATTAAATGTTTCTTGCCTGTGGGTAGACTCCAGGAGTTGGCGGCCTACCAAAAATAATAAAGATTACTGCAATCTGGATCAAATTTCAGAAGTTCTTGAAAGCAGCTTCACAGGAATGGCAGAATGCGTATTCATGTTTTTTTTATACTTATTCCAACCACTGAAATTTTTGTTTCCTTATCATTTAGGATGTTGTTTATTCGAGTCTTTTCAACAAAAATTGTTCGGCAAGTCACCCCATCCCACCTCACCCAATGTCGTCAAGTAGCTGCTAACCGACTTTCTTCAAAAATAATATGCATCCATTTACGTGATGACATGTTAATGTCTGGTAATCATTTATTCAGATGTTTCTAACTGTATGCTATTTAATTATGCAGACAAAACTTTTTCTGAGTGGACAAAATGTCTTCTTTGTAAAGGAAGCAATAAATGTGTTGTCACATGATTTAATGGTCTTTGTCTGGTACCATGTTTTGTTCAAGGTCAAGGTTAATTTCTGTGTGTGTGTGTGTGTTAATGCACAAAATTTATTTTTAGCCATTGCTGACCCTGTTATGATCTTGACAATTACATCTGATCGAAATCATCAAAAGAGAAGAACTCGACAGATGTTTGAAGCCCAAAACTTTATCGTAACATTGTTGAGCCTATTTCCTGTAAAATACCGCTCTGGTGGCCTAGTGGTTAGAGGATCTGCCTCGGAAGTGGGAGGTCATGGGTTCGATCCCAAACCGAGTCATACCAAAGACTTACAAAAATGGTACTAACAGTTGCTTCGCTTGGCGCTCAGCATCAAGAGGTTAGTGTTAGGACTGGTCGGCATGGTGTCAGGATAATGTGACTGGGTGGGACATCATGCTACATGTCTGTGGCATGATGCACCAGTGCTAGACACCACTATAATCTGCCACACTGCAGACATTATAGTGATATGACTGAAAAATTGTTAAAGCTACGTTAAAAATCCTAATCACACACACACATATTTCCTGTAAACGTCAGCTTTTATAGACAATGATATAATGTTAATCTTACTGTTACATGTACTTCAGTCAACACTTCATTCAGTAAGGGAAGCTTGACATTGGGATATATGTATCAATGATAGCGATAATCTGATTTCTTACATCATGATATGAATTCATTATTCATTCTGGATACATCTGAGAAAAACAAAGTGGCCACTCGTGAGGGGAACATTTTACATTTTTATACTAATATGCTGGCCGCTGGTTGCGCAAGAGGGGTGGCTGTTCTTGAGGGGTACTTCTGAATACAAACTCATTGGTGCCAAGGGCTTCTAGCCATAAGAAGCAAGTGGCCACTGGTTGGGGTGGGGGGGGGGCTATACAAGAGGGGGACTACTGTATTGTCTAATGCTTGTGTAAGTCAGATCCAGTTATGTGATCACAGGAAATCTTTAGAATAAATATTCTACACTGCTGGCAATATGCCAGAAAAATAATGTAAAAATTTGTTTCAGAACTGTTTTTAAATAATAATTTTGGGTATTCTGGAGATTTAAGTGAGTGATGGAAGGGACGGAGACACCCCTCATTTTGGAAGGAAAACCTTCCCAGCCAGGAGGTTCAATTGTATGCTTTTTAAGAGAAAGCTATTTAAAAGGTCTTCTATATTTAGCAATGGTGGCCATATTGGGTGGCAGAAAGGTATCATTTGTACAAACTTAAGACTTTACACCACAACGCTCTCTTCCAAGTTTGGTTGAAACTGAAACCAGTTATATGGTTTTGACAAGAAGCTGAATGCAGTCAATTCTGATGTATGATCCAAGACTTACACTGAAATCAGGCCCATATCAAAAGCTCACCTGGCCTTATGGTTAGGAAAGCTAAAAATGAAAGGATTATGCATGTTTATAATTTAATCTGATCATTTTCTAAAGTAGGGGATTATATGTCAAATAAATTACTAAAGTTTTACTTACCACAAATACCATCGATTTCAGTCTGTCCCTGAGGACATATGCTGACAACACTGATGTCAAACCCATTATTATCCAAATTGCCACTGGGGATGGTATCCTGAAATGAAAGTAGATAACGGAATGCATGTTACAGGCATATGAGATAGAGCTACTGTTATAATACACAATTTCTCCTACTGTGTTGATAATGATAAACAAACTCAACTCTTATCTTTTATCATTAAAAGTTATTTATTATAAATTTGTTGAAACATACTGTATGGAATTTATTCATATAAACTGTGCTCAAACAACACTGAAAATTCTCTCTTATGAAAATGACAGTGGGGAAATTTACCATCTATGTAAAAATCCTGGAGAAATCACAGCCTTTCAATACAGAGATAACTCACACAGTAACATAAATGAATAAATATAATATACTACTATAAAGGTAACACTGTACCTACTAATTTTCCTCATCTTGGGTAAAATTAGTGCTGAAGGACATGTCCTAAATACACCAACTTTTGAAAAGGAGAAAATATCATCTACCTATATCACAAAGTACACCAGACATATTTTACTTACATTGAAGTTGAACATGTCTGTGCCCATTATCAGATTTGTAAGGACTTCTTCCACTGTTAGACTTCCATTAGCTGTTCTGGGACTGTTCAATATAGATATTGACATGAATAGCTATGCAAATGCCTTCATATATTTTTGTGGACGTCTTGTATTTGTGTTCTACAACAGACTGATGAATATGAAAAGTTATCCTTCAGAATGAATAATAGTTTAAAAGTGTCAGATGTTATATGAGTGTATGTGTGTGCATGCATGGTTATGTATGTGAGTGTGTGTGTATGACAGCATCCGACACGAATATAAAAAAAGTCATATTCCATATTTGATCAGATAAGAGTTGCAACAAATTTAATGGTACAAAATCTTCAAAATTTTCATGATTTTTTGTTGGGGAGATAACCTAGAAAAAAGTTATGAATAGATCAACTGACACACCAAGAATGTTAAATTTGATATGTACTATAATAAGAAAGATGTTACTTTTATTAGACAACTGTCTCAATAGCGTGAATGAAAGAGACTGTGGATATATGAAAAACATATGGAATAATAATATTACATGAATACTAAATTGTAAAGATGATAAACACTTACTCTGACTCGCTGAAAGTCAGTTGCACAATAGTGTTAGTCGGTGTAGTCTGCCTCTTGCGACGGCCACTTCCTGAACCACATGTGATAACAATGTTCACATCTTTACAGTCAGCCTGCTTGCATAGTTTCATATTCATGATGACATTAGGACCCATAGCTCCACTCAATGCTCCATAAAGGCGATCCATCAAAGCCTGCTTCACACCAAGGCAGTAGCTAGTTGCAATCGTGTAGACCAACGTTACATTGATCCTTGCTTTTGCATTGGACATTTTTTCTATTAAAATGGAATTAAATTCATCCATGTGTGAAGATCAAAAATATCTCTCAATTTTCAGTTAAAACTTGAATGTCTATCATTCTACTGTAATAAGTGCTTTTTATAAGTTTATTTCTGACTGATGAAAAATCTCTTGCCTCCAAAAACTGGTTTTCCAGTTGTATACAAACTTCCCAGTTTTTGTAAGCTAAACTTGTGTATTAATTTTCATATACTTCATCCATTAAAGGTAAACGAGTTTCCATGCAATAGCTTGAATACCAATCATACTTCACTAAAGCTTGTACAGACTGGCATGCTGATATGTTTCCTTTGATGATACAAATAAGTCTATCAGTTAATTTAGCAAGGTCAAAAAGGTCAATGTCACAGCAGTCTGTCAAAGAAAATAAGTTTTTGAGCAATAACCGATTCTACTATAAATAACATATCTTCAAAAGTTTTCAAAATAGTCTAATCTTTTCTTGTTCCATGTTCATTAATTTAATGTAACCATTATGTGCGGGTTAAAATAATATATCTATCAGGAACCCAGTGATTTTTTAAATATCAGAATATTTATAAGGCCCAGTCCATACAAGACATAGGTACTGAATCTGTTCATTAAAAGGTGTCATGAGAAACCAGCATTAAATGCTTTCATTATGAATGATTGTTATGAATAAGAAAATTGCTTCACACCATGAAAAAGTAGAATAACAGCAATACATATTTTGAGAGAAATAACCCAGTGAACATTCCTCTGAAGGTTTAAAGTTCAGGTCAATATAGTAGGCTTTTACCCCAACCCTTTGTGTTCATTTTGCAAATGAATCTGAATACTTCGTTAGTTTTGTACAAATAAATAATCTCTTTCTGAACCAATGGTGCAGAACAGGTTATCTAAAAAGGAGTCAAGTAAATCCATATTTAAATTTAAAAAATATCAGTCTCTAAAGAGAACTTCAATTTAAAAAAAAGTATGAACTCATAAAACTTACTACTACAGGGTGGATATCTGGGCTTCTGGAACAACTTATCATCAACATTGAAGCTTCCAGAAGGTCCCCTTGAGAAATAGTTGGGTGAATAGCGGTCAATGCTCAAAGATGAATTACAGCCGATACTGCAGGCAAGGAAATTCCCACTGGTCGAGCAGTTCTGGTATCCAAGATCAGGGTTGTCCATTCCACCCTTCAAGGCTGCAGAAAGGAAACAAAAATACAAAAGTTAGACCAGATTTCAGAAAATTTCCCTAAAACTTAAAAGTAAAGTACTTTGGGGTTTTATCCATTATAATTAAATATACTGGTATACCAGCTAACTGACTAATTGGAACAATGCATGAATGCAGATCATAATTCCATAAGTAACTAACATGTTCAAACAATCATTGACACACCAGGTTACTAGAGCTGATGTACTTTTCAGCAATTTAATTTTAGAGTACAATCTGGCATTTTCAGTTTAAGATCATTTTCAGACCTGAATAAGGAAACATTCATGGATGGTGATGTTGCTAAAAACTCCAGCTGCAAAAGGACAAAAACAGCAAATAAACAATGCAATTACACCAAATATTTCAGAGGAAACAATTAATTGAGATATATCAGAAAAATCAATTGCCCTGATTGATGACTCTAATACCAAAGGAGGTGACAAGAACACTGCTATTTTGATCTAGGTGTCTAACCATGCCATGAAGAAAGTCTGTCATCTACCTTCAGGAAAACCAAGATTTCATGATCTAACCTGGGTTGCCAGCTGGCCATTGTATATTTGATGCTTCCTCACAGTAATACTAATGTAGAAATATTTTCTACACTGAGATGAACTTCAACAAGATATTTAACAAAAATTGAATAACAGCTTACCATCAAGTCTTGATGTAAATGAGTGTAAAGAAGAACACTGATGACACTTGCATTATGTTCATATCCCTTCTTTAACTGCTGGCAGCAGCAAAGAGTTCATCTAATTATGATTATATTCTGCCATCAATGGATTTTTAAGACAGAAACATTATGTATTTTTTATTTAGTGCATGTGTTGTTGGTATTATATGAGTGTGTGTTTATATATTTGTGTGTATGTATGTATGTGGTGGTGATATTTGATAGTTCTGTCTACCAAATATTACTTGTTTCTAAGTGTATTAAATGCTCCAAAGAAAACAAATTTCTAGAAATGATCTATAATATCATGTGAACAGATAGCTCATTATCGATTGGACATTGTTTTTTAGTCATGCACACTGATTCCCCCTTAGGACATCAAAACATAGTACAGAGTCTCAAAAAAACCCACCTCACTGTCAAGGAACATAGCAGGTATGAAAAGCTCATTGGAACAAAGCCAATGAACTTCAGCACAGTTTTCCAAAGAATTTTATTTTTTTATATGTATTGCATATGATTGAGTGTCAACAAAAGTATGAAGCACTGACATAAAAGAACAGACAAACAATTCAGCACTATTTTATTATAAACCAATCAAGCACTGAGCAAGAAATGATGAACAATGCATTATTCAAAATAGGAGAACTGTTGTTAAATGTTGAAAAACAGTGAAATCATCAAGATCTTGAAATGTAGGGAGCACATTTGTTAATTGATTGAACAAAGTTTTTCACCTCGATATGGTTCAAAGCATCATGGTGTACATTAAACACTACTGCATATGACATGTTACAAAATATTGTAAGTAAAATTATGTTTTCAGAAAGGTTAAATACTCCAACATTTTAAAAGCAATCATTCTCAAGGCAGGTTTTTCACTGTGAAGTGAATTAACATACTTCAAGATCAATAAATTATCTTTGTTCAGCATAAAATGGCATTTCTGTTGCTGCTTGAACTTGTAGATGGGGAAGAGGATCAAAGTTTGGTACAGATCAACCACAGAATCCATGAACAATTATATATATATGTTGAAATCCTAGTAATAAGGTCTAAAATTGCAAAGTTTTCAAACTTCTGAGCAAAGTAATGCCAATCTTTAACATACCTTGGACATAAATCTTGAATGTACAGATGGCAGCATTTCCATTGTCATCCTTGGCCACATAGGTCACATTGTACACTCCCCATGTGTAGGTGCCACCTGTATAAAAAACCACATAGAACACGGTCTTCTCATTTTATACATATATACTAGTAAAGCATGGAAGAATAACATCAAAACCAATAAAATTTGACACATTTTCTGATAGATTTTATATTTAAGTATATATATGATTTCTTTTGCTGCTGGATTGTTTTATACCTTTTTTAATGTGTTTATATTAAATTTCACAATTATCTGGATGCCACATTGATTTGTAGGCAGGTAGGTAGGTAGGTAGGTTGGTAGGTAGGTACATTGTTTGGGGTTTAATGCCATTTCTCAGTGCAAGATACTGTAGGCTATAGAGGCAGCCAGTCTATTTTTTCTTTTGGTGGAAGAACATGGGAAAACCCAGGTAAGAACCAACACACAGAAAGCTCATGGCAAGAATTCTCAATATCCACAGGGTACTAGCAATGTCAATATTCTTTCTTTATGTATTTCATTACACATGTCTAAACTACCACTCCCCGTACTGTCATGTGATGTTGACCCATGTCCTTACTGTCATAAATTTCAATTAAATCGATTTGTGCCATTTCAAATTTGACTGGAAAAAAAAGTAAAAATCTGCAATCTAAAGAAAACAGAGATCTGAAATACTTACCTAACTGTTCATTTCATACATTATTGCATTGTGCATGCCTGGCATAAGTTCTAAATTTATCAATACACAGATCAGGACCTTGCATATTGAGTGTTTACATCAAGTCAGAAAGCACAAAGAAAGCATAATTGTGAAAATCAAATCTAGTCATTACATCGTTAGTTCAAGTCCTCGTAAACAAGTCCAGTGAATCATCAAATTCATGAAAATTACTCCTTGCTAATAATTCCCCATCTACGAACAACACCTTATAAACATCCATCATACTATGTTCCAATTTGAGTACAATCCATGAATGGAAAAAGAAGATATAGAAACTTCCAAGAATGCACTGAAATTAAACTTTAGAAGACAATAGTCTTTTGTCACTCAGTGTTTTCAAGCATTTTAAAAAAAATCATAACATAGCTGCTTATCAGCCAAATGCACAATCAATATACAGCTTATCCCATGTTAACCATCATAACACCATACTCAACAGCAGCAAATTTTTACCTGATCCAGCTTAACTGAAGAATAGTGTACAAACTGAATTTGGAAACATGGTTCCATCACCAATTTAGGTGTTGCTTAATATGCATAAAAACCAATGACAGAAAATTCATTCTTTTTACTGAAAGCATCGGTGAATTTCCTTTTTCATGATGCCATTGCATAATACAGTATTATCATATAATCATGTCTTTAAATTGTGTGCAATGTTGTGCAAAAACACATACCACAAATCCAGTTAGAGTTCAGAAACATAATAGATGAGCATCAATCACTGGAACTTTAGTTCAATATGGAGCAAAGAAGTTAACCTTTATTAAAAAAGTCGTCAGTGGTTTTATCATGGCTGCATTAACAAAGTCACCATGAACACCGTGGAGTAAGTTCTCTGGTAAAATAAAAACACCTTCCTGGATATAATTACTGTGGGGCTTGGACATGACTTGATTCTAACAACAAACCAAAACCTCACAAAGCACCTATCAACTGCAGTGATGCACATTAAAGACATGACCTTATACAGCATCAAATGATATCCAAGCTGATGTTTTTGATATGCTAATTAAGGTGAATATTAATAAATCCTCTAGATTGGATGGTATTGGTCCAAGAATCTTAAAGTTGCTGCAGCTGCACCAGTAATAACAAAGTCACAAACACATATCATAAACTTAAGCATAATGAGTGGTAATTTTCCAGAAAACACTGAAATGTGCAACGGTTATGCCTATCTTTAAGAAAGGAGAAAAGGAGGATGCAGGGAATTATGGACCAAGATCAATTTTACCTGTATTGTCAAAATTATCTGAATAGCATGTAGCCATGTTGTTCAATTAGTACAATGTTCATGTCGTGATTTCTTTGGAAGTAATAATGAAAGTTCTTATCATCCTTGAGGATATCTCTAAATGCCAGTTCAAGAATTCTCTGAAACTCGCTTGCCCACAATGGTCCGTATCTGTGAAATCAAGCTCTTTATTTTACGAAGTATTCTTTTCGCTTTGCTGCCTTGTTATCTTTGATCACAGTTACGAAAGAGTCGGTTAATTTAAGGTAGTTTCTGTTACGTACACAATAACGTTTATTACAGTGTTCGATTGATCAAATGAAGTGAGTTCACCCGACATATGACCGAGGCAGCTAGATTTTAAGTTAGTCTGATTTTTGTGCCTTTTAACTTTTCTTTTATTCCACCTCCTTTTTGTTTTATTCAAAAGACATAATTAACGTGATAATATAAAGGAGGCCAGCTTTTAATTCAGTGCAACAATACAACAAATACTTCCGCAAGTCAGTTATCAAAACACGGTCAGCACTTAATTAGATTCTCAGAGAAACGATCGTGGACATAGCTCTTACGGTAGATTTACGCATTTTACGTTTAATTACAAGAGGACACATTGCACTTGTGATGCTTACACTTAAAAGAAACTAAAAGATGGAACTAGAACACAAATTTCAATTAATAATTTTTTAAGTTTAATTTGTATTTATTTATTAAAGTAATGTACTGCTCGGCATAAGTGACATTTTCATTGATCGAAATTTCCTTACATATCGTTAATTGCGGTGTACTAGTAATGTCGTTTGGAAACAAAATGTAAAAAATTGTATGAGTTATTTTTAAATTTGATATTTCATAGTGTTGATTAAAATTTCCAAGTCCTATCTACCATTTTCAACGATAAAACGAGCGATACATCAAAGCTTCCATTACCGATTTTGATCGCAATTTTCTTCAAGTTCAACAAATAGGGATGAATTTTGGGGGTATTTTCGGGTTTAAAAAATGGGATCCACACCTGATACCACGTTATAAGTGGGTTCACGAGTTATCAGGGTGCAAGTTATCGAGGGAGTGGTGTACCACTCATGCCAAACAGAACTTACCAAATTAATTGATCTTTGGCTGAAGGAAATGGATAATGGACATATGACTGGGATTGTTTTCCTTGGCTTCAAGAAAGCCTTTGATCTTGTTGATCATGCAATTCTGCCATAAAAATTGAACTGTTACAGGTTCAACAATCCTTCTTTAAACTGGTTTAGATCATACCTAAACCAAAGGTCTCAACAAGTAAGCATTGGCAATATTATCTTGCACTATACATTCAGGGGTCCCTCAAGGCTCAGTTTTAGGCCCTCTCCTCTTCCTTATCTATATCAATCATCTGCCATTAAATAATGAATCCACAAATACAGATTTGTCTGCAGACAAAGCAACCTTGTATACATCTAGTTTTGATACGGAAGTTATCCAAATGAGATTAAACTCATATTTTATTTGAGTCCAAAACATTGGCACAACAAAATAGTATGGTAATTAATGAAGGTAAAACAAAATGTATGATTTGGGGGAAATCACATAAACGACACAAGTCAGGAAACCCAGAACTACCTCTTACAATAAATAATCATCCATCAGAAAATGTCAAACATGAAAGGCTTGTAGGTGTGTCCATAGATAATAATTTATTATGGAATGACCATATTGATAAGCTTTGTAAAAACATTGTCAACCAAAAATTGCCCTACACAGCAGAATCAAGGAATATTTACCTATGGAAACTCGCAATCTTTACTACAAGTCATATATTCTTCCAACAGGGGATTGTTGTTCAAATGAATGGGGAAACTGTGCTAAATCTGAGCTTGACAGGATTTATAAATTTCAAAAACGAGCAGCACATGTAATTTTAGATGTATCTATTGATCATCCTTCAAAAGCATTATTTACAGAACTCAAATGGTTCACAGTAGATGACAGGATAGATTTTTACAAGGCAGTTTTTTTATATAAATGTCTACATGGAACTGCACCAGAGTATCTTCAGGATTTATTCAGGTCTTTTTCAACACAATACCAGTTGAGATCAATATCACATGGTAACCTTCTAGCACAAAAACCAAGAACAGAGCAATTTAAAGAGCTTCCAATACTCTGGTACAGTTCTGTGGAACAAGCTTCTACGACATGCAAAATCTGCTGAAAATATTAGAGTATTTAGGAAGAGATATCATGAGCATGTATATGTTTCTAATAGATAATGGAATTTAATATTTTAATACTAAACATATTAAAATACACAGTAATTATTGCTATCTTCATATAATGTGTATTGTTATACTCTCCTTAAGAGGGCCTCAGGGGTGAATAGTCCTTGACTAATGAGCCACTCTCTATAAATAAAGCATTATTACTATTATTATTATTATTATTATTATTATTATCCTGTTTCAAAATGCCAGTGATTTGATTTGTTCCTACATATAGGCAATTGTTATTATAATGAAGCATGTGAAGTTCTGGACTTTACAACAATCAAGTTTTTCAAAAGTGACTGCGATGTTTTGAAATATTTGTAAATTTTGTGACACAAGAAATCTGATGCCTGGTTACTTAACTTTAGAGAAAACAATTTAGAATTTGAAATTGCCTTATTGTGTCTATTATTCAAATGGGTCTAAATTGCCTTGTTGTGTCTATTATTCAAACAGGTCTAAACTGCCTTGTTGTGTCTATTATTCAAACAGGTCTAAATTGCCTTGTTGTGTCTATTATTCAAATGGGTCTAAATTGCCTTGTGTCTATTATTCAAACAGGTCTAATCTGCCTTGTTGCATCTATTATTCAAACAGGTCTAAATTTCCTTGTTGTGTCTATTATTCAAATGAGTCTAAATTGCCTTGTTGAGTCTATTATTCAAACAGGTCTAAACTGCCTTGATGTGTCTATTATTCAAATGGGTCTAAATAGCCTTGTTGTGTCTATTATTCAAATGGGTCTAAATTGCCTTGTTGTGTCTATTATTCAAATGGGCCTAAATTGCCTTGTTGTGTCTATTATTCAAATGCGTCTAAATTATTAACTCGTCAGAAAGAATAAATTTGCTGCTAATTTTCCAAACACAATTTGGTTTTCAACTTGATTTTGATTTTCTATTTCTAAATAAAGACATATGGGGATCAATGAAATGTAAACAATTCAGGCGGAACAGATGATGTACCTGATCTGTGACTTATCTCAGTTGTTTTGGCTCCAGTTATTGTTGGCTCTGTCCAGCTAACTGTCTTCAGTCTTGTATCTGAGTACACAACTATGTCCTGTGGGCAGTTTTGAATTACTGGAGCCTCACGATCTGAAACAGAATCAATCTGAATCAAATCTGCACTGCTGTGAAGGTGTGATAAACATGCTGGCTGGTGTTGCTATGTCAGTGGGTGTCATACACTCATGAGTGACTAATATCAATATGGTGTTTGCAGTTTGTGTAAAAAGTTAAATACCCCCCACCCTTCACTGCTGCACATCACAAAGTCAAACTCCATCAAAATGATACGAGATTAAGTTTTGTAGGATTTGCTTGTGTTGCAGATGGCTCATTCTTTTTCTTCTAAATCAATCGCCTTCCAAAATGAACTCTACTTGTACACTATTCCAACTACCAAAATTATTGTATTTTGTGTTACACATGAAGTAAAATCTGGTTGATTGTGGATTTTACAGTGCATCACCACCATATAGATATAAAATGCCATGAAAAAGGTTTATATACGAAAGATTTATGTATCAAAGCCAGTTTGTGATAAAAGTATAAAAAGACTAAGATGAAAAGGCAAGGAAAATTTATCAAAGTTCCCACTCAACAGTGAATGTCAATGGTGTGTATAAAAAGCAATTAGATAAAAGATAAATTAGGATGATTAACATGACACATGCTGGTCAAAAATACTCAAAGGAAATAGGCTGCACATAAGCTACATTTTAGAACAACTATTTTTTCCTTCAAGAAATTTAATGTACATGACACATTTACCATATCAAAAAGTTCAATCATGTGCTGAACATATGTAACAGTTCCTTATAAGAATCATGAAAACAGTGGAAAGGTTTGTTTGGGATTTTTTCTCCTTCACAGAGTGCAAAAAGTACTTTAGATTCTTTTAAAAGCCTGGGAGGTGTGACAAAAAATCAACTTTTGAATATTGAAAGGTCAAATTTTTTATTAGTATGGTTGAGAGATATTCTAATGCCAAGAACAGAAATGGTATTTGGTTTATTTGGGTATGATCTTTTGCATTAGGGTTAGAAAAGTTTAAAAATTTAAAGGGTTGGATCTAACTTCTAGGGAATATTGTAAAGATAATGTTTCTCTGTGATGTGACAGGTGGCTCATGCACTTCACCCCCCAAAAATCATTCACATGGGGATGTGCTAATCAGTTCTAAATTGAGTTGTATTGCTTGAATAGTGCATTGGGTCAAGCATCATTAAATATGGCTTTTTGGCTGAACCATCAACAACACAAACTAAAGTCCAGTTTGGATCTAATAAAGGTTCTATATAGGTTTGGAACAATTTTTCGATCAGCACCCTAGTCAGTGTGAACTATTCTTTGAGTAACTGAAAGGCTTTCAAGCATTTAGCATTCAATTTCTTAATGTGTGGAATGAAGGCAAGATCTCATCGAAAACAATACCTAAAAAATTTGCTTCCTCAACAGCTAGGAATTCATTGCAGCCTTAGTTTAGCATCATCGTGTTGTCTTTGTAACTGACAAAAATGCATTCAGACTGTTGATAATTTTGTGGATTTGAAGCGACCAACAATGTCTGCCAGTAAATGAACATGCAGTACACCCTTCATGAAGTAAAGAAAATGTACTCCCATAATGCATATGTTCCAGGATGCTGTAAATGGGAGACCACATCCATCTAATTCGCAGATGACACACCCAATTGCTATTTTCTAAAAACTTTGAATACTGATTCTTTTTCAAAATATGAACAATAAAGAAAATGAAATGCATAAATATATGGTTACAAATTAAAGTAAATTCAATGACAATTTCAAAGTTTGCTCACAATTCAAGCATATTCATAAAAGGGATCTAAAAACCTAAGAATATTAAAGGCACACCTGAACCCATTTATTCATAGTTCTTGTTCAAATACAGCATGCATTCATCTGAAAATAATTTTATAGCAATATTAATATAGATCATAAAACACTAACACTTTAATCTGAAGATCACATATACATATATTAGCATATGAACTGCAACATTGACTAAGGTAACATTTATTTATCTTGTCTGTCACCTAACTTTACTTCTTTCAACTACATAAAAGTTTTTCTCAAGTATTAGAATTTTACTTTCTTTCATGATCAGGCTTTGGTTATATATGGATTATATGTATATGGGGGGTGTGTGCAAGGTCTGGGCCTAATGTCCTGCTCACCAAAGGAAAGTGAAGCATCTCTTGCAGCCTTTCCTTTACAGGTGTAATGATCGCCACAGGACCACTGTCAGGCTCTGCTGGGCAGGAGGTTACTTGCATATGGCCTCTCCTACACTACTGTGTCAACAACAGCACCTTCACATGGGGGTCCCATGTTTTCACAGAGCCTGCTGTGTGGTGCGACCAAGTGCCCAGTGGTATAACTGGGTGGGCAGACTGGGCTCATTAGCCTTGGCAGGCAGCCAGTTTAAGAGAAAGAAAACTCCTACTCCAATCCTGGGCAGATGGAGCTCCTTAGCCTTGTCAAGCAGTTCATCTAAGAGAAGGAAACTCTGATTCCAAACCCATCAAGTCCCAGCCATTGGATGATGGCTCCGCTGCCTTGTGGATATCTTCAGGAGAAGGAATGGTTATGGGAGTGGAGCCCCTAAGGCAGCTGGGTGTCAACTATGACTTCCTTCCAGCAGCTCCTGCTTCCAAACTGGTGCCAAATGTCATGCTCAGCAATCCTTTGGACCCCACCAGCAAGGACAAGAGAGCAATCCTGATGTCTGGGCAGACCAGGATCTCCATACTCCATGCCCAGGCTTGTGCCCTGGAGATGTCACTCCAGTCTTGCTACTGAGTGAGAAAACAACATGGAAGCTGGCAGTTTATGGGTTATAAGTCACACCCGATTGACATAGGGAAGGGGTGCCATGGGTCAGCTTCAATGGTGGGCAGGATCATTGTGTCCCACTGGCTGACTAGTGCCTGCCTCAACCTGGTCAGCCCTCAGCCAGTAAGGTGTTGACCTGCCAATGTCTGCCTGCTCCAGTGGGTGTCTGGAACTCAGTGTGTTGCTAAGTATGACAAGCAGATGGAAATTCCATACCAGATGAAAGAAACAAGAAACCAACAAAGAAGACTCTAAGCTCTTCAATTTGCAAGCTGGAATGTGTGCACCATGTGCTCAGGCATCTCTGATGACCTCCAGGAGGTGAACAACACCAGAAAGATGGCCATCATTGATAGAGAGCTCACCAGACTAAATATCAGCATAGCTATTATCCAGGAAATGAGGCTTGCTTCTAGTGACTACCTCGGAGAGGAGAACTACACCTTCTTCTGGAAGGGTAACAAATGTGATATGCCCCACCAGCACAGAGTGGGCTTTGCCATCAAAAACAACCTCCTGGCCTAGGTTGAGCCTCCCACAGGGGGCACTGAGCATCTCTTGTCTGCCTCACCACTGCTGCAGGTCCTGTCAACATCCTCAGTGTCTACGCCTTCACCTTTATGTCTTCAGAAGACACAAAGGATCAGTTCTATGGGCAGCTGGACAAAAAGATCAAAGGATGCCCCAAAGACGAACCACTATTCCTCCTCGGGTGACTTTAATGCTAGAGTAGGTGCAGACCATGAGTTATAGTCTAACTGCCTAGGACATCATGGCACTGAAAAGACCAATGAAAATGGTCAGAGACTGCTGGAGATGTGCACCTACCATGACCTGTGCATCACAAACACCTTCTTCAAGTGTAAGTCACAACACAAAGTGTCATGGAAACACACCAGGTCTCATCATTGGCACCAGCTCGACTAGGTCATCAGCATCCTCTCAACCAGAACCTACCACAGTTCAGACTGTGACTATAACCATGCCCTCATGAGCAGTAGGGTGCACCTACAGCCACACATTACACTGGTCAAAACCAGAAGGATGCCCTTGCATCAGCACTGCTCAGATGTCAGTCCCCCTAAAGGTGGAGGAGTACTTGTCTGCCTTGGACCAGGCTCTCCAGGACCTGCCAGAATATGATGCCAGAGCCAAGTGGAACGCCACGCCATGAAGGGTGCCGTCTACAGCACAGCCATGTCCACATTTAGCAATAAGGAATGGCCCAGCCAGAATTGGTTCAATGCACACCTTTTAAGGATGGAATCAATGATCAAGAACAAATGGAAAGCCTTCATAGCATACTGAAAATGCCCTCAGAAGTGCCAGAAGCAACACCTAACACACTGCTAGACAGTGCGTGAATGAGTACTGGCAGCAACTGTGTGAAGGAATCCAGTGCAGTGCCAAGTCTGGAAACATCCAAGGTATGTACAGTGGAATCAAGAAGGCTCTAGGCCCTACAGTGAAAGGGGTCACTACCTTGAAATCTCTGACGGAAGAGATCACTGATCATAAGCAACAGATGGCCAGATGGGTAGAACACTACTCACAGCTATACTTAGCAGCATAAAAAAACTGCCCACCATGGAGGAGCTTGATAAAGT
Source organism: Sinohyriopsis cumingii (assembly GCA_028554795.2). Taxonomy (NCBI): domain Eukaryota; kingdom Metazoa; phylum Mollusca; class Bivalvia; order Unionida; family Unionidae; genus Sinohyriopsis; species Sinohyriopsis cumingii. Next base: position 43,674,547 of record CM068826.1, on the reverse strand, counting down.
GCCCACCTTAGAGGAGCTCAGCAAAGCAATCAACTCCCTTCCAAATGACAAAACATCAGGTAGTGACAGCATCCTGCCCGAAGCTATCAAATGTGGGAAACCAACAGTGCTTCAGCCTGTGCATGATTTACTTTGCCTCTGCTTTGAGGAAGGAGCAGTTCCCCAGGACACGCGCAATGCCACCAATGTAAGATTGGTTGCCCCCCAAAACTCTGCAGCATGATAATCTCTTTCCATGCCAACAGGAAGGGAAAAGCCCTGTATGATGGATCCTCCTCAGACTCCTTCCCAATCAACTGTGGTGTGAAGCAGGGCTGCGTGCTGATGCCGACCCTTTTTGGGATCATCTCCCTGCTCCTGTCCTACATCTTCAACTCAACCACAGATCATGTATATCTGCACACCAGGTCCGATGGGATGCTGTTTAACCTTGCACAACTGTGCTTGAAGACCAAAGTGACGTCGGTGCTCATCAGGGAGATGCTTTTTGCAGATGATGTCACTCTTGTGACCCACACCATGGTGCCCTCCAGAGACTGGGAGACTGTTTTGCTGATGCCTGCAATCAATTTCGGCTCACCATCAGCTTGGAAAAGACAAACGTCAGTGTGCAAGATACCACCATTGCCACTTCCATCAAAATCAATGGTGTCACCCTGGAAGCAGTCAACAACTTTACTTACCTGGGGTCAACCATCAGCAACACTCTCTCACTTGATATGGAGCTGGACAGAAGGCTTGGAAAGCAAACACCATCATGGCATGACTAACAAAGAAGGTATGGGAAAACAATGCAATGACAGCGCACACCAAATTCCAAGTCTACCAGCACTGCATTATCAGCACCCTTCTATATGGAAGTGAGAACTGGAGTACCTACATGAGGCAAGAGCACTGGCTCAACTCCTTCCATATACGGTGCCTAAAACGCATCTGGAAAATCAGCTGGCAAGACCACATCCCACACAGCAAGATCCTGCAGCATGCAAGTACCCTCAGCATGTACTCCCTGCTGAGCAAATGCCACCTTCAATGGCCGGGACATGTTCGACGCATGGAGGGTAGGAGGCTGCCAAAGGACATCCTATATGGACAGCTAGCTACTGGCACCAGAAGAATCGGCCACCCCTCACTGTGTTTCAAGGATGTGTGCAATGGGACATGAAGGTGCACGACATTTCACTTGATGGCTGGGAAGTGCTGGCCAAGGACTGAGGCATCTGGAGACTGATGGCAAGCAAGGGCATAACAGATGCTTATCTGAGGAGAGGCCAGCTGGCAGCAGAGAAGCATGAGAGAAAGTAGAGCATGGCAGCAACCCCAGCACTTCAGACTTCCCAGTATGTCTGCGCCAACTGCAATAAGGACTGTCACTTGCACATATGCCTGCATAGCCATAGCAGACAATGCCAAAACCCCATAGACAGATGACACTCCAAGGGTGCTATTCACATGGTCTCTTGAGAATGAGTCAACAATGACGATGATGTATATGCATGTAGATACAGATACACACCTCCCCCTCAAGAACTTATGCACAACAGGATCCAAAAACATTGATTGTACTATAAGTGAGGGCTTGAGCTATTGAGTGACATTTGAAGAATGAAGGGGCTGCCATCCTAACTGGACATAGAGAAAACCATGTGTGTGTGTTAGTGTGTGTGTGTGCGTGTGTGTTGTCATAACAATGCTGTTTAATGGCAATAACTCATTCTATAATTGCATTGGGAATAATTGTCAATAAACAGCCTTTTCTAATGAAATTATTCACTTTTTAATATCAACTTCCTTTATTTTCAAGAAAACCAATCTCTACAGGTGTTCGCTCACTCAGAGCTCATGTCAGTGGGTTTATATAATAAAATCGATCATAATGCATTACAGTTGTGGTCCTAAAGAACAGGTAGTCATCACTCATAGGAGAGGTTTCTCAAGACAGATTTTACTGTTTGACTTTTTAGAAGAAAAGTATCTTATCATATATACCTGCTCTAGTTAGACATGAAGTTGACAAAGGGTCCTGACATGACCCCAGGGAAGCTGTTGAAAGTATCACTTGTCGCACACCATGGATTAGAGAGTACTCATTCCACTGCAAAATCGATCCAGGAATAAATACTATCTGTGGCTTGTTGATAAACTGTGGAATCTCAGTTACAAAGTCTAATGGACGGTTGTAAACATTGACCTGACTGATGTAACCACGGAAACCAGTTTTATCATAGCACTTCATGGTCTGTAGATTTCCATTGCAACCAAGTGTTATCCACATACTGAAAAGTAGATTAAATCATTTGCCTGTACATTGAAATTCTATAAAATTCATAAAATCATCTCACCTGCAATGATGTCACTACAGCCCTAGCAACACCAAACTAAACAACCCTGTAACCTTGACCTGAACTTTAATCCACCCCATTCTTCTGTTAATATGTGGCAAATATGATTAAACTGCATGTATGGAAAAAGAATACAAAGCAACTTATATACAAATCAATAACAAATGACGTTTCAAAAAAATGCAGAATGCTCCACCTATTCATTATGTATTTCTTTCTAAAAAACACTTTTTTCATTTTGAAAAATGTTCCAGTTGTTGAAATAAAATTCGTAAGTCTATTGAAGAAATATGAAAATCAGAGTATAATTTTAAGTTATAAAGACTTGAAACTGTAAACATTATGTTGTAAGTTCTCTCTATCTTCCCCTTCCATGTACAATTTATATAGTAAATTCTCTCCATCTGCCCCTCTCATGTATATGTTATATAGTAAATTCTCTCCATCTGCCCCTCTCATGTACATGTTATATAGTAAATTCTCTCCATCTGCCCCTCTCATGTAGATGTTATACAGTAAATGCTCTCAATCTGCCCCTCTCATGTATTTGTTATATAGTAAATTCTCTCTATCTGCCCCTCTCATGTATATGTTATATAGTAAATTCTCTCCATCTACCCCTCTCATGTACATGTTATATAGTAAATTCTCTCCATCTGCCCTTCTCATATACACATTATATAGTAAATTCTCTCCATCTGCCCTTCTCAGGTCTATATTATTCAGTAAATTCTCTCCATCTGCCCCTCTCATGTACATGTTATATAGTAAATTCTCTCCATCTGCCCCTCTCATGTACATGTTATTTAGTAAATTCTCTCCATCTGCCCCTCTCATGTGCATGTTATATAGTAAATTCTCTCCATCAGCCCTATTCAGTGGTACATGGTTGACAGTAAATTCTCTCTATCAGCCCTATTCATGTACATGGTTGACAGTAAATTCTCTCTATCAACCCTATTCATGTACATGGTTGACAGTAAATTGTCTCCATCAGCCCTATTCACATACATGGCTGACAGTAAATTCTCTCTCTCTCTCTGCCCTATAGTACAATTATTACATTGGTCTCCCTCTTATAAGGCCGTCCCTTCTGCACTGGGAAAGTGGTCTTATAAGAGGTGTGGCCTTTCCAGAGAGGGACTATATTTGAGAAAAGAATGTGTATGAAGTAAATAAGCTCAATGTAACTTCTAATTGACTTGGAGCCAGTAACGTGACTGAAAAATGATTGGGGGTGTTAATTGAAGGGTAGTACTGTAGTGAGTACCTGACTCACCAGCTAGTTCTTTCAAGTCTCAAGTCACAAAGGCTGCATTCAAAATAAGCACAAACAGACCAAAAACGGGGCAGATGGTAGGACTGAGGGACAGCTGAAAATGCATGCACTTGAGAAGAAACATTAATTTCTTTTTGCACATATGTGAGATATGTGATTCATAGCTGAGCACTATTGTATACACTAACAATTAAAAATCTTACATTTGGCCATCAGCTGCCAGCGACTGACATCACCCACATCTCTAACATCAAATGACGAGTGATGTCAGAAACATATTAGACGAGCCTTTGGAATTTTGTATCACCCTCAATTGTGCACATGAGGATGAAACAATGTTTTAACAAAGACTGCTTCTGGTTATTTAACCAATCAAAACATAGCACAACAGTAAGTCTTATACTAAATGAAAAATCTTCAAGAAAAGATGTTCACATACCGAGATCCTAAGTTAGATGCCTGCAGCCCAACAACCTGGGCCCCATGCTTGATGGTGTCAACAATGAGGCTGTACTCTTTCCTGACACTGTCATAGTTGATAACAAGATTATGCCAGTTTCCATCATTTAGTTTAAGATTATACTTGAAAGGTATAGACAGATTTGTTGTTATGTTTCCCCATAACAGCAGGCCAAGGTCATTCAGGCCCAAAACATGTACAGCTGACTCAGCAGTCTCCCTGATAAAAATAATGAAAATATTTTGAATCTCTCTATTAAATGTTTTTAAAAATTCAAATTTAAAAAAATGGCTATTAAAAATACAGGAATGTAGCTTGAAGTCAGATATGTCTTCATAACAGGTTTGCATGTTTATCCAAATATCAAATTTATTGTTAAGTCAAGTTCACTTGCCTGATGTGGTTTATACAACACAAAACAACATAACCTACATTCCACATGTGTTTCTAATCCAGCCTTGTGTTTCTCCAACCTTATTAAACATAGGAGTTGGGATAATTATTTATGCGGAAAATTTTAAATTGCATATTCAAGGACAGATATGATACTATCAGTCAGTTAGCTCTCAAGAAATGGCAGCCTTTGAACCTAATCCTGTCTTGAGATCCACCCAAGTATCTCAATGTCAAACTTGGAATGGTTGAATAGTTTCTGAGCTATCTTGCTTACATTAGACAGCATGGTGTGTGATGGAACAGACAGACATACGATGATTGGATGGATGGATAAACAGCACAAAACCAGTAAGAAGCCTCCATTCATCTACTGACAAATGGGGTGGGATTGGCAAAGATATTTCAGAATGAAGAAAACTATTTCAAATGTGATACAATCTAGAATCAAGAATGAGCAATTAACTACTTATTTGTGACTTAAAATATAAAGCACATTTTGTATTGTACTTTTGTTATGTATCTGGGTTCAAATATAACATTTTTGTACAGTGGATTACATTCAACATTTGGAAAGAGTGCCAGAGGAACAAAACTTCCCAAAATTTGGATGTTGTTGATTTGGAGTTTAATGTCATTTCTCAGTGCAAAAGATAGGCTACGCATGTGGAGGAAGAACCCAGGAAACCCTGTTAAAGAACCAGTTATGGACCACCGAACCCGTAAATACTCTATTATTTGTTCACCCATTTTTAGACTGGTTCACAGTTCTTCTGTATAATTAGTACCGTGTGTCCTTAAAGAACCAGTGTCTCATGGGAAGCAACTGACAAGCTTTATGACATACTCACATTGGCTAATCCCGAGACTAATGAATCCATGGAGAAAGGTGGCATGGAAATTATTGGTGAAAACCAGTGTTTTAGACCACATAGCCACCCTACCCTCCCAAGAAATGAATTTGAAAATATTACATATTATTGACTTCAAATATGCCTAAGAAAAATATGGAAAATTACACATGTAAAATAAATATTAGAGAGATCATAAACTTTATAAAAACTAGTGTATTTATTTTGCCAATTATCAGCATAGTGAAAACACAGATAAAGAAAAGTTAATAAAAAGTATCTCACCCTGACCAGAAAATAAAGAAATGCCCATCATCACCAGGGACAGCGTAACGAACCCATAAACTGACAGCCATCCCGGTGGTATTTCCAACTGGAATCGGGTAGGGAATGGTTGCCAGTCCATCTTTAGAAGGCATGTAGAAATACATGTCATAGTTGGTATCCAAGGCTGAAATGAAATTCAATCAATTAGTACCTATTACCTATGAATATACATTCATAAACAAGCCTAAGCAAAGTCAATGAAATCTGTAGAGTTGAATCAATCAGCTCTCCTTGACACCATTTTCAATTTTTAAAGTCTCCCTGATGCAAACACTCAAATCTTGAGAGAACTCATTCACCGTCAAGTCAGTGAGACAGCATGACCAACCGTAGCTACCATTTCTCATGCTCAGAATTTACAAGTCTTTTGTCTGCATCTACTTCACTAAGTCATCTGAATTTGATAATTTATAAAAACTAATTGCTGCCAACGTTATTATCAGAGCCTTCACATAAGTTATTGAAGCTTTCATAGTTGTGATTCTAATCATGAAAACTTCGTAAGTACTGAATGAAATCAGTGACCTCCGTTTTGGGGAGTGGGGATTATGAATCAGTTACTTTAAATAGCAGATATCGACCAGAGCATAAACAGTGACCACGTGATCCGATGTAATTGTCATTCGCAGAAATGAATGTAGCATTTAATAGGGGGTTTTCCCCGAAGGTGGCACTACAAAAACTGGCTTAAAATGGTTGATGTTTACAGCAGACGTCAAAAGGCGCTTCCATGCGACTGGAGTAGAGACGTCAAAAGGCACTTCCATGTGAATGGAGTAAAGGTGTCCAAAGGCGCTTGCATGAGGTAAAGGGTTAAAGTATCCCTGATGCAAACACTCATACCTCTCTGGCCTGCACTCATTGGATATGTGACGTTTATAAAACACGCACCTAAATCAGTGCTTTCTATTCAGATATAATATATGAAGTCTCAATATTTAAACTCCATTCCATTTTTGCCCATTTCTCAACAAAAACTTTTTAAATTTTTTAATACTTACTGAAAACTGTCTGACAGTAATGAAGTTTACTTAGCACAACCACCACAACATTTCAAATGAGGTCTTATCTTGTTAGGATATAAGAATTGGTAACAAGAAGAACAAGTCATCGAGATATGAGATATCACCTCCCCTGTCACCCACTCTCATCCACTGTCACTCACTCCCCTCCCATGTCAGCCACTCCCTTCCCCTGTCTCCCACTTAGGTAAAGGCTTTTACAAAATGTATCCAACAGACCTTTACTTTGACCTTATCTACTACTTATCCTATACATTGTTTCTAAGTGTGTGTGATTTGGATTTTTAATGCAGCTTTAACAATTTTTCAGTCATATCGCTACAATGTCTGCAGTGTGGCAGTTTATAGTGATGTCTAGCACTGGAACATCATGCTGCAGACATGTAGCATGATGTCCCACCCAGTCACAAGTTTTGGCTCCGAAATGAACATCTGAATGGTAAATGGATGAAAAACAAATGGACAAAAACATTAACATATTGAAACTAAAGAAAATTAGAAGTTGGATATGTGTACCAAATTTTACTCAGATATAATAAATGATTTCCAAATTTTGACCCAAAACAAAAGTGTGGAGGATAATGGATGGAATGATAGACCAGAGGACAGAAGTGGACAAAATGCTGAAACTAGTAAAACTGTAAAAAGCAAATGGCACTTATAAACCAGGAGTTTAATGTGTGGAAAAGATTCCAAGAGAATATGCTCTGGAAATGAAAGTATGAATGACAGACAGATGAATATACAGGCAAATGGATCCCAATGTTACAAGTACATGTATTGAAAATGGAGAACAGCAAAGAGTATTTCTACACCACTGGCCCAATAAATGGACCAACTTTTATTGAGAGGACTTAAATGGTTTTGAAATTCCCCCCATATGCACACACACCAATTTCTGGATAAGTGATGGATAGGTGAATGAACACAGACACTACAAATATTGAAACTGAACAGCATACATAGCACATCTGAACCACTAGTATAACACGTGTAACAAGTTTCACTGAGTTATCTTGAATGCATTCTGGTTCTGCTCCAGAAAAGAAAGCAGAATGATGGATGGATGAAAAAAAGAACTGATGAAAACAACTAAACAAAATGCTTAAGCTGAAGAATTTGGGACACTGACCAAATATGTAGGCCAAGTTTTAGAGATACATTGAATGGTTTCACACTTTGTCTCCAGAAATGAAAATGTTTCTTGACAAATTGACAAAGAGAGCTAAAAATAGCTATATCCCTCGTCCCATTCTACATTTTGGGAGTGGATAATAATGTGGATGTTAGCTGTAGAGATGCATAATAAAACATAACAAGTATAGATAATCTATTCAAGGAATTATTTTTCATCCATATGCATAAAATGTTCCACATCCACCAAGTTTACTAGGGAAAACAGTAATAGCAGAGACAAATTGCATGAATATGTGGTGTACCAATCCATACACCAGTTTGCAGTTTTGCACTAAACATGACCAGTTCCATCTCAATTATTTTAAAAGAAAACAAAACAACCACACTTAAATTGTTTACTTTCAGTGTAATAATGCTTTATTTTCAGACATCCACATTATTCTGATGGGCATGCAAAGCACAGAACAATAAACTGGTTTATTGAAAGTATTCCAGTTTGCTTTTTTACAACCATGTGAAATAAAGATAATTACTTCTATTGCACTGTTCTCCTGTCTTTCCCAAGGGACATCTACAGTAATACTGGCCAATGTCATCAATACAAGCGGCATTCAATGGACATGGGCTACTGGCACAGTCGTCAAAGTTCCTCTCACAGTTTGTACCAGTATATCCTAAAAGGGAATATCATACAATGGTTTAAATATCTATAATTGTCAAGAAACTCTTGCCATTAAAATGCCACCTTCTTATTCATATGTACAATGAAGTCATACAAATCAACTGTAAACCATTCAAACAAATATTTGTCTGCAATTCTTTAAACATATGTTTGCAACTTGGCGTTTTTGTAAGAAATATTTGAAAAACGGACACGATAAAAGTCTGGAAATCTATTAAGTAGAAAAGAAATCCAGACAAATTTTTTTGTGGCAAAATTCTGAAAAATACACAAGATCAAACTCAGATAATATTGTGAGAAATAACTGTACAAAATTTGTGACTTGGAAGTTTTATGTGAAACAGTAAATGAGTGATGATGGTTTCCAATTTTGCTAAAATAAAATCTGGCCTCTTTTTCTCCAGCTTAAATTGTGTTGTAAATTAATATAATCTATAAACAGAAATGAAATGTCAGAAGATTTTGTCATATCATAATGATACCTTTTTCTCATATTTATCTATTTAAACTGACTGCTTGTGATCTATCATTGCCATAGTATGTATTCTGCTAACATTCCAAAAAGTACCTTCCTTGCGCTTTTCTTCAAACAGTGTAAGACAAAATCCCAACTGTAAAGACAATGATTACATTGATATTGAAAAAACTGAGGTACATGTTGCACCTGGGTTTCGTAGGAAAGACATTTAAGACTCAAGTCAACTTCTGAATCTGCAGACTTTACTTTTAGGACTTTTGCTACTGTTTAGAAACTGTACAACTTACCTTTAGGACATGTACATCCATAACCAGTCTGTGTGGTGTAACAGGTTCCTCCATTCTGACAATAATTAGTCTTCCCACAAAGGTCTGTCAGCACATGGCAACCATCACCCATGAATCCTGAAGTGGATAGATTTGTTAAGATTTTACATGGTAAACCAATACATTAGGCAGAAGATTTTCTTTCCTAAATCTAACCCAAAGAAAGAATGTAGCTAACTTCTTAGACAGAATTTCACCATCATTTGAAAGTGGAATTTTATTAAAACATTTCTATTGATTTACCCCCACAGATATATTTAGAGGGTGGTTAGGAGTACGACATGAAACCATTGAATTGAATGTGAATAACATATTGAGCAGTATATTGCTAGGTTTCTCATTTCTGCATGATTCTGAAGTTTTCCACTTTTGGACTGACACACTACGACTGGGGCATTTTCCAGCATATGTTAACCAGTCGGGTTTCACATTTTGTAACACTGTATGTTAATGTGAGTCTTGAGTTCTCATTCAAAAAATGAAAAAGAATAATGCCACACCAACTCAGAGCCATTTTAGTTTTAAATCATTGTGACCAAAATGGGACAGAAGGGTGTGTACTCATCACATCAACATCTGAATGAATATGATCCTATATCCAAGAGTACACAAGAAACTTATGCAAGGTGAACTCTGAGTGACAGGAAACATCCATTCTAATTTGTAATAGGGATTGCTCCTGAAGTGAACATAGTCCTGTTAATCGCACATTATGCGGGTCCTGGCAAATGTTTAATAGTCTCTTGTTGTTGTTGTTGTTGTTCTAGGGTTTAACTCCATTTTTCAGCACAAGATAGGCTATACATGGCGGCCAGTATTAATGGTGGAGGAAGAAGCCAGGAAATTCCCGGAAAGAACCACCGACCCTCGAGAAGCTACTGGCAAGCTTTCTCCTATACCCACAGTGGCCAAATCCGAGACTCGAACCTATGCAGACAGAGGTGAGATGGCAGTGATCTATAATGGAGAGTGCTTTAGACCACTTGGCCACTCGGGGCCCCTAATAGTCTCTATGTAGGCTCGTGTATGAAAATGATAGACTGGAGATTATTAACAACTGGGTCTCAAAGACATATGAACCTTTGGTCAAGGTATGTTGTTCTAAACTAAATTTACTTTGCAAGAAACATTTTTTATCATTAGACTTACCAACACTTTGATCTTTGACCTTCAGACCCCAGAATAATATATTTCTGTATTACCCCAAGAGTGAAAGCATTCACAAACTTTGGTCATAGAAAATGAGAACAACAGTTATTCTGCAAAACCCATTCTCTTCTAGCCACAATAACACTTACCTTTGACCTTTTGACCTTTAAATCCGCAAGTCTTTCTTACCTTAAGTACAAGACCTTCATAACTCTCATGAAAGGTGCATGGTCTGGAACTAATGTTACTTTGCAAAAACCATTATTCTTCATACAGATCATGGTCTTGACTTTTTACCATGCGACCCAGGAATCAATAGCCATTTTTCTTCCCCAAGCAAGCCATCTACTTAGTGGTTCCAAACCCCCAGGTCATGACCCAAAAAGGGTCACAAGGACGTTCAGTATGGTGAGAGAGGGTTGCCAGGATTTTTTTGAAGGTGGCAAGACTCATCAAAATGTGGAAACAGGGTTGTGAAGCTCATACAAACTATTTTGTAGGGTTGTGACAACAAAAGGTTGGAAACCACTGCTGTAGATGTTGGAGAACTGGAGATATTGTGTGGAAACAAAATAGATAACAGAAAGACTGACAACATTATAACATAATATGATTCATCTTAAAGCAGGCATATAAAAACAAGATAACTATGAATTTGCTATTTCTGTGAGGTTATTACAGATTCTGCTTCCTCATTTTAGCATGTTGGATAACTTATGAACACACCTATGATGTGGGGGCAGGTGTGGAACCCACATTTAATTTAAAACATTACATCAAATAGGACCCTATGTACTGAATGTGAATAAAATTGCAATAAAACTATTGGTCAATTAAATCTTTTTCTATTTAAACCATGAAAACAGATGTTAGTGCCCAGAAATTTAATTCAACATTATGAAATTTGCAACTTTTAATAGTAAGTCACATATTTTCTTACATTTTCTTTTTTAAAATAAATCTCAGTACACTGTAAACAATAAATAAAGAAATATTGATCAGTTAAAATATTAATAATGCCTACTGATGTTAACATTATAAGAAATAAGTACCAATTAAATAAGTCTTGTTTTGTGAAATTCTTGTATCTTATTTTATTTTTAAATTTGGTTAAGTGTAATCATCAAAAATGCCTTTATATATTCAAAGAAAAGACAATGAATGGTCACAGCAAAGTCTACAAGTGTCTCTATGACAACCTACATGCCAACAATGCTTTTATCTCTGACATGTGGAAGTGTATTATCATGATAATTATATCATTTTGTATCAAAGCAAGTAAAGGGGCTACATGCAATAAAAAGAGTTAAAGGACATGTGAATTGTAGCATTCTGCTGTTTTCAAGTTAGCTCATTTCAGTTGACCACAGACTAAGTATTAGACTGTGACATCATTAAATATCTAACACCAATTAGTGTTTTACCCTACTCATTTGTAAATAGGATCAGGAATAACAAAAGAACCAAGCAACATGCGTCCTCTGCAGATAAAAAAGATTGTTTCAGATAGGATTCACTATAAAGAAGCAAGTTTAACAGTTTCTAGTGAATTTAAAATTCCCGAAGATGCCCAAGTAGGCTTGCTCATTAATGAGCAGAAATTTCACTATTGCATGCAATGAAATTAGAGCATGGGTATTTTAGTAATAGAATTTCACTGTATTGACTACACTATGTTTCTAATAAAACCATAGTACTTCAAAGGAACTGACACTCGAATGGGTCTAAAGAATTTCAAAGGAATTCAAGATAAAACCATTTCTTTCATTTAACTGTCAAATATGGAAACCATCTCTGATATTTTTCAGTAATCACAAAAGTTTCAAATTTGTTGCTGTGGGACATGTATTGGTTGTCATTTTGGCACCACTTTCATGGTGGACATTAGAAATCTTCTGATGAAAATGCCATGCTATAATGATCATCCATTCATGGGGAGTAGTGACAAGTTGTCATGGCAGCAGTACTGGATGTACAACTGGCACCATTTTCATTTAGGACCAACTATGTATCAAAAGTGGTCTATTGTTGAATAATTCATGTTGATATCTGGAAAGGAGTAGAGATAAAATGATTTAAAGATAAACTGGACATCATAAGTATTCTGGTGAAAATTCAACCTCAGTATGTGATGTGATTTAAAATTTTTAACATAGCTTTAACAATTTTTCAGTCATATCGCTATGATGTCTGATGTGGCAGTTTATAGTGATGTCTAGCACTTAGGGCTTCATGCCGCAGACATGTGTAGCATGATGTCCCACCCAGTCACATTATACTGACACCAGGCAGACCAGTCCTAACACTAACCTCCTTATGCTGCACACCAAGCGAGGCAGCTGTTAGTACCATTTTTGTAAGTCTTTGGTATGACTCGGCTGAGGATTGAACCCACGACCTCCCACATTCGAGGCGGATGCTCTAACCACTAGGCCACCGGAGCGGTCAACCTTAATATGACCTTCTCCTCAAACAGAGTTGTGATAAAAGATGGCATCAATTTTATTTATGACCAGCTAGAAAGTCTTCTGGTGTCTTCACTCAGAATATAATATTTTCATGATTTTAATCCATTTTAGTATTAAGTTTATGTTATTAGCTTATGTAAAATGCCATTGTTATATCCCTTGTGACACATTCTGGACTGACAACAAGTGGACAAAATCGTTCAGCTATAATGAACAATGATCAAACAAATGCTGCGTAACTACAGGAGTGTATTCCACATGCTAAATGATTATTCTTGGGATTTAAACTGAGCTTATATGGACATAAATATTGTGAAACTGGTATCTAAAATATACTATATATCTTTTAAATTTAAGGAGTATAGTATGTATTTTGAATAATTTTCATTTACTATTACTATTTTCTCTTTGACAAAAGCTTTTGCTTAACAGAGGCAATAAGATACATTAAGCAAAATGACATGCAGAAGGGGGCAAGATCTTTCTCATATCAGGGAACATGGCTGTCTGATTAAATATAGAAAAAACTCCTGTGATAAACACTTGTATCTTGACAATTTTTGTTAGCTTTCTATAATATAATTAATGAGTTAAGAACATTTATTAGTAATATCCACGAATTTGAGTAAAGATTACACAACAGAAGTTGATGTATCAATCACATCTTATTAAAAAACACAGGAATAAAAAAAATAGTAGTCCTCAGTTTGATCTATATCCCATTGTCAAACAACAAGTGTAACTAAACAATTCATTATGATATTTATTTATTTATTTATTGTTGCCAACTTTGAAGGACATGATTCCCATGCTTTTCTAAAGATAAATTTCCAGGTCATTTCAAGGGGTTTTACAGGATGAAATTAATTTTTTCAAGGTTCACATATGACCATTACTGAATGGAATTAAAATACATTTTAGATTAAAAAATAAGCATTTTTAAATCTAAAGATGTTTCTCTTTCAAGACTCTCTAAAACATCTAAGTCAGAAAAGATGATATGCACAAAACCAAAAATGTATCACACGAAACAAGTTTGACTATATACCTATAATCTGGCATGTGGTCAATTCAGTGTGCATAATACAAATTTTAACTTTACTTTGCCGCCATGCTTTATGTTGCTATGTGGAAACAACATAATGAACATGTTTTGTTTCCTTTTGAACCTTTAACTCTAATGAATATTTACATTTTTGGTACACATCTATTATATGTGGAAAAATTTAAGAGTAAAGTCTGATTGTTATAGCTGTGTAACTATTTTTCATGGAAGAATTTTTTATTTGCTTTAAAATCGAGAGAGAACTCATTCACTGTCATGTCGGTGAGGCTGCATGACCAACTGTAGCTGCTATTTCCGATATTCGAAATTTACAAGGTTTTCGTGTGCATCTACATCACTAAGTCATCTGAATTTGATAATTTATAAAAACTAATTGCTGCCTACATCAATATCAGAGCCTTTACCTAAGTTATTGAATCTTTCATGGTTGTGATTCTAATCATGAAAACTTCGTACATACTGAATGAAATCCGTGACTGCCATTTTGGAGAGTAGAGATTACAACCCAGTTACTTTAAATAGCAGATATCAACCAGTGCATAAATAATGACCACGTGATCTGACATAATTGTCATTTGCAGAAATGAATGTAGTATCTAATAGGGGGGTTTTCCACGAAGGTGGCGCTACAAAAACCAGCTCAAAATGGCTAATGATTACAGCAGGCGTCAAAAGGCGCTTCCATGTGAATCATGTAGAGGCATCAAAAGGCGCTTCTATGCAAAAGGAGTAGAGGCGTCCAAAGACGCTTGCATGAGGTAAAGGGTTAAAGTACTGCCTCACCATTTTCATTGATCAAAATTTCCTTACGTATCTTTAAATGCGGTGTACTAGGAATGTCGTTTGGAAATAAAATGTAAAAAATTTTATGACCTATTTTTAAATTTGATATTTCACAGTGTTGATTAACTTCTAGGTCCTATCTACCGTTTTTGACCTGTGATACATCAAAGTTTCCGTTACCAATTTTGATTGTGATTTTCTTCAAGTTCAACAAATAGGGATCAATTTTTGGGGTATTTTCTGTTTTCGAAAAAGGGATCCATGCCTGACCCTGCATTATAAGTGGGTTCGCGAATTATCATGGCACAAGTTATCAAGGGAGTGGTGTAACAGCATTCTGAAATGAAAGCACTACAAACATAGAAGATATTTGTGGTGAACTGAACGAGATGTCTTAAAATACAAGAAAAATAAGTAGTGGTGCACCAGTAAAATTCTAGCCTGACATTTTGTGAGTTGAAGAGTCATGTGAGGTAGAATAGAAAACATCTGCATTACTGTTCTATACTTAAAAACTTGTTCTTACACAAAAGAGGGAAAATATAGTAAAATCTTTCCCTATACCTAGAAGCAGGAGTGGCAAACTAACCCAATGGAATAAACATTGCATCTGGGTAAAAGATTTACAATACATTAATATATCTGTGTAATAAAATGAACAGGTTATAGTGTATGTGTTATGTGTACTTACTGTCATTTGGACAGGTACAGGTCATGTTGCCCAACAGGCCATTACAGGTGGCAGAATTCTGGCATTTGTTGTAATCCTTGCAAGGATTTGGGGCATTCTCACACATCTTACCATATGTACTGGCTGGGCACCTGTCAACAAAACTCCATAGGTGTATTACTTCCATTGGATAATTAAAGATGAGCAGAACATATTACAACAAAAAAAAATGTAAAATAAATCAACTTTTGGGACTAAATTTAATTTCTGGTTTTCAGTGCTCTTAGGTTTACTGAGGGTATCACAAAAGTGAAAAATACGTCTTTTTTTATATATTAAGTAAATGTACAAATACATCATCAGTACCAGCTTTACTATTAACACCCCAAAATAAGAAAAAAATTAGAGCCCCAAAAATAAAAATGTTTTTCATGTGATTTGAGAGAGACAGGCAATTTAATTTGTGTGTGTGCATAAGAGTAGTTGCAACAAATCAAGAAAGCTATCTGCATGTCAAAGATATTTTTAAAAGCTTATCTGAATAATAAATATTCCTTCCAATTACTGTTTTGTTGGTCTCAGTTGTTATGTATATTTAATTTGCATTATTTGTTGGCTTTCTGAATTGTATGTTATGTACATCTGTATTTTGTACTTGACTTTGTCCAGAAAATCAAGGTCATAGTGTATCTGACCAGTAACATTTATTTTATAAACAACATAATACATAGCTAATATTTCTCTATGAGTGTGGGTTAAATATTAAGATCATTATCAATTGAGACAAACATGTTTATTTGTGTCTGGGTCTGGGTCTAGGACATCAGATTTCCACTTGCAAATTCCTAACTTGTTGACAATTTTGAATATTTTATAAAGGTAACTAACCTATATCCTGAGTCTTTTACTGAGTCTTAGATTTTATATCATGTTGTATACTTGAAAAATTACTCATTCTTTAACATGTTTTAAGAGGAATATTTAAGGACAGCTCTCACATGTTTATTTTTCAGTTCATAGCTAAATGCCAATACATCTGCTTTCTTCCAATTCCAGAAAACTGCTGGCTAAGAAATATTACCAGTTTAAAAATGCTTAGGTACCAGAAATGAAGCATGTGCAGTTGAGTAGCAAAGGTCCTGAATTCACATTGTGTGTTTAAAAGGTATGCATCATTTGTATTTTTCAACTGTTTCCTATTTTCAGGCACATAAAGTAAATGTATTACCTACATAAAATATATCACTTACAAATGTATTGCAGCATATTTCATGTTAAAGCTGGGATAAATTATCAATCAAGCATAAATACACTATGTATTTTTTCATTGTTTATTTCAAGTCTAAAACTTTGTTATATTTTACTGTGTTGAAAAATGAAAACAGATTTTTGGATGTGGCCCATTAACAAAATGAAGCACTTGAAGATGAGACTTATTAATATATTTGAAGTCCATGTAAAGAACTTCCCCTGTGAGTTGAACATATGTGAGGACTGTTGGAGAACATTCAGCAACCTCACAAATCCAGTAAAAGGAAAACGGAAGCTATAACTTATTTTGCAGGATAAGCATAGTTGTCATGTCATAAAGACATTTATCTTGAATATTCTTGGGAAATTAATTATCATGGACTTGGGTATACTAATATTCACTTATTTTGGGATACAGATATTCATGGACTTTGAGGATGCAACCAACTGCAAATTAATTTGAAGGAAAACTGGATTAACCTATGAGAATATAGGGATCCATCCATCTTTGTAAAGTACACATACTTCCAAATGTCATTTTTTTGCAAAAACATAAAAGATGACATTGACAGAAATATATAACAATACAATTTTGCTTGTAAACCATCTACACATGAACAACCTTATTTCAGACACCTTATACCCTAAAAAAAAATCCATGTCAAATTTTTTTAATACAAATGTCAAAAACTGCTACCATGGCATGAAAATGTCTAGTCAGGTCATCTATTTATTCACAAAAGTATGCATACCCAATTTTATTTCACTACCTTTACGATTTTATGTAAAATTATGCTACCAAAATTTAAATAAAAAGTATGGTTTTTAAAAAAAGAAGTTAAAAATTGATATAATTATATGGCCTCTACATATCACTACATATATTCCTGCTCAGTTTCACTTGTCTACCTCAGGTGCTCTTTACTTAATCACGTTAACAAGATTTTGGCAAAATAAATCACAGTCCAAGAAGTTCAAAATTTGCACAATGGGTAATTTAAAAACTGCTGAAATGGCCTGAAAATCTACAACTACCATGGTAAATTATTTAAAATTTCATAGCCTTAAGTCCAACAGTACTGTGGTATTATATTAAAGTGGTTTCAGGATGGATGTACAAATGTAACAGACATATGGATGGACAGCAGCAAAAAAATATGAATGCCTTACTTGCTATCACAGGTGTGGAGCAACACAAAGATGGCCATGATCCCAACATCTTGAGTCTGCCTCAGAGTTTTCATAATAATGGCACAGTAAAGACTTTAACATTGAGGTAAGTCTATGGTATGGCTAGATGTATGGTCTGACGTGCACACAGATGCCTACATTATTACTAAAGACTTTAACATTAAGGCAATTCTGTGGTATGGCTAAATGTATGGTTTGACATGCACACAGATGCCTACATTATTACTAAAGACTTTAACATTGAGGTAAGTCTATGGTATGGCTAGATGTATGGTTTGACATGCACACAGATGCCTACATTATTACTAAAGACTTTAACATTAAGGCAATTCTGTGGTATGGCTAAATGTATGGTTTGACATGCACACAGATGCCTACATTATTACTAAAGACTTTAACATTGAGGTAAGTCTATGGTATGGCTAGATGTATGGTTTGACATGCACACAGATGCCTACATTATTACTAAAGACTTTAACATTAAGGCAATTCTGTGGTATGGCTAAATGTATGGTTTGACATGCACACAGATGCCTACATTATTACTAAAGACTTTAACATTGAGGTAAGTCTATGGTATGGCTAGATGTATGGTTTGACATGCACGCAGATGCCTACATTATTACTAAAGACTTTAACATTAAGGCAAGTCTGTGGTATGGCTAAATGTATGGTTTGACATGCACACAGATGCCTACATTATTACTAAAGACTTTAACACTGAGGCAAGTCTGTGGTATGGATAAATGTATGGCTTGACATGCACACAGATGCCTACATTATTACTAAAGACTTTAACATTGAGGCAAGTCTGTGTTATGACCAGATGTATAGTTCAACATGCACACAGATACATACATTATTACTAAAGACTTTAACATTGAGGTAAGTCTATGGCATGGCTGGATATATGGCTTGACATGCACACAGATGCCTACATTATTACTAAAGACTTTAACATTGAGGCAAGTCTGTGTTATGACTAGATGTATAGTTCAACATGCACACAGATACATACATTATTACTACATTGAAATTCTACTAAGACAGTTTTGAAAATGCATTCACAGTACCCATTATTCATCAACTAACAAGTCACGTTTCCTGGGATAATTGATATATGATGACCATCATACTTACTCACAGTAGAAATCATCAAATATGTTGTTACACATAGCCTGTCCAACACAGGGGCTTTGAGGGTTACATGGTTGCCTTAGCTGGTTACAATTTGCCCCAGTCCAGCCAGCTGTACAGTCGCAGATGTATTGGTTGATACCATCTTTACAAGTACCACCATGGTAACATGGCTGACTGGCACACTCATCAATATTAATCTATGCATATAAAAAGAAACACATTTTAATTCTGTTATTTCTGTAAAAAGCTTGGGTCAACTGTATATATTTTAATTACTAGACAACTCTTTACGGCTTTTTGAGCAACTACCATTTTGGGTAAATAAGATTTTCTAAAGCTGGAATAAATAATTTAAACATCTTTCAGTGTGTGTGCATGCATGTGTGTGTGTTTTGGATTTTTAATGTAGCTTTAAATAAATTTCAGTCATATCACTACGATGTCTGTAGTGTGACAGTTTATTATAAGTGATGTCTAACACTGGGGCATCATGCTGCAGACATATAGCATGATTTCCCACCCAGTCAAATTATCCTGACACCAGGCTGACCAGTCCTAAAACTAACCTCTTAATGCTGAGTGCCTAGGGAGGCAGCTGCTAGTACCATACTTATAAAGTCTTTGGTATGACTTGGCTAGGGTTCGAACCTGGACCTCCCACATACGAGGATGATGCTCTAACCACTAGGCCACTGGAGCAATTTAAACAGCATTCAAATGGAATATAACATTTATATAAATTTAGCAAATAAGATATCCATGATCAGAACATTACACAACTGCCCAATGTATGTTGTTATGTATTCTGTATTTTCTATGTGATTTTCAATGAAAACTTGGTTCAACAGAAAACACATCACAAAGTTTTGTAAAAGTATATGTTCTGGAACTTTAGCTGAAGTGAATAAAACATTTTTTATTCCTTGACTCAATGCAATTTTAGCCATTTTGCAATCCACAGTGACATGTAATCTAAACTCAATTGGTTTTATTTTTAAGGCATTATTTGCAAAAACCAAAATAAATGCTTACAATTTATATTAAGCAATTCAAGACTAATAATTTTGGGCACTGACACCAACAATCTTTGATATAAGTCCAAGTGACAGTGACCTTTGAACTTTACACCAAAAGGCAATTATAGACAGCTCTTTCATTTCCAATGCAAGTCTACAGGTAGTATCTCAAACACCACACACAATGGCACAGGAAGCAGAGTGAAGACATCTAAATGATTTTATTTAGTAATGCATATAGGCATGATTCATAACAGTGGCTGAGTGTTGAAATGATTTCGGATATTCTTCAGCAATATCTAGATTTTCAAAATAGTTACTGTACTGGCCATATTGGATGTTAAGTATTATTTATCATAAAAGCAATGAGATAACACAAGACATCTTTTGGTTAAGCCCTATATTGACATGGTCATCAATTCAAAGGGTTTAGTGATAGCAAGGTTTTCAAGAGGACATACATGGTGTCTATATTGGCTACCAGATCAGCATCTCATTTTCAATTAGGACATACTAAAGACAAGGAGTCTTCACCTGATAACATCATATCAATATGGCTTTCAATTGGAGAGATTTTGGTGTGGTGCTTTAAGCAACAAATGTTATTTAGTGCCAAGGCAACTGGAGAAGAGTGCCTTGCCCATGAACGCACCATGGTAACTGACCGAGGCTAGTGCAATAGTAGGATTCAAATCTATACCCTTTCAGTCCTGAGTCTGACCTGCTAACTACTGAGCCACCCTGTTTACCTCCATTTAAAAAGGAGTAGTGATACCATGATCTTCAGGATGGCTGACATAGTGGCCATAACAGATGTCAGGTCAGCACTATTTTCATTTCGGACCATTTTTATGAAAACTGCAAGACTCGTCTTAATGTGATTGTCATCCTACAAAACAATGGCAAAACTCTAACAAAATTCACAGTAGCAAACTGATTGTCTGATATGCAAATCTTTATATGCTGATCATAACATTCACCAAGTTTTTGACAATCATCAAAAACTGCAGGACAAGTTATGTTGATGATATAGTGCTGGATGGAAGGATGGAGAGACTGATCAAGATGAATATTGCTAAATACAGTGGTATAAAATGTGAGCTTCATCATTGTTGTTCATTAATAATTGTACCTATGTGACAAGATGAACAAATGGAAATGTATTTCATTTTTTTGGGAATGCCTTCCCCTAAAAGAATATTTTTAATGCTCTAATGTAAAACTGCATTTCCACATATTCATATGTTCAACAAAATCTCCATTTTCTACATTTGAAAAGCTGATGAAAAAAGACATTTCTAAAAGGTAGCTTTTCTTGTTATAAGTATCATACAACTTTTTTAATAAAAGACCTTGCTTTTTATCCAACAGCCCTGCTTGCTGATAATACTCACCTCACAGAATTGGCCTTCATAACCAGGGTAGCATTCACATACATGGTCATTTTCCACTGGAATACAGTTCCTTGTGTTGGTAGAATTACATCGTTTGTTGATTAAACAGTAGTTGATAAGAGTCTGGCAGATTTGCCCTGGAAATCCAAAATCCAAATTTATAGTACCTGTAGTAATGTCTATAACCAATGCTTTCTCTGAAGACCACTGTCTATGCCCCCTCAACACCTTAACCACTTAATCATTGCCCTTGGAATAAATTAAGTTCACCTTCCACTATGCTTTCAGAAACAAAATATACAAGTACACTAACTTGGAGAGAGTAACATGGTTGCATACCAGACTTAATATGTTTTGAAATTTTTCCCATCCTGCAGAGCAAAAGACTCCAATATTAGCATCTCTTTTCTTATTTATTTATAAAATATACAAACAGTCATCAAGAGCCACCACTAATTTGGGCAGGCAGATGACCCTACAACAAATCATTTACTAGATATTTGTAATACTCTCTGCTTAGCTCAGTTAAAGAAAATTAGAACTATTTTCTTTGTTATAAGTAAAGCATTGGATCATGTTTGGCATTTCAGATTACGTGATAAACTTAGAAAGATCAGCACTCAAGGTAGTTTATTTGTTTGGTCTGAACATTACTTCTCATTAGAATTCAAACAGTTCTCCTGAATTACTGATTCTTAGATTTTCAAACTACTAAATCAATGCAGGAGTCCCTCAAAGAATCATCCTTGGACCATTATTATTTTTAGTATATATAAATGATAGATGATCACTGAGGTGATACTGAGCTACATATAATAGTTAAAAATCCAAATAGACTGGTTAAATTCTACATTTGGACATTTACAGGTCCCATCTTTGGCTAGCTAACTTTAAACCAGACAAAACAGAGTCAACACTGATAACACGAGATCATAATTCAAATAACCTTCCTATAATGAAGATGGCAGCAAAGATATTCAAAAAGCATTCCATTGTTGGCATTTAGGTACTATACTGTCATATCCAGCATTAGTCTGCAAAGGCATGGGAGATAATTATACTCTGAGGAATTTAAAATACAGACTGAATCACTTGTCCTTGGAAAGAATGAATAAATCTTATATACTTGGTTTGTTTCACTTATGATTGTTCTGAGACAAGAATACTATGAAAGAAAAAGAACAATGGGAAAAACTACATTTGGAGACCATGAGAATAGTAAGGGACACTACCATGAATGCAGCTAAAGCATTACTATGTAAAAAAACAGGTTGGGATAGACTGACTTTTCAATGTTATAATTATAAATTAGTTCAGTTGTTAAAAGTGTACCTTGGTTTTATTTCAATCTATTTACAAGATGTAATTCAACCTCTTTTTGCTGCCAACAAGACTTACACCACTTAATCATTGAATCATTGAATCTCCTTAGTGCAGAACGACACTTATCAAAAATCATTTCTCCCTTCGACAATTCAACTGTGGAATACATTACGAATTGAAATAATAAATAACCCATCCGCTGGAAATCTTAAAACTCACCTTAATTGGTATAAACTTAAAATTCCTTCGTATTATTATGTCAGTACTTGGGTGGATCAAGTTCAGTATAATATGCAAATGAGAACAAAGTTCAGTAGTAATAATTTATTCCTAATTATATTTCTAGCAGTAGGTACTACACATGCAGACAATAAGAAAAACCTGAACACCTTAGAATGTCAAACATATGCAACTCTTATTAGACATTGTGTCTTCTTTGCATTACTGTTCAAACATGTATTCCAATATGAAAATAATTATGACTATGCAAAACCTTCATTAAAATTATCAAAACATTTTTCAAATTAATACAGAGTTCACAACCACACAAGCATATTTCATGTTTTCTTACAATTATATGATCTCTGCAATAATTTCATATGCTAGAACTGATCATATTTATCTTTTAATTTGTATATGACTTATCGACTTTAAACCATGAACAATTATTGTTAAAATTTCTCTTTAATAGGGGAAAAAGTTTTGGACGAGTTTCCAGCTTCCTTCTGAATCCCCAAATATTATATTGTTACAAATCATATATGAAAAAGTTGTCTTGAATAAAAGGTGTTCATATGGGGGGAGATGTCCTGCTGTCTTTTTATCCTCCTCACCAATAGATATTATGGGGACAACGTTTACATGCAATCTGTACTATAGGTATTTGACTGTATCATTAATTCTTAATACAAGCACAAATATAAATTTTAAAATTTTGAGCAAAAATGCTGTTTTTGCTGTTTATTTTATCCAGGTAATAATGATCTAATTATTTATGACCAATGTGAATCTGTTGGTACATGATAATTTCCTTTTTGTAATTTTCTGATTTTGGATCATATAATAAATTGTTTTCATATGATAGCAGATCAATAATTCTTAATGTCTGCAGGTAGAAATCAAAAGAATTTTTTGCAAGGTCCTTTTTTATATCCTGAATCAGATGTTATTTTATACTCTGAATGAAAATGACTTTTTCAGAGATTAAACAAGGAAACTAAATTTGTGGTATATATAAATGAATGTTTACAATTTAGTACATTTTTTTTACCCTCCATAACAATATTGGTAATCAGTTATCTGTCACCTGTGTCATGAATAAGTAGAATTATTTAGATAATTATGCAGAAATGTAAAATACTCAAATGTGATGATTTACAGTATACAAACCTTGATAGGCACTGGTACAATTACAGGTAAACATATTGACACCATCAATACACACTCCTCCATTAAGACATGAGGTGTTGGTACAGTCGTTAATATTGGTCTGACAATTTAGCCCTGTATACCCAACAGGACAATTACAGCTATACCCAAAAGCCTGGTCCACACATGTTCCACCATTCATACAGGGATTACCATCCTCACAGTAGTCTTTCGTAATACAGACATTGTTAGAAAATACTGAAATAAAAAAAAACTGGTTTTATATTGAAAGTCTTATGAATTCTTCTAATTTGGACAATACTGATAACAATTATTTATATTCAAGACCTGCAACTGTCCTGCCTTCCATAATGATTATTTCAAATCAGATTCTACATTATAATATTCGGTTAACTAAATTACCTACGATTAGAAAAGTCATATTAGGGTGAGAGTGGTCTCATAAAGTCACAATCTGATGGACTGCACATAATTATAAAATGTTCATCTATTAATTAATTAAAAGGTTAATTAGTTTTTGTTTCCACTATTAACCATGAAGCAGATCACATAGGATTTTGATCATCTAGTCCTATATCCAGTAATTTTCTGGTTTCTCTACATGAGTAAAACAAATCGCTATAATTTTAGTTCTCATGTTATAGATAGATGGAACAAATTACTCTTTAAATATTAGACATAACATTGTTATTAACAATGACAGACATATTCTAAGGTTCAATATTTCCTTCTATATATGTTCATGAGACAGTTTTTATATTTTTATATTTAAAATATGTTTTACATTTCAATTCAGATGTATAGATAGTGCAGTCTGAAATTAAGAATTCCTATCTGAAATACCCCCCAAACAGGTGAATAAATAAATGTCTTGCTTGATCATTTTTGTCTATCTATTCTTCAGAGCAAATAAATAACCAGTACTCTATGTTACACTGTGTATTATGTACCTCTGTAGTAATCTGTGTTATAGATACAATCTGCATTAATTGGCTCAGTAGTACTCTATGCAACAGATACAGTCTGTATCAAGTACCTCTGTAGTACTATAAGTTATAGATACAATCTGTATTAGGTACATCTTTAGTACTCTATATTAGAGATACAATCTGTATTAGGTACATCTATAGTACTCTGTGTCATAGATACAATATGTACCTCTGCAGTACTCTACATTACATATACATTCTGTATTAGGTACCTCTGTAGTACTATATGTTACAGATACAATCTGTACCCAATACCTATGTAGTAATCTATGGTATAGATACAATATGTATCAGGTACATATTTAGTACTCTATGGTATAGATACATTCTGTATTAGGTACCTCTATAGTACTATATGTTACAGATACAATATGTATCAGGTATGTCTGTAGTACTCTGCATTATAGATACATTATGTATTAGGTACCTCTGTAATACTTTATGCTGCAGATACAATATTATTATGTACCTCAGTAGTACTCAATGGTACAGATATGGTCTGTATTACATACCTCTGTAGTACTCTATGTCACAGCTACAATATTATTAGTTACCCCTGTAGTACTCTATGTTACAGATAGAACATGTATTAGGTGCCTCTGTCTGTAGCACTCTGTGTTACAGATACAATCTGTATTAGGTATCTCTGTAGTACTCTATGTTACAGATATGGTCTGTATTAGGTACCTCTGTTACATACTCTATATTATAGATACAATCTGTATTAGGTACATCTATAGTACTCTGTGTTAGAGATACAATCTATATTAGTTACCTCTGTCTACAGCACACTGGAACCGGACTTCATAGTCTGCACAGGGGTTAGTAGAATTACCCATACAGATGACACCACTTGCAGAACAACCTGGATATGATTGACTGTTATTCTTGTTGCGACACTCCGTGTTCACAGGATCAGTCCCACCACACAAAGTCAAACCATACTAAAACAGATATACAAATAGAAATCTTGAATAGAGCATTTGGTTTCCACAATCCTCTGACTCTTTTTACTCAAAAACCCATCCCGATTTAAACCCAATTAACATACGTTTTGTAGTCTCCATCTTAAATGGTGTGTAGACATTACATCATATTGTAAACATGTACATCTAGACATACAAAACTTCATTCCTAAACATGCTCATGATCCAATGTTTTCTTAACAAATTTTAACCATAGGGTAGGGGAAATTTTAAAGTGGGTACAGGTTTGATAACATCAATTGTTTGTTTATGCTCCAGCAACCATTCAGGATCATGAACTTTTGATAAAAAAGATGAAACTGTTAATGGCCA
Source organism: Sinohyriopsis cumingii (assembly GCA_028554795.2). Lineage (NCBI taxonomy): Eukaryota > Metazoa > Mollusca > Bivalvia > Unionida > Unionidae > Sinohyriopsis > Sinohyriopsis cumingii. The sequence continues at coordinate 43,648,123 of CM068826.1, read as the reverse complement.
CCATCATCAGCAAAATGCTGATTAGGTACCAGGTATTAAAAATATTACAGATTTCATCAACGAGACTAGTCCACTTTGAAGAATTAATCTATATTGCATTCATTTGGCATGTCAAGAATCAAACATACCAGTACTTTTTGTTCCAATAATACCATTAATTAGTAATACCATTAATTAGTTTTATTATTATCATCATCATTAATATTATTAGTATTATAGCTTTGCTGTTGTGGAATTGCTTGATTTGGCTTTGATCTTTTATTTGACCAAAAAAACAAAAATATTGGTCCTTGCTAACAAAATTAAAACAAATCTTTGTTTCCATTTAAATTGGATCAATCTACATTAGCATTTATAATCTAAGCCAAATATCAATAACCATCACCAGTCATGTCTGGAAAAAAAAATGGGTTGAGAACAACATGCTGGTCTAGGTCAGGCTTTTAGCAACTTCTTCCAGGGTGCAGCTGAGTAAGTTTTCTTTAAGGCCACACACTATGATATAAATTAATGGATAAAATTAGGTCACTGGATCCTGCCCATGGACATATCATGCCCACCCATGGTCTAGGTGGTAGTTGTATATGATGGTGGACTGGCATAATTTGCAAATATCTCAGAGGACTCTTTGCTAGGATGCCTTCTATCTAATTTGGTCAAAATTCTGCCCATTATTTGTTCAGAATTCAATTAATGGTCTGTCTATATGAAACGCCTTCATGCTCACAAGAAGTCTATGATTTCATGGGAAGTTCTTAGGTTTTCTAATTTTATCAATAGTTGCCAATCTGGCTAATGGATTCACATCCACTGAAACAAAAATGAAAGGTGTTGATGCCAGAATACTCCCTGCAAAATTCTGTGGGAAAAATTATGTGGGTTGTTCATCAGTTGTAAATAACAATTGTGAATGGACAATACTGACCAGTCCTAACACTTACCTCTTAATGCTAAGCACGAAGCAAGGCAACTGTTAGTACTGTTTTTGTCTTTGGTATTACTCAGTCGAGATTCAAACCTGTGACCTCCCACATCCACAGAGTTAGGTAGTTACAGTTTAATTTGGAATTAATTAGATCACAAGGATAAATTTTACAATTTTTCATTTATTATAATATTTTTGGAAATTCTAATTTACATTAAAGGGTGCAAATGGGTGTGTGTGGAGACTGGATATATGGCTATAATTTGGTTATAAAACCTTAGGTATTGTGCACTTTGATATGTAGACTAGGGTCAGATAAAGGGTCTGCAACTAATACAATAAGACTATACAAATAACTCCAGATTAGTTCATCTTGGAATACTTTCTCTGAAGTCAGCTAGGGCTGTTTATATTAGCCAGGGTCAAGCCTATGGCATAAAGTCAGCATGAAGCATTAAATTAGAGTTAAAGCAAATGTGTAAAAGAAAAACCCTCTCACTTGTGACTGATTCCCCTTAGTGCAGTTATATCAGAATAGGTGCTACAACAATATTATTGTAAAGTGTGTCACAGCGAAAAGTAAGTATAAATCTGCCTTTCTGAAGAGAACGGATTTAAAGAAAGCCCTGATGATTACAAGAACAAGATCCTGTCCACAAGTTTTCACTGCTGTTAAAATGGAGATGGAAAAGTTACGCCAGACATGTAAGAGGTGATCTATGAAGTTTAAATGTACAAGGATATATTAATAAAATCATAAAAAATGTAAACAGAGCATGATATATTTTTAATGACTATCTGCATGATGATTTTGAAAAGCTCACCAAACAAGGAGTAGCATTTCTTGAATAGATAACCAATATGAATGTATTTTCAAATTAAAACATTGGACTGGTATAGAAAGTAAATATCTTTGTAAGCTCTATTCGCCATAGAAAATAGAAATGAACTCATGTAACATAGATACCCTTACCACAGTGCCTGAAAGCAGACATAAACACAAAACCTAATCAAAGTAGGACAGACAAAGAAACACATGGATAACATCTGTAATACTGTATGCTTCTTACCACTGTTCTGACAAGTCATAATAAAAAAATAATTTTTTAGAAAATATAAAATCCAAGATCCTAAGATGTAACCAAAGATGTCAGAAAGTAATAAAAGTAAATTTTGGTTAAAAGTACATTTAAGATTCAACTACATTTGCACAACAGGCATGGTCTCACCAAAAATCATGCTGCATGCAGTCTGCTCACCTAATTCCTATACTTATTCACATGTGCAATACACAGTTAGCCTGATGAGGGTAACACATCACAATGTATAAAATATAGTTATTAATCAGTAAAATTTAACACTGAATAACATATTTATTCCTACTTCCAACTGCACTGGTCAAAAAGGACATTATGAGTAGGCAATGATATATTTTGTCTAGCATGGCTGAATCAGATACATAAAAAAAATACCTAACTCGTGTTAGTAAAGCATAAAATGTAGGTTGCATCCAGCAATCAAGTTTCATGGTTGGAATGTCAACAGAACCTAAGAAGTGAACTGTTACACAAAATTTGAAAGTCACTGGGCAAAAATTATAGGTCACAAAGACCTCTTCTGGCACAAAGGATGAAGAATTCATCAACATGCATCCATCCCCCAAGTTTTTAATGATTCTAGGTAGGATAAAATGCATATAATATGCCACAAACTCAAGTGGCAGGGGTCAGCAACCTGTGTCACTCATGCTATAAGGTGGCACATAAGAGGTTTTGTGTGGCACATGAAGGGCGACCAAATATCTTGATTTTAAGTGTTACTCTCTTACTGCACTCATTTATTTTGTAATTAAATACCAACCCCTATCATGTGGTAATAAACTAAATGCAAAAATTTATACCAAGCCGGTAAAAGATGTATAGTTGATAATGTGCTACTTTTGTTGTGGGTGTGTGGTAGTAACAGAGATGCATATCATGGTCAATTTCTTGACTCTAGCATGAAGAGTACAAAATTAAACTTAAGGCTTATTTTGACCTACTGAAATGTGGAGTATTTGTGATAAAGATGTACTTCCAAGTTTCATGATTCTATCTATATAAGACAGTATGCACTGTGCATGCCACAAACCATAAACTAAATGCAACAGCCTAAGTCAGTAAAATGTGAATTAGACAACAGTGACATTTTCAGACATGGCTCTGTTCATAAACAAATGTATTCAGTTGCCTTTTTAATGATTACAGTATGAATAGTAAAAACAACAAAATGAAACAATGTAGTGAAATGTGAAATACAAATCAAGGTGATTCTCCTTTTAAGGTAATGGTGCTGTACCAGTACTCATCAAAGGACATACTCTCACCATGTTCTATGATTTCATGTATGGAGGTAAAATAAAGAAAAATAAAACACCAATCTGAATAAAAACTGCAAAAACCAAACATAAACCAGCAAAATGTTAAATGTTGGTCAATAAATTTGTTATTATAAATAATATCTGATACAATTACTTACCCCAGTTTGTAACCCACTCAAAGTTTCCATGTCACTGAAGTCTGAACCAGGATCATCAACATCATACCATGGGGTAAAGTAGTCATCTGTAATTGAAGACATAACCAAAATCACTTGACATCTATTGAAAACCAATGTCAATACAATATCATACCATGGAGTAAAGTAGTCATCTGTAATTGAAGACATAAACAAAATCACTTGACATCTATTGAAAACCAATGTCAATACAATATCATACCATGGAGTAAAGTAGTCATCTGTGATTGAAGACATAAACAAAATCACTTGACATCTATTGAAAACCAATGTCAATACAACATCATACCATGGAGTAAAGTAGTCATCTGTAATTGAAGACATAAACAAAATCACTTGACATCTATTGAAAACCAATGTCAATACAACATCATACCATGGAGTAAAGTAGTCATCTGTAATTGAAGACATAAACAAAATCACTTGACATCTATTGAAAACCAATGTCAATACAACATCATACCATGGAGTAAAGTAGTCATCTGTAATTGAAGACATAAACAGAATCACTTGACATCTGTTGAAAACCAATGTCAATACAACATCATACCAAGGGGTAAAGCAGTCATCTGTAATTGAAGACATAAACAGAATCACTTGACATCTATTGAAAACCAATGTCAATACAACATCATACCATGGAGTAAAGTAGTCATCTGTAATTGAAGACATAAACAAAATCACTTGACATCTATTGAAAACCAATGTCAATACAACATCATACCATGGAGTAAAGTAGTCATCTGTGATTGAAGACATAAACAAAATCACTTGACATCTATTGAAAACCAATGTCAATACAACATCATACCATGGAGTAAAGTAGTCATCTGTAATTGAAGACATAAACAAAATCACTTGACATCTATTGAAAACCAATGTCAATACAACATCATACCATGGAGTAAAGTAGTCATCTGTAATTGAAGACATAAACAAAATCACTTGACATCTATTGAAAACCAATGTCAATACAACATCATACCAAGGGGTAAAGTAGTCATCTGTAATTGAAGACATAAACAAAATCACTTGACATCTATTGAAAACCAATGTCAATACAACATCATACCATGGAGTAAAGTAGTCATCTGTAATTGAAGACATAAACAAAATCACTTGACATCTATTGAAAACCAATGTCAATACAACATCATACCAAGGGGTAAAGTAGTCATCTGTAATTGAAGACATAAACAAAATCACTTGACATCTATTGAAAACCAATGTCAATACAACATCATACCATGGAGTAAAGTAGTCATCTGTGATTGAAGACATAAACAAAATCACTTGACATCTATTGAAAACCAATGTCAATACAACATCATACCATGGAGTAAAGTAGTCATCTGTGATTGAAGACATAAACAAAATCACTTGACATCTATTGAAAACCAATGTCAATACAACATCATACCATGGAGTAAAGTAGTCATCTGTGATTGAAGACATAAACAAAATCACTTGACATCTATTGAAAACCAATGTCAATACAACATCATACCATGGGGTAAAGTAGTCATCTGTAATTGAAGACAGAAACTAAAGCTATCAAAAATCACCAAAAAGACTTGCATTTGACATGTTTAAAACCAGATGTTAGAGCAATTTTTTACATGACCTGCATCTTTAAGAATATTTCCTATTAAGGCTTTCCAACCATTTTAAAGTATGCATGGACAAACAGTGTGTATGTATGTACATATAAACTTTAATAGCACATCTGTACCATCCTGGCTAAACCATGATGAGTAAATGTATGCCTTCCCTAAAAGGCAAACAAAACAAACATAAAGGCAAAGGAGGATAAAATCTTTAAAATATAAAGTTGAATAAACTGCACTTTATATAAAAAACAAGACCTTCTCAGCCAGAACATGATCATGGTACATATCCATGTGCAAAATGGTTGTCACTGTTATACACATCTTGTGACATACAAGAAGGTGCATTGGGTTTTCATCCCTAAGCAAGCTGGGAATGCACTGGTCATTGTTGAAGTTGTTATGGATTTTGCAAACATTTTCAGCACATGGTAGGCTATACATGGTGGCCAGTATATTTGGTGCAGGAAGATCTACAAAAGGCCTGGAAGGTACCATCGACCCGTGGGAAACAAGTAGCAAGTTTTCTCACATTTTGACTATTTCTGAGACTTGAATGCATGCAATCAGAGGTGAAATGTCAGTGATCTGTAAAGGTGAGCACCTTAGACTATTCACCTGACCTTAAAATGATTTCCTTGATATGGACCAATGATTTTTGTCTCTGATCACTCTTTCAAATAACAGTCTGTTTGATCCCATTCCACAGTGATCCTTTTAATAGTGTTCATTGTGTATGTTATTAAATTGAGATTGTTGTAAAGAGCTTTCTGATAGGTCAAAAGTATGTACCTGCCCAATGAATCTTCACGTAACAAAAACTGATGGGAATGTGCATCCTTGTCAAGCATAAAAACAGGTGCAAAAATATGTGCTCTTGATTAAATGAAGACAAAACTAATCTGAAAAACACTTGTATATTGACAACTTATATTTATTATAGTACAGTCCATAATGCAATAAGTAATGTACAGGAACATGAAAAATCCATAAATTTAAATATAAAGAAACAAACAATACATATATAAGAAAATGGTAGTCCTGGTTTGATCAATATCCCAATGTCAATAAACATGTGCCACTAAATAATTTACTACAACATTCATTGTTGCCAGTAGTACATTGCTATAGCTGTTTACATGCTACATGTACATGTACTTAAATTGGACTAGATATTGGTCAGATGTAGAGAGCTATCATCTTGTTGAGGCTACAAAGGGGATGAGGCTATTCAGAGGGAAATGAAAACGTGAACAAATTAAAAAAGTTTAACAAAACGTTTCGTCATATGCCCTACTTTCAATTAACTTGATGGTCAGATATCTATAGTTTCAAAAGATTGGAATTTAATTTGCATTTAATGCTGCTGTTCTAAGCAATTATAAGCATAAATAGTTTTCTTGCATAAAGGAAACTTTCATGGCACAACAGACATGTTCCAGTCACTTTGGAAGATGCAATGATCCATCAGATTCCATTGCTTTTATTTCAATTTTGTGCAGACTTCCTTTGTTGAAAGGTGCTTGGGTTTTATTGAAGACTGTAGTCAGCTTGCTTTGATGAAGGGCGCATATGTCAATGAAGACACCACTAAAGACCAACTTCGGAGGACCAAACAAATGATCCTTTGCTACTGCAGCAGGAACATCAAATAATTGTAGAACATCTATTGCGATCAAACGTTTTTTATTTGCCTAGCATTTATACAGAAAGTTTGGTGCTTCAGAAGTAATAAGTTTTCTTTTTAAGTTTCAGTAAAACTATTTTTTTCTGGGTACGTTAAAAAAAAATAAGAATTAGCCATCATTTGGTTGATTGTAGCCATTCCCATTTCTTCTATCAGAGGTTGGTCGATTGTTATAAGCTAATTCAGTATTATGACTATTTGAGTGTATCACATTATACAGTATTTGGGTGATATGTCACTCATAAGGGATTATGATAAAACAGTACACTGTTTAGATGGTTTGTCACTATAAAAAAAGGACATGTTTATGTAACAATAAAATAGATTTCAGCGCATTTTATATTCAGGCTTGTCCCTTCCTTTCATGGTGCCTTTGAATTTCTCCACTCAAAACTCAAGATTGTATATACAGTAAAACATGCTATGAGTGACCACCTGTCATTTCTAATCACAATTGTAATGCACAGATCAAATTTATTACATAAACACCCTTCATGAGTGAGCGCCTGCTGAAGGTGACCAGCAATCATGAGGTCTTGGCAAAAAATGCATTTTGCCACTGCTATGTATGACCGCATTGCAAAGATGAGGATAAACTCACTGACCTGGAAAGAACCACTGACCCACAAGAAGCTACTGGCAAGCTTTCTTATGTACCCACATTGGCTGAATCCGAGACTCAAACTGGTGCAGACAGAGGTGAGATGGCAGTGATCCGTAATGGAGAGCGCTTCAGACCACTCGGCCACTCAGGGCCCCCATTTTCAGTTGTAAACCAGACTGAAGTACATGTAGATTATTCCAGCACTTAGCCTGGTTCCTGGCCTTATTCTTGCTCCCACTCATATGTATGAGCAAAACCCAGTATCTCAGTGAATGACCATATCAAAAGAACACATCTAGACAGATACCACTGATCTTTATTTAATCATTTGCAACAATGACCACTTGAAGAGTAAAGATTGTTCTGATAAACAAACATAAAAAGAATGAAAAAAAAAACAAACAAAACAACACAGTCTGGCTACCAGATTATATATAGTGAGTGATGGTACAGTCCATAAGCTATAATGTACATGTCATGAATTGCCACTGCAGTGCCAAAATTAAGGTAGTGGTCATATACACTCTTTTGTCTTTAGAGTTAATCTCTATTGCCTGGAGGTGAATAAGGTCATTGTCTATTAAACCAGCAAGTGAGAATTGTTTCTGGGATTTGACTGATAGTGTTAAAGGCTTGCAATATTTTTTGTTTTGTTTTCTTCCCTGATGTTACAGTGATTACATCCCAATTACCAAGATGTCATCTATTCTAGTTGGTATGATCAGGTCACCCACTTTATTTATAGAGTTAATTCCTGCATGTCTTCTTTGAATTAAGGCATTGACTTTTTTCTCTGAGGAAATGATTCTGTTTCTGGATGAGATAACTGCTTCTTTTTATTTCAATAATTGTTAGATATGCAATGTACATTATAGATTTTTCATATCTGTCCAAACCCTAATCAAAACCATCTTTACAGTTGATATTATAACTGAGCCCTAATAATGTTAACACGTAGCACCTTAATAACAATAGAAGTACCTCCAACTAAAAAAGACACATTTTAATACTGGAGAAAATAATTATTGTAACTGAAAGAAGTGAAAAAGAGCAGACCACTTGCAAAATAGCAGTTTAAACATTGGTAAGACAAATTTAGGGTGTCATAAAAGAAATTGAGTAGTTCAGAAATGATTTCATATTCTTATGTGTACATGTGATCTTCAAATATAAGTGCATGTATATCTTTGTTGCTATATAAAAAAATTCAGATGAATGCATAAAATATTTTAGCAAGAACAATTAATAAACAATACAGCGATTGTGATTAGTTTTCTTTAAATTGTTCTGAAACTGGACCTTGGAAACTAGTCTTTATGTGCAAACCTGTTATGAAAGACCCAGACCTGTCTTGAGAGACTTTTTTGGGTATATGGGGTGGCCTCACATAACAGGTTTTACTGTACAAGTTTATACAACCAACAATGTTGTTGCAAAAAAAATTGCCAGATGGTATATTTTGTGGCCAATAACACTGGTCAACAGTGAAATCATTACTGACTTGAAAAGGCCCTAATCTGTAGTATTTTGGTGTGCCGAACACGAATATAACCGTGAAAAATTTTTATTGGCTCTCGTTTTGAAGATATTCATATACCTCATTTTCTATGTTTCACTGTGTAAATTTCTCCAGTAGGACTGCAGCAACATCCGGAATAATGATGTAACATTGCATAATACCATCATGCTCACATCATCCACAGTTGATTGCATCATTTTCTGATGCAATGCAATACTAATGCCATGCGGCTGCTGAAGTAAGTTGACGTCAGCAGTGTACTATACATGTGTAGGCCTATTATACTAATGCCAGGCGGCTGCTGAAGCTGACGTAAGCAGTGTATTATATAAAGCCCAATCAGATAGGTTCAGCATTTAAAATATTTTAGACGTTGTGCGAGACAGTTCAAGCTACTGTTACATAAAACTTATTATTTTATCCATTTACGTACAATAAAGAACAGTAATGCCTCGAAAGTGTGTTAATACCGCGGACAATTTTTGCTATATTTGTGGGGAAGTGACATTTGCCAACCAGAAGAAAAGTATCAATTCTCAAGTGAAGAAGGCATATCATCTTTACTTCGGATGCAAGGTTGGTGACCAAGACAAGCCTTGGGCTCCGCATATATGCTGTGCTACATGTACAACACAGCTTTCACAGTGGTTGAATTGCAAAAGGTCATCAATGCCGTTTGCAGTCCCAATGGTGTGGAGAGAGCCAAGCAACCACCTAAATGACTGTTACTTCTGCTTGGTTCCTCCTCTTTCCGGCGGAATAACGAAGCGAAAGAAGTCGAGAATAGTCTACCCAAACATTCCGTCTGCATTGAGACCAGTTCCACATGGTGAGGGACTTCCTATTCCAGAACCTCCAGCAGAATATTCTCTTGATTCATCTGACAAAGACAAAGGTGAGTCGACCTGTTCTTCTCCTGGTCCATCAGCATGCAGTGATCCAGATTTTCACTGTGGTGCATCATCAACCCCACACAGAATAACACAGGAAGAACTAAATGACCTGATTCGTGATTTGGACTTATCAAAGAACAAGGCAGAATTGCTAGGATCAAGACTCCAACAATGGAATCTTCTAGAAGAAGATGTCACAATTACTGCATATCGAAAGCGCCACCAGCAATTGGAGCCTTTCTTCAGAAAGGAAAGTAATCTGATATTCTGTTCCGATATTGAGGGCCTCATGAATGCTTTAAAAATCACTCATGACCCACAAGAATGGAGACTATTTGTGGACTCTTCGAAACTGAGTCTCAAGGCTGTGCTTTTGCACAATGGAAACATTCTTCCATCTATTCCAGTAGCGTATGCTGTCCACATGAAAGAGACATACGATAACTTAAGGCAGCTACTGAATTCCATTGAGTATAACAAGTACAGCTGGCACCTCTGTGGTGATTTGAAGGTAGTTGCCCTTTTAATGGGACTGCAGCAAGGATATACAAGATACATGTGTTTCTTATGCGAGTGGGATAGCCGAGCAAGGGAAATGCACTACATGAGGAAGGAGTGGACTCACAGGCAGAATGTAGCCATTGGAGAGAAGAATATCCAACACCCAGCTCTGGTTGAGGCTCAGAAAATCTTGCTACCACCCCTTCACATCAAACTAGGTTTGATGAAGAACTTCGTGAAAGCCATTGACCGGACTTTGCCAGCATTCCGATACCTGCATGAAAAATTCCCTCGACTCAGCGAAGCAAAGATTAAAGAGGGAGTTTTTGTGGGTCCTCAGATTCGAGAGCTTTTCAAAGATGACCGGTTCAACAACTTGCTGGAAGGTGACGCGAAACAAGCATGGAATGCTTTTCGCCTAGTTTCTACAAACTTCCTCGGAAATGTTAGGGCAGAAAACTATAAGGAACTAGTAGAAGACATGTTGATGAAGTATAAGAAACTTGGCTGCAATATGTCTCTAAAGATTCACTTCCTTCATTCCCATTTGGATTTCTTTCCTAGCAACTGTGGTATTGTTAGTGATGAACACGGCGAACGTTTTCATCAAGATATCGCAACAATGGAACAAAGATACCAGGGAAAATGGTCCACTACAATGCTGGCTGACTACTGCTGGACACTCCTCAGAGATGCTCCCGAACAGCTGTACAAGAGACAGGCGAAGAAATCTAAGATGTAGTCAATGACTTGATTTTTTATAGGTAGGCTATTACAGTTGACCTTTTACTATTGGAATGCATTTCGTTATGTAAACATTAATTTCTTGCAGATTACAAAAAAACTAGAGCCAATTTTGCAATTTGACTGTCATATTCGTGTTCAGCACATAAAAATTGATAAGAATTGACTAATTTTATTTCAGTAACATGACTTTTGTAAAAATTTGTTGTCCAGTGTAAGGAAACAAACTGCATTTTGCAACATTGGTGAAGTCCAGCATAATCCCTGAATAAACTTTTTACATATTATTTTTCATACTATTAGAAAAAATAATTTTCATGTAATAAAAAATACATGTATATGAAATTTCAGAAGCCACATGATGATCATGTTATATCTGAATTCCTATTTAATGGAGCATGCTATAGTAAAGTCAAACTGTATATATCTTACAAACAAAAAACGCTGAAATTCTGATTTCACATTACATATATCCTATTTTTCTTTCTGGTCCCTCCATAATACAAAAAACTTGCCAAGAAAAATGTCTATATAATTTAAAACAATGAAGGCATATTGTTGGTTCTTTTCTCTGCCACTAGTTTATTTTTAGTGCTGCGCGTGGTCCATTAGATCTTCAAAATTGTGTGTAAATGAGGCAAAAATGCATTCACAACACAAAACAAAAACCCTTGTTATTGATGAATGATACTTCTTGAAATGAATCCACCCATCGAGTTTCATGACTGTAGATAAAAGTTTCATAGAACAGGAAGTATTTTGACAACAACAATAATGCCTTCAGAAACATCATACCAATCTAAAGTCTATGCTCTACAGGTAAACCAAGAATTCTATGTAAGGTAATGTTGACAACAACTTTAATGCCTTCAGAAACATCATACCAATGTAAAGTCTATGCTTTACAGGTAAACCAAGAATTCCATGTAAGGTAAATTCCATGTAAGGTAATGTAGCACATGGTCTGCTAATCCATGATCCAAGTGAGTTGATATTCAAAAGCATGATGAAAATAGGTCATTGCGATGTATTTTTCATGTGTAAATACAAGTATTCAAAGTGAAATCACTTATACTTGCAAAACTGTGATTAATAGAGCCTAAAGACCAAATATAATCATGCAAGCATGACGGGTCGGTCACTAGTACCTACATTTGCTTGTGATGAATCGTGAACCACAGAATGAGGATAACAACTGCCATCAGTTTTTTTACGACTAAATATAGCATGATAATTGCACTCTGTAATGTAATTGGGTGTGAAGACATAAACTGATCTCCAAAGAATGCAGAAAAGCACTGTGTTCACAAGATTGTCTCTGATTTTTATTCAGCCTGATACTATTTTGAAAGTAAAGCAAGATAAGAGCAGGTACCATTATCTGGTAGTACCATTGTGACAAAGAGATCATGTGCACAAAACTTGGCACTACTATATGAAATAATTAGGCAGATTCCACCTGGAATTTAAGCTGACTCCAGGCGGAATCTGCCTAAAATGTTAAAAATCTATACATGGAAAACTGGAGAAGTCAAAGATGAATCCATCTAGAGTCTGTCTAACTCTAAGATGGGGGGCTGAGTGGTCTAAAGTGCTCTCTGTCATGGATCACTGCCATTTCACCTCTGTCTGCATGGGTTCGAGACTCGGGCTCAGCCAATGTGGATATGTGAGAAAGCTTGCCGGTAGCTTCTCATGGGTCGGTGATTCTTTCCGGGGTTTTCACAGGTTCTTCCTCCATCATTAATACTGGCCGCCATGTATAGCCTATCTTGTGCTGAAAAATGGCATTAAACCCTATAACAACAACAACAACAACAACAACAACATTTCTAAGATGGACTTTTGTCAAAATTCCTGCTATACAATGCATCTTTGGGCATAATTTTGGACTTGGTTGATTTTCCACCCACCATCTAGGTGGAATTAGGAACTTAGTCACTGGCATCTATTATATGAAAGGATGAATCTGGACTTAAGTTTATTTTCTTACCAACATCTAGGTGGAATGAAGAACTTTGTCATTTACATCAGTTAAATAAGGCAGAATTAGGACTTGGCTTTTGTTTGTCTGTAAAGTTAAATGACTGAAAATATAGTGATATTTTGTGATTGTAATATCACTGACATTTCAATAAAAATATCAATAAGATATAATAAAATGTATTGTTTCTAGTACAATATGAATGATTTTCAGCAGCATTTATATTTCCTGTTTCTGATAGCTGTAATTTTATTGTTTACTTTGGGCACAATAACTTCTTTCCACATCTTTCCTTGTTATATTTCTTTTGCAAATATTTTGTTGTTGTTGTTGTGTATTTGTTTAACTTCAATTGGATTTAACTGCCCTCAAGCAAGTTTTAATCTCGTTTTCCATTTTAAAACAGAATTTCACTTTTCTCTTGACCTGAATCTGACTTTCCTTGATATAGGCCCCTTTTTTAATATCGTCTCTGAAACTTTTTTTATAATAGTGCTCTATCTGGTCCCATTCCGCAAGAAGCTTTCTAATAAGTATTTGTTCCATTTATTGTTTAACAGATGATCACTGTAAAGAAGTTTCTGATTGGTCAAAATTTTGTACTTACCCAATGAATCGTCGCATAACAGAAACTGATGGGAATGAGTATGCTTGCTAAACATGGCAACTGGAATTTCGAGTGGGATACGAAATTGAATAACCATTTGAAAAATGTGTGGCAATGAGAATAGCTTGAATGCAAAGTTGATGGGAATGTAATTGGTCAATCTGTATGAAAACTGAATGCCAGGACTAAAATTTTGCTTTTTGTGCCATAAAGAGCTTTACAGTAGTGGCTGATGTGCTAAATAGGATAATGAATTGAACTTGAGGATGATTTCGAAGTTATATAACTCCAAACTTATTGACTTCAGAATTTAAGAATGGGACAACGTATAGCTCACTAGTGGGAATTGTTGTCAGATACCCATGTCTATCAATGATAGTCATATCTTTGCAGAATTTTCTTGAGGCATTATTGTGTATACTATCAAAATATTCAAGGCATGTTAGAATTCAGTGTAAAATAAGAGTAATTTTATCATGATAAACTTTTGTCACAGCTGCTTATGGAACAAGGACTAATTCAAGAGACCACAACAGCATCATAATTTGCACAATCAAAAATCAAGTCTACAGTACAAGCGATATAAAGCCAGCTCCTAGCATTTCTTCTTTTCATAATCAATGTCTCAAATGAATGCTTTTCTGCAATTTTGCATTATTTTCACAGTTTACTTTTTCAGTGCAGATTAATATTTTATATATGTTTATGTGTTCACAGATGCCTGTGCATATGTTCCAGGCTTGATACTTTGATTTTTAAAATCACTTAATTATTTAGTGTCAAGCCATATTCTTCACATTGTGTGGTATATACTGTATACATTCTACATAACAGAAGGCCTCAAGGTAGATTAGTTCTGTAAGTAATTGAGTTACCTTCTCTAAATAAAGTTTTTATTATTATTAGTATTATTACTATTATTATTATTATTATTATTATTATTATTAACTCCCATATCTCTTGCCTTGGATGTCACATAATTACAACATCTGTATATTTTTTTTCATGCACACTAAAATATCATTTTGGTTAATAATGTCCTGTTTAATTCATATCCATTATTTCTTTGAAACCTTCTGAAATGTCTGAAAAACTATTGAAACTTCAGCAAAATACTATATAATGATCAAAATTTGAGTGAAATCTCAAGAAAATTTTAGCCAAATTTTTTGTGAAACCTCAAAAAATATTTCAGTGAAATTTTAGTGAGATCTCACCACAATTTCAATAAAAGTTTTGCTCGAAATATTTGTGAAATGTCACCAAACTTTAAAGTGAAATGAAAAAGACTTAAGTGATGCCTTCATGGAATAGGTGTTGTATGCAAGAAAGAAAATGAGGAGAAGAAAAACCTAAATATTATTGATAATGTCTGTGAAAATAAAATTTATGATCCATTTTAAAAATTATTGTGAATATTTATCATTGATTCCCAACAATTGATCATTCCACTGTCACATGTATTTACGTTTAGAAGTCGGGTCCAGTTTATAATTGTTCTGCCCTTTTTAATTATTTTTTCCAGTTAAATGATGTACATGTATTATTTTGTTGGCCAAAATGTAAGTTGATGGAATGAGTAAAATGTTGAAATAAACTTTTTATTTCCTGTAAATTATCCACAAATTTGTAATCCAATGCATTTAATAAACTATCTAAAGAATGGATTAAGTTGTGTTTGGTTCTGGTTTTAATTTCACTAGATGGAATCTTTTTCCATGCTGAAGGCATTTTGCTTGCAGCTCTAGGAGGAGTTTATTTCTAGGTGAAATTTCTGCAAGATGGTCTAACATTTTGACATTTTCATTATTGGATGGGGTTTCTGCAGGTATTTCCATCTAATAAGGCAGAAGTAAAGATTCCACCTAGTAACAGACAGAGTAATTTGCATATTTTGAGCTATATTCCACCCTGAATCTGCCTAAAAGTGATAATAAAAGGAATCTAGGCTAAATAAGTGGAATAAACAGATTTTGACTAGTAGACAGAATAAACAAATTCTGCCTTTAGGCAGAATAAACAGAGTGCTCCTAGTAATAGACAGAGTAATATGCATATTTCAGGCCATATTCCACCCTGAATCCACCTAAAATTTATAATAAGTGGAATCTAGGCTTTAGGTGAAATTGGCTTTAAAATTCCACTTGGAATCTGGTTAAAGTCAGGGCGAAAGTTTTCATACAGGCATTGCCATCTGCTATAGTTAATACTGAGTGAGCTGCAAACAGTTGCAGAGCTATATGCCAAACATTTACATTGGCATCTATGGCTAACAACAAAAACACAGAAATCGGGAAATATGTCTTGCTTAAATGTCCAGTCCAGTCAAAGATATTAAGAACAAAATCTGGACTGAATGAAGGCCAGTTTATGTCTGGCTCTAATTTACAATGTTTTAGAGTATAAATATAAGACAATACAATTATTCTCCACTTAGCTAAGAAAAATGATCACAACCTCATGCATGATGATCTTATACGTACCTGTAGGTTTGAAGCAGGTTTTGAGGTAGGTATTATAATTTGAATTTGTTTGTAGACTACCCTCAGTGTACAAACTGACCAGCAGAGTGCAATTGCCATCTTTAAGAGAAAAGCCTTGACATGCTTGTTGTGCATCACAGGTCATTCTACAGCTTGTGGCATTAGATGATAGAGTTGCTGGTAAGCTGGAAATATCTGGTACAATCTTTCCAAGATATAACTTGTAATCGCAGGCAGTACCTGTCAATTAGAGATAAATGAAAATACACATTTAATTAAAAAGTTAAATACACTATTAAAGTTCCATGAAATGCTACGTCATGCTTTTTTCAGTGTTAACAGTTTGCACAATAACTTAAATACTGACATGCACAACAATTTGTAATCAAGTTAATTCCAAGGAAAATGTCAATATCAGTGGTATGTCTTGCACATATCTCCCGTGTGGGAGAGACAAGACAAGACAATAAGATGATTTTCAACTTTGAAGTTTCTTGCCAGTAATGCCCTGGAGGACAAAAATGCATATAAACTGAAAGGGCAAACAAAAACTACCTATGATAATGTTGCCAAATTGTAAAGCTTTGTTTTGTTAAAATAATGCAATAATTAAATAATGCAGTATTAATTATGATTCTCATCCATTTAACATCCTACACTTCTCTGAATAATGTGTTCAAATTAAGCTAAAAAGAACTGCACTTGGCATTGTCCTGGCAGATAGGTCACAAGATCACTTAAAATAAGCCAGGCATGAAAGTGGAGTATCTGTGGACTCCTGTGTAGAATGCAGCCCATGCTGAGATGGAAGGTCTCTGAGGTATGGTCCTGGGCTGGTCTATAATAGGAGTCTAGAAAGTTGCTGAACCATGACCATTGGGGCCACAAATGGGCTATCAAGAGATAAGCAGTGTAAGTAATGACTTTAGAGCACCTGCAGAATAATTATGAAAGATGGAAAGGCATAAGCCAATTGGCAATTCCACTTCAGGCTGAATGCATACACTGCCCTGGTTTTCTGAGCTGGAACATAGGAAACACACAAGTTGAGTTTGTTGCAGTTTTACACACAGTCTGAACAGGGAGTCCACTACAGATTGATGCCTTTCTAAGACAGGCTGTCTGCTAGATTTTCTTCTTGCTGGGGATAAACAAACTTGGGTAGTAATGCCCACCAAGGTAATCTCCTTGGATAGTAATCCCCAGTAAAGAACGTTCCAAACCTCAAACAAAGAGACTGGGAAATTGTCCCACCTTATTGTCTGAGGTATGACCAATGCTAGGAATACTGCTCTCATGCTGAGATTGTTTATGTGCAGGATAGATTCCTCAAGGGATCACAAACCCCAAAGAGCTATACCCTCCACCCCCAAGTGAGTACCCCAACTTCAATCTGACAGGTCTGTGAACAGATAGGAGTAGGGTTCAGAAGCTTGCATGGGGTCTTTGTCCAAAACTAGTCCCAATTTTCACACCAACTGAAATGATGGTGAAAGACTGGTCCTAAAGAAATATGAGCTGTTAGGTGATCCTTCTGTAGTTTCCTGTTAACCATGAGGAGAAACTGGAGAGGGGGCAAGCAAAGTCTTCCTAGGTGAACCAGGTGTTACGAGTCAATGCTCTTGAAATAAGTAACAGAAAAGAGTGAAGACAACAAGCTTTGTAAAATTTAACAAATAATTTATTTCCCTAGAATACGAAGTGAAAAATGAGAAATAAGAACTTATACTATTGCAAAATAATTCCAAAAATAATGCAAGAATTAAAGACACAGGTCCTAGTAATAATAAGTCCTGAATAAAATTCAAGTCCCAAAGACATCCCAAACTGAAGGTGATGATGTGTCTGTTCTGGTCTACGAAGTATTGAGGTGTCAACAGTCTCTTGTTAAATCACAGAAATATTATTCCAGGTTTTAATTCAGTGTAAATTCCAATGAATGTCTTTATCCAAGAATTTTGTCAGAGCACTTTTATATTTCCAGAGAAAAGAATCACTTGAATTCAATAATTTGATGAAAATAAGCTTCAGCTCAAACAGGACACAACATAATACAACTTAAAGTGCCAGATGTTAAAGCATGACCAGTAAAATCCTCAGAGTCACAAGGTAATATAGTTCTCTGCTTGACCTCAAGGTCACAATTAACATTTCCTGAAAACAATCATTACCTGATGAAAAATAACCTTCTTGAATGATCTAATGAGCCTTGTTTATTTAAAACATAATACCCTATAAAGTTCACTTGGGAATCTCCAAAACCCTGACCCTGATCAACACATTTACTCATTGTTTATTTATCTGAATAATAATTCAGTAAATGAGCTCATACACATAGAAGCTTTTATTACTTGTTTACCTAAAGAAATAAAAATAATTTTGAAAAGACAATCAGGTCAAACAGAAATGAACTCAATTTTGGACACGGTCAAGTCCAGCAAACAATATTACATTACAATAACATGTAATGGAATGAAATTGTTTTTTAACTAACAAAACAATTAAATTAAATATATATAACATGGGTCTTTAATGGAGTTCAATGTCCCCAAATGAGACATTGATTAGCTGACTCCACTTCATGGTTTTTAGTGCTTACAAATGAGCCAGGATACCGTCCACTCTATCCAATGGAATATGAAATTATCCCATTTGTGATGAAATTCATCCCCATGTTTATGAAAGCCCAATTTGGAACATTCTCTGATTTCTCTACATTGTGCAATAGGTACTAAGGGTAAGCAGCAGAACAGATGACACAGGAACTCTAAGAGACCATTGTCAACCAATCATTTGTCAAAATACTGCATGATAAAAATGTCCAGTGATCTTAGGTGGATGGCAACTACTCCTATTACCCTGGTAAACACTGGTCATGAGGGTTAGACCAAACAGTGGAGTGCAAAAATAGAAGACCTTCCCATCCAAGCAGAACTGGAGGTACTTCCTGTGAGAAGGGAAAATGTGAAGCTATACATCCTGAAGGTCAATAAAGACTGCCCAGTCATCCAAGCTTATGTAAATATGACCGAGATTGTTGTATCTATCTTGAAAGGTTCATCCCGTAGAAACTTAAGGTGGAAAGCTCTTTAATAAACTGAAACTCTCCTCCTTTTTTCGTAAACTTGGAGGATCCAGGAGTAGGACAGAAACTAATCATTCATTACCCTCTCTACTGCACACTTCTGTTGAAGGGACTACACTTCTTAATTAAAAACATCCAATATGATGGAACTCCATGAGAGTCCTTAACAGAGGAAAATACTCCTGGAACTGAAACAAGTATCCTCCTTTTATGACAACAAGGACACACCCATCATCTGTTAAACTCTACCAGACTCCTGAAAAATGAGATCTAGTCAAGTGCCTATGGAAGTAAATTGAAGAGAATTGTACTGCAATAGAAGGGGTAAGTCCCTAGTGAGGCCCCTCACATCCTTAGGACTATGGAAGGAACCACAAACTTCTTCCCTTGGCCTCTAAAGCAACCCTTTTAGGCAGCTGATTGGCTATAAGGAGGTTTAAAATGGGATTGTTTCCTGGATTGGAGCTGTATGTTTTTAAAAGAACTGGATAATGGCCTTTGGGTATCATCAAGTAAACAACACTATCAGTGCCTGGCTGGTTTTCACTGGCCAGCAATGAATGTGAAGGAATCTGTTGTTGATCCCACAGGTAATGGGAAGCTTCAGGAGGGTATGAGACACTACCTGGCTAGTTTTGACTGGCCAGTAGAGATTATGAAGGAATATGTTGTTGGTCCCATAGGTCCTGGGAAACTGCATAGGGGACGAGACACCACCTGGATGGTTTTGACTGGTCTGCGGTAAATATGAGGGAATGTGTTTTTAGTCCTACAGGTCCTGGGAGGCTGCAGAGCGAACAAGACCTCGGAGGAGAGACTCTGTTTAAGCAAGACCTTTAAAGTTTCCAGAGTGTAGCCAATACATCAATCTTAATGGTTACATGTCATGCTGACCATGATCGAATGTGCTGCAAAAATATCTACACAATTTTGCACCATTACACACCTGTATATAGTAAGAAACTTACATGTCATTTCAAAGTATTTAATATCTTCATTTAAAAGTAACATTAATTCTTGATTCTTAAGCATGAAATGTTAGCGGAGTATTATTGACATGCACACTACAAAAATATTAAAAAACATTGTCATTTAAATTTTGGCCCAAACATCACTTGGCATCTAGAATCTTCTTTTTTACCAATGACTCCATTTTTTTTTACTGCTGTACAATATTCTCTTTGTCTGTTATGCTGTTTATCTGAGTCTTTCCAACATCAAATATTTAGGCAAGAGCTCATGAACTCTCCCCATAGTTGTTGAGTTGAATAACTTGTGCTTGTTGCTAATTGTACTGTAATTTAATCATGCAGATGAAACTTTGTAGATGAAATGCCTTGTTTATAGAGAAACTAATAGATGTACCATCACGATTTTTCAGTTTTTCACTTTGTTTTGTTCAAGGTTCATTTCTCTTTCTGTGTGAATCCACAAAATTTATATTTACCCTATACTGACCATACTGTTATGATCTGGACGATTACCTCCAGTTGTAGTCATTATTGAGAAATCAACAGCTCTGTGAAGCCCAAAACTTTATCACAACACTACTGAGCCATTTCCTGTAAATATCTGCTTTTGTAGATACTGATAGAATATTAACTGTTAAGTAGTGGTATATGATATAAATACAGGTAGCCAAAACTTCTCTCTGTCACAAAAACCTGACATTGGGAAATAGACATCAATTCAGATAATCAGAATACTTACCTTACTGTAGGAATTAAATACTGATTTTTGGACACATTAGATAAATTATGGCCACTTGTAAGGAGTAAATTAAATTTGTTTTGCCTAAAATGCTGGCTGCATGCTAGATCAGAGGAGTGGCCACTCATGAGTGGTACATTTGTATACAAACTCTTTGGTGATAAGAAAACTGGCCATTGAAAGGAAAGGCCTACTCAGGTGAGAGGAGCCATTAAGAAGGTGACCACTAAAACTGGTTTTTAAAACAATGATTAGAAAACCAGTCTGAATTTTCCTGTCTGCTTAGTGGAAATCCTGATATTACACTAAACTTCTGTTAAGACAATTTCATATCATTTTTCTAAAGGAATTTGAATCAACATATATATAAAAAATTCTGCAATCTTCCACAGAAAAGAATTCTGTAATAGTTTGTTGCAATATATTATTATTTTCTTATGTTATTTTTATTACCAGGCTAAAATATGCTGCAGGTCTATTAGGATACATTGCATTCCTTTAGTTTCTATGTACTATGTAGTATTTGAAAAAAATATGCAAATTTATAATCATTCTTATTCAGTTACCCTTCTTGTTCAATATTTTGCATATAACTTACAAAAAGAGTGGAGTTTATTATACAGGTTAAAATGACCTTGCTTTTACTACCCTTCATAACATATCTATGGATGAATAAAATATTACCAAGATTAACACTGATCAATATTTTTGCATATTACTTACCAAAATAATACCCTGGGTTGCAGATACACCTATATGTATCTGTGTAGTAATCATCCACACAGGTCCCACTGCCACAATTCACATTCTGGCATGGGGATCGACGTGTCTCGCAGTTAGTGCCATTGTAAAATGGGCTTCTACAGGTACAGCGATAGCCATTGACAAGATCCACACATGTGGCCCCATACATGCATGGGTTGGATTCACATTCATCTTAAATATAAGAAGAATAGTATATAGTGCTGGTGAAAAAATATATTGAATCTTTCCTCATAACTGTTGTTTTCCCTACACATTCCTCAGTTTTAATTTTCCATGACACAACCTAGTAGTCTATCCAAACAGATATGGTTAAAATTTCAAGACAGTTATCGGTTATTTTTTAAGCCAGAAGGCCTCAATGTAGATTAGCTCTGTAACTAAATGAGTTACCCTCTCTAAAAAAAGTCTTTATTATGACTATTATGATTATGGTTAGTATTATTATTACTATTATTATTATTAACTGCACTAAATGCAAAGACATTAGTAAGTAATTGCTAAATTACAAATATTTCTGCTCTAAGCATAAGAAATGCTGGAGTATTCCTGGTGTATGGAATGCTTATGTGAACCTAATTTGATTTAAACTGGGAATGGCACAGCATGCTTTAATATTAGATTTGTATGGTAGATTAATTACAGATGGATACACCTGTAAGAAAACAGAAATAAACAATGCCTCTTACATTGTGTTATGTCAGGTAAAAGAACTAAATGATGCCAAAGACTAGAAAAAACATGTTTTTTCCTGATTTTTATTTGATAACTGTATAAAAATTGAAGTTGTCTGGTCAGTCAAGCATTCTGAAAAGTCAACACTTGCCGTTCCTCACCAAACATGGATTGACCGCCCTAGTATACTTAGTAAAGGCACTTAACTTTTCCTTTGCATGGTGTAGGCTATAATGTTAAAAGCAATGCTAAAAACCAAGCAATGCAACAACAACAACAACAACATAAAAACATCAACTGCACCTTATACCTGCAATTGGACAAGTGGAATGTTTCTGCTCTGACACAGACATTTGCAAATCTGATGATAATAAGATGTAGCACTCCACTACTATTGTAGCACTCCACTACTATTTTAGGACTCCACTACTATTGTAGCACTCCACTACAATTGTAGGACTCCATTACTAATGTAGCACTCCACTACTATTGTAGCACTCCACTACTATTGTAGGACTCCACTACTAGTGTAGCACTCCACTACTATTGCAGGACTCCACTACTATTTTAGCACTCCACTACTATTGTAGCACTCCACTACTATTGTAGCACTCCACTACTATTTTAGGACTCCACTACTATTGTAGCACTCCACTACAATTGTAGGACTCCATTACTAATGTAGCACTCCACTACTATTGTAGCACTCCACTATTATTGTAGGAATTCAGATCTGTACAAGTAATTCACTATATTCATTAAATGTTTCGTTTTCTGGAATGCTCTCTTAGAATGAAACTTTTGTGAGCAAAATAGAATGTTGATGACATCTGGGAATTCAAAACAGCATAATTAGTTTAAGTCAGGTACCATTATGAAAGTGGTTTCATTACATGATACTCACTTATGTTAGTCTCACAGTCTCTGCCGGTGTAACCAGACTGACAGATACATTTGCGCCGCAGGTTTAGGCCACCACTCACGTCAATACACTGACCCCCATTCTGACATGTCTGATTCAGGCAGACACTCTGCTGCTGAGAACAACTATAATAAAAAGCAAATCACCTGATGAAATGCTGAAATCAGATGCAATTCTATTCAATGTATGGCTTGTAGCTATGGGTGCTATAATTCATTCAACAGGGTTTTAAACAGGAAATGGGATGTATCCAACAATAATGTTCAAGAACTCTATAAATACTGAAGTAAAATGCTGGCAACCAAATTCATGGAAGAGTTCAGTAATTCATAGTTGCACACTACCTTTGTTTGAAATTCTGAATGATCCTGGTGCAAAGCCAGAACTGGAACTGATGTGGAATCCTCTAAATAATTACATTGTAAATTAGGTATTCTCTACTAATGAAAGATATTGTAACCCTGTAAATAATCAATTCCATGAAAGATTTCAAAATCCCACAAGATATTTCAAAAATTAAACTCATCTCTGATCTCATCAATATCAAGCTGCACAAAATTAAATCTAAGTTAAATTTAATTTTTGTGTAAAGTTATGCTTAGGAGTAACGACAATTAGGGGCCAACTTTCTGTAAATGATACTGTGGAATGTTGTTAATCAAAGGTATCATCAAGATGTTTATAGAATTTGTATCAAATAAAACAATCCATAGTAAAGTCAGGTTGTAGAAAACAAAATTTGGATGATGGCACTGAAACATCAAATTTTAAAGAAATTCAATTATCCATAGCAAAGTTATGCTATGGAAACCAAAGCAAGTTAGTCAGACAAGCAATCAAGGGCAATAACTCCTGTAAATTACATCTTGGAATACAGGAATTGGGGCCTATGAAACTTTGATTTTCTGTCTAATTATGTTGAAAACAATGTTGACCAATCATAAACATCAATTTAATGACCATCAATATGGCATTATTTGCAACGTTTTCCCCACACCACATACATATACATATCAACTAATATGCACAGCATGCATGGTACATACATAGCCATCATACAAATATGAATAGTTTTTATTTCACCGATTCCAGATACCATGTACATTATTTATCCTATCACTTTCATGTCAGGACACACATAAACTATATATCAAGCATGCATGGTAGTGATACTGCTATCATATAAATATGAACAACTGCTATTTCACCGATCCCATGGTGTACATTATATCTGCCATACCTTTCATGTAACCAGGGTTAGATTTCTGTCCATATATTAGCTGGAAAATTCATATACTGTTGGACTTTAAAAATGTGACAATTACATCTTGTGATAATTCTCCTGTATTTTTATCACACCTAGGAAATTTAAACTTTTGTCTTTCAAGTCTTAATGATATAAAACTTTCCTGAGAATACTTTAAAGTTGGGTTATGAATGTACAGGTATATCAAGATTATATTCATTATATCACAAGAGTGTTTCTAATTATTCTTGTTGATATCCTTGAACACTTGTCATGTTTTTTAAAGTCCTTCAGTATAGCATCATCAGGCGTGGTCAAAGTGGATAAATAAGACCATAACATGAGACTTCACTACATATAAAGTATCATTTCACGAAATGATGTGAATCAGGGGTCTACTCTAGAACTGAAATTTCAGGGATAATTCTCACCTCCAACTGATAAACAGGGAACTTAAATGGGGACTTATCTGAATGTAAGACAAGTTATTTACAAAATAAAGGTTAGGGCTTGAAAATATTATGTGATTTTCATGCATTCTGTCTGCATTTTTTTACATGATGTTTTAGACATTAGAAGTGTATGCCACAAACAAAATGCAGGAAGTGTCATATTGTATGACTACATTCAACATGTTTCAAACACTCAGGAACAGATAATACCTGATGATGCTTGTTTTGGATTTATCCTGTGTAAATTGTAAGGGCTGTTCATTTCTGATCTGTAATGTTCATCATTTCTTGCAGTCTTCATTTCACGAAAATTCACATTTATTGTTACCTTGAGAAATTTAAGATTTTCTATTTGTCTTTAGAATTATTGATCTGGATGATATGTCTACACAAATCAATGTTTTACAGCTGGTGAATGTGCCATTCTGTTAGGGACCTGACCTCAGTTTTATTAGGTTTTTGTTGTGATGATTAACTGTTTCAGCACATTCTTTGATTTTGTACTTTTCCAATGATCTGAAAGGATTCTGGGTCATGGTACTTATTACTGAATTCAACATTTCAATTTTTTATTCTGTACATTTTGCCAAATCAATATTTATGAACCTTCGTATCCAAGAATAATGTCTTCAACAACAGTCACGAGGATTCATACGTTATCATAAGTAACTTTTTTGCCTCAGTCAGTTGTGTCCATGTATTTTTAATTACTTTACTTTGGATTGCTAGCGACCATCAGGATGATGATCCAATATAATGATTCAGTCATTTTCATCCATATCATCTATTTTTCTATGAACTGAATTTTGATGCAAACTTGTGATGATCATTCATTTGCATTTTTTCTGCCTTTACTTCCGTACATTAAACATAAACAAATCCATCTGCAAATAACATAGACCCTAATTTGCTATTACATAATGCTAAATATGCCAGCAGATTTGAGTCTTGACTGTTTTTTTAGGACTTGTCAATACAACTAGCGACCCTGATCTGCAGGCGCATTATGCAATGGCACATCAGAATCAAAGCTGTCTGTAGTTGGATTCAGCTTGTACACAAGTATATTTAGGGTATTAATTTCCAATAATGTTAAATCCAAGGTCATTCAATACCATGATCATTTATCACTGTGCTCATTCATGCATGCAAATAGTTCATAAAAGCAGAGATAAAAATGACAATGAGAACTGAACAGCCCTTACATTTTGACATATTTGTTTACCTGTCTGAACTTGCTTTTACAATCACTTACCTAAAATCATCGATGTCCAACTCAGAAATCCTATTACAACCAAGGAGAAACCACAAAATTGATTTATATGGGGTAAAATATTTACTGATACTTATACCTGATCCAGCTGTACTGTAACACTGTTTATAGATCAAGGCTCAAACATGTTTGTTCTATGTGAACAACATCCTGCTCATTAGAATATCATCTCTCACAAAATCAAATACTTACTTTTCAAAATTTACACAAATACTTAATGTTTTTGAGTATATTGTGAAAATTTGGTTAGAAATGTGAAAAAAATATTGAAGGTATGGCCATGTGAATTACTGTATGTTGTATAATGAAATCTATTAAGACATCAGAGTTCTCTCTGATGCACAACTCAGACAATCAGTAGAAAGACAATCTACAAGGTTGAAAAGGCAACCTGACTGATCAGTGATTTATGTGGAAGCTGATAATCTCTAGCTGACTGATAGCTAGTTGCTGAATTAGCTTGTATTACCCTATTTGTATTTTAATATGAATTGTTTAGATGGGTGTAATGTTGATGAGATAGAAGATAAGCAACAAAAATTGTAAGTATGACAAACAGGAGGCCCAACTTGGCTTGACATCACTTACCTAGATTGCATTGATGACAATTGACCATTTGACTACACAGATCTATCTCACAAACTTTAGGTCATGATTTTACCTATTTTACTATATATCCTGATACAATTATGTTCTACAAAGAATGGCATAATTAATATGCAGTCACCTGCTCATAATCGGATCCTGATGATATAAACCCATTTATCAACTTTTATATATAACGGATGAGAAATATAGTCCCTAGATCTAGAGAGGTAACAAACTCAACCAATCAGATGCAATGTATCTCATTAGTATACTGTAATTATTCTAATAATTGTCACAGGGGCAGTTTAATTTTCTAAAGGGGGGGGGGTACCATTAACATATAAATAGACTTGGACCCCAGCAACATAACATTTATGCAAAATAGATCTCTTTGATGTCTTTGAAGTGGAACCATTTCAAATTTATTACACACATGTACTGTTATTTGTGTCTGTGTTGAATTTTTTAAAATACCATATGTCACTGTTGTACTGAAAAAAGTGTGTAAATTAAACTGTTTTTGTTTTTCTAATAGTCACTGGATTACTTGTGTAATGTTTTAAATATTTGGATCTACCATATTAGATATCTGTGGATCTATAAGCCTCACTATGGTAGGATTTTTTGAACAAAATGGGGGTGGACATTCATTAGAAGGTGGTTTTCTATTAGGATAACTGTGGTAGTCTACATTTGTAATTTCCTCAAAATCTAATCAAAAATATAACTTCAAGAGTGGCAAAAAGCTCGGCCTTTCAGTTGCAAGATTACCTCTTCAGTATAGCTTCTGTTCAGTGACTTTCAAGATCTTGATGATACAAACCCATATTTGAATTTTCATCAAAATCAGATCTGAATTATGGCTTCTCTAGTGGTCGTAAGTTCAGCCAATGAGATGCAAGATCACCTCATTAATATGCATGGATCTTGCTTAGTATTGAAATTGTCCAGGATATTGGTATAGGTATGAATT
The DNA here is from genome assembly GCA_028554795.2 of Sinohyriopsis cumingii. Lineage (NCBI taxonomy): Eukaryota > Metazoa > Mollusca > Bivalvia > Unionida > Unionidae > Sinohyriopsis > Sinohyriopsis cumingii. The sequence goes on along the minus strand of CM068826.1, from coordinate 43,620,327 downwards.
TCATGTCTGATCAAAAGTGGATTACAAATAAGGCATCCAGAATTGTTACAAGCTTTTCCTATCAGATGCAAGATCACCCCATTAATATGCATGGATCTCACTCATCATCAAACTCATCTGAAGTCTTAATGATATAAGCATATCTTACATGCTTGATCAAAATCAGATCAGGAATATGACCTCCTGATTGGTAACAATTAAAAGATTAACCAACCTGAAGCAAGATCACCTCATTAGCATACATGGACCTTGCTCATTATGAAACCTGTCCAAGATTTGGATTATATAACTCCATATTCAAAGACTGACAGAAATAGGATCAGAAATATGGAATCCAGAGTGTTAAAAATCAGTTGTTGACAATCACATGCAAGAAACCCAAATCACAATGCACTATGCTTAATTGATGATGCACAATGGATGCAGAGCTATTACAACCACAAAATCACATAATTAACAATGATCTTTCTATGTAAACAACAGGACCCCTTACCTTCATAAGGAATCATCCACTGTATTAAGAAAATCCATCAAGGGGTTGATGAAATATGTGTAGCTGAAAAGCTTGAACCAAAACCTTCACAAACCATTTATGTATGTATGTGTGTGAGTATGTATGTGAGCATGTTATGTATGTATGTATGTATGTATGTATGTATGCATGTATGTATGTATGTATGTATGCATCCATGTATACATGTATGAGTACATGTATATAAGTTTAACTGCACATCAGCATAACAATGGCTATAAGAAGCCAATTAAAGGTGGAGTTCTAAAAATGTAAATATAAGAATTACACAAAAATTACACAGTACAATACTTCATACACCTCTCTCACTTTATAACTTGCAAGTGATGGGGTCCATAAACATTTAATGCAGCACAGGCTAGCACACTAGATATTTAGCAGTTGGGGGAACTAGCAACATTCACCGATATATTATAATTACTACCTCCTACACAAATATTCATCCAATGGATTTTAATATTTAAGGATATCAGTTGGAGAAAGTCAGTTAAAGTATAAAAAAAATGACAAGAGACCTTTAGTATTAAAAGCTTAACTTGGTTATGTTTCTATCTTAAAGGCAGACAACAAGTTTCTATTTTAAATAAAGTTTCAAATAAGAAACTGATAAAGTCAGGTGTTCCACAAGGATCAGTTCTTGGACCATTACTCTTTCTGCTGTACATCAGTGACATACCAGATATCACACTGAGCTATCCACCACCAATATGTTCACAGATGATGTGACATTATATACTATTGGACCAACAGGCCATGAGATTAGCACTAAAATAAAGTTTTGGCAAAATAAATAACTGGTATGAAGATAAATGCAGCCAAATCAAAAGCCATGATCATAGGTAGTCAAGCAAGAGTAAAAGCTGAGAACAATGATTTCAAGGTAATGATAAAAGGAATGGATATACAATAATCTGAAAATGAAAAACTACTTGGCATTATGATAGTCCAAATCTTGTGCTGGAAAATACAAGTTGATAAGGTTATTTAAATGTTAATTCACTCCTTTATCACTTGAACAGAACAAAATCTTATCTCCATCAAGAACAGAGAAAGACATTCTACAATGCATATGTCATGTCACACCTAGAATACTGTTGTTCTGTCTGGGGTACCAGTAATAGTGGTATAGAAAGTCAGGAAAGATTACTGAAATTTCAGAAAAGGGCAGCCAGAGTTACTGTTGATGCTAATTTAGATGCACCACCAACAAATCTTTTTAAAACCCTAAAGTGGCTTCCATTTCAGCAGAGAACTCAATTTCAGAAGGGTTTACTAGTCTATAAATCCTTACATGGTTTGGCTCCTGATCATCTTAAATGTAATTTTAAATTTGTTAACAATCCACATAAGTATGAATTAAGATCCATCTCAAACAACAAGTTATATTTACCTCAACCAAAGTTTCATTAGAAGAGTTTTGCTTTTCCTGGAGCCAAACTATGGAATTCCATACCACATTAAATAAAGGCAGTTGACACATGCCAAGCTTTTATAAAGCTTTTTTGTCATCAACATTTACAGAAACAATCATTTGCATAATTTTGTTTAATTCAGTATTACTACTTTTTACAAAATTGTTATCATTTACTCACCTATAACATTTACAAATTGCACTACTACTATTTGTATGAATCCTGTATGTACTCATCCTTGAAGCCTTATACATATTTCATTGTAGCAGTAGGTCATTTGTCGAGTTTTTAAAAGCATTTTTTGTCTATAGACACAATATCTTGTAAAAATTGTGCATTATATATACATATTTATTTGTACAAATGTCATTATAGAAGGCATCATGGAAGATTGGTCAGTTGACCAAATGAGCTTCTTCTTTAAATAAAGTTATTATTATTATTATTACATTATGAAATTAAATTGAAAATCAAATTAAAACTTAAATATAACTTGACAAGACATCTTAAATGGGCATTCATTCCTTACAAAGTTGCCTGCAGTAGGCATTTCTCAACATTTTCATTGATATATCAAAGAATATTGTTAGTTATTCAGAAAACATTACAAAATAGGTGTTTTTCAATAAATTGTGTAAATTTCATATCTATTCCAAATTTTCACACACTAACAAGCATTCTCAATAACAGAATGAGTGATATATGAAATGTTCTGTTCTCATGTTTAATCAAACTTTTTAAATTTTTAAGCAAATAGAAGATTTTTTCATATCTGAATAATTAAAATAGGTAGATCCATAATTATCTAAATGTTGTATGTGGCTTTGTATGTTAACAAGATATACTAAAATGAGAAAGTCATGTGTGTTCAGACAGAGTCCTCAAAATATTTATGGTGTCATGGATCTGGTTAAACTTTTTTATCATTACCACCAATGTTAAATTAGTTCTTGGCTCTTGAAAGCTGAACTTATTGTGAAATAATGTAATATTAAACACTAAATTTTGTGTTGGAAAGCATTGTCAGGCTAGTCATGTTAGAACATCTCTCCACATAACTTTCCTCATTTATACTACTGGTTACTTTGTGGTTCTTCCAAACAGCATTAAATAAATGGAGCAATATACATGTAATATGAAACCTTGATGACTTCTAATGACAAGACTCTTAAATTGATTGACAAGGGCACTTTCAATTTCACTGATTGAGGTTCTAGTGTATATTCATCCAGATTAATAAGACTACAAAGAACATGTACTCACTTTGCTCCTCCAAAACCACTAAGACAGATACAGCGATATCCTCTGATATCATTAAAGTCATTCACACAGTAACCACCATTAAAGCATCTGGTACCCTGAGAGCACTTGTTCTCTATAATTTCACAGCGACTCCCATTGGTACCTGAAAGTGCATCAACAACAATAAATATGTAGTTTAATGTGAAATATCTCTGGTGTTTACAATCTCTGTCCTAAAGAATAAAAAGAGATCTGTCACCACAATGTGGATGACCCTGTGAATTTGGAACACTTGAAGAAAACTTTGTTTAATATGTCAAGACAAATTTCAAGGCAAGCAAGGGCTATACTTAGTAAAATTCTGACTGACAAGGATTAAAATCAAACTTGATCTAAGTAGGTCTTCTTATTATTAAATTGTGTGCAACATTTTGTTGCAAGCTTAAGTTCTTTGAAAATTATTGAGAATAAACTAAATTCACAAATCAAGGACAAAGTTTGAAGCCGAGCAATGACCATACCTCTATAAAATGTTTACATAAAAAAGACAAAAAAAGACATTCCTTGCATACAAGACATTTAGTCACATGAGGATACAAGGGTATGGAAACAAAATTTAACCCTCTTCAGAAATGTAGCTGGGGAATCAAAATCCTTGGTTTCCTGGATTTGCCTCCTAGAACAAGTTTTAAAAATTTCAGCTATGATTTCATTATAATCCTTATGCTGGTAAAATTCCTTGTTAAGGTCCCTTCAGTGTGGCCATTATTTTTCCCGTGGATCAGTAAAGGTTTTGTAACCATTAAGATTTTCCAATACTTGTAAGAAGGTTATATAATGAAGTAACTACAGATAAACCTAAAGAACAATTAACAGTTGTAGTGGCTGAGATTTTCTCTCACATCTAGAATAAAGTAATACAGCAAAACAGATTTACATTAGATATTGATGCAGCTTTTTCCTCTAGTTGTGGAACAGTTGAAAGCATATCAATCTACAAATTATAGCTCCTACCCCTTACTAGTGGAACAGATGGAAAAATAACAATCCGAGAATTATAGTTCCAAAACATCCATATACCCCTTGTCTATCATTAATCAGATCACCCCAGAAATGAAATTCCAAACCACTCACGTACACCTTACAAGTCAGAAATCACATCACTTCTAGAAATGAAATTGAAACCAGTCCCAGGTACACCTTACAAGTCAGAAATCACATCACTTCTAGAAATGAAATTGAAACCAGTCCCAGGTACACCTTACAAGTCAGAAATCACATCACTTCTAGAAATGAAAATTGAAACCAATCCCAGGTACACCTTACAGGTCAGAAATCACATCACTTCTAGAAATGAAAATTGAAACCAATCCCAGGTACACCTTACAGGTCAGATATCACATCACTTCTAGAAATGAAACTGAAACCAGTCCCAGATGCACCTTACAGGTCAGAAATCACATCACTTCTAGAAATGAAATTGAAACCAATCCCAGGTACACCTTACAGGTCAGAAATCACATCACTTCTAGAAATGAAAATTGAAACCAATCCCAGGTACACCTTACAGGTCAGAAATCACATCACTTCTAGAAATGAAATTGAAACCAGTCCCAGGTGCACCTTACAGGTCAGAAATCACATCACTTCTAGAAATTAAATTTGAAACCAATCCCAGGTACACCTTACAGGTCAGAAAGCAGATCACTTCTAGAATAATAGTTCCAAACCACTGGTTATAATGTTCTATATTGACCATAAATATTTCAACCTTATGAAAGTGTTAGAAGTACAGATTTGTCATTACATTTAGGACACTTATAAATGCAACTGTGCATCATATTTCTTACTTCAAGAACTGTCAGCAAATGTAACATTACATACCATATTTTATGTTCTTGACTGTGTTTGTGTTTGGACACCAGAAATTATCTGGCCAAAATAATTTTTTGTACCATGTACATTTAAGGTGAATGTTTTATAAAATAAATTTTTGAACTATTGTTTTCAGAAACAAGCGAACAAGACCTCACATATTGTTTTCAAGCAAAATCAGTAATCACATCCCCTTGAATCATTACTTACTTACCAATTACTATACATGCAACATCATAAATAGTATTATGTATTATTTATAGGTAAATTGAAAGCAACAACATGATTCCCTGCATCAGTATTTAAAGAAGCAAAGTTTATTCATGTCAATTCATGAGTTTAGGGTACCTAATTATCTCATAAAATGATTGTGCCTGTTTGTGCACACTACTAAGCGACAGTCTCTGTCTTAAGTGCGGCCCATTGTTTGTAAGATATTCATGTCATTATCACTGGAGTTGTCACTGTAAATATTATCATCATTCATTATTACTGGAGCTGTCATTGTAAATATTATCATTATGTCATTATCACTGGAGTTGTCATTGTAAATATTATCATCACATCATTATCACTGGAGTCATTGTAAATATTATCATCACGTCATTATCATTGGAGTTGTCATTGTAAATATTATCATCATGTTATTATTACTGGAGTTGTCATTGTAAATATTATCATCATGTCATTATCACTGGAGTTGTCAATGTAAATATCATCATGTCATTATCACTGGAGTTATCATTGTAAATATTATCATCATGTCATTATCACTGGAATTGTCAATGTAAATATCATCATGTCATTATCATTGGAGTTGTCAATGTAAATATTATCATGTCATTATCACTGGAGTTGTCAATGTAAATATCATCATGTCATTATCACTGGAGTTGTCATTGTAAATATTATCATCATGTCATTATCACTGGAATTGTCAATGTAAATATCATCACGTCATTATCATTGGAGTTGTCATTGTAAATATTATCATCACGTCATTATCACTGGAGTTGTCAATGTAAATATCATCATGTCATTATCACTGGAGTTGTCATTGTAAATATTATCATCATGTCATTATCACTGGAATTGTCAATGTAAATATCATCATGTCATTATCACTGGAGTTGTCATTGTAAATATTATCATCATGTCATTATCACTGGAGTTGTCATTGTAAATATTATCATCATGTCATTATCACTGGAGTTGTCAATGTAAATATCATCATGTCATTATCACTGGAGTTGTCATTGTAAATATTATCATCATGTCATTATCACTGGAGTTGTCATTGTAAATATTATCATCATGTCATTATCACTGGAGTTGTCAATGTAAATATCATCATGTCATTATCACTGGAGTTGTCATTGTAAATATTATCATCATGTCATTATCACTGGAATTGTCAATGTAAATATCATCATGTCATTATCACTAGAGTTGCCATTGTAAATATTATTATCATGTCATTATCATCATGCGCAAAATACAGTCAAAACAAAATCAATGTGGTTGATCTTTTTGTGACAAGGAACACAATGGATTTGGCATTAGTTTAGTTATTTGCATCTTCATGATCAAATTATAAATTATTTTTAGAAGTAGGCACTATGCTGATTATCCTGAATTGCTGAGACAGTTGTAAATACAACAACAGGAATGGACTCTTGCCTGTGGGATAGGTTCAGTTTTAAAGGTATCAATTAACTCTTACCTGTGGAATAGGTTCAGTTTTAAAGGTATCAATTAACTCTTACCTGTGGGATAGGTTCAGATTTAAAGGTATCTATTAACTCTTACCTGTGGGACAGGTTCAATTTTAAAGGTATCAATTAACTTTTACCTGTGGAATAGGTTCAGTTTTAAAGGTATCAATTAACTCTTGCCTGTGGGATAGGTTCAGTTTTAAAGGTATCAATTAACTCTTACCTGTGGGATAGGTTCAGTTTTAAAGGTATCAACATCTGGAACAGAATTCACCTGCCTATAAGTCACATGCAGATGTAACCTAAGATCAGCTCTTATCACAGGGCAGTTATAGGTGAAACTGAAAGAATTTACTGTGGGACACATACAGGTGAAACCACTTTTTGGAGTAAAATGTTCTTCAACATCTCTTACCTGATCATACTATGTTATAAGAACATACACCACATCATAAATGAAGCTTAACTCTAATCTAAAAAGGACATTCACTATGGCTTTCAGCTTGACCTTTCAAAAAATGCCGTAAAAGGTCTTTAGCTTCAAAAGACAGAAGTCAGATGAGTGTGGTCTCCCCTTGGATGGAGGATTTTGGCATCAAATCCTGTCAATCAAATAATGAATGACTGGCATCAAATCCTATCATGTCATGAATAGAGAAGATGTGCATGTGTTTCCAGGGATGTAACAAGGGTATGGCTTGGGCAGGAATTCCCATATTTTGATCATGCAAGTATTATTGAAAAAACATTTTTTACTCCAAAAATGTCATTTTCTTGAAAAACACTACCCAATCATAATAAATTAGGAGAATATATAACAGGTGAAGGGAGTTAAAATGTACATCCCCTTATCCCACTGTGAACCCTGGCTCTAGTCCTGTAACATGTACAGCAGCTTGATATCTCATGTAAAGGTGTAAAGATAGGACTTGGTTTAGCACATGGCCAATATGTGGAAGTTACTTAGAGAAAACATTGCACTCCTGCAAGTCCAAAAGAAGCAGAGTCCTGCATTGTTATGAAGCTGCTGAAAAACCTAAGAAGGTAGCATTATTGATGTAGGTCTCCTCAAATGAAACTTGGCCCTTTTGGTTGAAAGGTCTCCAAGGTAAAAGCCTGAGAAAGTCATCTCTGATCTCCATCCCATAGCTTTAATGATGTCATTTAGAAAACAGTTGTGTTGCAAGTAGAAATAGCCTTAATCTTGTCAGCTGATATTTGTAAGAAATCCATCTGGACTTGGGTTAGTTCCAAGTGCCTCAGCAAGCAGAAATCCTATCACCACTTTAGTTGCTAAAACATTCCAAATTATGTGATAAATTTCTTTTTTTCACTTTGGAGGGATGGATTTACAAGGTAGTGGATTTTCTCAGTTCATAACATGATCCAGTGATGTATTTGAAGAAAAAAACTAAAGAATTTACTTTTTTCTTGTAAGACAGATCCAGATGTGATTAAGAATTCACCCTTATCTGTAAAATAGGAACAGATGCAAGTATAAGAATTCATTCTTATTTGTTAGACATAAACAAATGTGATGGTAAGAATTTACCCTTTCTTGTGAGACCAGGACCCTCACTCTTACCTGTAAGACAGGTACAGTTGTAACCTGCAGGAGCAGACCTACATATCCCACCATTGTAGCATGGTTGTGAAAGACAATGATTCACTTCCAATTCACAATTCCTTCCATAGTAACCTGAAAATTAAAAACAAACTTAAATATTATTACAGTGTGAGTAAAATATGAAGCACAGTCTTAAAAATAATGAATCTGTAAAAGTCATCAAGAAAGCATGCACAAAATGTAGCAGCATACATAATGGAATGCACTTGGATTAATTGTACAAAAGGTAGCAACATACATAATGGAATGCACTTGGATTAATTGTACAAAATGTAGCAACATACATAATGGAATGCATTTGGATTAATTGTACAAAAGGTAGCAACATACATAATGGAATGCATTTGGATTAATTGTACAAAAGCTAGCAACATACATAATGTAATGCACTTGGATTAATTTTGATTTCATAAAATCAAAGCATAATAGGTAGAGATGTCTAATTTAAATGACTCTAATGTATTTTGATCCTCAAAGGTGCAAATGTTTGTTTTTTGGCTGAAATTTCTATTATTAACTGATATATATCTACTGAATAGTTTAATTACTGAATTTCTGCACAAAAAAATAAACAAGAAAAGTTCAATGTTAAGTTGCATTGAAGTAAAGAATATTTATGCATGATAAACAAATGTTATGTTATGGGACATATCCAAAATGACCAAATAGCCAAATGAATTTGTTCTGCCTACTCATTGTTATATCAACTTCAACCAATCTCAAGATTTTCTTTAACAAATCTACACATATATTTAACAACTTTTAGTGAATTATGAAGATCTGGTCAAAACTGAATGAAAAAGCAAATTTATAGCAGTGTACATAGTATATAATAAAACCTGTACAAGTTATCTTCTTATGGCAGTTATTGCGCTCAGACAACATAAAAAACAGTAAACAGACAAATGAGCAGGGTTATACAACTAGCTGGCAATCTGATTGGTCAGCATTCCATATGGATCACTGATAAGTCAAAACTGATTTAGAGCTGTTGATAGACCATTTTCATACATAACACTGTCTCTCATGCATAAATAAATAATTGGACATCAATACAATTATCCATCCCATGTTATGTTTACAACAACCTTAATTTATCATGAATGCAATAACACCATTAATGTCTCTAAAATAACCTTGATGTTTTTTCCTAGATTTTTCTTGCAAGGGAGAATATACATTAATAAATGGTTGCAAAGATCAAAGAGGTTACTACAAAATTAATGAGCATTCAAATAACTGATTATGCCTTAAATCAAAAGGGATTTGATATGAATGCAGAACTTTATTTGTGGGCAACCTCAGTCCTTCCATGCTATCAATTTCACAAAGACTTACCTTTAGTACATTCACAGTAGTAGTCATGGAATCGAATTGTACAGTTTCCTCCATTTCTACAAGTATTACCATTACAAAGGTTGGTAGCTGTGTGGAGAGAAAAAATAATTTCAACTAATTTTTTAATATGAATACATAATTGAGACAAACATGTCAAGAAATTCTAAAATAATTGCCTCATCAAGATTTTAGGAGCAATTACCTGTGTTTAAGGAACACTTTATATCCCAAGCAGATAAAGCACTCTTTCAATGTAAGGCCCTTCATTACAACATGGTAACTGTTCCTGTTATATGGCAAATATAGTCATGGATCCCATTTCATTAAAATGCTAGTGAAATTGTATCCGGAACCATATGTCCTCTCTTGTAAGTCAATATTTTTGTACTAAATATGAGTCATGCAGTGTAGATCTCATCTTATATGTGCCAACATAAGCCAGATATTTTTCTCAAGTGATGCTTCCTAAGTTATCTGCCAGTGCAGATGGTTCGATCAGCCTTTGGCTTGTGAGGGCAGCAGTGAGCTTGTTTTCAGGTTGACAATCTTTCTGATCGAACCATGAGTTTGATACTTGTTCAGTGCCAAGGAAGGTTCTTTGTTTTCCCAGGTGACAATCCTCTGATCAAGCCACACATTTGATACTTGTTCAGTACCAGTAACAGAGAATGGTTATTTGTACTCTGTGATCTTGCCAACATTACTGACACCTGTTCAGGTGCATCATTTAATAGATTTTGGAAAAAGTACGATCGAAGAGTCACTTATAGAACCCAAGTTAGAACCCAAGCTCAGTCACCACACAAGCACATGCATGACAGTAACATGCATGACAGTAAAGTTAAGGACTCATGGATGATATTTACAAGGACTAGATGACAATGGAAGATTTCAGAACTTTATTTGGCCACTCAATGTGGATGAATTCTATGGCTTTGTACCAGCTGACATTAGACAGTGACATAGGATACTGTGAATCAAACAAGTGTGGACTTGACTTTCATTGTTTATTTGTATGACTTGTGGAATTAACATATTACAGGATATTGTGAATCACTATTCATTCTGGGTTATTGTTTTCATACTGGTATGTGACCTATGGTACAATTCATGAATTTTTCATACAAACAGATTGAAAATGTCAAGCATTATGGATCTCTAAAGATTCTATGACGTCATAATGGGCAATATGTAAGATGTCAATTTATTTGTGACATATTCAACTCAATAACATAATTGTATTTTACGCTGGTTTTGTCAGGGTTTTTTTCTTCATATTTATCTATCCATCCAGTCTGGCATCTTTAGTTTTCCAAAGTGCAACTCTGACTAATGATAAGTCACCCTTTCAGATGGATCTGACTAGCAAATACACTGTGATTTATTGGAGGATAAAAGAGAAATTAGAATTCTGCAGCTTTAAAAAAAGGGAGGGGATAATTTATAGTTCAGGAAACTTGTATTTGAGTATATTTGATACTTTATTACAAGGTGGTCCCACTATTCATTATAAGGTGGTTTCGTTGTAAAGCAAAATACTCTGCATCTTTCATGAACATTGTTATAATAAGGGAGTACTGTATTTGTTGCAATCAGCCTGACGAGATGGCCAATGAAACAAATCTTGTGTGAGCCAAAGCACGCTTGCCAGCCAAGATAACTGCTCATATTCCTCTCTCTGGAAAAGTTCTCTCCCATATCTGAATCTACTGTAACAAAATAGGCAAATGATTGCCCGCTGTTTTCAATCATTGTAAAACAAAATTAGCAATGCTTATTACTTAGTTTGTCACAAAGACTTTAAAATACTTTATATTAATTTTAATAATTCATTAAATAATAACTGATTCAGTTTGTTGCATGTCATAGGCTTTCATAACATTTATCAAACAGGAAATGGGAATAGAGGGGACACTGAGACCAAAAAGGAAATTTTTAAGTAAATTATGTTCCTCCAAAAATACTTACCTGATCACACTAATATTAGGAAATTACTCTCTGCTACCTCTGAATCCAGCCCTCCCTGAAAGACCAAAAATATTTTCCCATCCATATATAATACAGATGATAAGAAGTCACTCTTAGAGATTAACCCTACTTGTTCCTGCTAGGTGACAACTCGTATTCTGGATGTTTACTAGTGTAAGCTTGAACTAAACCTGCAACAGGATGCTCACATTTACATGGAAGGGTGTGAAGGATTTCTGTTGTTGTTTTGGTTTGTAATGCCATTTGTCATTGCATGATAAGCTATACATGGTGGCCAGTATAACTGTTGGAGGTAAATTTCTGCTATATATGAAGATTGTGGTAAAATCCTGCTGGATGGATGTTCATCATCTACATTAATGTTCACTGAGGCCTTGACCTTATGTGCAGTATTAACTGCAAATGCCGGACTGCATTCCGATGAAGGCAAAATTCTGTACATCTCTTTGATTGCCATCTTAAAACTGAACTCCATCCTTTCCATGGTTGGATCATAAATGTTCATGGAAGTCCCTATCAATCCTCACCTCCGTAACACCCAAAATGTTGTATTCCTCCTGTACACTCTGTGTTCTGGAGTAGAGCATTATGTATGGCAGTGATAATGCCAAATCACCAATGCATACAAATAGCTCTACCTGTTGGATATGCTAATGCGGCCAGCCAAATGATGTCCAGCATGGACTGTGGTCCATCTGGGGAATGCTGGTCTAGCATGGTTGGTTGGGACAGGCAGATGGCTCCAATTGTGATAAGGAATACCATGTACTGGTATCATGGATATGCTCAGTTTTGGTCATTCAGGGCAGTAGGTGAGTGCATGACGTCATCGCTTTAGGAACTATCAAGCCATGTGCATTTCACCAGCATGGATGGTTGGCAGCTGGGACAGTGCACAGTGAATGATATACAACTTGAAGGCCCATCCCGCCAACAAAGCCAGAAGGTGACCTTGAACACTGGCTTCAATGTTACTAACTCCATGTACAAGTGGAGATATGAACTTATGTCTAATGAGCTGCCAAATTGTATTTACAATGGATCTAGTTTTGTCCAATTTGCTCATTGCTGTATTATACATGGAATATGGCTTCAGCAGAATCACTTGGTAAGTCTTTGACAGGATGTGAAGTAATCATCGCTATAGGCACTGTTGTAAATATCTTCACTGGAGGTAGGGCTGAATCTCTATAACCCTTATAATGATTCCACATTTGGGTGAATATTTAATACTTTGTGTTCAGAAGTTTTAGAACATGTCACTTTCTGTAACGGCCCTTCAAATGCATTTTCAAAATGTTGAACCAAATATCTTCTTCCTACAATGCACACATTCTACAGGTGTATGAGAACATTAGGTTGTCCTCCATGACTTTAAAGCATTAGGACTTGACTGACATTTCTGTGCTGAAGAAGACAAGAATAAAAGTGAATTCAATGGTTCCCCCCTTTGAATGGCTCTCCCAGACCAGCAGCCACCTGCATATTACACCAGAGTCACTTCCCACCAACAAGTCTGCATTCCAAAATACCCCTCTAGGGAGCCACACCTATAACATGACCAGCAGCCAGCATATTAGTGCAGAATAATGTCAAAATTACCCTTCACAAGTGGCCATATTATTTCCAACATGCTGATTAAGTACCCAACTTTAATCCATGCAAATGGGTAAATAATTCAATTATCCTTTGCACTATTTGATCTACATATATCAAGTTTTGTCACTTTGATAATTGCCAGGTATTATCCTAATTGTAGAGATTACAATAGCAAACAGCTGATAAACTCAGTATGGATCAAGACAAGCGTGAAAATGATGTTAGTCTTTATTACCTCCCTTTGATGTTGGGTTTTTCACTTTGACCATAATTGGCAATTATTACTGTCAATAATTATGAAAATTACAAAAGCTAATAGCCGTGAAGCAGTGTAGTTTTAAGCACAAATCTGTGAGATACAAACATAATATGATAACTTTCTGGGTTACTTCCACATAGAGAAAAGCAAAATAAACTCAGCAGGATACCAGACTATCACCAAGAAATCAAAAGACATGATCACTTCCTCTACAAACACAGGGCATTTGCTTCAATGCTAAAAATCAATACTTATACAGTTGGCAACAAATGAGTAAATTGTTGCAAAAAGTTCAACAGGTTGTCAAGGAAAAGAAAATTCTTAAATTTATAAGAAAAAGTAAATTTAAATAATTAAAATCAGTGAAAAGATATATTGCCTGAGGATCCTTGGCAAAAAAAAGTGATGTCCAAAAGACTAATGAAAATTAATGCTGTACATGATAAGGAAAATATTCTGCACAAGTGAAAAAATGGAATGGATAGAGAAAGAAAGACTGTTATAGCCTGGAGATGCTTGTATCATAATTTAAACAACAGGTTTTTCAAATAGTTTTGCACTGTGCATTCCAAGAACATTGCATCTGCAGGATGTAAGATTCAAGAAAAGGAAATAAATGTTATCAGTTAAAATGAGACATGACAACTTTACTGCAACTGAAATTATTGCGGAAGTGTAAGTTCTTCTGGTGAGAAATTTGAGATCAACAGTAATTGGAAACTCAAGGACCCCAAGGATCTTTAAGGGATATGACAGTAAAATACATTTTGAGACTGACATATGAGGCAAATAGAAAAGCATGAATGACAGATAAGTGAGTGATTAATTTTTAAAAAATCATGAGATGAAAGTTGTTATCTATATTTATACTGAGTGCTTAATTTTTGTCCATGATTGTATATTGTACTTTAAGATAATGGTAATTTGTAAGCAACATGCTTACATATCTACTTTTTGTCCATGATTGTATATTGTAAATAAGATGCTGACATGTGGCTTTTTGAGATCAGAATATTCTAGAAACAATCTTGTTTACAATTTGATGGAATTTTCCAACTTGAAATGACTCACATCTAGGGAATTACAGAATATTATATCATGTCTTTGATCAAGTGAAACATGTTTAAATAGAGACTTTGTAAATAAATTAATTCATTCCACTTTCATATCAGTCTTTGGGAATCAAGGATCAAGGTTTGCAGTTGTGTTAAGATATTATATCAGATGAATTATTTTAAATCATTCACTGAAATTACTAAAGTGTTCAATGACTGGATTAACATATTTTTTAGTATTCTTAAGAAGTCATTCAAAGACATTCTGGATTGCATCATTGTGATACAACAGGACATTCTGGTCTATTGGAATTCATACTGAACATTGTATACTTTGGGACTTATGATAGAAGATTTAGGATTATTTGGGACTGAATCACAATACTATCTTTTTAATCTTCACTTTGTATTCTAGGGAAGTAAAAAGTATATTTTTTGTTATATGCTACTACTGAATTTACCTATTATAACCGTCTTAGTCAACAGTCAGACCTAGTGTTCATGTTTTGTTTGTGAATGGCATACTTCTGCACCTATTACTTTTTTGGCTGACATAGGACTAATTATGGTCTAGTAGATCAGGTTCTGTGGGCTTAATGCTATTTATCAGCACATTATAGGCTAGATATGGTGGCCAGTAGAGGATAGAGGAAGAACCCCAGGAAGAATCACTAACTCAGGTGAAGCTACTGGTAAGCTTTCTTGCATACCCACATTGGCCAAGCCAAGACTTAAATCCATGCAGACAGAAGTGAGATGTCAATGATCTGTAAAGGCAAGTGCTTAAAACCACCTGTCCACCTGGGGTCGCTCTAAGGGAAAAAGTGTTGGATTTATATTCATAAAGGTGGATGTTTGGATCTCACATGGGACCTAAATATTTCTTGTGATAAATTTATCATTGTGTGTTTGTTGCAAGAACCCATTTTATCAGAGCTTAATGTTCTGATATGCTTTTGATAAAATAAACTTTGGTCTTACAATGCACATGGCACAAGGGTGTTAGTTATGTAATTTTGCAATAGCTCAAATGTCATTTTGATAGCTGCTATTAATTGGTTACAAAACATTTTCAGTGCTTCTCAATCATTCCATGCACATCAGACATATAATAACAACAATCAACACTCTGCTCAAATTACACAATAAAATACCTTTCACTACTGATTTATAGCACTGTACTAATTCACATTACATTTGAACCTAATACTGATAATGCTTAAGTGTTGATTCATTTTATTTTGACATTTTATTGGTAGGTCAATAATGATCAAATTGAAAGGTTCTGATGATAAAGAATATGTTTATATGATATAACTGAATGTGCAGAAATGATGAGACATACACTAATGTTTTTATTTTATTTATTATTTAGATCACATATAGCCAAAATACACTGTGTTATGTGGAGATATGCATAAATATCAATAAAACTGATGTTAAGAAATTTTGCTGCTTTTCTCTACTTGCTACAAATAAAAGGCATTATTGTTTTGAAAGTGTGTGAAATTCCAGTGAAGTATTGTTTTGAAAGTGTGCGGAATTCCAGTGAAGCATTGTTTTGGAAGTGTGTGGAATTCCAGTGAAGTATAATGTTTTGAAAGTGTGTGGAATTCCAGTGAAGTATTGTTTTGAAAGTGTGTGGAATTCCAGTGAACCAGTACGAAATAATTAGGCAGATTCCACCTGGAACTTAAGCAGACTCCAGGCGGAATCTGCCTAAAATGTTAAAAATCTGGTTAATACAAAGGCGGACATGGAAAATTTGAAAAGTCAAAGATGAATCTATCTAAGAGTCCATCTAACTCTAAGATGGACTTTTGTCAAATTCCTGGTATAAATACAACTTTAGGCATAATTTTGGACTTGGTTGATTTTCCACCCACCATCTAGGTGGAATTAGGAACTTAGTCACTGGCATCTATTATATGAAAGGAGGTTAATCTGGACTTAGTTTATTTTCTAACCAACATCTAGGCGGAATGAAGAACTTAGTCATTTACATCAGTTAAAGAAGCCATAATTAGGACTTGGCTTTTGTGTGTCTGTAAAGTTAAATGACCAAAAATATAGTGATATTTTGTGATTGTAATATCACTGACAGTTCAATAAAAATATCAATAAGACATAATAAAATGTATTGTTTCTGGTACAATTTGAATGATTTTCAGCAGCATTTATATTTCCTGTTTCTGATAGCTGTAAATTTTTATTGTTTATTTTGGGCACAATTTATAACTTCTTTCCACAGCTTTTCTTGTTAAATTTCTTTTTCAAATTTGTTGTTGTTGTTGTTGTATTTTTATTTAACTTCAATTGGATTTAACTGCCCTCAAACAAGTTTTCATCTTGTTTTCTGTTTTAAAACATAATTTTGCTTTTCTCCTGATCTGAATTTCCTCGATATGGACCCATTT
This sequence comes from Sinohyriopsis cumingii, assembly GCA_028554795.2. Lineage (NCBI taxonomy): Eukaryota > Metazoa > Mollusca > Bivalvia > Unionida > Unionidae > Sinohyriopsis > Sinohyriopsis cumingii. Next base: position 43,603,267 of record CM068826.1, on the reverse strand, counting down.
TTTAATATCGTCTCTGGAACTCTTTTTTAAATACTGCTCTATCCAGTCCCATTCCACAACGAGCTTTCAAGTAAGTATTTGTTCCATTTATTGTTTAACAGAGGATCATTGTATAAAGCTTTCTGATTGTCAACATTTTGTAATTGCCCAATGAATCATTGCGTAACAGAAACTGATGGGAAAGAGCATGTTTACTAAACATGGCGATTTGAATTTTCGAGCGGGACAAGAGATTGAATAACCATTTGAAAAATGTGCGGCAATGAGAATACCCTGAACGCAAATTTGATGGGAACATAACTGGTCAATCTGTATGAAAACTGAACGCCAGACAAGCATTTTGCTTTTTGTGCCATAAAGAGCTTTACAGTAGTGGCTAACGTGCTAAATAGGACAAGGAATTGAATCGGGACGATTTCGAAGTAATATACAACTCCAAACTGATTAACTTCAGAATTTAAGGAGGGACAATGTGTAGATCACTGGTGGGAATTGTTGCCAGATATCCATGTCTATCAAAGATAGTCATATCTTTGTGGAATTTTCTTGGCGAAAAGTAGAATCTACTTTCAATCTCATGAGGCATTATTGTGCATATTATCAAAATATTCTTGGTGTGTTGGAATTCAGTGTAAAATAAGAGTTATTATATCATGATAAACGTTTGTCGCGGCTGCTATTGGAACAAGGACTAACTCAAGAAACCACAACAGCATCATAGTTTGTGCAATCAAAAATCCAGTCTACAGTACAAGTGACATAAGGCAGGCTCCTAGCTTTTCTTCTTCTCATAAACAAATTGTCTCAAATGGATGCTTTTCTGTAATTTTGCATTATTTTCACAGCTGAATTTTTCTATGCAGATTAATATTTTATATTTTATATATGTTAAATGTGTTCACAGATGCCTTTGCATATGTTCCAGGCTTGGTACTTTGATTTTTAAAACCAATTAATTATTTAGTGTCAGATACTTCATATCATGTTGTATATACTGTATATGTTGTACATCACAGATAGAAGGCCTCAAGGTAGATTAGTTATGTAACTAATTGAATTACCTTCTCTAAATAAAGTCATTATTATTATTATTGTTTTTATTAGTATTAACTCCCGTTTCTCTTGCCTTGGATGTCATATAATTACAACATCAGTATAATTGTTTTCATGCACACTTAAATATCACTTTGGTTAATAAAGTCCTGTTAATTCATATCCATTATTTCTTTGAAACCTGCTGAAATGTCTGAAACACTAAAAAAAACTTCAGTAAAATACTATATAATTATTAAAATTCTAGTGAAATCTTACAAAAGTTTTAGTCAATTTATTTGTGAAACCTCACAAATATTTCAAAGAAATTTGAGTGAGACCTCAACATAATTTCATTGAAAGTTTTGGTCAAAATATGTGTGAAATCTCACCAAACTTTAAAGTGAAATGAATATTACTAAGTGATGCCATGTTGGATTAAATTTGGTATGCAAGAAAGAAAATGGCATTGCCCCTTAGGACAAGTAAAACCTAAATCTTATTTGATAATGTCTGTCAAAATAAAATGTATGATCCATTTTAAATATTACTGTGAATATTTATCATTGATTCCCAAAAATATCTAAAAATCATTAGGTAGTTTAATACATAATAGAAATCTGAAGTATATTTTTTATGGTTTAGGCAGAAAATGCTTTAAAAAACCCGTCTGAAATCTGCCTTGACATTTTCATTATTGGATGGGGTTTCTGCAGGTATTTCCATGTAATTAGGCAGAAATAAAGATTCCACCTAGTAACAGTAATTTCAAGCAATATTCCACCCTGAATCTGCCTAAAAGTGATAATAAGGGGAATCTAGGCTAAATAAGCGGAATAAACAGATTCTGCTTAGTAGACGGAATAAACAAATTCCACCTAGTAGGTGGAATAAACTAATTCCGCCTAGTAGGTGGAATAAACAAATTCCACCTAGTAGTAGACAGACTAATTTGCATATTTCAGGCTGTATTCCACCCTGAATCTGCCCTGAACCCACCTACAATTTATAATAAGTGGAATCTAGGCTTTAACCGATTCAGCCCCGATCCCGTCTGTAGGCGTGATGAGGCTGTACCCTACTTCAAAGCCCTGCAGCATCAAGGCCATTTAAGATAGACCAACGTGGATGGTATTAAAAAATAGCAGACAGATATAGCTCTAAAATGATATCAAATAATCTGGAAGTTCTAGTTGCACTACAAAATACAGTTAGAAAAAGCTCATTTTTTGGACCCGTTTTTTTTTCACCCAAAACTCGCTCGAGATCGGAATGTGATTTTGTGTCCAGATTTTAGACCTTTTGGCCTCAGATCTAAGGCATACCAGTCTTAACTGCACACAGACAGGTCTATTAAGCAAAAAAAAAAAAAAAAAAAAAGAAAAATAAATAATAAAAAAAATCCGAAATAGCACCCCAAATCTTGTTCCTACGCACATTTCAGGCAAAAACGACAAAAACCTCTGGGGCCGAATGAGTTAAGTGAAATCCACTTCAAATTCCACCTGTAATCTGGTTAAAGTCAGGGTGGAAGTATTCATACAGGAAGCATTGTTTTGAAAGTGTGTGGAATTCCAGTGAAGTATTGTTTTGAAAGTGTGTGGAATTCCAGTGAAGTATTGTTTTGAAAGTGTGTGGAATTCCAGTGAAGCATTCTAGGATGAGGAAAGTGACTATGAGAATGACAAAACCTGTGAAGATCAAATAAAATAATCAAACAGTGCATTATATTACAAACTGTGTAATTGCATTTCACAATGGAATATGACCTTGCTACAAATAATGTTAAAACTGTGGACATAACTGTTAGAACTACTGTATTGTGTTGTGTTAAAAGTGTTCAATGATGATGTGATCTGAGCCATTATTATAAGAGAATTGTAAATACATATTGATCAGTATTTATAATATTCTTTTTTAAAATGTTGCTAGCAAAAGTGTATATCACACTGATTCCACAACATGCATGGGATATTTAAATGAAAATATTGAATTAGTCTGTTTCTTATTAATGTGTTATTACTTCTATGTGTGATCCCCTCCAGAAAAATACACTTTCTTGCTGCAAAAAGGGTGCCCATGTAAGAGGCAGACCATTGTACAACAAATAGACAAAGTGCTCAAATAGTTTCATATAAGTAAAAGGTGCTTAATAAAGTGCAGTTTAATGGTGCGAGACAAATACACTGGTGAAACTACGAGTGTTAATGATCAGTATCACATTGCCAATAATGACCCGGAAAAAAATGCATTCATATGAAGAAAAAAAAATCACCAGCAAAGAGAGATGCTGTTTACATCATGTATAATGACCCAATGAAAACAATGTTGGGTGGTCAAAGCTGATTATAATCTGGCAAACACCTAGCAGGAGCAGTGGCAGTTAATTTGAAAGAGTTACTTCCCTTTGTTCACATGATGCATAGCTGAAAAGATTGATGCTTTTCTTTGTCTTTTAGGGTGGATTGCATTGGGAGACTGCAGAGAGGACATTTCTGATGCTAGTACTAATAGGATTGGGCAATGTATTTGATGGATAAATAAAAACTAAAGATGCCAGATAAAGAATGATACATACCAGCATCCTTACAATCGGTGAGATTTGTCCTTCCAATACCATCTGTATATTGACCATTAGCACACTCTATACAAAAGGTCTGGCCTGGGCTCGGCTGATAATGATGCAGTGGACATGTTCGGCATGTGACACTATTTCCATATCCATTGTATGAGAAGTAGCCTGCAGGGCATTGGGCTTGTTAAATGGAAGAAAAAAATTATATTTATTGTTTGGCTCTGCCAGAAGAAAATAAATGAATAAATAACTTTTTTTTCTCCAGTGCTAGGTTCAGTCTGCAAGTCAGCCATTTATCATTTATAAGAATCTCTGAAATAATTCAACTGTTAATAAGTTTATACAAATTTTGTGTAAAACAATGCACAAGAATAAATAACCACCACAGATGTTGAAGATTTTGCATTGTGGTGAAACATATGGAACAAGGAATAAAAACAAACATTTCTGATAAACACACAGGAATTCACAAAATACAAGCATAACAAAAAAAAACAACAGTCCGCTGGAAGGACATGTACTTGACTGGTCAAAAACAATGTCCAGGAATTTACAATAAGACAATTTATACTTTTTAAACCCTGAATGTTGCTACCATCCTTGATTATTCTGTGCAATATCAAGCTATTCAAATCAGCTGCTGTGACAGCCATACTGGATATAAGATTGACCCCATTTTCATCTAGGATTAGAAGCCGTTTGGTTAACACCCATGTCAATAAAACCAACCACTCAGTAGAAATAACAAATTAATTTAGATTTTCAGATTATCAAATGTCCACCATGGCATCCATATTCGGGTTTGATCAGCACTGCTTTAATTTAGATATCATAAGGAATCTCCTGGTGGAATCCCCATATTTATTAAAAATTCCCTCTGATGAGTAGTGATAACAAGATTATCAAGGTTCTGGTTGTATTGGATTCTGAATGGCAACATTTTCATTGATATTCAGCTTGATATTACAGGAAGTCATTTGGAAAATCTCCATATCAATATGACCAATGATCTAGGAGGAGTATTGACTAAGATTTTCAATATCTTATAGTCGACATCTTGATGGTCAGGTCAGCCATATCTTCATTTGGAACCATCTAGACATCATAAAAAGTACTTCTGATAACTCCATGTTGATATAATTTTCCATTCAGAAAGATTAGCATTAAAAAGATTTTTAATATGGCTGCCTTGGTGGCTATACTGGACATCAGACTGCACCATTTTCATTAATTAACAATTGGATGTTATGAGTCTTTCAGTGAGAACACCATATTGATATGGCTATTCATTCAGGATGAACAGTAACAGTGAGGTATTCAAAATGGATGCTGAGCAGCCATATTAGACATAAGATCAACACTATTGTCATTTAGGACCAACCAGACATCATAAAAGCCATGTCTGCATTTATAGTAGTTCAAATAACAATAATTTAACAGGAAACTAACTATTCCAAATTTGTTTCCATGGATGTGACTTTCATAATCCATGCCACCAGTGAGAGCTGAGTGCACAAGTCAATCATTAGACTTGTTTTTTGTATCTGTAAACCACATGTATAGTTGGAAACTTAATGTACAAGCAGTCTCACAGTAAAATAGGGAATATACTTTGAATTAAATTGTAGACTTTTTTCTGGCACAGAATGTAGTATATACTTGTAATAAGAAAGCTTATATGTCATCTTATAGTTACTACATTATGATTCTTAGGGTCATCTGCTGGAAACCAGTTAACAAGTTTCACTTGCTATTGGTCAATGCAACCATTTTGCCTTAAAAGTGGAATATTGTTGTGGTAGAATCAAGATAAAAGGCAAATATATGTTATACATTTATAGTTATCATCAGGATAGATCAGGTTACTTACAAAGACATGGCTGAGAACTTATGGCTCCTGTATTCAATGTAATTCCTCCATTTGGACAGGGAGAACAGTATGTGCTATTGATCCAGTAGGTGCTTCTAGGACATTGCCGGCATGGAGGCACTCCACTGTCTGAGATAAAACCTCCACTGCACATAGCTGTGAGACAAAAAATATGCACTTCTGCTTCTGAATCTCATTTTAAAAAAAGACACAAATGAAAGTGTAATATGATATCTAATTTTCAAAAACAACATAAGAAAAGAGACATCATTAACATCACTAGATTGTCAGTGCAATAATAAAATGTAGGGAACAATGAGATTATTCACTGACAACTGGACAGTGGAATTGTACCTATTCAAATATAAAATTCTTTTCAATTATTTTCTTTTCAAACTGGCATTGTATTGCTTTGAAGATTTTTAATGATTTTAAAATCAGAATCAAATTATGTCCCTTTATGTTATCACAGGGGCCCCGAGTGTCCTAGTGGTCTAAAGCAATTTCTGTTATAGATCACTGCCATCTCACCTTTGTCTGCATGACTTCGAGTCTCAGAATCGGCCAATGTAGGTATGTGAGAAAGTTTTCCAGTAGCTTCTCATGGGTCGGTGGTTCTTTCTGGGGTTTTCCCAGGTTCTTCCTCCACCATTAATACTGGCCGCCATGCATAGCCTATCATGTGCTGAAAAATGGCGTTAAACCATACAATAACATCATACCCACAATTCTTCATCATTAAACAGACACATGAATTTTCTGATGAAGTCTAAATTTTCTTTCAAGGGCTTTACTAAAACAGAATTATCATGCTGTCAGATGCCAATATAAGAAATACATATGCTCCATACTATCATTATAATTTAATTTCAAGTATTATTCATTTCATTGATAAAGCCCATTAATGATAAGATTCAATCCATTGATTATAATTTATTTATATTCCTGTGCTGTGCTACTGCAATAATATACTGAAGTGATTTAATATTGATAGAAATAGGCAGTAACTCTATCAAAATTGGATCTGAAAAGATTAAACATCTAATATAACATCTACAAGTAACAGGGAATGTATGTACCAAATGGCATTCAGTTATGTGTAAGGTTTCAAGCCTATTCAGGTTACATGTGTGAATGGATGGACTTATGGAAAAAGGCAAGTATTGTAGGGATCCTGCATCTCAAAGCTGGACCCTATGTTTTCATATCACTGACCATGGGGTCAATGTTTAACGCTACAGGTATGGACAAGTTATCCAACTGTATCTACAAAATTATTAGCAAAGAGCAACTCCATGAAGCAGAGGCTTGATAATTCTCAAAGTATTTTTCTGGAAAAATGGTCCATTCCTGGTCCACATTTATACATATATTTTACTTAACTGGGTTAAAAATGAGTTTTATGGATTTTCATTCATTCTTGGAGGATGGGTGGGCGTGAAAATTGGGTAAAATAACATAATAAATAACTGTCATGTAAATAATTTATTACCTGTTTCTCCATTTCATATATATATATATATATATATATATATATATATATATATATATATATATATATATATATATTGATTGGCAGTAATTGTCTTATCTTATGACCTCATGACCCATCCCAAGCCACAAAGGTATGGAGCTGGAGACAAAATACATGCTGCACGACTTAATAATGGGTGAAAAATAGAGCCCCATTTTGCAAATATTCATCTAAAACTGTAGGATGGGATAGTGATAGTAAGACAGAGTCAATCACAGTGTCTCCAAAACTCTTGAAAAAGCATAGCATTGTTTCAGCCTGGTTTGAGAAAAATGGGCCAATCTAAAAACTGCACCAATGGTATGATCATAATGGGCTAATAGCCCATTTCCATTTTATCTGCATCAAATCTGATATAAATAACCATCTTTGCTTTATACTTCTCATTCATAATGCCTCTACATATACTCTAACAGAGGGAGAAAAACAATTTTCTGTCCCTCCAACATTATGTCACCACTTAAGTGTATTAAATCTTGTTTTTAGCAGAACTTGGTGTATATATTGTGCAAATCCAGCAGGAGATGAATGGAACTGCAGTTCAAAATATGGCACATTTCTCCTGCTGGGCTGACAGAAAATGGCATGTAAGGGTCAACAAGTGGCACTACAGTAAAAGATTCCTTTGGTAATATGCAGGAATAAAACCACATTTTTGTCTTTCTTGTTTGGATGGAGTTCTCTAAAAGTTATTGGCAAGACCTGCATGACAAAACTAGGAGAGTACTGATAATAAAAATGATGGTCCATTACATCTGAAATAAAATGGCTATAATAAGCAGTCTTAGTGACTCTAGCTTATCCAAAACTTATGAAATGCAACATGTTTTGTAACATTTTTAAAACAAATGATAATCAAAATATTAACCAAAGAAAAAAATATTATTTTCAAAATCTGAAGTAATCATAAATTCTGAGTAAAATCCGTCCTTACCAACACAAGCTGTAATATTGTTAGAGCCCATAGCATATGTGGAAAACATAGGACTACAGGAAATGCAGGAACCGGACCCCTCATTGTTCTGGTATGTCCCTCTGGGGCACAAAGAGCAAACGCCTGGGATGGACTGATAAGTGCCCATAGGACAACGCACTGAAAATGATATAAATAAAGAGTGTAATACTGTAGGCCAGCAGTAATTGATATGCATTTTGTAATTACAACAATAAATTCTTTTCCAATTCATCCAACTCAAAACATTGTTGCTTAAAAAAACAAATGGACTGGCCTCAACAAAAAATTTAGAAAATAGTTAAAATACAAGACCTACATGATAGTTTTGTCCCTGGCCTTTGAAAGTCATGCACCTGAGAAACATAGACTTTGCAAAAAATGTGAATGACTTAGTCTCAAACAACATAAAATCATGAAATACTTTAAGTAGACAACACACATCCTGCTAGTGAATGGTGCTTATTCTTTTTGGATTAGCTGTGTTTGGAAACAGATGTGATTATTTCAACCATCTTTGGATTGTAGAATTGCTAAAACCATATTGCACACAGTATGATGTTATTCAGTCACTAATTTGTATGCACAACAGGTGCTTTAAACTGAGGATGATTTATTTAATTAACAAAAATGACTTGACAATACTCAATGCACACAAAAACAACTTGATATTACTCATTGCACACAAAAACGACTTGACATTACTCAATGCACACAAAAATGACTTGACATTACTCAATGCACACAAAACTGACTTGACATTACTCATTGCACACAAAATGACTTGACATTACTCATTGCACACAAAAATGACTTGACATTACTCATTGCACACAAAAACAACTTGACATTACTCAATGTACACAAAAATGACTGACATTACTCAGTGCACACAAAACTGACTTGACATTACTCATTGCACACAAAATGACTTGACATTACTCATTGCACACAAAAATGACTTGACATTACTCATTGCACACAAAAATAACTTGACATTACTCATTGCACACAAAAATGACTCGACATTACTCATTGCACACAAAAATGACTTGACATTACTCAATATACACAAAAATGACTTGACATTACTCAATACACACAAAAATGACGACATTACTCAATATACACAAAAATGACTTGACATTACTCATTGCACACAGAAATGACTTGACATTACTCATTGCACACAAAAATGACTTGACATTACTCAATACACACAAAAATGACAACATTACTCAATGCACACAAAAATGACTTGACATTACACAATGTACACAAAAATGACTTGACATTACTCAATACACACAAAAATGACTTGACATTACTCAATGCACACAAAAATGACTTGACATTACTCATTGCACACAAAAATGATTGGCATGAGGTTATTCAGTCACTAATTTGTATGCACAACAGGTGCTTTAAACTAAGGATGATTTATTTAACAAAAATGACTTGACAATACTCAATGCACACAAAAACGACTTGACATTACTCAATGCACACAAAAATGATTTGACATTACTCATTGCACACAAAATGACTTGACATTACTCAATGCACACAAAATAACTTGACATTACTCAATGTACACAGAAATGACTTGACATTACTCAATGTACACAGAAATGAATTGACATTACTCATTGCACACAAAAAAGACTTGACATTACTCAATGCACACACAAAGGAACTGACTCAGTCAACCTTTTTTAGAATGTTCTTAATTTTTTACATGCTTCAAAGTGGTAAACATGTAAATTTAGTGCTTAATTACAAAAGAATAAAATTCTTAACATTCAAAATGTGTTAGCCTCAAGTGCAACCAGAATTTCATCACACAACTGTGTCTTGGCAAGTGACAGATTTTTCATCAATCTGAATCACTTTAGTTTTAATGACATTGCAGATGTAGATTAGAAATGAAAATTGATAAGTATATTTGTTAAAGGTGAGTTTTACATCACTGTTAATGTAACTTGTAAGATCTGATCTATCAAATGTAGGGCATATGGATTGAAAGAAAACAACATGAAGCTCAGTATTATAATTTCTTCCTTTTAAAGACATTGTTATTCCATACAGTTAAATTGCAACAATGACACAAATGCATGTATTCATATCAAATTCTTGCTATATCATGGTTCAGCACATAGTATGGTTGGTATTGATGGACCCCAAGTACCATGTTATAATGAAGGAAAGCTCTATTTGCATGTAATGGTCAGTTTAAAAAAGTTGAAATAAAAGTTTTTGTCATGTCCTAATCTTCTTATATCATGTAATGTGTTCATTTTCTAGATATCAGACAAAAAAATGTTTTGTTTCTTTCTCTCCTCCCTCATGGGCCCTGGGTAGTCAAGTTGTCTAAGGCATTCATCTTTACAAATTAAAGACATTTCACCTATGTCCATATAGGTTCAAGTCATGGGCTCAGCTAACATGGGTATATGAGAAACAGTTCCAGTAGATTCCTGTGGGTTGGTGTTTCTTCCTGGGTTTATCCCAGGTTATTCCTCCACTAGATAAGCTGGCCACCATGTACAGCAGATCATTGCTTAAAAATGTCATTAAGCTCACAAAAGCACAACTTTTATGGTGCCTCTTATTTTGGTTATGTATGCGTATGTTTACATCATCATGCACCTAAAAGACAGGTTTAAAGCAAGCAACTGCATTAAGGCAATCTGTAAAGAAGTTTTGAAAACATCAAACATCTGAATACTGGAAGTTAGTACAGCCACATATGCCAGGACTGCTAAAATGGTTATCAGGTTATCAATATTTAAATGTATGTTCCAAGCTATTATAGAAACAAATTAACCAACAAGCAATAACACAAACATATTCAAACAGCTTTAAACACTGTAATTTTTAGTTGGGGTAGTGGCACCTGGAAAATACAATTAAGAAAAACACTAAATGATCCCTTTTGACTTGCTATATCACCAAGTGATTCTCCAACATGTTAGCATCAATAAATTATAATTTATCATCATTTAAGCTATCAATGCAATTGGTGTATTCACTCAATATATGATACTCTATGCACTGGCTATGAAGCTGAGATACACTGAACATGTACTTATCTAAACTTGCAACAAGTTTTCTAAAAATATATTTAAACAAGCAGGCTCACATTAGAAATTATTTTACAATTTTCATAAAAAATAATGCATTAGACATGAACCCAAACCAAATGTTTTTAATTATGTAACTGACTGACCTGTTTACCTACCTGTCTATCAATGGACCTAGTTCAAAGACCTGTTTTAAATCCTAAACATTGCTATAACATCAATTTTGGAAAAGTGTTCATGACAAGATGAGGCTGGAGTACCTTACATACAAAATTGTATTGACACAATCATTTTAAAATAATTAAGTACTATGGCTGAGAAAGCAAAGCCAGCATTAACACTTGATACATTTTCAAATGCAAGACTGATGCACCACTGAACTCAATGTGATACCTTGCATGCTGATGCTAACATAGTGGTCATTACTTTGTGATTTGCTTTCAAATGCAAAATAAAAAAATACACTAATTTCTGGTTAATTCGATGAATGAGGCAAATTTCCACAGACAATAAATGAAAAGACTTACACTGTAAATTGCTCTGTGAAATACAAAGGGAAGGTCCAGTTGCAGCTGATTGATAAGTGATGTAACCAGATTGACATGGTTCACAATATGTACGGTTGATGTAGTAGTAGTTCCTTGGGCATTCATTGCAGGGACCAAATCCACTGGATGATGTAAGTCCCACACTACATTCACCTAGCAAGGTATATAGAAACATTGTAACTTATTTAGTCTAGACTTACACCCTCCCCAAATAACCCCAAAACGTATGTATGTATGTTTCAGCATTAAATGGCATGTCAGTACAATAATGGCTATATGGTGCTAATTAGAAGCAAATTCTATAAACTTTAGAGGAAACAGAATTCCAATTTCATAAAACACTTTAGAAAGATAAACCCTTCCTAATAATGCAAACATGAAGTATTAAAAGTTAAAGATAAATGGTAAAAGCTGTTAGTATTCTCTAAAAATAAAAATCCTTTAAGATATATAGTCAAAATTTGTTATGTAAATTGCTTAATAGAGTTCACACAAAAAACTTTCATCTCTCTGATTAAATATATTTCTGTGAAAGCCATTATTTTTTATCTAATACATAATTAGTTATTTCAGTAATAGCATATTTATGGAATATCCAAAAGACACGAAGTGCAAATACAATATTTTTAAAAATGGGAGATAACTCTAAAAGTACTAATTTGACAAAGGCCAAATCGTATACAAGAAAAAAACTGTTATTATGATAAAAATTATTAACCATTTCATCAAGATATCTCAGTTCAAGAGATCCTAACCATTTCATTATGATATCTCAAATGGTTCAAGAGATCCTCACAATTTCATTAAGATATCACAAATGGATCAAAATATCCCAACCATTTCATTATGATATCTCAAATGGATCAAAATATTCTAACCATTTCGTTATCATATCTCAAATGATTCAAGACATCACAACCATTTCATTATGATGTCTCAAACGGTTCATTGAGAGATCCTAACAATTTCATTAAGATATCTGAAATGGTTCAAGAGATCCTAATCGGACAAGAGTATGACTGATTGACTGACACAATTTGCACAAGACGATGGGTTACTCTTAAAATGCTAACACAGTCATCAAACCTACCAATAATGATTTTCACACTTCTACAGGCTAGCTGTGGAACTTATGTTGCATAGCAACTATATATGGTATTCAGAATGCAAACTTTTCTGACCAAGCAACATTGGAATGAAAGTAAGTGATTTTCACCAATTAGTTTACGAACAGCACAAGAAACATAATTATTTTATGCCCTATGTTCAAATTAACAATATGGACTAGATTTCCATCTTCTCTGATCTGACTGCTGATAGAACAGAAGCAGCTCATTAAAAAAATCATTCGTTGTAATGCAAATTTCAAACTTCCTGAATGAATCTGAGGATTTACTCTTATGAAATAATTCCGTACTGCCAAATGTGGATGCTACAGATTAGCCAGACAATCACTGTATCTTGGAGAAGGATGTGCAATCAGACATTTCCCACTAGGTACTCACTTATAAGTTGAGTCAAACTACAAGCAACAAATATCCTGATTTACCATAGCATAACACATCTGCAGATTAGGGTCCATTTTGTTTGTTCTACTGATTAGTCCTAATAAACTTCACAGACCTAGATCTACCAGCACATCATGTGCCAGAAAATCTGGTTCTGTGCAGTTTGCAGTTGGACTCAATTCATAAGGGAGTATATATGGTACACACTTATTTTTTGATGATTTGGAAAAGAAATTCCAAAGGATTGCAATAATTATGAGAAAGTTTACATACTGATACTAAATCTATGAAACATTCTGAAGGATTGCAATAAGTATGAGACAGTTTACACACTGATACTAAATATACGTGACATTCTGAAGGATTGCAATAACTATGAGACAGATTACACACTGATACTAAAACTAGGTGACATTCTGAAAAATTGCAATAACTATGAGACAGATTACACACTGATACTAAAACTAGGTGACATTCTGAAGGATTGCAATAACTATGAGACAGATTACACACTGATACTAAAATTATGTGACATTCTGAAGGATTGCAATAACTATGAGACAGATTACACACTGATACTAAAACTATGTGACATTCTGAAGGATTGCAATAACTATGAGACAGATTACACACTGATACTAAAACTATGTGACATTCTGAAGGATTGCAATAACTATGAGACAGATTACACACTGATACTAAAACTAGGTGACATTCTGAAGGATTGCAATAACTATGAGACAGATTACACACTGATACTAAAACTAGGTGACATTCTGAAGGATTGCAATAACTATGAGACAGATTACACACTGATACTAAAACTATGCGACATTCTGAAGGATTGCAATAACTACGAGACAGATTACACACTGATACTAAAACTATGCGACATTCTGAAGGATTGCAATAACTACGAGACAGATTACACACTGATACTAAAACTATGCGACATTCTGAAGGATTGCAATAACTACGAGACAGATTACACACTGATACTAAAACTATGCGACATTCTGAAGGATTGCAATAACTAAGAGACAGATTACACACTAATACTAAAACTATGCGACATTCTGAAGGATTGCAATAACTATGAGACAGATTACACACTGATACTAAAACTATGTGACATTCTGAAGGATTGCAATAACTATGAGACAGATTACACACTGATACTAAAACTATGTGACATTCTGAAGGATTGCAATAACTATGAGACAGATTACACTGATACTAAAACTATGCGACATTCTGAAGGATTGCAATAACTAAGAGACAGATTACACACTGATACTAAAACTATGCGACATTCTGAAGGATTGCAATAACTATGAGACAGATTACACACTGATACTAAAACTATGTGACATTCTGAAAGATTGCAATAACTATGAGACAGATTACACACTGATACTAAAACTATGTGACATTCTGAAGGATTGCAATAACTATGAGACAGTTTACACACTGATACTAAATATACGTGACATTCTGAAGGATTGCAATAACTATGAGACAGATTACACACTGATACTAAAACTAGGTGACATTCTGAAGGATTGCAATAACTATGAGACAGATTCCACACTGATACTAAAACTAGGTGACATTCTGAAGGATTGCAATAACTATGAGACAGATTACACACTGATACTAAAACTATGCGACATTCTGAAGGATTGCAATAACTATGAGACAGATTACACACTGATACTAAAACTATGCGACATTCTGAAGGATTGCAATAACTACGAGACAGATTACACACTGATACTAAAACTATGCGACATTCTGAAGGATTGCAATAACTATGAGACAGATTACACACTGATACTAAAACTATGCGACATTCTGAAGGATTGCAATAACTAAGAGACAGATTACACACTGATACTAAAACTATGCGACATTCTGAAGGATTGCAATAACTATGAGACAGATTACACACTGATACTAAAACTATGTGACATTCTGAAGGATTGCAATAACTATGAGACAGATTACACACTGATACTAAAACTATGCGACATTCTGAAGGATTGCAATAACTAGGATACAGATTACACACTGATACTAAAACTATGTGACATTCTGAAGGATTGCAATAACTATGAGACAGATTACACACTGATACTAAAACTAGGTGACATTCTGAAGGATTGCAATAACTATGAGACAGATTACACACTGATACTAAAACTAGGTGACATTCTGAAGGATTGCAATAACTATGAGACAGATTACACACTGATACTAAAACTAGGTGACATTCTGAAGGATTGCAATAACTATGAGACAGATTACACACTGATACTAAAACTATGCGACATTCTGAAGGATTGCAATAACTACGAGACAGATTACACACTGATACTAAAACTATGCAACATTCTGAAGGATTGCAATAACTATGAGACAGATTACACACTGATACTA
This sequence comes from Sinohyriopsis cumingii, assembly GCA_028554795.2. NCBI lineage: Eukaryota > Metazoa > Mollusca > Bivalvia > Unionida > Unionidae > Sinohyriopsis > Sinohyriopsis cumingii. The sequence continues at coordinate 43,587,726 of CM068826.1, read as the reverse complement.
AAACTATGCGACATTCTGAAGGATTGCAATAACTATGAGACAGATTACACACTGATACTAAAACTATGTGACATTCTGAAGGATTGCAATAACTATGAGACAGATTACACACTGATACTAAAACTATGCGACATTCTGAAGGATTGCAATAACTATGAGACAGATTACACACTGATACTAAAACTATGTGATATTCTGAAGGATTGCAATAACTATGAGACAGATTACACACTGATACTAAAACTATGTGACATTCTGAAGGATTGCAATAACTATGAGACAGATTACACACTGATACTAAAACTATGTGACATTCTGAAGGATTGCGATAACTATGAGACAGTTTACACAGTGATACTAAATCTATGTGGCATTCTGAAGGATTGCAATAACGATGCGACAGTTTACATACTGATACTAAAACTATGTGACTGTGACAGATGCTGTGGCAACTTAAAATCTGACTTTACAAAACTGAAATATCACATTTCCACATAACTCAGATAAATACTATATTCCTATACATTCTACATTTTAGTAATCAATCTTGCACTCTGTTCCAGGGAAGCAATTCTTATACTCACAACCAAGATCCAAATCCCCAGTTAATCATTTTACAATACCTGCCCTCAAAAATGGTGTGTGTGTGTGCTTTGGATTTTTAAAAGTAACTTTAACAATTTTTCAGTCATATCGATACAATGTCTGCAGTGTGACCATTTATATTGATGTTTAGCAGACATGTAGCATGATGTCCAACCCAGTCACATTATCCTGACACCAGGCCGACCAATCCTAACAATAAACTCTTAATGCTGAGCGCCAAGCGAGGCAGCTGTTTGTACCATTTTAGTAAGTCTTTAGTATAACTTTCATATGACTCAGCTGGGGTTTGAACCCATTACCTCCTGCATACGAAGTGGATGTTCTAACCACTCAGGACACCTAACTGGTTACTAACAAAAGTGTGTATCATCTTCCATTCTATGATAATTCTAGCATGAACAGTGCCTGGGAAATGAATATGACATATGAAATTTTACCCAGGTCATTATAATGTAAATATGGACCATAATGGCCTACCTATGCATGACTGGGTAGTATTCAACAATATACATCCCTCACCAGGTTTTATGCTTCTAGAAGGATAGCCAGAAAAATTCAAAATGTAGGTCACTGTGACTCTTTCATATATAATTGTGATACTAACAGAGATGTATACAACAATGTAATCACTGTGACTCTTTCATATATAGTTGTGATACTAACAGAGATGTATACAACAATGTAATCACTGTGACTCTTTCATATATAGTTGTGATACTAACAGAGATGTATACAACAATATAATGATTCTACCAAGAATAGTTCAAACACAAAATTTGACCAAAGTTTGTGATGCATGAAGTATGTCTCACAGTGATCTAAGGTTCAGTATGTAGTACTCAAGATGCATCAATCACTAAGTTTCATTATTCCATGTACAACAGTATGTATACAGGGTGCAAGATATCTGAGCTATACACAAAATGTACAACATACATGTATATATGAAGTTAGACCCACTTAGACCCCTCCGCATGGGAAACATGCTATGAAACCCCCTCCAAACTGTTACCTGAGACCAAAGAAGAAAGAATGATTGTGATGCAACCAGGCTGTACATATGTAAAACACACCCACATCATAAGGTTCTTTATCATAACACAAATCCCATTATGAGATTATGAATCCCATTTCCTTAAATGTTAGTAAATTTTATATAAAATACTTCATTATTAGACAGATTTCAAAATATGGCAATACAACCTATGACTCACACTAACAGTGTTAATATGACAGATTTCAAAATATGGCAATACAACCTATGACTCACACTGACAGTGTTAATATGATGGATTTCAAAATATGGCAATAAAACCTATGACTCACACTGACAGTGTTAATATGACAGATTTCAAAATATGGCAAAACAACTTATGACTCACACTGACAGTGTTAATATGACTGGTAGATTTTTGTATATATAAATACTGACGCTGGGTTTACTGGATGCAAAAGACTGTGTGGTCTTGAGATAAATGCCAAAACATAAATTATGCTTGCAGTACATGAACTAAATGACACAGTCGCCTTATATTGTAAAGGTGTGGTACTAACAGAGAAGTATACAGTCATTTAGTTTGATTATTCTGATATGTCCAACATGGCTTAATAGAATAAACTTAAAAGACAAAACTGAATCCACAACAGAGGTTGAAAAATGAACTTGAACACTCAATTACTTGAAACCAAGACCATATAATGTTAATGCCCTAAGCCTCCTCCCCAAAGGGTAGTTAGTGTGAAAACCACTCCAAACTGTTGCCAAGGACCCAGGAATAAAAAATGGTTGAGATCCAGTGAGACTGAAAATGTATATTTGATTTTAAATGTGCAGATACCAATACCAGGGGGAGTACAATAGCTCCCCTGAACTTTACAGCAAGCTACAAAATAATGTAGCATTAAGAAGACTAGATTTGTTTTTAACGTGTCTGCTTCCATTGCAGACAAATAAGTAAAAAGTATTTGTACAACACTGAAAAGTTATTGTAATGACCTTAAAACTATTCAAGTTGTCTATATATTGGAAACCAGTATGCTAGCAAAATTCCAGATATGTTTATTGGTGTTTGTGCAATGCTGCTGACAAGCTTTTCAGGATGGATGCATGTACAAATGTACAGATGGATAGCCATTACAAATTCAGGATGCCCATGCTGCAAGCATTGGAGGAACAACAAATAATACTACCATAGCACTGGTTACTGCTGACAGTGCCCATTGAGCTAGTAGTTTTGAAGTCAGGACATATTTTGCAGGTGGTGCTGTTGATAACATCCTGATACTCTCCAAGGCCACACTTTTCACAGGATCTGACTCCTGTTGTCCTATAACCCTCAGGACAATACACTGCAAAATACAATCACATGTTTCACCATAATGCAAGTCATATAGTTCTAGTATCAATGAAATTTTATGAATTAGCACAGTGATTTATAACATTTTTTTCTGAAATTGCTGACTGGCTATCAGTTTATCATAATCAGGCACAGTAAAATGTATGTGATGGGATTATTTTCCTACTTTTACTTTCCACGCAAAAATTATGAATATTTTTCTTTTTTTTTAAATTCATGAAAATTTGGGATGTGTTCAATATATAATGGATATTTGTTTTAAATGAATGAATAACAGATACATTTCATCAAGCTGGTGAAAAAACTTTAGTATTTTTCACCCATGAGGTGAAATATATTTAATTGTTCACTTGGAGCAATCACATTTTATTTTATTTTCAAAGGTATTGGTTAGCAATATGTATAACAGACTGAAGTAGCAGATTTCTTACTGTATTCCACACTACAGTCCCATAAATCTTATAACAAGAATCCCATATTTGTATCTCATTTTGCATACCCACCCCTAACAAATCAAATATAAATGAACTTACAGCAGTTATTTGGATCAATCTTTGACTGTACAGTTCCCAGTGGGCAGAGAAGATCATTGAAGTGCAGACTGACATTGTAAGTATCAAAATTAGCTTGTAGGCTTGGACATTGGGAAACATCAGAATTGAAGGTGGAAATGCCTAGAATATTTTGAGCCTTCATCGTGTTCTGAACATAAGTTTTACATCCATTTAATGCCCAACTTGGCACAGCACTGCTGGCTGAGTAGATCTGGACTGTGAAATTCACAGATACCTGAAAAAACAGAAGTCTGAATCCAACAAATTGCCAAATAATTGGTCATTTCTTGATTAAACAAAAGTAAATAATGACTAAATAAACCTTTCAAACAATGCAGTTATTTGAACAGAAAACAAAAATTTATCTCTAGTCTGCAATTCTTAAAAAGTTTATTTTCCTTATTTAGGTAAATATAAAATAGTCATAACATTACATGTACAAAGCAAAATAGCAAAAACTTGAATGACATATAAGTACAGTGTGACCCCACTATAGCACGCTCCATTATAACATGAATTTGGATATAACACGGTTGTGGCATGGCTCCCAAAATTTCATATGCATGTATTTTTCTTGTGCACAAAAAAAATTCTTAAACAGTATGAAAAATCGTAAAAAGTTGCTTATCATTTTGGGGAAGAGATCGCATATGAATAATACAAGATGATTGTGGCTTGGCTCCTGAAATTTTATATGTATTTTTCTTGTACATGAAAAAGTATTTTTCTCATACATGAAAAAGTATTTTTCTCATGCACAAAAAAGTATTTTTTTCTTCTTCTTAAAAATAAGAAGAAGAAAAAAATGCATAAAAAGTTTATTCTGGGATCGCGTAGGTCTTCGCCAATGTCGCAAACTTGGATTGTTTTTCCTTATTGGTTGCAAAACATACCATGTGGCTTTTTTTATTTGTTGGTGACATTATTGGCTGTTTAAACTTTTATATACAGTAATACCTCGAACATTCACGAGGTTAGGTTCCAGAACCAGTCGCAGATCAGGAGGAATCGCGAATGTTTGGTACGAGTCACTAAAGATGCTAATAAACGCTTATTTCTAGGGTTTAAACCCTAAATATGACCCAAATCATGCTCCCAAAGCACTTTAATTTCATTTAAAAGTTAGCTTAATACATTATCCTTAAAAAGAGAAATAAATGGTTGACGTAAAAATAGAGTACAGTATCACCTAATGGGTATTTGCCACACTAGCGCATTTACAGTACGGTATATGCATACTAATATTACCCCTATACTAATTCATTGGCTGCCATTTTCTTTTGCACTCACAGTAAGGTAAAACCAAGTAACAAATGGGACTGTAAACTTAATGACTGACGTTTTCTTTGTCATTGTCAGGAAGGTAAACTAGGTAAACTTCATATGTCACAGAAGTCATATAACGAAGGTACAATTCAATAAAATAAAGAAAACATGTACGTAGAGGGTACCAATGAAAATTTTGCGAATCCGTGAATTCACGAATCCAGAAACGCGAATGCACGAGGTATTACTGTACAACCATTGGTTTGGAGTGCAGAAATTCAGAGGCCCCACGAAAGGAAGTGCATTGTTATATCATAATCCACTTATCCTGACATATAGCATGAGTTCTGTATGTTGTGAAATATCCAATTTTTTGTTGTTGACATTTCTGGTAACGGAGATCAACTGGACAAGGCATTGTCTCGTAATCTATCTTTCATTGGATTTTTGGCCGCTCGCTAGTAATTAATATATTTACAAAGACTGATATTTGTATGTGGATGGGAAGTAAAATTCCTCTTTGTTTCAGTCAGAATTAAATTCTTCAGAAAGCTCACATTTTCTGTAATAATCATGTCATCAGAACACCTGCGTCTCTATCGTCTGTTGACCCTTTGTTAATTTTCAGTAACTAGAATAGTCTAAATGATGGCCAATTCCTTTTAAAAATGTACCCAGATAAAATAGTTTGCTGAAATTTCAAAGGAAACCGATTACTTTTGAAGCATCGAATGTTATGAAAACATGCTCATCAAATGGAAAAAATACCAGTCTCAATCATGCAATACAATTATTTGATGTTGCCACCACAATAAGAAATGGGCATTCGTTTGGTTCTCCAAAGCTGTCCTTTAGCGGTGACTTCAATAGCACATGCACCCTTCATCAAAGAAAGCCGACTACAATCTTTCAATAAAAACAAAGAACTTTTCTTCAAAGGAAGTCAGTACTAAACTTAAATAAAAGTGATAGAATCTGATGGCTTTTTGCATTTTCCAACGTGACTGGAACATGTTAGCTGTGCTGTGACAGTTTCCTTTCTGTAGGGAAAAAGTTTATGCCAACGGTGGCTTAAAACGCAAACTAACTTTTACCGACTTGGAACGTACTTTAAAGTAAATGTGCTTCGTCATTCGTTACGTGATTGTGCTATGTTTTTCCACTGAATTCAGACTATAAGACCTGTTACAAAATTAATGAATATTTTAAAGCTGTGTGTGCATATTTTCGATGGAATCACTGGTATTGTGGATTCAATGTATGTGATGAGGTTTGCAGGTGAGTAAACGGTGTTTATACTCTATTCATGCTATACATTAGACATTTTTATATAAACAGGATTCACGTATATGTACCAATTCATGGTTCTCTAAATAAAGTAAACTATTATATTATGTCTTCTATGTTTTCACCACAGGTGTATTTCTCATTTAATATGCATCAATTCAAGATGGTAACTGTGCCGACGAAGCATGTATTTTACCACCCAAATTTATTACCTCCGCCCACACACAATTTTATTTTTTTTGGGGGGGGTACATTTTCTTCAGCTAACCGACTTGGTTGCATATAACTCAGATCGGTGTACAACGCGGTTGGGTTTTATGGCTCCCAACTACTGTACTGTGTTATAGCGGGGTCACACTGTATTGTGGATTAAAAATTTAAATAATTATTTTTGTGGAATAAAATTTTAGATGTTAAACAATTAAAAACTCATTTGACCTTTATCTCAAACAACTGGAAAACAAACACTACAAATATTTGTCCTAACAAAACTTTAAAGCATGTACCAGTTAAGATTTTTATCCACAGGTATAGTATTCACTTACCCTCCAGTTTGTTTGTACCCCCCATACCAATTTTAAAAACAAAATGTATAAAGGATATAAAAAGTGCATAAAATTTGTTCATTTCATTCATCAATTTACCAATTCCAAACTGACTGTCAAGGTGGGGGGGGAGCTAACACTATCAACAAGTTGGCATTTCAAACCAAATTAGAGTTTCTTTGGTAAAACAGTCACTGGATTTTTTCAGACAAAAGATGTGATTTAAGGTTCACCATCTTCAATAAACTCTGAATAATTCCATACATTTCCATAACAATTGGGAGTTGCATCCTTTAGAAAATCTATACACAAGAGCTGCATCTTTTCATATATTCTTTTCTTTAGAAATATTAAAACTAGATATTTCATATACTGGATGCAGACGATAGTCTTTACTGAAAATAGACTGTGCTAAAAACCAGAAAAGGACAGCAAGCAGTCTGCGAGATTATTTACATCCACAGCTTCCATCTGGTTTGAAACACGAACAAGATGACAACATTAGGGGCCACTCTGTGGCAATCAGGTTAGAAATACTAAATTGATTAATGAAATGACTAAGTTATGTGCATTTTCTTATATCTTTGATGCTTTTCATTTTTAAAATCAGTATGGGGAAAGGGGTATAGTAACAAACAAATGCAAGGGTAAGCAAATACTACAATTTTCTAAACATACAGTACTCTAAAGATTTGTCATAATACAATAATGAATAATTCATAATCAATTAAAATTATAATATCTTTTGTGGATACAAATTTTCTTCAATTTAATGGTTGCTGCAAACCATCGATTTTAAGATCCAATCAACAATGGTCCTTATGAGGTAATAAATTTCTCACCTAATCCTCAAATATATGTATTGACTAACAATGTCTTTTATACAAATCAATGAAAATCATTACTTATGAAAGTAAATGAATTCTTAACGACTACTATAGGTGAATAGTTTCTTGTGACATGCAAGACACAACTTACTGTAAACTGAATGGAACCATTAGGACTGCCTTGGTTAATCCTTAGCTGCACCTGATCAAATGGCATATTGATCCTCAGATCTGCATTGAAATTATTTTGACAGGAAGACACAAGCTTAAATACTGTCCCCTGCAGTAATCCCTTGGTATCAAAGCCATTGCGGTAAATATCAGCACAGCTTAAATTAGCCACAAAGTTGAAAGCAAGATTTTTGTACTGGTATTCAAACACCTGACTGTATGTGGCAGACTGCTTATTCACGTCTGGAAAATGATGGAAAGGATAAAAATATTTATGAAACAGCTTAGACCAGCAAGTTGTGAATACCACAAAAAGATTATTTAGGCTATTTTGATCCAGAAACATGCACACATATACACATGAACACATGACTTTTCCTTGATTACTTGCCTGAATAATCTCACACTTTGATGCAATGAAAATAAATTAAATTCAAGCTATAGCTGCTTGTTCAGCACTTTAAGGACCTATCAAACTTAAGTAGCCACTGTGTGACCTATTTTAGGACCTTTCAAATTTTACATCACAAAGCCCTAATAGTTTTGACACTAGAACAGAAATCAAATGAGTGGTGAGTTAATGACAGAAGATGAGAAATTAAAGAGTAATTATAAAGCACATAAGATTATTTTTAATAGTACATGTCAAGGTCTGTCAGCAAGAACTGTCAACAGTCGCCTACTTCAAACTCTGACCAAACAATGAAATTCACTATTCTCTAGACAATCTCTCTACTTGTACTGACTGGCCTCAAATTCACTGATAAAAGGTCTTGACTTTTATTTTCTTCTGATGATAGTTTTATATTAATAATGCTTTAGCCATATCTGCAATTATGGAACGTCCACTGACAGTAATTTTTCTGGCAACTAAATTTCTGATAAGTATTTCCATCTCCACATAATTCTGGACCTGTCAGCCAAGGTAAACTGCACAGGTCATATATTACATAGGTAGCAATTTGTTACATAAGAAGTGGCCATCAAAGAGAGACTATACTGTGAATTAAATTGTCAAATGTTGTTTAGTGTAATTATAAGGTACTGATATCATTGTTTCGTTGATACATAAATTCTAAAGGTTGAAAGACTGTGGCCAATTGCTAATTTTATTTGCCAATTCTGCATTTAGGCACCAATGTGATGCTATTATTCATAACTTGGTCACTGTTGAGGAATGTTGCTAATTCAAATCAACAGATCAGTTGGTTAATTGTGGCTTGAATGATTAGATTGTGATTCACTTGATATTTTGTTTTGTTTGGGGGCTTTAAGAATAAATCTGTCCAATTTTCTTTCAAGGTCAATAGCTATGGACTGATCTTGATCTATGTCTTACAGTATATGGCATGGCATTTAGTTAACAAGAGTCCCTCAAAGGAACCGATGCTCTACCAGTTAAAAATAAATTATATTAATCCTTGACAAGTCGACATCTTCTCTCCTTTAATTTTTGTAAACTGCTGAATACTGAAGCCATCTGATATTCTTGACAAATTCCACCATTCCAAATTTTAGTAACAAAAACATTTTTTTACATGTTCAAGTTCAAGTTAACCTGTTCACTAGATACTTGTATCAATGAATTTGATAGCATGGAAGCAGATCACTGAACACAATAGTGTCAGACAATGTTGAGATACACCAACATGCTAAGTTTGGTTTAATCTGCATTTATTGCTTTTTGGAGAAGAAACAAACTGATATTATTCCAAGTATTCATAAGAACTATTTACAAAATGGGTTTGATAAATATCCATTCATGCTGAATTGTGTTGTTATGCCCGTAAGCCATTGCAGCTGAAAATAAGTCATGACCTTTGACCTTGAAATCAATCTCAGAGTGCTAACTATAAACTTGTTTACTGGAATGCATGTAAATATGACATGTAGTCCAAATTCAACTGTGTACACATCACTGTTCATACACTCAGTCAAGTACAAAAATGACAGCAATGACCTTCAACTTAATCCCAATGTCAATAAAATCTGGTTTTATTTCAAACTCCTTCACAAAAGCTGTGATATACTAGTGGTCAAATCTGCACCATTTTCATTCAGAACCAATTATATATTGCAAGAAATGATGTAGTGGAAAAAAAACAAGCAAATGCCATCATTTGTGCCTGGTAAGCAGCAATAACAAGATTTTGAAGATATTAATTATGATGCAATAAAATGGAGGTTAGATAAGCACCATTTACATTACGAACAATTACATATTGCCTTATGTTTTTTGTGAAAACCCCATTTCATCATAACCACTCAGATTTTCAGGCTGGCCATCAAGAAGTTCAATCAGAATTATTGTATTTTAGGAACAACTATAAATTGCAAGAATTTGTTTAAAAAGCCTTACTGTTATGGTCATCTGTTCAGAAGACGTAGTCATAACAAGATTTTTGCATTTTTTGAGGTCACATCAGAATCATTTTCCTTTAGGTTTAACTACATATGTCAGAAACATTTTAATTAAAAAGTTGATATGACTACAAGGAGAGTCGTGATAGCAAGGTTTATTTCATGGCTATTATTATCTATTTAAAAGTAGTGATAGCAACATTTTCATGATTTCTGCTGCCATGTGCCAATACTGTAGGCCTGGTCATTACATAAGAAGTTTGCATTAAGAAAAAAAATTATATTGTAAGCAATTGTTAGTTACTATATGCCTGATATGAATAGAAATTTCACTTGTAACATGTGAACATTACTAAATAATCAGTATGAATGATAATAATCACTGGATGTAAAGGATGCTTACTGCTATCTTTCTAGACTGCAATCAACACAAACATACATTTCAGAGAGAGTGAGAGAGAGAGATTATCAACATAGCAACACAAAAAGTCAACCCTTAACCAACACACAGCTGTACATATACCATACATATAGAGCTAGACCAAACTTACTTGATGCACATGCTGGTAACTCAATGCTCCATGGGTTGCCAGTGGTACAGGTGGACCTCACAATAAGCTCTGACCTTTCATGGAACTCATAGCCAGCATTACAACTGAGATCACATGCAAATCCATTACCTGTTGCACTACAATTCTTCTTGCCATGCAGTGGTGTTGGCAGGGATAGGGGAGAGCAGGTTTCAGCTGAAATTATTTTTTTTACATCAACTTGTGTATTATATATGTATCTCAAAGAGTTTACCAAGAGAATTTTTCTTAAAAGCTTAATGCACTCTTTGTTTGACATGTCTGAACAGTTCAATATCATATTTTACCACCCAAAGTATACCAAAGGTCTACGCCACTTTAACATTGTGGAGAGTGGTGGGTTGGAGTTTTTCAATATTTCTATCAAGAGGCACATTTTCTTTACATAAGGCTCCCCATCAAAGCAAAAGAGATCAGAGAGAAGTGATACATTTATACATTTGATGAAAGATATGTTTCATACAGAATGTCTCAACTCAGAATGATATGAATGCAAACCAAGTTAAACATTTCTGTTTACATATCATATGAAAAGAACAATAAATGTACCTTTGGCAAGTATTTGATAGCTGCAAGTCACTTGATTGCCATTTTCATCCCTGGCATTAGCAGAGACTGTGAAAGTCTGTCGAAGGTTGTTGACTGTAATGTTGAACTGACTGGTAGGTATAGTGAGAGTGACTTGACCACTGTTGTCAGTAAAATTAAAATCAGCTTCCTCTGGTGTAATGGAAATGATGGAATTCTCATCTACTAGGTAGACACTTCTGGACTGTGGGCAGGTGAGTACTGGTGGTACCGTATCTATGAATGAATCAGAAAACAGTTTAATTTTAGATATTGTATTTGCTTCTGTATAACTCGTGTCCATGTGCAAACCTGCAAAGACCCAGATCTGTCATCAACAGACAGCGATCTTAGTGTTTTTTAAAAAAAATTATAATGAAAAACGGCCAAAGGCTGTAGACAGTTAAGTGCAAACAATTATATATATATATATATATATATATATATATATATATATATATATATATATATATACCAAATAAATGTTTAGACAGTATTTTAAGAAATCTTGCTTACTGTTATACCAGTTTTGTGCAAAGCAACTAATGTTTTAACTTTCAAGAAACCATACCTCTGTAGATATTTTAATGAACATTCCTGATTTTATCACCACATTACATTTGTAACTGGCAGCTGTGATGCAGTTTTGTTATAATAGTATGTTAACTTTTCTCCAAATGATCCCAGATATGCTATCAACAGACTCAATATGCTATCAACTGACCCAGATCTTCTGTCAACAAACCTTGTTCTGCTGTTAACAAATCCAGATCTGTTGTCAACAAACCTCAATCTGCATCAACAGACCACAAAATGCTGTTGCATGATGCAGAGAGACCTGACTGTACTGTTTCTTCTACTTATAAATTAAGTTAACAGCTAGCACAGACTTTTATATCCTGGTACAGTGTACAACAAAAGAATGAGATAATGGTTACTGGTAGGATATGTTGTTGTTGTTGTTGTTGTTGTGGGGTTTAACGCCATTTTTCAGCACACGATAGGCTATATATGGCGGCCAGTATTAATGGTGGAGGAAGAACCCGGGAAGACCCCGGAAAGAACCACCGACCCACGAGAAGCTACTGGCATGCTTTCTCACATATCTACATTGGCTGAATCTGAGACTCGAACCGGCGCAGACAGAGGTGAGATGGCAGTGATCCGTAACGGTGAACGCTTTAGACCACTCGGCCACTCGGGGCCCCCCTGGTAGGATATAATATGGCACATATATTATTCTTCCTGTATCACTAAAAAAGACTGCCAAAGTACAATACTTAGATTCATAGATTACTAATTTGCATCAGCATAAGCTACTGACATATATGGTTGAAAGAGTGACACAAATACTACTTTCCACTATAATTTGTAATGAAAACAAAATGTTTTTTTTAATTCATTTTTTAATAAATCTATCGATAAATATGACCTTATAAAAGGACCCAAAAATTTGGGGGCAAATAAATTCTCTAAAGGGTTATCTTCTTTGTCTGCTTTTTAAAAAAGAATCTGCATGTATAAATTTGACCTGATGATAGGACACAAAATATCTGAGAAAATAGATTATCTAAAGAGTTGTCCTGAGTAACTTGAAAACTTATGAAGAACAGTAAATACAATTTTGATACATAAACAAAGAAATAGAAATATGCTCTAAGTACAGTTACACATTGTTTTCCCTTTTTATTTGACTTATACTAAAGAAAGAAATCTTTTAATCTTGATTAAATGCATTTCCTAATTATGTGTGTGTGTATTCTAACAAATTACTCTGAAACCCCTTTAAACAGTAGACCTGGAACCAAATGTAATTTTTCATTTTGAGAGGATTTCAGTTTACTAGGGATAATGCTGGCATGGTAAGATGTCTTTTTTATATTCAAATAAAAGAATATCATCAAAAGCAGCAACCAAATTTAAGATCAAAGTCTCAAACTTTTTAAAACCAAAATGTTATGTATATTTACTCCGTATTACATACTTCACTTCTGTCATAGATTATAGGTTGTAATTCAGATTATGGTCACTTTAGTAAACATAATGTTTACAAGCATCCAAGTTCAAGGCCAGTCTTGTTTGCAATTAGATTAGGTTCTTCCTCTGGATTGTTGTATATTCTTTTATTTCATATGTCAAGTGAAAATGTGTATAAATAAGCATTTGATGAACAAATAATTCATTTCTGTTTTTGATCAGTCTGTGGGAATCCATTTGTGGTCTGAGTTTTTAGTTTTGTCCAATTTAATTTGAGAGAAAGTATTTAATATTTTCACTGGAAATACTCAAGTGTTCATTCACTTTTGGATTGATACATTATTTTGGATTTTTGTGAACTCATTCAAAGACATTCTAGATTGCATCAATTTGTTATATCAGGACATTAAAGACTATTATAGTTCATTCTATATTTTGGAACTTGTAATAGGATAGTTAGGGTTATTTGGAATTTTATTCACAATATTGCAAGTATCTCTTGAATTTTCACTTTGTATTGTAGGGAAATAAATATAATTTTGAATATAATTAAATTGTTGGTTTTACTTTCTTTATGTGACATGTATTTTAAGACCTAGATTTGTAACAAAAGTAAATTATTTTGGTCAGATTTGAGACAGAATTTTATCTGTGTATGCAAGTGTGACATAGATAAAGCACTTATGTGACTAGATGGAGAGAATGCAATTGTGACAAAATGTGTGTATGTGTGTGTGTGTGTTATTGTACAAACATAAAAAAACTCTTTACTCTTTTAAAATTTACTGAAAACTTTGCTGAACAACTATGTTCCCTTAGAAATACCATTTTGTTTGGTCTCTGTTTGCAAAGTACTAAAAGTGAGGCCACAAGCCTAGCTATTCAAACCCAGGCATTTGTTGACAAACAACTTAAGCTTTCTTAATTGGCTTATCTACAAAGTTTAGTTACCATAAAAGCTAACCCTTCTTTAAGGTGCAAAGACTCTGAAATAGCCTATTGTGGGTACCAAACTGAACTGTTAAGTATTGTTTTTAACTCATAGGCCTTTAGTACATTTCTGGGTGACTGACTCAGCAATAATCCAACTACAGTATTAGGTAGCTTTAAACAATCTGGTCCTACATGTGTCAGGTGTCTGTTTTAATCAATGCATGACCACAGACTATTTTTAGACCATAAATCTCAATGTTTTACAGAATGTAGCAGCTAAAATACATTTCCAAGTATAAAGTATCTTCCAGTTTTAAGGGGGGTAGGGGTTTAAATGCAAAATTGAAATTCCTGACTGAAATTTATTTGGGTTTTGAGAGTAGAGGTTTTGATTTAATGGCAGAAAAAAATTATGACATTAAACAATGAAAATTTCAGGACCAAATAAAATTTGTGATCATGATGGGATTTCAGCATACCAAGGACTCAGTTTTGACTGGTGAATCTGTATTATGAAAAGATAAACAATTGGGGTGGGTGGGTATTTCAGTTCACAGGTAACAGGATATATATGCCAATGAAATCTAAGTTTAGAAACAATTTGTACTTGAATGTGCAGAAGTATAAAGTACTTACCCAGAATGCATGCTGGGATTACTTCTGGCCAGGCCTGAGATGATGTGCATGTAAGAGACCAGGTAGCATTAGCTTGATGATCATAAAATACATATCCTGGATTACATGACAAATCACATCTGTAGTTTCCATTACCCAAGCTGGTACAGTTCTTGTCTCCATACACAGGGGTTGGTAAGGACAGAGGTGAGCAGGGCGCAGCTGGAAAGAAGTAGCATATCCATAAAAATTAATTTTATTAGATTAAATGCATATCATGTACTGAAAATCAAAACAATTTTTAACTAGCACAAAATTTAGCAAATTTTGCATGAAGCTGTATTGAAAAGAAATGTAAAAAGTGATTTAATAAAGTATTAGCATATGTTACTTGCCAAACAATATTTAGCTAAAATAATATTATTCAATTTTCGACTTTTTCTTTCCTGGTGAATGTGTACAAATATGAGCCAGTCTGGAACCTAACACTGACCGAAGTGAAATAGGGGTCAATGTGATAGTTATAGTGGGTCGTCAAACTTCTGAGTCAACATATAAGAAGATTATCATTGTTTTATTATTTGATTTGGTGAAACATTTTAAAATCCAATTTGTTTCATAACAAAACTTGATCTCAAAATAGGACAACTCTCATCAAGGACCACCTTGCCAATGTAAATTAAATTACTAATTTTTCACCATTGTGTCCCCCTCTTGTGAGGCCAACCTATTCATAAAACCAAGTTTACATCACAGAAAGGGTTACCTAACAAAAGGGGAACCCTTTTAGTAAAAGTGGCATTTTAGTGGTATTGTGCCACTTAATATACATTGTGACATCATGTAAAAGTCAATTAATATCCCAACAGTGCTATATGATAAACTACCACAAATCGCATTATGTTGTGTCAGGCAATGAAATAACATTTCCAAAGGAATCATGCAACATGACTTACAATATTACTCAGGCAAGTTCATTCAACAGAATGGCTTGTGCTTTCTTAGTTTTGAGATCTCTTGGCAACAACATAGTTAAGGACTATTATATCTGTTTCTCATACTGAAGCATGGATCTTACACAAAGTGAGAAATTAAAAAGCTGATAAAAAGGTGTTAAATGGGTGACTTTAGGACTTGTGTGTTCTCTCCATTAGATTCTCATATTTTATTAACAGACACTGCACGAGAATCTCCATTATTTTAGCTTGCCCAGATAAATGAATTCACTTATAATGATTGGACAGATGTGTATCCCATTTATTCTTATAAAAATGACCCAAATTAGTAACTTATTTGTTGAACATGAACTAAATCGTGATTGAAATTGATAAACTAAACACTCATATATCACTCATATTATAGTCAAAAAGGGAGGTTTGTGCTGGGAAATTTATATCAACCTCACAAAATTTGCAACATTTAATAAGATGTCATTTATTATGGTAAAATGACATTCTCCATACAGTACAAAATTATCAATATAAAATGAAATGTTAATATGTTGGAAATGCTTTTTGGTGACAATGCTTTAAAAAAATAAATACCATACACATTTATGACCAAAATGTCATGATCAAGGCATTGCTGGCATCACATTAGTGTGAACATTTTTTGTGTGCAAACCAATGGTGTTCTTCAACACCCTTGTTTTTGTTAGAAATACTTAATCACACTAAGGTTGCAAAGTTAAAAAATGTAAATGGCTCTGTTTAGGTTACTGGCTCTAATTATTTACCAAACTGGTAACCATGTAAACAAAAGTGGCTGTCAGTAATTGGAGTACTACTAATATACCATATTTCATTTCCCCCATATGTGCCTCATGATCTCATCAGATGACATTCAGGTCATATGGTTGATCAGGGACAAGGTTGCATGGAAGTATCTAATCAGGAGCAACATCGTACCAGAAGAATACATGTTCTAGCAGAGGCTGCCGATTCTTAGTCAACACTAACTTAACTACATTTTCATTCTCATTCCTAGACTCACCTCATGACTTATTTTCCTCTGATTCCTAGAGAAAAGGTTACCTGGACTAATGTCACAGTCAAACACTGAACGTAATAATCAGAATATTTGGTGGAACAAATCCTTAAAAATCTATTTCCTTATCCAAACTTGGCTCCATTAAACTAGAAACTGGTCAAAACACATAGTTTACCCCACACAGAAAAAAAAATAGAACAGTGCTTTAATTAAGAACTATTTTAAACGTTTGCTCTGTTGCAAAACTTCAATATGTCTTGCCCCATAAGCTGAATATTATTGAAGGAATGCATATTTCTGCAAATTTTAGGTAACAATATGTCCTTCAACAGATGTATTTTGATGTCTTTCAGAACTAGGCTTTTATTTGCAAGGCTCAAAGTTTGGAGTTACTTGTGTCATATCTTTTAGATGTCACCTATATCATCCATTGTTCTGAGAACCTACAATTTTTCCACTAATTAATGCATCACTAGACCTTAATGATGCAAGATTTCAGATTTTATATCTCCAAAACTACTAAAGTAAGAGATCCAACATCTGCATAACCTTTCAACAAAATGAAACATAACTTCAGTTTTCCTACTTTGCACCTGCACAACAAAGGTACCATGCTGGAACCCTTTTGCTTGGATGGAACCATAATTTCTTGTAACTAAATTCAAATGAAAAGTCTTTACCAGAGACATTTTATAAATTCCGTTCCAAGAACACACGGCACCTACCTTGCACAATGACTTGGTAGCGACATACATCTGTATTATCAGCAGAATCTACAGCAGTGCCAGATATTGTGTATACCTATGAAAACGAATTACTGATTAAGATTACTGGTAAATAGTAAAAGTATTACCAAATAGGTATAGACTTGGAAAAAAAAATCAACCACTTTAGCAAACTTCATAAAGAAAATGTTAAAAATTAAATGTCATTAAACCAATTAATTGTCTGTATACCAGGCTATATAAGAAAAAGTTTGGTATAAACAAACTGAATTTAAGAATTTAAATAATGAAGAATGAATTTTGGGAACTAAAAGTCAACCTCGTTGATGAATACTGTATCAAATCATTTCTCATTAAATGAAGACATACACCACATTTTCAGACTCTGGTATAATCTGAATATGTACATGCAATAGAAAGAATGCTAAAGTTAATAGTATGTAATATAAAAATCATATCCACAGATGGAAAAGCAGGGTCATCTACAAACTAAATCCAAGGAATTTAGAATATACGTTAATCTGTGAATTCAACAATTATCAGTTTTATTTTGTAAATTTTGTTTTTCCCAGTTCCAATCTGTTTTAAACAAATTAGGTTTAATGAGTATGTGACAACACTAAACTATTTTATTCTGAGGTGGTGAGCTGGGTACATTTTTTATTTAGAAAAATATACATCTTTTTTCAAAATAAAGTACATTTTTTACTTTGCTTTAATCTACAACGTAATTTGAAGTAGAGCCAGAGTCAATTTACCTGATTCAAGTTCCCTGAGCTGCCAGTGAATATCCGATCAGGTATGAGGATGGTAACATTGGTGTCCCTATTGTCTGTAGCATTGATTTGATTTCCAACAATAACGTTATAGGTGTAGGTATCACCAGGCATGTACAGTGTCACAGCATCCTGAGCAATGCAGGTTATCTGCGGAGGTGTCTCATCTGCAATTTACACAAAACAACTGATGTCAGGATTTCATTCATTTTCACTAAAAATTAACCAGAAAACCATCACTGAGGGTATGGCTGAAATATATACTGATTTTTTTGGTCTAAATCATCTGTAGTAGTTCTTGTCATGCATCCTGTTACAATACTCTGCAGTCATGGTGTCTAAGAAATGGATCTAATTGATGAAGTTACCACAGATCAATGGAGGTCGGTGGTTCTTTCTGGGGTTTTCCCGGGTTCTTCCTCCACCATTAATACTGGCCGCCATGTATAGCCTATCATGTGCTGAAAAATGGCGTTAAACCCTACAACAACAACAACAACAACAACAACAGATCAATGGAGTATGACATATTAGTACACAGTGACATGGCTAAATGTTATAAATACTAATGTGACTGTATATATATATGATCAATGGTGTAAAACATGGGGTGTCATATTCACCACCACAATACTTGTATCTGCCAACAGAAGCCCAGTGGTAAATGTGCCATAATGGGTTCAATAACAGCATGATGAAAATGTCACTAGATGGTTGGCTTTAAGATAAGAATGTCTTAGAATTGCCCAGAACATGAATCTCATTGAACAGATGGTCTGATATTTCCCGTATTTTCATTAGCTGTGGTAGTAGATAGAAAAAGATATTTCTGTCATAATCTTCAAATCTACTGTTTGTGTATGTGGGCATTCAGAGGTATGAAACATGTTATATATTTCCTTGTCAACCACTTTAAAAATGAACTCTGTCAAATTTAATATAGGATCTGATAATGCTGTCATTGCGGTTATCCAAACACTCACTGTGGGTTGTCTTTATCAATCTAAACTGGCAAAGACAAGGAATTGCCATTGACTCTAAGTGGACCATGGTATCTGTTGAATGGATAAACCATGAACAAATGACCCACTGGTTAATTTGACATTTAAATACCAACTTATTTGATGCTCAGTGTTTGAGAAAATTACCTAAATGCAAATTATCACCTGAAGAAACTAAAACCACTGCATACAAAAAAAATACAGGTCAGTCTCCTAACCAGAGGTCTAACTAGAATTTTTAAAGAATGAGTCCAGGACTCCTATTTTTACCAAAATAGGAGTCCCACCAGCAAAAGTTGCAGTCTCCATAAGCATATTGTGCATATCTGATGTGGCTAAATGTCCAGATGAGAAGAACAAGTGGATGTCTTTGAGTTTAATTTTCCAAATTCCTTACACCACTGACATAAAGCTTTTGTTTGCCCAACAGAGCGAGACTGAATTTTGTCAATTCAAGGAAACACTAAGCCAGGCATCACACACTTTCTTACACTTGGCTACTGATTTATCTGAACTATCAGTTCTAGCAACTTCAGCACTCTTATGAATTTCATTACAATCTTTGTCAATTTGCTGTTTAACCCAAAACCACTTATCGAAATTTTGCAAATGGCATTTTGTATAAATCTCAATGTGTCTTGTTTTATTAGGTCAAATGCACTACTTATTCTGCTACACAAGAAAATGAAAACAATAATGAAAGCTAAAGTTGTTCATTTGATGTCCTCTTATAATGACCACATATAAATCACTGGGTCTTTCTGCCTCTGATATCAGTCATTATAAATATCAGCACATTTTCCCATCACTCTACAGCTAGTCATTAAACTTTCCACCCAGCTACTTGCATCATGTTCTTTAAATGTACTGTTATAATGACAACATGTACAGCTGGGAGCCTTTCAGCCACTGAATTCTGTCATTCTAAATTTTGATCAACACATTTTCTTATTCAGCAGGTGGCTGGCAAGCCTTTGAATTTGCTGCCCAGCTATTGTGTGCATATGGAGAACTCCTGCATAAGTGATTTTCTGCATTGCAGATAAAAAATACTGCATCCAAATTTGCATCCAAATATGCATGATTAAGCGTTTCCAAGACCTCTGCTAACTTTCCTGAAAGGTGCAGTATTCCATATGAAATATCTAAATAGCAACTTAAGAAACTCTGTGAGCAAATTACCTAAATGCAAACCCTAACATGTTTTATTGAAAGATTTAATACTTCACTGATCACAGCTAAATAACTTGTGAAACTCCACAAGTAATAGTGTCTAAGAAAGATTTAATTGCAAACTCTATCCAGGAGAAAGTGAGTATAATGCAACAGTTAACCCAAATCATTGAACTCTGGAATAAAAGTAAAAGTAAAACTAATTTTCACTTTAATATGTACCACATATGATGCATCTAAATATTTTTTTTATAACTCTGTGTCCTAGGTGGGTATCTAATATGTTACAACTCCAACAGATGGGCAGAATAGAGTGATGGACATATTTCCATCAATCCATAAAATAGACAATCCAGCCAAACTGGTGTCCAGGTTTAAACTCTCTTTGAAAATACTGAACAAAAATTACATGTTTAATGTGCAATGTGACAAGTGTACCTAAAATGGTATAAAATATTTATGCTGACCCTGACCCTAAACATTTAATCCTGAAATCAATAGACATTTTTGATTCATGAAAGACAACATACTCTGAAATTTGGTGAAGCTATATTCCATAGAATACAAGTTATTATGCAAAACAAAATCTATATCCTTCTAGCAGATCACAGAATGCTCAACATTTAACTTTTAGACGAAAATTTCATTAAATGTTTTCTTTGCTGGATTAAGGTCAATATATATATATATATATATATATATATATATATATATATATATATATATATATATATATAATTTTGGTGAATGTATGCTGTTCAATATTCAAGCTATTAAACTGAAATCATTTTACTTCCTCAGATAATAATGACTGTGACCTTTGAACCCCAAATAATAGGTTGCTTAGTATCCATCATGGCAATCAATCTGTGAAGGCTGGTAAAGGTGCAAAAGTAAGTTTATTGCTTAGAAAAATGTTGTTATGACCAGTCATAGTGACCTTATCATTTGACCTTCTGACCAAATCAATAATGTCCTTCATTTAAGAATGTATCCAAATTTGCATGTACATGTTACTATTAAACTATATGGATTTAATATAATATGTTGTAATGTGTGTTTAGAGTTTTTGTTTCAATATGTATGCATAACTGCATGTTAATGACTATATTTTATGTAAAATTCATGAACTTTATGTCTATAGAATAATTTTGGTCCTCTGCCTGTATTTGTTTTAGATGATTTTTTTTCCCAAAAATAGCTCTACTAAGCTAATATTAAGTTTTGTTAAAATATCCAACATTAAGCAGACTTTCTTGTGTCATTTGTGCTCTATAGGGCACCCCATCTGTAAAGTTTTGATATATGTGGATTTATGAAGCACATGTTGTGTCATTGCACAGGAATCATCTTCCTATAGTCTGTCATAATGGCCTTGATATTTGACCTTTTGACCCCTGAATCAATATGATTCTTTATCCTCTCTACAACAAATTAGGGAAATCTGCAAGCCTCAGGGCAGTAAATAGTAGTTTTCAAAATTGTATTAGTTTGATGGCTGGTAAACTATAAACTGTCACTAACAGAGTTCTGTGGGAAGGACTAGTGAAGATTCAGCAGGAGTGGAAGATTTCTCAATTCAAAAAACAATCTGTTATGTCTGACCTATGCATAAACATTTGGTAATGGTATGTAAAGCATATTAATTCCAGTTACTGCATGGTAACAGCAAATTTGCATATACAGAAACATGACCATAACATTTCACTCTCTAGCCCTTTGGCTGAATGATTAAAACATGGCCAAAACATCTCTCAAAAAAAAAAAGAGAACAGACAAATACTGTAATAAAAACAAATATGTAACTAAAATAATTGATACACAAAGAGACAAACAATATGTCGAGGCATTCCAACAGACAATTTTATATTCAATTTACAAGACCCATAACTCAGGCAAAACTTGAAAAGAAGAAACTAATCTCAATTGAGGAATATCTGCATCAGAGGGAAAATGTTCAGGCAAACTGCATAAGGAAATACTGAATAATTCTTGATCTCTGCAATTTCAATCAACTTCTAAGGAAGAGATGATATTGATTAATAGGACTAATAACTGTCAAAAATGTGCATTTTGAATGTCAAATGGCAACCTTGTTTTTCATAGTCTTCTATGAAGGCACTAGTACTGCTTGTTTGACTCCTGGGGATTATTGATCAATGTGTCATATTAACCTGTACCTGTAGTTAAGGTATACAGTCTGAAACTAAACTTTATGTGCAGAAACAATTTTTTTTTATTATACATGCCATAATTATGACCTTGGACATCTTGGCCACAGAATCTAAAAGTTTCCTTTATAGCTAATTGCCAATCAGTCACATAGTTTGATCAAGAATCACACTCTACTGCAAGGTACTCTGCAAAACCCCATTTTTCTTTGTTCAAGCTTAATCCTCATTTTTGGACTTTTGAGTCAAACATCAGTAGGCTTCCTTAATATCTTGAGTGCAAGCCCTCCAAAACCTCTGGTCAAGTTGCATGATCAAGAACTAAAGCACTTAAGCAAACTCCATATTTCATCTTTCAGTCAGTGACTTTGATCTTTGACCATCTGACATCAAATTAATAAGCTTGCTTTTAACCTAATATATGTCATGACCAAACCTAAGACCCTGCCATTAAGGTAGTTGATATTTTTATGCGAGTTAGACCAATTTTCAATAAAGGTATACTGAAATATCACATACTTGTGTTGCAATTGTTTACATGGGAAAGAAGTATTTGAAAATTTTAGAAGTGTGATCTAATGCAGTGATGGTAATATTATGCTTAAAAAAGGAGTTCACGATGTATACTTAGAACTTAATTACCTCCAGATCAGCTACAGAAACTGCAATCCCAAACCCCATGAAGCATGAAGGTTAATGGCAGAATTATAATCTATCAACTTGACATCCTTTTAAAACATTTCATGCAACTTCATTAAATGTCTTCTCTGCCTTGGATAATAATCAGACTGACACAACATGATGTCCAGTAAAGGTAACCATTGCCTTTCCTGCATTATTTTCCAAGCATGACCAAAGACCTGATTATCTTTCATATACTTACTTACTCTGGTTCCTTGACCAACTCCATTGAATATAATATGAATACCCAGACCCAAATCAAACCAAGACCAGTCAATATCTGAATTTTGCTACTATGATTGTATATCTGTAGTTGTTGCTTATGGTAAGCTGATGACTTCTTTCAGTCCCAGTGGCATTGACATTTTACCTTTCAACCCAAGAATATTATAGATGTCATCCTTACCCATGTGCAAGCCATTAACAGGTCTATGATGTAGAACATTTCTTTTTCATCACTGACCTTGACCTTTGACCTTTTCACCCCAAATTATAGGTTTCTTCCTTACTTTAAGTGTATACTATCTACAAAATGTTGGTTATCTGTAGATGATGGAGAATTCAACTAATTATGCAGAAATGAGACTAGGTAACAGATGAATGCGGAGACAGATGGATCAATTGATGAACATTGTTCTTAACATAATATGCTAGACCTTATCGTAGGTGCACAATGACACGTAAGAAATGAAAATCCTAAAGGTACATTTATATCAGTGTGACTGTTTTCACATCAAGCTACATGAGGGTAATGTTCAATATTTATTACAAGTTGCTTCTATTAGTGACATACAAAATTGATTGACAAGGCAAATAACTGTGCCAAAAATATAATTTTAGATGATATACAAAACTTGTAAAATGCACGTCTATGAATCTTATATACAATTCCCATGAAGTTATACTGGTTACAAAAAACATTATGAAGTCACAAAATGGGTGTAACTAACAATAACGCTGCTGAATGAACAAAAAATTTAAATGACACTTGCTCATGTACATCTAAATAGTATGGTTGTTGTTGTTGTTGTGGGGTTTAACACCATTTTTCAGCACAAGATAGGCTATACATGGCGGCTAGTATTAATGGTGGAGGAAGAACCTGGGAAAACCCCGGAAAGAACCACCGACCCACTAGAAGCTACTGGCAAGCTTTCTCACATACCCACATACTTAATAGTTTGGAATTAAGTGAGTGTGAGTGTGTGTGTGTGTGTGTGTGTGTGTGATTTGGATTTTTAACATAACTTTACCAATTTGAGTCATACTGCTATGATGTCTGCAGTGTGGAAGTTTATAGTGATGACTAGCACTGGGTCATTATGCTACAGACATGTAGCATCATGTCCCACCCAGTCACATTATCCTGACACCAGGCTGACTAGTCCTAACACTAGCCTCTTAATGCTGAGCGCCAAGTGAGGCAGCTGTTAGTACCATTTTTGTAAGTCTTTGGGATGACTCAGCCAGGGATCGAACCCACCACCTCCCGCATCCAAGGCAGACAATCTAAACCACTAGGCCACCGAAGTGGTATGAACTAAGTAAAAGTGTTGCACAATTATTCTGGTTCCAAGAAGTATGGCTAGCTGATGGATGAGCAAAGTGATGGGAAGAAAAGCCAATTAATATATGATTCCTAAATTATGATGTAGAAACCCTAACATAAAGTGATAGAAAGAAAAGTCGATTAATATATGACTCCTAAATTATGATGTAGAAACCTTAACATAAAGTGATGGATATAAAAGCCAATTAATACATGACTATTAAATTATGATGTAGAAACCCTAACATAAAGTGATGGATATAAAAGCCAATTAATATATGACTATTAAATTATGATGTCGAAACCCTAACATAAAGTGATGGAAAGAAAAGCCAATTAATATATGATTCCTAAATTATGATGTAGAAACCTTAACATAAAGTGATGGAAAGAAAAGCCAATTAATATATGATTCCTAAATTATGAAGTAGAAACCCTAACATAAAGTGATGGAAAGAAAAGCCAATTAATATATGATTCCTAAATTATGATGTAGAAACCTTAACATAAAGTGATGGAAAGAAAAGCCAATTAATATATGATTCCTAAATTATGATGTAGAAACCCTAACATAAAGTGATGGAAAGAAAAGCCAATTAATATATGATTCCTAAATTATGATGTAGAAACCCAAACATAAAGTGATGGAAAGAAAAGCCAATTAATATATGATTCCTAAATTATGATGTAGAAACCTTAACATAAAGTGATGGAAAGAAAAGCCAATTAATATATGATTCCTAAATTATGATGTAGAAACCATAACATAAAGTGATGGGAAGAAAAGCCAATTAATATATGATTCCTAAATTATGATGTAGAAACCCTAACATAAAGTGATGGAAAGAAAAGCCAATTAATATATGACTATTAAATTATGATGTAGAAACCCTAACATAAAGTGATGGGAAGAAAAGCCAATTAATATATGACTCCTAAATTATGATGTAGAAACCCTAACATAGTGATGGATAGAAAAGCCAATTAATATATGATTCCTAAATTATGATGTAGAAACCCCAATATAAAGTGATGGAAAGAAAAGCCAATTAATACATGACTCTTAAATTATTATGTAAAACCCTAACATAAAGTGATGGAAAAAAAAGCCAACTAATATATGACTATTAAATTATGATGTAGAAACCCTAACATAAAGTTACTGATGGACGGATATGACCAACTGATCCTTACTGTTACACCGATTGGGTGCAGATATTAAATAAATTGATGCAGAGAGTCTTTTACAGTCATCTGTGTGAAAACAAGTTGTGGGCAGTTATACTTACCTTTGAGAGTGTACTGAAGCTGACAAGTGGCCGTGTTGTCAAAGAAATCTACTGTAGTGTATGTTACTGTTAAATTTTGTTCAGTCATGTAAAGAGTGTTGTTTGCATTCTGAGGAGAGATTGTTTGCATCTTCATTCCACCACCATTATCTGTCACTTGTAGGGTTGCTGGCAGGAGTGGCCTAAATTGCTGGTATTTTCCAATAGAGTTCACAGGGTTCAGGCAGTTTGTAAAAACTGGATTCTCAGTGTCTGAGGAAAACAATGAAAACATCTATCAGGTTCACTACACCTGCTAAAATTTAAATTTCAGGGAAAAATGGGGTACTTTTTCTAAATATATGGGAGATTTAACTATGTGAACAGGAAGATGTTACAAAACTGATGTGTGCATTTTGTTATTCAGTTTTGATGTTTTTGGCATAATGTTTCTGAAATTTGTGTAAATCACACAATCACATGCCCATTAATAGACAGCCAAGTTATAGCTCTTGTATGCACTAAAAATATGGTCATGACCCCAGAGAATTAAATTTTGGTCAAAGGAGGGCAATATTTGCATGTTTATGATTTAAATGTCTACCAGAAAATGTTCCTTTACCTTTTCCTACTTGAGGTCTGAACTGAAAGTTAGGAATCTAAAGTGTAAAAGATTAAATACATATGCAACTGTGAAAATTCAGAATTTCATATTCTATTTTAATTTCATGATAACAATTATTGAATTTGAATATTTTATTTGAACTATTATGATTCTGAAAGGCAAAATTATGATTCTGAAAGGCAAAATCTATGAAACTCTCACCAAATGTAACAGATGAAATATACTATATTTATGAATGTATTTATTAATTTATTCAGAAATGTGTATCAACACATTATCAAACATAGTTTTCCTTTACCCTTCAGTATCTATTATTAATGATACCACAGTAAATTTACTATGATCTTTTCCATAATTTTTTATTTATTAATAAAATGTATAACAATTTTAAACCATAAAATCTGCACAGTCAGAACAATACAAGTAGATGTGTTTCCTTCATTGTCAGGTATCTATCCACATCACAGGAAATACAAATTACAAAAAATTAAATTTAAACCAAGAATAATTGTCAGATGTATGTAGAACTGAACAAATAATTACATGAAGGCTAAGAAAGATAAGTCTCTCCCCAATGTTTATTAAATGTTGACAGCATACCCAAGGTCATTTTGTCATAAGGGACATTTTCCACATCCATCCCCCATCCCACAATCACATGTTTGACTGTAATATACTCACCTACACACTGTGGAACAGTATCATTCCACACCAGTCCATTTCCCTGTGTATTGAGTACACACTGAATGCCAGTACTTCGGCTGAGACTAAAACCTGGACGATCACAGGTGAAAGTGACAACGCTGTTCTGGGCGTAGCTTGTTGCCACTTGTCTACCACCAGGTGGGTTGCCTGGGTCTGGACAAGATGTACCTGCAGTAACAAATAATTTCCATTATTGTAATGTGGAAGGGATGGGTTGCCTGGGTCTGGACAAGATGTACCTGCAGTAACAAATAATGTCCATTATTATAATGTGGAAGGGATGGGTTGCCTGGGTCCGGACAAGATGTACCTGCAGTAACAAATAATGTCCATTATTATAATGTGGAAGGGATGGGTTAGGTGTATCAGCTCTTACGTCTCAAGTTGTAGAGCACCCATCAACATTTCTTAAATTTCAATTTAGTTTTTTTCTTCCCAATGTGTACTTTAAATTACAACTTCCAATATTTTGCTCATATTTCTAGCGATAACTTGTGGAGAATTTTATGCAATAAAAAACAATGAAAATACAAAAAAAATCACCAGTTTCTATTTAATTTTATGTGATCTAAAAGCTCTTTTATACATTGCACAGTACAAGAATGATGGTGTGGAAATTTTTAACTTTGTTTTTCTATAGTTGACTGTTCATTCAATATTCATGTCCATATTTTGCAAGTATACTTTATAACAAATGTATTTCGGATACTCTGTAATTATTATTTCAATTTCTTTGCATTCTAGATGTGAGTTTGGTGAGTTTGGAATGTCAAAAGAATATGCTACTTTCTATATGATCTTTGCTTGATATGACAAGGTCCAAAGATTTCTCAGACGTATATATTTTTCTATGAGATGTTAATGATACATGATGTTCATAGAATTATTGTATGTTTGTATGTTTTGTGTACACTTAAAAGGCTCTCATTCTGCCACTTCTTATTTGGGACTACCATTCTGTACATGTACTGTCTGTCTGCCTATTGCTATTTGGGACTACTATTCTGTACATGTACTGTCTGTCTGCCTCTTCTTATTTGGGATTACTATTCTGTACATGTACTGTCTGTCTGCCTCTTCTTATTTGGGATTACTATTCTGTACATGTACTGTCTGTCTGCCTCTTCTTATTTGGGACTACTATTCTGTACATGTACTGTCTGTCTGCCTCTTCTTATTTGGGACTACTATTCTGTACATGTACTGTCTGTCTGCCTCTTCTTATTTGGGACTACCATTCTGTACATGTACTGTCTGTCTGCCTATTGCTATTTGGAACTACTATTCTGTACATGTACTGTCTGTCTGCCTCTTCTTATTTGGGACTACTATTCTGTACATGTACTGTCTGTCTGCCTCTTCTTATTTGGGACTACTATTCTGTACATGTACTGTCTGTCTGCCTCTTCTTATTTGGGGCTACCATTCTGTACATGTACTGTCTGTCTGCCTATTGCTATTTGGGACTACTATTCTGTACATGTACTGTCTGTCTGCCACTTCTTATTTGGGACTACTATTCTGTACATGTACTGTCTGTCTGCCTCTTCTTATTTGGGACTACCATTCTGTACATGTACTGTCTGTCTGCCTCTTCTTATTTGGGACCATCATTCTGTACATGTACTGTCTGTCTGCCTTTACTGTCTATCTGTCACTTCTTATTTGGGACTACCATTATGTACATGTACCATCTGTCTGCCTCTTCTTATTTGGGACTACCATTCTGTACATGTACCATCTGTCTGCCTCTTCTTATTTGGGACTACCATTCTGTACATGTACCATCTGTCTGCCTTTACTGTCTGTCTGTCACTTCTTATTTGGGACTACCATTCTGTACATGTACATGTCTGTCTGCCTCTTCTTATTTGGGACTATCACTCTGTACATCACAGTATTGTCTATCTGCCTCTTCTTATTTGGGACTACCATTCTGTACATGTACTGTCTGTCTGCCTCTTCTTATTTGGGACTACCATTCTGTACATGTACTGTCTGTCTGCCTCTTCTTATCTGGGACTACCATTCTGTACATGTACCATCTGTCTGCTTACTGTAATACACATACTGGTACATATATGCAAATACAAGTTTCTGCTTTATCTGCCTTTCCTGCTTTTGCTGTCATACTGACTGTTTTTACACATGTAATCTGTGCACTTCCCTACCTGATTCTACCTGTTTGAAATTCTACCTGTCCACCTTGAATATTAGCTTTATTTGTCCTTATCTCTCAGTCTGCATTATGAATGAATTTGAAATATAGTCAAAACAGATGAAAACTAATATGATGTGCAAAAG
The DNA here is from genome assembly GCA_028554795.2 of Sinohyriopsis cumingii. Lineage (NCBI taxonomy): Eukaryota > Metazoa > Mollusca > Bivalvia > Unionida > Unionidae > Sinohyriopsis > Sinohyriopsis cumingii. Next base: position 43,558,103 of record CM068826.1, on the reverse strand, counting down.
TTTGAATATTTATGTACATTTATATTGAGCCTATTTTATTTTCATTTTCAGGATAAATTTCTTCATGATTCATGTATTATGCACAATCTTCATATCCACAATAAATCATTTTAACACATGGACTGACCTGCATGTTCTTAAGTCCAGTCTTGTAACAATAACAATCCTATAATACTACAGGATTAGCTTCAATTCTGCTAAACCTTTGCACTTCAGGACAGATTTGGCTTTGCTACAGAGGAAATTCACAAGATGGACAGATGAATTTGGTTTCTATGATGGAGAATGAGTATTTTTATATTTTAGGGATGATTCCTTTCTCTTACTGATATACGAATTACAAATCTCCTCAGTTTTGTAATATTTAGGTGGTTTTCTTTTCATTTGTTTTAAAGAGATCAAATGATCTTCATTGATAATCATTACTGCAATCAGCTGTTCAAGATGTTTTTTTTGTGAGTTGTTTAAATTCTAAGCCTAAAAATGTACCTGTTTCATTATTTTTATGACCATAGATTTGGTAAAAACCACTTTTGTTATAAAAATATGTTTCTTTGCTAATATTTACTACATCAAATTATGGAGAAAGACATTTGCTAGTTCACTAATTTAGCCCCTCACAAGCTGAAAATGATGTTTTTCTCTGGTTTACATTAGCAACAGAAGACCTAAATGTTGACTGTATAACCCTTTACCTCACAGAGCTTAGTGACAAAGTGCAGCACACTATAAATAGAACACATGTTACCTAGCAGACCGCATCCGCATAGGCATGCCTGTGAATTGTTAAGCAATGTAGTGGTGTTACGTTTAACAGCAGTTTTAACCATTTTACGTGTTAGGCAGACATTTATTATATGTGGAAAAATTGAAGAGTAAAGTCCGATTGTTATAGCTGTGTAATTATTTTTCACAGAAGAATATTTTATGTGCTATAAAATCGAGAGAGAACTCGTTCACCGTCATGTCAGTGAGGTCGCGTGACCGACCGTAGCTGCCATTTCCCATACTCGAAATTTACACGTTTTTCGTCTGCGTCTACATCACTAAGTCATCTGAATTTGATAACCAACCGTAGCTGCTATTTCCGATACTCAAAATTTACAAGGTTTTCGTGTGCGTCTATATCACTAAGTCATCTGAATTTGATAATTTATAAAAACTAATTGCTGCCTACATCAATATCAGAGACTTTACCTAATTTATTGAATCTTTCGTGGTTGTTATTCTAATCGTGAAAACTTCGTACGTACTGAATGAAATCCGCGGCTGCCATTTTGGAGAGTGGAGATTACAACCCAGTTACTTTAAATAGCAGATATCGACCAGTGCATGAATAGCGACCACGTGATCTGACGTAATTGTCATTCGCAGAAATGAATGTAGTATGTAATGGGGGGTTTTCCCCGAAGGTGGCGCTACGAAAACTAGCTCAAAATGGCTGATGTTTACCGCAGGCGTCAAAAGGCGCTTCTATGCGAATCTTATAGAGGCGTCAAAAGGCGCTTCCATGCGAATGGAGTAGAGGCGTCCAAAGACGCTTGTATGAGGTAAAGGGTTAACAAGATGGAAGTCACATGAAAGTTGTCTCCCCTTGGACAGAGTATTGGCACCAAGCCCCATAAATCATGAGTTCTTAGAAGATGGTAATGCTCATCCAGGGAGGTAACTGTATGAAGGGCTTAGGAGGGTGTGATCATGTTATGATCAGGTAAATATTACTGAAGAATAAATTTTACAAACAAACATTTGTTTGTTACTTCAAATATGCTACTTGATCATAATACATTAGGGTAACAGGTAAGTGGAGAAGACAACATTCCATTACCCTAAAGTTGTACCTGGCTCTGGTGTCTTAATGTGCAGCTTAGAGTCTCATGTGGGATAATGGCTTCAATGACTAGGGTTACAAATGGTCAAAGCATGCAGTTTGAGACCAATTACAGTAGGAGTAATAATCATCATCCTTCTAGACTCGCACTAATAATCACTGTTGAGATTACAAAAGTATGACTTTTCCCAAATTATTACGAGCAACGATCTGTTTGTAGTATGCACACAAATGAGAACAGAGTAAATACATACTGCACTGCAGATCACGATCTACTCTGTCTGCATGGAAAAATACAAGCAGAAGAGTGTACACCTATACCATTCATAGAATGACATGCAGTATACCGATATAAATACTGTATATTTTTTAAGCTTGACTGAGTCATAGTCTGTTATGGCTACACTTTGTTATACATATGACTATAATTATAAAATTTCTGAGAGACATGATGAGGTATCCTGCTACCTAAACAGGGTGAACTAAGCCCACTGAGATGACAAGTCTCCAATGTAATGCTGGAGAAAATGTTGTCTCTGATTTATATCTAATTGCTTGGAAGATGTCAGGGAATATTTGCACTTGAATGCCATGCCAGTGGTGGCTACTTTATTATTGCAAGAGGCATTCATAATAATATTCATTTAGTCTTTGTTTGCTTCCTTGTAGACTGTAGTAAGCAGATAACTTGATGGATCTTGAATGACGGATCCTAAGCAACAAGATTTTCCCTTCCTTCTTTGAATAGAAAAACAGATTTTATGAGCAAATCATGTTTCTGTCAGATCTAGGATATTAATGAGTTGTCAAATTTAAGGTCTGCATGGCTTTCAGTGTAGAAAGAGAATTTGAAAACATTATGAAATTTGTTTACTGACAGATTTCAATGTAATTAGAAAATGTTAGTACTCTTATAATTTATTCTGTGAAAGTGTAAGCTTTATCCAGTAACCAGCTTGAGAAGGTGACATAGGATATAATTATGGCAACTCCAACCATGTCTCCATCTTTCAAACCCTCTGCATAAACTACAAGAGGATTTGCTGAAATTTTTTTTAACTAGCAAAGATTGACTATTACTTTTGGGACATTTTTTTGATAACCAAACTGGTGATTTTTAGAACATGGAATTTAGCAGCATTTAACACTGATTTATGCTGTTTGTCGTGCTTGCCATTAGCCCCAGCTATTTAGTGGGAGAAATAAAATAGAGAAAGGATAAAACAGATAAGTATAAATACATGGACAAGTGGAAATCAATCTCACACTGCTATCAAGTGATGCAATAGACTTATTAAAGGGTCAAGCGGAAGGAGTATAATCGGAAATTTGAGTCATTTTATTATTGAATTGTTAAATTGTTATTCATTGAATTTCAACCTCTTTTGTATATTTAACCATCTAGCCATTACTATTGCTGACTGGGGTTTCAGAGCTTTACATCTATCTTTTACTAAATTGACTTCCAACCAAATAGAGCCTGGGTGGGACTTCTATAATAGTTTAAATAAAATATTGGGAGCACCCCACCCCAACCATATACTTCATCACACCATCTCTAGCTCCTGAGGAATGAAATTTGGCTTCTAACCATCTGAGCATACAAGGTCTGGCATCTGGGCCTAAAAATTACATGATATGCATTATTGATGAGATAGACGAACTAGAGGATCTTTTGGTAGTACAGTAGCTCCCCTCTTGAACGGCCCCCCAACCAGTGGCCACCCGCTCCTAATGGCCAGAATCTGTAGGCATAGACGAGTTTGTGTTCAAAATTACCCCTCACGAAAGGCCACCCGACTAACGTGACCAGCAGCCAGCATATTAGTGCAATAATATAAAGTTTAGACTGTTACCAACAAAGTTAGTCCTACATGTAAGACCTGATGCTGATATTTATGTTGTGGGCATCAAGCACCTAAACAAAATCAACATGTGTTATGTCTTACATGTAGGACTACAACAAAGTGAGAGATGATGTGATCTGTAACATAATTATAAAGACAGTTTTAAAACTATAATATGGTTATTCATATGATTCTTTTAAAAATGATGACACAGTTTGTTTTACATTTATTTCACAACATGCATGTGATTTCTTAATGAAAATACTAAATGTTTTAGAATTAAACGTACTTGTGACTTTCTTCATATGTATTTACTACTTGCATTTGTCATCCTCTTCTAGAAAGGCCACCCTCATTATAAGGCCACTTCCCTGCTGCGATAGGGGTGGCCTTATAAGAGGGGGACTACTGTATACAGAACGTCCAATTTTATTCAGTTTATATCAAGTGATAGTTCATTCACTTCAACAGAGAAGCTTTCAAAAGCAGGTTCCAGTCTAAATACTCCCAAACAATGTCCAAGACCCTGATGTTTTTTTCTGGTCAAGTATTTGTAGATGAGATTTACAATCTGATCTGTACAAAATTACCCATCATCCAGTTTAGATCTCACTAAAGACTTGTAAAACAAGAGCAAGAGCTTCCAATCTGCACTCAGTTTTGTGTTTGCCCCATACACTGTATGGGTTATGCATTATACTGTATTTCTATCTGTTATCATAAGCTTATTTATGTAGAAAAATACTGGCAACTGTATGTTCTTTCTTCAGGAAGCTCTTTTGATAGATGCTTCAAGTCTGACTAGATGGTCTTTTGTGCTTCTCTGGTCTCTGAATCTTCATTGAAGGTATGACAGCAGTTTGAGGGTCTAAAGATACCAGTGGATTAATCTATCAGTCATTCATTCCATACCTTTTTCAAACACAGCTTATTTGCTGGTACCAGTAATGTCAGGAAAAAAAAGCAGTGATCTACTTGTTGGTCTAATCACTGATGGGATTTGGTGCCAATCCCTCTTTCCAAGGGCAGATAATTCTTACCTCCCTTTAAGCAAGCAAAGGGCTTTAGCACTTACATTGCTGAAACATACCAAATGACATGGTGAATATTATTTTTTTAGCTTAGTAGGGTTGGATTTAAAAGGTAGTGCACACTCCTACCTTTATTATGTACAGTTAAAAAGTCAGGAAAATAAATAGAGTAATTTTTATCACTGAGTAAAATTTAGATTGAGTTGAAACATACCACTGGCCTGTCATGGAATAATCTAGCAAAGCAACAGTTATGGGCTTCTATTATGTTATGCACTAAAAAAAAATACAAATAATTTAAAACGAACCTTTTTAAACAACCCTATAATGCCATGACTGAAAAAAGACAACTTGTGAGGTTTCTTACCAACACACTGTAAACTTCCAAAGTCCCAATACGAGTCATTACCACAACGAACTGTGGGGTCACCAGCACTGCTATTTCCCTGCTGTGTGTACAGGTTACCACATACAAACACAAAGGAATTTCCAAATGTGGTTGACTGTGGAACAATAAAGTTGCTTCCTGCCACCTGTTTAGGACTGCCACAATCAATTACTGCAATAGAGAGAATTTACTGTCTTATATATTACTGACTTTGCTTATGAAAAGTATTTTTAAATACCTGTATTCATTACCTGCATGTACATTGAACAAGCATAAAATGCAAAAACAGCTGTAACACCTGCAGCCATGTGAATATCAGATAATTTTCTTCCTGTATGGTATGAGAAGAAAATATTAGCCCAGTAGTTCAGATATTTCTTTTTTCCATGCCTTACTGAAAAAAATGAGTTAAAAAATGGAATTTAAACACAGATTTTTATCACTTTTATGCTAGCAGCTGTTATTTGTAAGGAACTTAGAAAGTTGTAGCATTGTTGTCTTACCACAAGACAATGAAAATGTAAATGAATTCATCTAATACAATGGCTATTCAATGCAGGGTCTAAATGACTGGATACACCTTCAGACTGATACAATGGCTATTCAATGCAGGGTCTAAATGACTGGATACACCTTCAGACTGATGCAATGGCTATTCAATGCAGGGTCTAAATGACTGGATACACCTTCAGACTGATACAATGGCTATTCAATGCAGGGTCTAAATGACTGGATACACCTTCAGACTGATACAATGGCTATTCAATGCATGGTCTAAATTACTGGATACACCTTCAGACTGATGCACATAGTGTACTGTCCCTCTCCTACTAACAGCATGCATGGAATGATAATTTCAATATATATTGATAACTGCACTTCATATACTGCCTGCTAATTGCTTGAACCAATATACAAAGCCAAACTGGAAAGACTCGCACTCTATCATAAATTAGAATGCAAAGCTCATATTACCTTGGTCAGACTAGGTAGATCACATGGTCTTCAGCACGAGTCTCATGCCAAGGACAGAAATGCAAAATGTGATAGATGAATTACTGCCTTGGTTCAAGGAAAATTAGTTGGATTCATAATAGCTGATCTTTGAAAAGCTTTTGATCTTGTTGATCATGATATTCTTATAAATAAGTTAAACATTTATCAATCTTAATTTATTCAATAACTGCTTGGTTTATATCAAATATAACAGTATGAAAACAGTGTGTCAAAATAAATGGCAGTTTTTCTAAAGAAGAACTAATTACATGTGGATTAACACAGGGATTAATCCTAGGCCCACACCTCTTTCTCAGTTATAAAAATGATCTGCCAATGGAAATAGGCAACTGTATTTCCTCTACCAACTTATATACAGATGATACCATATTATCAGATTTCAAACAGCTAAAATCAGACCAAGACATCTCCCTTCATTTGACTACTTAAGACATATCCCTTATGTAATAAAGATGGCATGGTAGTAAACACTGTGATAAGACTTAAATATTAATAATTAGTACCCCACAAACAAGAGCAAAAACTGGAAAATAACTTGAACCTTAAGTCAAATGAAATTAATCTACTGATGAAAAAATGCTTGGGATGATGGCTGACAACAAGTTGTAATGGAACGAACATATTCAAGTCTTATGTAATAATGTCACTTCATGTTCATGGTTATTTAGCAAGATAATGCCATATCTATCAACCAAACATAGGTTAATATATTACCAAAGCTATATACAACCATACCTACACTACTGAATTCTGGGGAAACACTTTTGACAAAAATATTGGCAAATTATTCTTGAAAAAGAGAGTTTGCCAACTCATCCTAGATGATACTGAAAACATCCCTAATGCAATGAATATATCAAAATGTTTACAGAGGTGAATGAATATGCTTGAGAAAAGCTTGACTTGCACACAAAGTTTCAAACAATATGAACCCACTAATTATCTAAATAAGCTGTTTCATGCTAGAAAACAAACAACACTCCTAATTTATGATCAATTTCAGTTAACCACCTTTCCATTCCAAAACAAATAAACAACTCTTTAAGAAATATTTTCAATATCTGGGGTCACTAATAAAATGAAAAAATTCCCCAAAAGTTAAGAGAAAGTTGTTGTGTTTTGTTTAGTTCCATTTCTCAGTACAAGGCAGGCTATACATGGTGGCCAGTATAACTGTTAAAGGAAGAACCCTTCCTTTACAAACCAAGGAATTAGCAGGTAACATGCTTTGGCAGAAGACTGGGGATAATATCACTTAGGAACTAAATCTAACTTGTGGAAAAGTTAAACACAAATTAAATCAAAAACATCAGTTGCATCAAAGACAGTGTTTGGACAGCAAAACACAAATATTAATACAACAGGTTGTTGGGACTTGCTAAAAAATGGAAACACTAAACTTGATAGTGAATACCAACTATAGATAAAAATGGCAGATTTCACTTTGCAATACGTGGTTTTTTATTTATCTGTAAAAAATTGAAAGTCAAAATAACAGTAGATACAAGTAATATGTAATGAAGATCACCATGAAATGAATAAAAACTGCACACAATATACATATTTCTGGACAGAAAATATTAGCATAAACACACATAAATATTTGAATTGGCAGAATATTTTTGTACTGCAAACATGTAGAGTTTTCAACATTACCCCTAGATTTATCAAAATTAATTCTATGTTGCACTACACCCCTACCCTGCATGAATTAATTTCTTAGTACAAAAAGGGTGTTCAACTTTTAAGCAAGTATATACAGTATGTAGATATACTCTATATGTAGATATTAAGTGGGCCACAAGGAAGATTAGTTTTATGCAACTAAATGTGTCATACTTTTCAAACAAAATCATTATTATTATAATTTATTATTATTATAATTATTATTATTATTATTATTACCTTTTACTATACAAAATCAATGAAGCTAACCTTGGATATCTGTACATTATCTGTACATTATTTAAATGCAATTTATCTGTTTTCTTGTCTGGTTTGGCTTGTATGTATCTGTGAATCTCCTTATGGAAGAAATAAAGAATGAATGAATGAAGTACAGATATATTTCACTATTAAGTGTCACTGTCACAAGACAGAAAGAGGATGGTCATGTGTCCCATTTTCTAGATGAATGCATTGTCTTGTTATTAATTGATCTCAGTAAAATGCTACCATGCTTAATGTTGTACAGTACTTTTATTGCTCCAATGAACAGCATTAAAGTGAAGAACCATTGTATTGGCTAACTGAAAACTATGACTTAGATAGTAAATTTAAATGTTATTTTCTTTACCTTAAACAAGCTACTGCATGCATTAATTTTGTTCAAACAAGTGAGTTAAATACATATCTAATTATTTCCCAAAACTGTGATGACAATTTTCACTGAATCTCAAATTAAATGAATCACTTTTCTTACCTCCACATTCATATTGATTTCCATACAGGGTGTAGTTATCACTATCCCTGTTGTATAGACACTGGCGTGTCTTGTTGAACATGCCTCTTCCTGGCACATTACACTGTAATGTCAGCTGATTTCCATAGTCATACGGCCCTGATGAGTAGACAGCTGGGTTGTTTAGAGTGCCAGGACTATCTGAAGGACATGTTGCTCCTATGCAAAGAAAGCAAAACAAAAAAATAATAACATCATTAAAGATTCATAAAGGATCGATTTTAATTAAAGCAATCATTCAAAATGAATCTTAGTAACTTTTAAAATAAAAAACAAGTAAATGTTAACAGAAAAACAGATGGACTACACCATAACCATAATTAAGTCCAACTTAAAGAGGGGACTATAATAACAGCACCTTTTACTGGCCTGTTTTTTGGCCAAAATTCAGACCCATTCTCCACACCAACAAATTTTCATTTTACCCCAATTTGAGTGTAAAAACTTCTAAATCAATTCTTTAAAAAAATCTATGACCTTTACCATACTGACATCAGGAGAAAAATTACTATAACAGTGTAGCAACTGATCTAAAACATCAAAGTAATTTAGACTACAAAATTATTTAAATATTGAAGGCTCTTTCTTTGTACATGTTTTAGAACTGCCAGTGTGTAAAAAATTATAAGCTTCTTAATTCTACATGTTTATGCATACAAATTTCCAACTGTCAGTGTGAAATTGTTGGTGGTCATATCTGCACCATTTTAATTCAAACCCCAGGGTCCAGTTTTGAAAATAGTAGAATAATCCCTAAGGAAGTGAGCATTGACTTGCATGCTCATCACAATGGTTTCAAGCAGTATAACCCCAATGCATCTACACTGCAAAATCTTCAACATGTAATCTACAGACTAATAACCCACCATCACTGTTCCAACTGGATTTTGACATTTAAGTAAGACAAACTACCCCTGATCAATTATCAGTGTTTAGTTCAAAAGCAGACACATGGGTTGATTTTGATAAAATCTTGCTTAGACAATTGAGTTAATAAAACATAAATAGTTAAATCACTGCTGTTTAAACCTATGATAAATGTTCATGAATGACCATTCAGTTAGTTAAAGGTTAGAATACTTTGCTGCAAAAACTTCATGTATGCAATTGATTCTTATACTATTATAAATTGTATAGTACTGTCTCATGCCTTAGATTCTTTACTCTGTCCCACTGTTTTTTCACACATGCAATTATTTGTAGAACCAGGCTGACTGACTCTATTGGGAAAGATAAGGTCTGTTCATCAATCCAATACATGCACAGGTCACATCATTTTGAATTTTCACAAGTGTTTTCCACAATTTCCTTTTTCAGTTTCAAAATCATCCTTTTGGTTTCCCTATTGGAAATTTAACAATGACGATCTTGGGCTTTGAGGGATTCCAGGTATTCTATGTATAGTTATTATGTCCTTATAGGTAAGGGACATGTCTCTTTTTTCTTGAATATTATCTAACAAGAATGAGTTTTATTCTTACAGTCAGTGACCTTGAGCTTTGACCTCAAATCAGTAGGGTTTTACCTTATCCAGGGTGCAAGCCAGCCATAAATTTTAATAACTTTAAATTGTAGACAATGTGAATCAATGTATGGAAATCATTTTTCTTCTGTCAGTCACAGTGATCTTGAACTTTGACCTTTTGACCCTAAAATTAATAGGGTTACTTCTTAACCCAATTACAAGCTATCCATGGAGTCTTGTAACAATAGATGGCAGAAAACTCAAGTTACTGTGCAGAAACAAAATTGTTAACAGAAGGCTGGCTGGATGAACAATATCATGACATCACATGTTCCACTTGTTGTAGGAGTATAAAAATGAGAAATATTTGTTTTCATCAAAACCCATATTTCTGACATAGACCAGTCAAAATGAAACAAAAAAAACAGAAAAAATCAGTTAGTTATAAACCAATATCCACCTCCATCAATAAACCAAGCCCTCTGGGGTGGATTCAAATTAGAGGACTATTGTGATCATCTACAAACCATCTCTTGCAGACCCAAGTCTGAAGTCACAAGTTTCTATTAAAAAATGTAAGCACAGATGCAGCATGTTGCACTTGTGAAAATGCATGTATAAACATGAAGTCATGGACAGCCACAATAAATTAGTTTCTGTGGTTCTTTTTGCAAAACTACTATTGTAAAATCACTAGACCATAATACAATTTACTTACTTTGACATGTGGGTGGAGATGGAGACCATTGGCCATTTTTGTCACAGCGAAGAGTTGCCCTTCTGGGTATGTAGCCAAGTTTGCATTGGTACTCTATCACATCTCCATAATGATTAAGCTGTCGATTTGTTAGCAAAGTACCATTTGCTATCTCAGGTGGCTTAGGGCAACTGACCCCTGCAAAAATAATTGATTCAAACATTATGCCATGCAGCAAATGGTGGGGGGATTCTTTTTATATTATTCATCCCTTACATGATTTTTCTTTGTTCTGCTGATGAATGAATAATTTAGCATGTGATTTCATTGCTGCAATGGAAAAAAATGATGACGTGAAGATCATTTCACCTACATTTACAGGAATATCCTTGATATTCCTCACCTGGATATCAGGAAAAGAGCTGTACTTGTCCTTGCAAAAGTAGAACTGTTTCATATTTCTTTCTTATGCATATCCACAGATGTCCTACAACAATCTCTGAAAGGACATAGCTGCAGAACTTTAGGTGTAACAAATGGAAAGATGAATGTACTGACAAGTTCAACAGTGTATGCCCCTACCACTGTTGTATACATACACTAAGGTGGAAGTGATATCATATCAATTATTTCTTGTTGCACTGATCACATTATTTTAAAATGTACAGTTAATATTTTAAAATGTACAGTTAATATTTTAAAATTTACAGTTAACATTGATTTCATTAAAGCATGCATCCTGATGAACAATGTTTTTTGGTGAGTTTCTTAGTCTTCCTCATTGAAATATAAGCAGTGTTGCCTCTAGGTTTGTCTTTAAGTGTGTCAAGTGGCATGTAGACCCTCTTCTGGCTAGTTTTATAAAGGCAGGCAAATGTACACATATTAAATGCTACATGAAATACATGTACCCAGAAAAAAAGTAAATCTCCAGTGTGGATAAGCAATGAAAAATATCACAATATTAACAATATAAATTTTCTCAATCCAATTCCAAAAGAAACTTCACCTGATATCCTCAAAAGCTTGGTAAAAGTAGCTTTTGATAAGTTTCAAATTGTTGCTCACTCATGAATTGCAAAGTTAGTATTCCATGAAGCTTCAAGGGTCAGCACTTAACACTGTAGCTGATCATTTATTTTTGGTTTCATCATGAAGAGTAGCATGTTACCAAAGTCATATATCCAAAATACAATGGGGAGTTGTATATACCAGACAATCTAAGGATGATATGGTAAGTTCTGACTTCTTGAACAGGTTCTTCTAAATTGAAGAATTTCCCAAAAGTTAAGATTTTTGAGCATTTTTAAAATATCAATTAATTTTAACAAAAAAACAATGCAATCAAAATCTTTTTTTGTGTTGCTAACTATGTTCATAGGTCAAAGATTATGTGTCAAGCAGTCACAAACAAATCATAGTTATGCCAAAATGCACTCCAGATGCATCCTTGCTACAGCTCCATGTTATGCTTGGACAACCACAACATGCATAACAAAGTGTAATGTGTTTTCAACTGGTGTGGAAGTCCATCAACTTCAGAACCCTGAAATCATACTTACTGACACAGGTGTGGTCTAGATAAAATGTATCTGTGTTCAATGTGCCACTTTCTGAGGTAGGGATGGTGTAGTTGGCAGTCCCGTCTGCAGTAAATAGGGTGTAGCCATCTTTTGGACAGGTGCAGAAATAGCTGCCAGATTGCTCATTACACACCTCATCACAATATCCATTCTTCACATCACATTCCTTGATATCTACAAAAGCATACAAGATAATTCAGGTAAGTAAGAAATGAAACTTTCTGCATTCTACTCAGATACTAGCTAGGTACTGTGACTGATGATTACTATGACTGGACTTGCATAGTTTCTACCTCAGGTAACAATCAAACAACAGTAACAGTACTTTATATTAAAAATCTGAAACTTGTGTAGTTAATTCATATGATTATAACTGAAGGAAGCTGATTAAAAAGCTGAAAAATTCTGGCTCTGTGTCATTTTGTGTGCTACATTTCCATGTTCATAAACTGATTAGGATTCCATAAAGGTTATAAAGGTAATTAAAGCATACAAATACATTAAATTGACTTTTTATTTTCTGTCTGGTAATGTTATACTGCTAAAGACACATTTCAAAATGATAACTGTCCTATACATGTATTATTCTGAGAAACTAAACATTAAAATAGTGCAACCAGGATTGCAAAGGTTTAAGTTGAATGGGATTAACAATTAAAGTCATTTTAACCTTGTGTAAAGTATTGGTAATTGAGGTATTATCAGCAGTTTTTGCTTTAATTACAAATATGTTACCTATCAGACCATAAATATCAGACTCCAAACATTTTTTGTATACACTGTTCTCATTAGTGTTTAAAAATCTTAGTAGTCTTAATCTTGTGTGAAACTGAAAGACTCAGTAAACTAGAACAAAAACTATGGATTTTAACACCAACAATGGTCAATGTTTACCTCACAGAAAAGAAGTATACATCATAGCTAAAGCACATCATAATAAAAGCATGCATGAAAACGAAAGTATAATTGTTATATTAAGCAGTGCTGAACATAGGAACATGGTGGCTAGTGGGATGGTCCAATATGGTATACTTAACAGGATTGTTCCTCTCATAAAGAGAGATTCTGATAGCTCAAGTCATCATCCAGTAGCCAATCATCATTCAGAGAATTGTTGTTGTTGCTGTTTTGAGTTTAACACCAATTTTAACCACATGACAGACTATACAGGGCAGCCAGCAAATCTGGCAAAGGAAAAACCATTACCCACGGGAAGCTATTAGCAAGCTTTCTCACCTTTCTACATTAGCCAAACCCAAGACTCAAAACTACATGGATAAAGGAAAGAAGTCAGTGATCTGTAAAGATGAGGGCCTTATACCACTCAGCTACTCAGGGCCCCTCATGCAGAAAGAATGAACAAGAGTCCCTTGAAGGGCCTGATACTCTAATGGCCAAAAAGAATTACCAGAAATTCAAAACAAGGTCATCTCTTCATTTTAACTTCTGACTGTGTTGAAACCATCTCTTACATTTCTGAGCAATAACAAGATTTTAAAATCTGCTGCTGTAGCCACCATACTGGATGTTAAGATCAGCACCATTTTCATTTTGAAGCAACCAGACATAAAAATTTCCATGAGAACATGACCATCCATTCAGGAGAAGTGTTAACAAGATTTTCAAAATGATCATCATGGTGTCCATACCGAATGTCAGATTGGCATTCACATTTCATGTCTGAACAGCTCTATTTTAATTTAAGAAAAACTGACATTATAATAAGTCTTCTGGTTTCAATATGACTTTTCATTCAGAAAGAGAAGCAATAACAAGATGTGGATGAGGTATACCATCATGGTCATAATGAATATCAGATCAGCCTAGCTTTTATTTAGGAACAACTAGATATCATAAGAAGTCTTTTAGTAAAATCCCAATGCTGATGTACCCATTGATTCAGGAGAAGCTGAGCCATAAAAGATTTTCAAATGTGAAGCCCATATTGGATGTCCAAGCTGCACCAATTTCATTTAGGACGAACTAGACTAGGAGATGAATGCAAGTGTAAAGTTCCTCTAAGTAGTTCAGGGGGAGTAGCAATTAAAACAATGTATGCTAACAGACTGATAGGAGACAGACAACTGGTTATCTCAAAAACTGTTCTGGTATATGACCTGTAGATCTAAAAATGACTTCAGGAAATGGTTGGTAAATTATTTTCTTCCTAACATTTTTATCCTTATATTTTCAGAAAAGCTAAATAATCTCCATGGAACCTGTACCTAGTACCTATTACCATTTGCCCTGAAAATGCAGTCAAATCTGTGGCATAGCAACTATCCAAGGAAACCTTGCAAGTTAAGGGGAGGAGGGAAAAAAGCCCAATGTGGGCCCAAAATTTCCATCGAACATGCAATATTATATTGAGAGGGACTTCAGAATTAAGCTTTACTGGGGAGCCAAAAATTTCTTTCTGCACTACTGCTCAAATCCGGTAAATATTCTCATTATTCTATAAGTCTTATACTGAAATTATCAAATATTGCTATTATACAATCAGTCTTATACTGACATTATCAAATATTGCTATTATACAGTCAGTCTTATACTGAAAGTATCAGATATTGCTATTATACAATCAGTCTTATACTGACATTATCAAATATTGCTATTATACAATCAGTCTTATACTGAAATTATCATATATTGCTATTATACAGTCAGTCTTATACTGAAATTATCAAATATTGCTATTATACAATCAGTCTTATACTGACATTATCAAATATTGCTATTATACAGTCAGTCTTATACTGAAAGTATCAGATATTGCTATTATACAATCAGTCTTATACTGACAAATTATCAGATATTGCTATTATACAATCAGTCTTACATTTTGTGTTAATTTTCCTTTTGTAAAACAAATATGCAGCAACTTCATTATCCTATAGTTGGGTATTTTTAATCCATTAGACTATCAAATATATTACAAATTTGTTTACATTGATTAAAGAATCTGATTTTAAAAGTGTCAGTGTTTAAATTTGTATAAGGTGAAAGTGTTAAAATGGTTTTATTTAATGGAAAAATGTTGTAACAATGCAACAATTTATATTTAGTAAAGACATATGTGACACGGGACTTGCGTCATGTACCAATGTGCGTGTTTGTCATGAGTGAGCGAGGGAGTGAGTGATCGATTGAGGTTCATGATTCCTGTGCATCAGGAGTATTAAAATCACTTCCCCGCCAAACTAAATAAAAAAAGCTTTAGGATTCCTACTCTAGGCTGGAGACAGAAAACACATTGCACAGTGCAAGTTGTGAAGAGTACTGTTCCTTCATGCAAGTGAAAGACAAGGGATTGAGTATAATTTGGAAAATTATATACCCTTCGAGTCTGGTAAGGGATAATTAGCTTTTTAGGTGATAAAATTATAAATGCAGGTGGGTGGGTTGTAAACTGTGTATTGTATTTGTGTCGGTTATATTCTGTATGGTATTTGTCTTGTATTCTAAGTATGCATTTTGTATTGTTTTAAGTTTACCTCATACCATTAATAAATCCCACAATCGACGAGCTAGTCTTACTATTTCTACCCGAAATGAATAAGAAAGATAGCTCACACATATTACAAGCAACATTTAGGTAGTTGGAGAAAAAAAGAACTGTAGGAGAAATGTATCACAAAGTCTTCTAGGTATTTCAAATGATTTTGATTGACTACAGCATTTGTCTTTGCCACATCAAAACCAAACACTAGTTTCCTATACCAGTAATATTGTGCCCATACACTAAAGTATGTTTTCAAATCAGCTAAAACAAATAAATCGCACCAAGAGACATTTCTATTACAGAGATGGTCTGTGTATTTTCCCATTCATTCTAGTTAAAATCACACCATGTTACAGTAGTTACTGTTTAACAGTCAAGGCCATTAAACTACACACATGTAGATCATCCAGTTATTTGCACATAGTTGCATGCTACTTCTTGTATTTGGTTGTAGGTTTTGATACAGCTGCACTTTCTTAACAGCATCTTCTCATCAGGTCAGGAGCTGTGAATTTCACATTGGACATAGCAAGTCACAGCACTCTCAATCCAAAAACTGTTAAAAATGTCCACTGTTGTCAAAGGCAGCCACTGCTACCCTCAATCCAAATCAGTATATCTGTTTTCTGTTGTGTGAGAAAACTGAATACAGCAGACTTTTCCATCTTGAAATGCTCTTCAATCAAGGAAAAACTACAGACTAAGACTGTTAAGAATTATACCTGGGCTGAACCAAAACTGAGAGAAATCAGATCTAGTGCCTAGTTTATACACACCACTGTCCACAGTTTATCTTATATTAGTTACTTAATGTCCGTGTCATTAGTCCAGAACAACAACTACTGGGCACTGTATAATGCTGTTCAAAGTATTTTCTAAATGCTTACCAAAACAAGTTTTTCTGTCAGTATCAAGATAATATCCATTGGGACAGGTGCAGTAATACGACCCATCTGTGTCATGGCACACGTCTGGTGACCTGCATCCATGGGTCCCCTCTCTGCACTCATCTATATCTGTATAAATTAAAATGGATACCTTGAGATACCAATTTCATCAAGTTACTGAACTCTTTACAACCATTTTGAGCATTTATCCAATTCAAAATATTTCAAAATATTAAAGGTTTCAGTCCCTCTTGTTTCTAGAATTATAATTAATAAAATTACAAATAGTGACTTTAGCAATTTAAGTCATATCTTTTTGTTAATAATAACATGATGCATCTTTTCATAAACATGTCTAAAAACTCCTTTAAAAAAAAATAAATCTGATTTAACAATAAACTTAAATATTATTTTAGCTATTTTGTTCTCAACATTTGCTATAATCCAGATTAAAATAAGATTAACAATGGTATGAAAACCCTTTTGATGCTGGTCCTAAACTTAGGACACTGTTATAAATGCAAAATGTACATGCATTTCTATTGCTGGTCATGAGTAATTGTCTACTTCTGTGCAGTAAATTACTGTCCTTAATATTTCATTTTAAAAAATTGTCCACATTCTAATTCTGTTGTGTATATTCATGTACTAGTTTCTTTTAATGGTAATACTTCTTGTTTAGGTTAACCATTGATTAACCACATCTTTTAGATTTTACATAGTTTATAAATGGTTGATAGATTGATTGTGGTTTTATGGCACACATTAAAAGGCACCAAAGAAAAGGTTATATACTAGATTATTTACAGCTGATAAAAAGTTTACCCTCCACCAGTGACAATAATTTCAAACAATTAAATCAGAATAATGAATTGGAACATTAAGGTAACATTAAGGTAACACTAAGGTAACATTAAGGTAAATATATGAAGGTTCCCAATCAAGCGGAATGTTAATGGTGTGTGTCAATGAATAATTAGACAATAAAGTATTCGGGATGAATGACAGTACATATGTTGGATAAAAAATACTCCAAGAGATAGCATACTTGATAATAAATGTTTACTTCCTTCATGAAATTTAAAATGAAAGATATATTTACTGGATCAAAAACCTCCTTCATGTGCTGAACATTTTAGTGACAACTGTGTTTAGGTTGGGTCTTGAAACAATCCACTAGAAAGTGCTTTATGGTAAATGGTTCATTACAAGTAAGGCACACAGGTGGATCTCCACCCTTTAGAATGTAGGAGAGTGTAATCTGTAACTGGCACTAAGGTCTTAGAAATACAATAAAATGAACTCAGTAGAGAAGGGCTGATTGAAAATGTGATCTGCCTAAAATATTTGAACAAATAGTCCTGGATATTTAATTTTAATCTACTTAGTAGAGGTGGGAAAGTACCAAAACCAAAACAGAATAAAAGTTATGTAAGAAAACAAAAGAGAAAAAGAAACAAGTTCAGACCCTAAACACAAGAAATATAAAATAAAAGTGCATTCCAGTGATACAAACCTATAAGCACAAATTATCAGAAATACTAGTATCAATTTTCACTAATCTAGACAAATTGTTCAAGAATGATTCATTAAAAGGAAATTTCTATAAAATTCTTCTTCCTATGAACCTCTATGCAGTTGGTCACTATAAGATCCAGTGAAAGTAAATATTGCTGTCATTCCTCCAATTCCATTACATTGAATTCCTACAGTTTTAGCTAAAACATTACTTAAACACCTTAACTTTCCTCATGAATTACTTGCATCTTTCTTTTCCCATCATTTTAACCACCAGTTTGTCACTTATGAGGTACCTAAACAAGTGGTTCCTTATTATATGTACATTCTGTGGTTGTTCATTCAGAAACTACATTTTTAGACCAGTCTATTATAATTTTACTAATGTACTTTTCTCACCACTGGTGTCTACATAGAAAACTCTTGTTCAAAGATTTTGACTGTCCTAAATTTCATCAATTTAATGTTTAATCTTTAAAACAGAATCTGTAAGAGTTGTGCAAAATTCAGAATGGTAGATTACACCTACCCCATGGACATTTAAATGAAAATGTCCTCAATAAATGTTAAATAAATGTAAAAGGGTACGCTATTACCACTAACAAAAGGGTACACTATTACCGCTAACAAAAGGGTACACTATTACAACTAACAAAAGGGTACACTATTACCACTAACAACTCTGATTTTTTAAAATATATTTGGGATCAAAGCTAACAAACTTTGGATGGGGAGCTTTTGTCTGCCTCTCTAACAACATCCATTGGATATACAGAACTTGTGGAAGTAACTCTGAATCACAAGGTAGGACAGAAGCTTACTTTGACAAAGAGGAACAGCATTCAAAGTCCGATTTTCTGTGCAGATGAAGGTGGTCATATTTGCCCTGTATCCAGAACCACATTGTAATGTTCTTGTGTCTCCCAGCTGAGGAAATGATGTAACAGTGAAGTTGCCATTCTTGACCCTTGGAAGTGGACAGTTCAGTTCTGGAACAATAAAATTGGTTGTTTATTGTTTTACATTGCTTGAGTCCAGCTTGTCTTTCATTATTAATATTTTTCATCAGGTTTAAGATTTATTTCAGTAACAGACCTCAGTTTACATGCATCTTCAAATGGTAGAAAAAAGTTACCAATTTAAAACCATATGATATACTCTGTGATTCACAATTTGCTCTCTATTATGATATCCTCTGTGATTCACAATTTACTCTCTATTATGATATACTCTGTGATTCACAATTTACTCTCTATTCCATGACTTACACCAGAACATGAAGCAGTACCACAATAAGAGAGAACTTTTCATATTAACAACAATAGTGGAAATGAGGCTTAGAACTGTCCATCAGAAGAAGAAAAAAACTGGAATTTTCTAACTAGATGTTTTGTTTCATAAGATTAGTGTTTCAGCTTAATACATCCTGTCCACAGATAATCTGACTACCTTCGATCATGTAAAAAATTTGATTAAGCGACACTTTTCCTTACGTAAAACCTTAAGGACATAATTTACTTCTAAATTAAAATCTT
Organism: Sinohyriopsis cumingii; assembly: GCA_028554795.2. NCBI lineage: Eukaryota > Metazoa > Mollusca > Bivalvia > Unionida > Unionidae > Sinohyriopsis > Sinohyriopsis cumingii. The sequence goes on along the minus strand of CM068826.1, from coordinate 43,538,341 downwards.
TACTTACTGATACATGTGGGTGTAGCACTTGACCAATTTCCATTTGGTCCACACAAAAGAATGGAGGATCCCTGGATCTGGTAGCCAGCATTACATACATAGTCAATAATGGTCCCAACAGAAGTGCCATCTCCCTTCCTTAGAGTACCAGTACCATTGGTGATGCTAAGTGGCCGTGCTGTGCACTTGGCAGCTGCAGGTAGCAATTGTTCATACGAAATAACGTAACTAATTCCAAGATAAATATCTGGTTCTAGGCAGAAGGCAAATAAATGGTTATTGTAAACATATTCGAATTTGACATGAGGTATGACAAATGGCTGTACTCATATGATGACTTACAATCAACGTTAAGTCAAGTTTTAGTGTTTTTGTTAGGTCGATGCAAAACTTAATTTCTGAGAAGGCAAGAAGCATAATATGACTTGTTTATGATCAGACACAATCATTGTAAAAAGAACACAAATACTTTATCATTTATAGCAAACACTATTAGGTATATATATATAATGAGTGCAGAAACCCAACTGATTATGAGCTAAATGTAAAATGTTAACCTAAGACAGTAACATGTGAAATGTGGGTCACAGTGATGTTCTTTTTGCTGTAAAGATGTGGTACATAGAGATGCATACAATCATCTGCTTTGATCATTCTAGCATTTACAGAGCTCCATTAAAAAATTCTTGTTATCAATAATGTTTCCTTTCTTCATCTGATCGTCAAATTCTGCCATTGACATTATTAAGTTTAAATCATGAACAATGTGCTTTTCTAGGCTGCATCTGACTTTGTGCTTAATATTTTAACACATCAAAAAACAAACAAAGACAGTCAATTATACAGATATGACTTAAGTTTCTAACAATGAACAGTGATTTTTTTCTCCAGAGAAAAGAAAACTTGTAACTCATGGACACAATGGTAAAGCTTTGATTTGTCATCAGTTTTGTAATGATTGTTGGTATTTAATGTTGTACTTACCAACACAGATTGGGGCAGTTTCCCATCCCCCATCCTGACATGTAACCTGGGATTTATTCTGGAATGAGTAACCAGGGTAGCAAGAGTAGTTAGCTTTGGATCGGAAAGTGACACCGTCGATTCCTAAGATGTAACCAAATTGAACAGCTGGCGGCTCTCCACAATAGTATGCTGTAACCAAAAGAAAACAACAGAAAATAAAAATAAGAAATACATGAAAGGTAATCTCACTAAGACATGTGAAACATAAACAAATGAAATATAAAAAAAATATTGGAGTCATAACTTCAATATTGAAGGATCTGACTTAATCATTGGGAGTGAGCAGTAGTTTATTTCAACAAGTTTTAATGAATTTAAGAGTCAGTCTGATGGATGTTAAACAACTGTTTAAGCAATTATGTGTGTTCAAATCAACTGTGTTTGAGGACACATTAGATTGCTTTGTATTTTCAATTATTCTTACTTCTTTATAGTCTTCTAATACAGTTGTTTTTATTACATGATACACTTGACATGCACCATTGGATGTTGTTTTTATTACATTATACACTTGACATACACCATTGGATGTTGTTTTTATTACATTATACACTTGACATGCACCATTGGATGTTGTTTTTATTACATTATACACTTGACATACACCATTGGATGTTGTTTTTATTACATTATACACTTGACATGCACCATTGGATGTTGTTTTTATTACATTATACACTTGACATACACCATTGGATGTTGTTTTTATTACATTATACACTTGACATACACCATTGGATGTTGTTTCAAAATGCTCAGCAAGACTAACAAAGAAAATAAGATTTCATACAGGCTTAAGTAAGAAATTTTGTTAGCATATAAAGCTGTACATAATTTACTGTTTTCTTCTTACAGAAAGGATATACTGAGATACAGGATATGTAACATGCCCTGAGTAAAAAACATTTATGGCTGCTGTAAATCTGTTGTTGTTGTTATGGGGTTTAACGCCATTTTTCAACACGCGATAGGCTATACATGGCGGCCAGTATTAATGGTGGAGGAAGAACCCGGGAAAACCCCGGAAAGAACCACCGACCCACATATCCACATTGACCGAGTCCGAGACTCGAACCTATGTAGACAGAGGTGAGATGGCAGTGATCCGTGACGGAGAGTGCTTTAGACCACTCGGCCACTCAGGGCCCCCTGTAAATCTGTAAGAATGTCTGTAATACTTAAAAGATGCAAAGGAAATAATAAACATAGAAATGAGAGAATAAGTGAGTTGAAAAACTAAAACTCATATTTAGATGAAGTATAATGAAGCAAGTCCAAGTTTCCCATAAATATCAAATTTTGGTTACTACAAATATGGATAGCAGTCTGAAGTTCTCTATGTCTTGTATCTGTCGAGCAAACCAATTTTATTCCAGTGGTTACCCATAATTTTTTACATTACACCACTCACTCGATAACTCGTGTCCTGATAACTCACAAACCCACTTATAAAGCAGGATCAGGCATGGATCCCATTTTTTTTAACTTGAAAATCCAACAAACAAAAAAATGATCCCTATTTCTTAAAACCTGAAGAAAATTGCGATCAAATTGGTAACTGAAATGTTGATATATTGCTCATTTTATGGTCAAAAACAGTAGATAGAACCTTGAAATTTTAATCAACAAGTTGAAATTATCAGCTTTTAATAAGACGTCCTGTAAGTGGTTACATTTTCTTTCCAAACGACATTCTTAGTACTTCTTAAAATTAAGAGCTTCAAGGTTTCACAGATATGGACCATTGTGGGCAAGCGAGTTTCAGAGAATGCCTGAACTGCATACATGTGATGCTTGTTGAATCCAGTTGGAAAAATCTTTCACATGTTGGACATTTTGAAAATAAATGTCATTTATACAGAATAACGAATAACTTGAATAGAAAAAGCGTGTTTTTAACAATTATTACTGACATGATTGAACGATCAGGATTCAGTCATTAAACAACCCAGTCCCCTAACTACCCCTCATGGTTTTCTTGCTGTTTAAGCAGATTTGTTCGATTTTTTCAGGTTCATCAGTAACTCGCACCCACACATATAGTGTGGTCAATATTTGTGGACCCCACTGTGAGTGAGTTATTGAGGGAGAGGTGTATATATCCATGTGAAGTCAATAAGGACTCACGTCGACAGTTGGGAACTTGATGCAGGTCAAATATGCCTTTATAGAGACATTTCAGTCTAACAGTTGTCTGATCAGGTAAGGATTCCTGGTAGAACCTGTATCCAGTTGTACACATCACATCAACTTCATCTTTGTACCGGTGGGTTGACCCTGCTGGGTAGTTAGTGGCAACAGGTGTGACTGAAGTCCCATTGCTGAATTGTAGGTCAGGACAATCTTTAAAAGACAAACATACAACCCTATTAGGTATTTAAAGTCATTAAAATTCAAAGACTTTTTATTTATTAAAATGTAAATTAATATTTTCCAAATTGATAATTTATACACATGAATGATACTAATGCCACTCTTTATTTATTTGGCAGATGATTTGGTATGCATCATACTGTAGCAAAGCTGATGACTGTTACACTTAACCTAAATTGAAATCTTGTGAAGTCTTACAAAAGTGAGCAACAAAAGATATAATGCCACCATTTACAAAAATCTGAGCATCAAGCATTCAAAGTGCAGTGTATTTTATGTACTGCTAAATGGATTCTTAATTTGTTTCCCAGAAAAATATGAGATGAAAGAATGAAAGGATTGTACTCATGCAAAATTTGAAACTATGCAAAATTAACCAGGAAGAATGTCAACAATGTCCTTTAATTTATAAGAACACCATGAGAGTCAATGTTGATTCTTTTCATTCAGTCGAGTGCCAAATTCTTTTCTTATCCCTACCTTGAGAATAAGAGGCCCTGAAACCCTTTTTGTTGGTAATTGGATTTGTTATAAACTTGATGAGAACTTTTCCATTGCTGGAGACAAATTTCCGATGCTGCAGATCATTGGTACTAAACCCTTTGGGGGGATGTTCTGCCACACCATTGACTTCATTTGTTGCATTGGTAAATACCTATAAAAACAAATTCACATTTTGTCCATGATTCAAGTTTCTTCTTTCAAATCACTCTAAAGACTCTTGTTCAGCCAAATATTTTGGATCTCATTTATGCATTAAGAACATCGGTATAAAGTTTGATTTGGACCTACTGGTGCAAATGTGTATGTGTGTGTGTGTGTGTGTGTGTGTCTTGGATTTTTAACATAGCTAAAACAATTTTTCAGTCATATCGCTATGATGTCTGTGTGACAGTTTATAGTGATGTCAAGCACTTGGGCATCATGCTGCAGACATGTAGCATGATGTCCCACCTAGTAACATTATCCTGACACCAGGTCGACCAGTCCTAACACTAACCTCTTAATGCTAAGCACTTAGCAAGGAAGATGCTTGTACTATTTTTATAAGTCTTTGGTATGACTCAGGCAGAGTTCAAACCTGCGACCTACCACGTACATCCAAGGCAGATACTGTAACCACTAGGCCACTGGAGCAGTCTGGAACTGGAATTATTACCCAGGTTGAAAAACTCTGGGATATTAGCAAGACTGATAAAAAATAAAATAAATACAGAGAACACAAAACAACAGAACAGCATTAAAGCCATTGTACTCAACTTGACTGGTTAGCAATGCATTGCAAACTTCAAATAACAATAGACTAGCACCTATAACAGACAGGTGGCACCTGGCAGAAATATCATCATATTATTCTCTTCTTTAGCACCATTTGCAAAGGTCAAAGCCTTAAATGTGAAGATATCAAAATGTAACAAAGCCAACAAAATTCTGTACGCACTAATTCTAAAAAAAAGTTGAAAATAATTACACATTTCCTTAATGCCAGTATAACCTCCCATCATGGAAAAAATATCTTCAGGATATGGAAAGTAATATCCATGTAATTTCTCTAACTGTGCAAAATAAAACACTGTCAAATGATGCTATTTCTAACTAAACAGATAACATGAAAATCTAATAGGATTCTTCCAGGTAAGACTGGACCTACCTGTAAAATATCAACACCATCTTCAATTTCAGCTCCATCTTCAAAGTAAACAAGGATTGGCAGCTCTGGTGTAGTCTGAATGGTCCAGGTACAGGTCTGGCCATTTGCATAATTCACCATTCCATATCCAGGGGAAAAGAACACCCCATAATCGTCTGTCATTTGTATATTGCAACCTGTGCAAAGAAACATTAACTGCAGTTTAGTACCATATTTGAGATGAGCTATTCCATTGTTTCTTGAAACTAATCTCATTCAGAGATGATACCTGCAGCATCAAATAAGCTGTAATCTAGTTATCTTCACAGATATATCGGAGGAATAAATGATTTTGAGTGATGTTCCATTATTTTGTGCTTTTCATTTGGTGCATTTCTAATCGAACAGCCAAAAACAAAGCTGCAGTGTAATGTAATAGTGTAAATCCAGGTTACTCTAATGAGGGCTGAATATCCTTGGACCTCCATCATCTTAATGTCATCTTACATGATGTTCCATCCAGTCACATTATACTGACACCAGACCATCTAGTCCTAACACCAACCTCTTAATGCTGAGTATTTAGTGTGGCAGATGTTAGTAAAAATTTTATAAGTCTTTGGTATGACTTGGCCAGGATTCAAACCTGTGACCTCCCACATCTGGGCAGATGCTCTAACCACTAAAGCAGAGCAGTCTGCAACGGGAAGTAACATCCAGGTTGACAATAACTCTTATCTTATCATCTTAATGTCACTATGATAGACTATTACCATGACTGGATTCTATAAATTTTATTAAAGAGCTACTTAAAATGTCTTTATTTTAACTATGTAAATTTTGAAAAATCCTACATTAATATAGCATGTGCAGAAACTATTTAAAATTATTTCACATCTCGAAGTCTTGAGAATGTATTAACTTGAATTCTGCTGAATATGCGCCCTTTCCTAATCCACCAAAAGCCTTGCAAAGTTGTAAGAGCATGAAAACAAGGTCAAATTTAGCTAGTTTTACCTCTGGTGAGTAGTACCCTCCATTGTAACGTGGTGAGTAGTACCCTCCATTGTACCTCATGTGTGAGTAGTACCTTCCATTGTACCTCATTATACGAATTCTACAAAATGATGAGTCTTGATTGCTCTGGCAGAGCACAATTCAACAAGAGTTCCTCAGAGTGACACATTTTACTAGCCAAAAAGAATTTCCAGGAATTCAAGACAAGACCTTTTAACTGCAGAGTATTAAAACCATCTTGAACATTCTTCAGCGATTAAAAATATTTTCAAATTAGCTGCTGTCATAGTGGTGGCCATACTGGATGCCAGATTGGAACCATACTCATTTAGGATTATCAGGACCTCATAAGTTTTGGGTTGGAAATCACATGTTGATATGAGTTTTCATTTTGAAGGAGTAACAATAACAAGTTTTTCAAGATGGCTGCCATGGTGTTCATATTGGATATCATCAAATTAGCACCATTTCTTTTAAGACCACCTAAACATCATGAGAAATCTGGTGAAAGCACAATGTCAATATGGCCAGCTGCCTCGAAGCAGCAGTAACAAGATTTTCAAGATGGCCATTTTGACTGTAACAGTGAAAAGCAGATCAGACCAATGTTCATTTATGACCAACTAGACATCATAAAAAGTCTTTTAGTGGAAACTTCATGCTGATATAATCATTTATTCAGAAGAAGTAGTGATAGCATTATTTTCAAGCTGGCTATTATGGAAGCCATATTGGATGTCAGATAGGTACCATTTTCAAAGTTGTAACCAACTGTGGCAGCTATTTTGCGTGTCATTCCAGCACAAATTTTATTTAAGACCAACTAGACACCATACAAAAACTTCATGTGAAAAACCCATGAAATTATGAGTTTCTGTTCAAGATTTGCAAAAACAAGATGTTCAGGTTGGCTCAACTAGTGGTCATATTAGATGTCAGACCAGTACCATTATCATTAAGAAGTCTTTAGCTGAAAACTTCATGCTAATATAGTTTGCATAGCTTGTCTCCCGAGCACCGAGTTTAAGAGGCAGTATTTAGCAAGGCCTTTCTCCCGCATGACGAGTTAACTCGGCGCAAACCATTGGTTGATTTAAAGCCATTTCCTACTAATGCAGGCAGTTAACCAATCAAATTTTAGCTTACAGAGATAAAGCGCACATTGCTGAACAGCGGGAAAAAAATTTCACTTCGATATCAGTTGATTTAGTGAAAATATTTTGATTTTAAATTGATGCAAATTGATGAGAATCAGCCTCTAGGAGCAGACTTTTACTTGATGGATTCTGATGGAGAATTTTCTGGATTTTAATCAGCCGAGATTGATAGTGACATTGAAAAGCTACTGAAAATAACAGCGGTAGTGGCGAAAATGAGAATGTTGAAGAAGAAGAAGAAAATGAAAGTCAAGCTGATCGATGATCGTAAATGATAAAACACACATTGACAAGAGGCTATACAAAGGACCAGCAATGGATTTAGACCCTGATGCAAATGCATTTGATTTCGTGGAGCTTCTTTTCCTTTTGAATAATTGTTAAATAAATGTTTTGGAAATATACGTTGTTAACATGAGTGTTCATAGTTCAAGGTTTGTTAAGTGTTTTATTAGTTTTAAAAATTTCAGTGAGAGTTCTTAGGAAGAAAGGTAAGTAAAGAGCAAGTAAAATATGCCCATTTGTGTGCAGTATTCACAGGATGTTTAGTTTACAAGAGACAACAAGTGGAATTTTTGTGTACATAAAATATAATTATTTCATGTGTTGATGGTGTTAATAATTCTTTGTGAATTCATAATGGATTATTCATGGCAAGAGAAGCAAATTGGCAAGTACATCATTTGCTTTCACCATCATGCATTAGTTTTATTTCTGCATGTAGCATGAAATTTATACCATTATGTATGTAAGTTTATTGAGAACTGCCATGCCAAATTTCAGCTGAATTAAATGAATACAAATAAAATAATAACAATTTTATTGCAAGTAGCCCCCTCTATAAAAATCTGCAATCCAATTGCTGTCAGCTAGTCTCAGGGATACAGGCACTGGAAAGGCTAACACTGCTCTAGGTGATCTCTGCAAGTATGCTTCAGGGGACTGCCTAGCTGTTTGGCTCAGGGGTTAATGTGTTAAAATGTGGGGTCAGCAATGGATCCCATGTCTTGAATGTGAAAACAATCATGATCAGAACAGGTACATGAAACCCAGATATACTGTGTGTTTTTCCATTGAAAATGGCAGTTAGTATCCAGAAATTTACAAAGTTATGAAATTCATAATTTTAATAAAATATCACTTATTTTGTTAGATTTTCTAGGAACAAATATTGTCTCAATAAATAACTATGTGGTAAAAGAGAGGTCACTGAAAAGTGCTGCTAAATGCTAACAGGTAGCAATACTGTAAGAAGTAAACAGAAATTAAGTGGTTAAGTCAGGTGAAATTCATTTTATTTCTTTTTCTTTTAATTCTCTTTGAAACTGTTTTCTGATCTAAGGACAGTTCCAAAAGTGCTTTGGGATCTCTTGCAAGTTCTTGAGCTGGACTTTAGGCTAATACACAAAGGCAAGCTATGTTTCCATAATGAACAGATAAAATCTTCCTGATAAGATTTTTGGTCTCAAATGCTAATGGATTTTGCTGTTGAGGCCTTTACCGATGGAATATTAATTGTGGGAGACGCCAACCTGATTAAAATCAGATTTCCACTGTCCTATGTGAAATTTAATGGTAATCCTCCAAGTAACTATATCAAAGCTGTGCCAAAGGATGGATGGACATTGGACAAAGGACAACATGATGATGTACAACAGGCCATCCCATAAGCTCTTCTGGTCTTTGATTAGCAAAGCTAAGCATTGTTGCCCCACAAAAATGAGATTACAGTCTACAAAATGACTCTCAAAATAAAGCATAACAAGATTAAAAAAATCAATGGGAGAAGGTCATAGATTTTTTCAACTACAGAAAAGGCCAAATTAAATATCATATCAAATATATCTGACATGGTGACTCCATGTAAAATTGAGGTTATGTAAAAAAAATATTTAAATTTGAAAAGGAACAAAAATACATCTTTCAAGTAATTGCCAATCAAAATTTACAAAAGACCTATGGATGAAGTACATAATCTTCATCTCTCATGGAAAAAACTTTCACACAAATCCCTCTGGCATATTCAACTATACACTCCTAAGCTGTGGCTTGTGGTCATGGATTAGTTTACACATTAGTTATTAATTCATAACATTGTTGAAGGCGGCCAGAATAATGATATCTGATTAGTATTAAAATGGGCCTTCCTATGGTAGGCTGTATAGGAAGCCCAGTTACACTGGGGGCAGTTGTGGGAATTAAATTACAATGTATTTAAAAGCACATTTTGTTTTTGAAAATACCTTGTATCATAGAGAAATTGAAGCCTGATCCCTTCGATCCGATTCCACTTTTCATGATGATGTACAGCTTATCACTGGTGGAGAAGACGATACCTGGGTTGTCACAACTCTCACACAGTTTGGCCAGCATGGAGGCTGAGGATGAATCACCATCATAGAAAAAGATGGCATCATTTCCCTTCAGGTCCAGTGTTATGATCTAGCCAGGGATATAATAGGGACATTTAGGTCAGACATTGCAAGACAGAACCATAATTGAAAAACAATCACCAAATGAAAGTAATGGTTTTTCTTTTAAAACCAAAATTTCCTTCCCTTATTAATACACATTAACTGAATCATTTCCAATAAACAATTTCATTCTGATTATATCAAGTAAAATAGTCAAAATAAGAAGTTCATAATAAAACTCAGTGTCTGTCACATAACTGAATGCCCTGAAAAACACACAAATTATATCAAGATAAACTGCACATTTAATTTTATGCTTGGAATAAGTACTAAATAGACTTATTTCATACAAGAATGTTTCCACAACCCTTTTATAGCAGCCATTTTTTGGTGTCATCTCAAATTTATAACACAAAGTTAACATTGCATCAATACATTATACTTGCCATCCCTTGATTACAAAGTTGCTGCAGCCCAGAGCATTTTACATTAGAACTCAAAAATACAACATTTATCTCAATCCATAAATAAGATATTACACATGACATAGTTGTCAATTAAAGCTCATGAAAAGGATAACACACCATGCTTTGATCAGTATGTTCAACAAGGATAACACACCATGCTTTGATCAGTATGTTCAACAAGGATAACACACCATGCTTTGATCAGTATGTTCAACAAGGATAACACACCATGCTTTGATCAGTATGTTCAACAAGGATAACACACCATGCTTTGATCAGTATGTTCAACAAGGATAACACACCATGCTTTCATCAGTATGTTCAACAAGGATAACACACCATGCTTTGATCAGTATGTTCAACAAGGATAACACACCATGCTTTGATCAGTATGTTCAACAAGGATAACACACCATGCTTTGATCAGTATGTTCAACATGAAGAGACCCATTTATGTCCCCCACCATGTCAAAATATATACAAGGAGACAAAGGATTTGCTGAAGAAGTTCATATTTACAAAGTATAAAGAAAACTGATAGACATCCTAAGTTTGTTCTAGTAACTAAAACTTTGTATGATGAAATGACTGATGAAGAGACAAATAGATGAATATATTAAAAATATCAAAAATTAAGAATTTTGAAAAGGCACAGCTTCAATATTAGTCTAACATCTATCTTGAACAGGTTTTGTGGTTATGCCCTGGATAAATACAATAACTGAGGGTTGAACAAATTGACAAAAGCATTAAATGTATTGAAAATAAAGAATTTTTAAATAACGAAGAGCCAAAGGTATATCTACGCCACCATCTAACATGTACAACCCAATATCCAAGATCTCTGAAAAGGCTTTGAAGTTTTGCCAAGGAAAAAACAGGATGAATTAGGATGAATAGATGGACAGAAAAACTGACAAAAATGTTAAATATATTGAAAAAAAGAATCAATAATGGCTTGTAGCACTGACATAATATTAGTACCCTTAATGAAATGCTTTAGTCACTGCAAATTAACCACAAATTAACAGTAACTAAGCTTCTAAAAAATCCATTGCCACAAGTATTAGCCAAAGGTAAACCTATTATAACCACCAGTGGCAAGCATGTTTCTTTATTTTCTAGCAAATGACACCCAATTAAACTATTTGCCAGAATATTACCAAAAGGAAGTCTTAGAGTATAATTCCTTCCTCAGATAAAAGTAAATTTGCATAAAACAAACCAGAAAAGCAATATCAACTGTTGTCACCATTAACATGATGCACTGTTAACCAAATAAAACCAGACACCTTACTTGGATGAGTATAGATTGAAGACTTAAAGAACATAAAAATATGTTTACCACAACATAACCAGAAAAAATACAAAATGAACGAAAGAAAACTATTAATAAGTAATAAAACTGCATTATTTTCTTGCATAAATTACTTACATGTTTTACTTGAAAAAAAAAGATTATTTAAAGAAAAATCACAAATTATTTACCTGAATTATTTAATATTTAATCAGTAATTAAATTATTACAACAATACAAATAATTACATGCCTCTGATAGCTTAAACTGTTATCATCCTCAGACTCAAGCTTTAAAAGCAAAGGCTTGTATCAGTGGACTACAACATATTGTATTTATGCTAGTCAAATACTGCATCCATGCTGTAAATATTGCAGCACATTTCTCACATTGGCACTCACCAATACTTGTTGTTGTTGTTGTTGTTGTAGGGTTTAATGCCTTTTTTCAGCACACGATAGGCTATACATGGCGGCCAGTATTAATGGTAGAGGAAGAACCCGGGAAATCACCGGAAAGAACCACTGACCCTCGAGAAGCTACTGGCAAGCTTTCTCACATACCCACATTGGCCTCACCAATACTGATTTCAAGCATGATTTTTATACTGCTGAATGTTCATGCTAAAGACAGGCCAATCAGATTCAATAAAATCACAACAATTTCCTGCATGAATTGCAGTCATGCTGACCTGACAGTGACAATTTCACAACAATGCAGTGTCCCAGCATGTACTGTATCATGCTACACATTACTGCAAAAATGCTAAATTGCATAAATATGAATTAATGCATGAAAGAAAAACAAATTAAGCAATACTACATCTGTTCTGCAGTTATGCTGAAAAAAAACATCATTTCAATCTGGAAGAAACAAATTTGCAACAAGCTACAATTAAGCTGTTTTAACTTTGATGAAATTAGAAAGATTCTGCATTTTGAAAAATATGTTCCAAACAACAGGTGTTCAGTTTTGTCTAATTGGCTAAAGGCTGTTTCATTTAAACATTCATAGTGCACATGGAAGACAGTTTCTTTACAAACATTATGCTAGGGTACTCTGACAACCCAAGGAGTTCATATAAAAATGATACAAAATTCTAAAATGGATCTATAGGTGACTATTCCATGTTGAAAGTGCCTTTTCTGTTCCCAAGTACATTTTACATGAACAGCCCTAAAATGGTTCAATTTATATTACCAGCTTTTTTAAAAATTAACATTTGTGTTTATAAACCACCTACGTATCTACTTCAGAATTATCAAATTCTAAGTCTTACAAGTGTTATACCCCAATAGAAATATATTTTTAGGCATAAATAAATATATCAGTGGTATCCTGATATATCATGGTGCAATAGTGTTGTGACATCCTGGTGCAATAATGTTGTGACATCCTGGTGCAATAGTGTTGTGACATCCTGGTGCAATATTGTGTCACATCCTGGTGCAATAGTGTAGTGACATCCTGGTGCAACATTGTTGTGGCATCCTGGTGCAATAGTGTTCTGACATTCTGGTGCAATAGTCTGCAATTCTATAAAATAACCCTGATGTATCCTGAACTTTTGATCAAGATATTTCACCTGTAGGTATCAAGTTTTCAAGATACCTAACATTCCCTCAATCAACTGTGTTGATCTCATGATTTCTTGCTGCCCCATTTTATTTTTCCTCTGCAAGTGCCCTGAGTTCATAGATATGTGAGAGCTTGCAGAGTTTTAGATAGCATGGAAAAATTGCAAGCTGGTATTTCTTGCATTTCATTTTTTCTTACTGTTCCCATCTTAAGTGTTTCTAGTTCTGTCATCTCAATCTGTCAATAATATGTCTAGGTTTGTAAAAAAAAACAGCTTGGTAATATGTATCAATAAAATTAATTAACCATTTTTACTCATATGCTGAATACCTTCCATGTAACATGTCTATTTTATTGTAATTTCCAGTAATTTCATTTTGTTTGATACTTAATAATATTACAAGAATATACTAAATTTTTGGATTGTGGTAAATTATCAAAAGTCTTAATAATGATGTTAATAATAAACTATAGGACTTCAATAAAGTAAATGTTTGTAGTTTTATTTTCTATGTTTTAACATTCCAAACAATATCAATGATTTAAAAATAAGTATTTTTTACCAGAAAAAAGAGGGATATATTTATAAAATTCCAATTTTCTTAATCTTATCTTTGTCTCATTCTTCATTTTATTGGACATGTTATACCTCTCCATGTTTGTTTTTGTTACTGAAAGTGTTGATGCTATTATTATCATTATCATTATCATTATTATTATTATTATTATTATTAATTGGTAAAGGATAACAATAGCAGTTATTTCGCTTACTGACAGCCTGATTTACTGGAGCTGAAATGTGCACATGACATACTTACACAAAGAACTTCTGCAGCATCCAAGTTTTCAAACTGACTCAAATTGGCATCTGAATAGTCACTATTTTGCTTGTTAAATTAGGAAGATCCAATGCAAGCAATACCTATACATGTGCAGCAACTAATCATGCAACCAGAAAATAACTTCTGCAAATGAAGGTCATGGAGTTTTCATGTTGGTGAATAAAACAAGAGATTATGCTGCATTTTGCAGACAATCAACAGGCACTATATATTTTTCCCCATCCCCCAATTTAAAACATCAGGTGAGATAATGGTAATCTTGTGCATCAGTCACTGAGTTGATCCTTTTGTACATCAGTATTATCTACTGCTGCACTTGCCAAACTGCAGTTATCACAACCAATCATGTCAGTGTATTATGGGAAGAAGAGATGAGCTTTTATCACTTTCCCATTTTTTGTTTGACAATTTTTCCATAAATATTAGAATTTAGCAAATTTACTCTCATACTGGTATTTTCCTATCCTATAAAAAGAAAAATGTGGCATTCTAAGCAAAACATGTGTATGAGAGCAACATTGTATGCACCAGTTGATAACACATTTGATCTTTTATTTTTTTGTGAGGGAGAGCTGAGACTATTTTACAGAAAATTTCCAGTCTCACCAATAGCTTGAAAATAAATATTTCTCTGATTTGCACTGCAAAAGAACTAATTGTATTCATTATATAATTTGAAGAAAAAAAGTATTGTCGGTTACAAGAAAAAAAATATCCAGGTTCATAAAACATCCGTGCCCACCTAGACCCCCCCATTTTTTTAAAATGGTAAGTCCATAATTATTTCTACAGAAATGTATAAGACATATCAAGTTCAAAATGGTCCATGTGCAGTGAATTGTACCAAAAGCCATGTTCAGACATCTTGGACACATAAAAAATAATCAAATGCTTATGTTGTTTTGCCAAACATTATTATAATCAAATTTGTGTCTATGTTACATACTGCCAAACACAATTATAATCAAATTTGTGTCCATGTTACATATTGTCAGACATGATCATAATCAAATTTGTGTCCATGTTACATATTGCCAAACATGATTATGATCTAATTTGTGTCCATGTTACATATTGCCAAACATGATTATACATGTAATAAAATTTGTATCATGTTACTATTGCCAAACATGATTATGATCAAATTTGTGTCCATGTTACAGATTGCCAAACATGATTATGATCAAATATGTGTCTATGTTACATATTGCCAAACATTATTATAATCAAATTTGTGTCCATGTAACATATTGCCAACCATGATTATAATCAAAGTTGTGTCCATGTTACATATTGCCAAACATGATTATTATCTAATTTGTGTTCATGTTACATATTGCCAAACATGATTATAATCTAATTTGTGTCCATGTTACTATTGCCAAACATGATTATGATCAAATTTGTGTCTATGTTACATATTGCCAAACATTGTTATAATCAAATTTGTGTCCATGTTACATACTGCCAAACATGATTATAATCAAATTTGTGTCCATGTTACATATTGCCAAACATGATTATAATCAAATTTGTATCCATGTTGCATATTGCCAAAACATGATTATAATCAGATTTGTGTCCATGTTACATAGTACATGCTGCTGCACTACATTTTCAGTGGATTGTACCTGAATCATAGAAGTGGAAGGACATTGGATTTTTATGAGGGTTTTCTGTGACAATTTTTGTTGACTTTAAATGGCTAACATTCTTCTATTTCATCTAAAAATGTACCATTTTAATAGATAGGGGTGGGACAGGGGAGCAACCTGCTGGAAAACATCCACCCTGCCCCCATCTGGATTCACTAATGAACTAAAGAAATTAAGTCTCTCAAGTCACATGGGAAAAATGTAACACTTTTCCTTCACACTGAAGAAAAGACTTCTGATATATTCCTTATACCAAAGCCTTGCCTTCTTGTGCATTGGTTTGGATTTCTGGCATCTTTCCTTAGTGATTCATTTCACATGATTTAGATCATATACCCACCAAGTCCTCATTAGTCGCCTTATGTGCAACTATTTTTCAAGGAAAAATGTTAATTTTAATTATTTTTTTTTAAAAACTGAATATGATGAATATAACATTATTTTGTATATGAAGTGCTGTTATAAAACAAACTGAACGCCACATCAGAACATTACAGTATTCTTTTGCAAAGTTTCATTTAAAAAAAAACTTTCACGTGTTACAACTGAAACTAATGTAAACTAATATTTTGCACAACTGTAAGAAAGAATGTTCAACTCTGATAAAAACTGTTTCAAACAAGTATGATAAATACTGATTCAAATTTGTATTTATTTCTTCCACTTCAGTTCCTTCTGTTTATTCAGAGATTTCAAATTCCTCAGTAAAAATGCATGAATAATAGCAAGTGAAGCTTCAGCATGTGCAATGAGTTCTTCAGAAAACATGTATATGTAAAACGAGGCAATGAGAATTCTGAATAACATTGCCAGAATATTTGCCACAAACGTTTTTTTTGCAAACTTTCTGACTGATCAATAATCAGAAAGCTTGCAGCTTGCCATAACAATTTCTGGCAAACTTTCTGGTAATCAATAACCAGAAAGCTTGCCATAATTTCTGATACTTAAACCTTTCTGGCTATTATATACCAGTAGCCAGAAAGTTTGCCACAAATCTTCTAGCTAACAATAAGACAATGTTAGCTGGAACTCTCATTTGCATATGAAAGTTAATTAAAAATGCTGCAAACGTTCGGCTTTTCAACCAGAACAGTTAGCCAATAACACACCTTTTCATAATGGTATATAAAGTTTACTATATCGACATACATTGTTAAAAGTATGTTTTACTCCCACTTTTTAAGAAAATCCAACTTCCAATTTCACTCAGGAAAAATGTAAAATGACTGTGTTCTGCACAAGATAACTATGTGAAAAAAGAAACTTCTTGACTATGTGTTTTATTTTAATAAGTCCTAAGCTTGTTTATACTTAAAAATGAACTCCTAAGCAAGCCAAAGAATGAGCTGGTTTACCTTTATAGTAATTATGGCTCGGGGACTCGCTGCAGTTAGTTTCCAAATATAATCTCTGTTTCCCAGGTAAACATTCTGACCAGTAACATTGTAAGTAAAAGGCTGTAGGAACTGAGTTGAGTCAGTAACAGTAATTTCCGAAACAAGAGGGGCACCATCAGAAACTGAAATAGTCCAATATATTATGTGACGATAAATGCAACTTAGAAGAAACAAAACTGATGTTATAGTGTAAAGCTTATCACAGTGCATTTTGTACATGAGAAACTACTCTAAGCTAGCATGAATCTTGACCTATACACTCTTGTATGGTGAAATAAGCATAAATAATATGTTCATTATTGGATAGGATGAATATTTTTGGAAATAATCATGGACAGTTAAATGGCACATACATTTCAAAGCTAATGGGTTTAGGACCTATAGACTATCTCAGTCCCAATACAAGTAGCATAAGTCCAGTAAAATAAAAAGTCACTGGGACCTAGGGGCTCTGAGTCTCAGTCCCGACTTCATAATTCCAGTAAAAAAAACAAAAAACACTGTTGCAGTAATCTCATATTCTGACCAACATTCTACATCAATATGTTCACATATCTGTCATGCATTTTGGCAATATCTGTTGCTTTGTTTACTGTTCTTGTAAACTTTTTAAATTTTACTAAGTATTGTTTTTGTGCAGTATTACTTAATTTTAAGCTTCTTTTTCTGCTAAATGGTTCTAAGCTCATGTCAAGATATCAGACACCCAAATGCTTTATAGGAATTTCCTATGAATGAAAGCATGTAAGTGAATCTAATGCAAAACTCACAAACTGACCAATAAGGACCATGGTAACATTCATCAATCAAAACCTAATACCTAAAAGAAACACAATAAGGGATTGAAGACATGTAACTGATGCAGTAAGTATTTTTAAATGCACCCTTATGTAAATTTAACATGAAAACATTGTGATGGTGCAGATAAAAGTGATTTCTGGGAACTATTTCCTCACAAATCAAGAGTTATTTGCAGACATGTTTATTTTAGCTGATTCAATACTACATACAGTGTAAATGTTCTGTTACAACTGGTCTCTTATAATCCTGTATTTTTCCAACAACTGCATTTATTGGAATAAATTGTAGGAATTGTTATATTATGGCATAAATAAGGAATTGAAACTTTCATGCATCTATTATATATTTTTTAATTTTGGGGGATTACACTACTAAAATGACAAATATTTCACAAATGATTCCTCCACATCCGTCAATTTATAATGGACCATTCCTTAGTAAGAAATTACAATCTACAATGGACCCTGCCTCAGTGAGAAATTTTTGCCAAATATAAAGTTAAAATTTACATTACTTATATTCTGAATGTACAAAAGTTTCAAAAATAATATGTTAAAATATTGTGATTTGTTTTACTTACTACTGGAATAAGATGCTGTGAATCCCTGTTTAGCAAAAGCAGAATCTGTGGAGAACTGAATAATCATATAGTTATTAGGACTCAAGTATTTGGCTTTAGTTATGTCCACTGACCCGGACAGAGATGCCACCTCAACTGACGTTGACTCGGTTCTTCCACCAACAAAGATCTTCACAATATCAGATCTAGCCTCAGTTTCAAAATGTGTGAACTAAAATTTATAAAGAGATTAAATATTACTTGATGCTTTCAGAAAAAAAAATTAGAAAGAAGTTCAATAAAATTCCATGCTTCTAATTTTAAGACAATTTAAAAACATATGGTGATGCTAAACAAAATATGGTGAGGTATATCCTCATGAAAAAAATCCTGATTATATGGTATTTATACAAAGAGAAAAAAAATAAAACAACAAAATGTTTAAGTTCACTTCAACATTTGGAAATAATTTTACCATGGGTAAATTTCTGACTTTCATCTCCAATGAATATATCTGTGCTATGCTGAAAGACTAAATTCACAAAATAACAAACTATATATGAAAATGGGTAGAATGTTAGGCAAGGTGCTATCATATTTGTGTTGTTGAGTTACAAAAGCCATGATGTCAAATTTACAATTCCTACATGAAACTGATAGAACTCTGCATTAGCAAACAAAGAAACAAAGCTGTTTCATTTAAAAATATATAGGACTGATAATTTCTCAAATACTTACATCCAAGAAAATGTTGGTCCCCAGTGGACCTTCTATGTTCCATGAGCAGAATTGAGCATTGGTGTAATTATTAGGATAGCCCACTGAACTGATGGTACCTGAGGAAGCCTTTAGAAGATATCGACAAATGTTGGCTGTAATTGAAAAAAAAATTTTTTTATTAATATCTGGATATGAATAATTTTAAAAATGAACATTTAAAAAATTATGACCAATGCACATTTGCTACATTGTAAAATATACTTTTATCAATTCCTGTGCAACATATGTTTGATGCCTGATACAACCAACAAATAACAATAATTCATTTTCAATAATTGTCAGTGCCATGACACCAGCCTCCTACAATCCTCTGAGTTAGCTCCAATTCTAACTGTAAAAACCTTTTTTTCCAACACAACAGCAACTACAAATCTGGAATCTAAATGATTTATGAAACTTTCACACTTGATCTGATGGTATGTTTGAGTAACTAGTGGGTGTTTTTAACAACATTGATCTTTCTTGATAATCTTTATTAAAATGGCTTTCAAATTTACCTATAGAATTTTCACAACCTTATTATAAATTAAATCTCTAGTTTTAATTTGTTTAAAAATATCTTATATTATTATACCCTAAAAATGTACATTTGATTCAATTTTGTTGTCAGGGTACAAAAATATGTGAATTGGTGTGCATATTTAATTTTTATTGTATGCTTGACTTCTGTTCATGACTCAAGGATATGGATGAAGATTCTGCATACCTGACTTTTGTCATGATTGTAAGAGGTAAACAAGATGTTTACTAAAATTTTGGATTAAAGGCTAAACTTGTTAATAATTTGATGGAGTTTTCCATTAGAACTAACTCACATCTAAATCAAGTGAAATATATATATATATATATATATATATATATATATATATATATATATATATATATATATATATATACATACACAAATAGGAACAGAAACAGAAAATATTTATTTGTTTACCAAGTCCCATATATATATATATATATATATATATATATATATATATATATATATATATATATATATATATATATATATATATATATATATATACATATGGGGCTTAGTAAACAAATAATTATTTTCTGTTTGCTATAATTGTTCGAGAATCAATGACCGTAGCTTGCAGCTGTGTTCAGAATACTTCAACAGGAATTATTTCATTTATTCATTGGAATTATTACAGTACACATTGACTTTCAAGTAATTCATTATGTTAGGATTATTGATGACTCATTCAAAGGCATTCTATATTGCATCATTATGGTATATCAGACATTTAAGACTATGATATATCAGGACATTGAAAACTGTTGGCACATGATGACATTCAAGGCTATTGGAACTCATTCAGAAATACTATACTTTTGAACTTGTGATCGGAAATTTGGGATTGTTAGATATGTTTTCACAATATTAATCTCTTGAACTTTTACTTTATAATTTAGAGAAATAAATTCTTTGTTGATTTTCCTAAATGTTTTGGTTTAGCTTATTTCTGTAACATAGTTTATTACCTCAGGTCATATCAACACCTAATTCTCTACTTGAAAAGCTAAGGTGAATGTGAGCATACCTTTCCATTAAAGTTGCAATGTCTACAGTAGTAAATCCCAAAGTTTATCTTACTGCCTGTAAATGTTTATAAAAATCAGTAACCATTTAAACACAGATGTATGTGAATGTCTTTAACACTAAAACTACCTATACAACTGAACGATATATCTTCTCATGTCTGATAAGTAGCATAATGAATGTGGCATTGTTAGGGGAAAACAAAGTTGATGAGATTTTGGTGTACTGCACACTACACAATATTACACATCAGACTGATTTACTGATCTTAATAACACAAACAAATTAAGTAAAGTACTTTATTCACCTCTGAAAAACATGTTCAGTGATTAACAGTTTATTCTAGAGAACCAGTTTCAAACTTTTAAGCCACTGCTGTTTCTTAGTCATCGTAGATACAACAAAAGCATCCTTTACTCACATATGAACCATATGTCTAGTTGCATCATCAATTTTTTCATTCTGTTCATATGTATTGCAGTATAAAGCAATATTACAATGATCCCAATGTTCCACCTAAAAGGTCATGTACATAAAAAAGAATGTTAAAAACTGAATACCTTCATAACAAGAGGTAATACAAGATGTACAGGAAACTGAGCTCAGTATGACATGAACACAGTAAATGATTTTCATACAATTAGTTGTCAGCTGTAAGCCTAATGAGCAAGTCAATCAAAAGGTTGAGTTTCAGATCATTCATTTAAACAACAAAGTTTCAATTATTCCATTGCATATACATGTTTGTAAAGCTTGCTGACTGTTCTAACCTTATTCTCACTATGCATGTCTTTGTTAATTATTACTGGTGAACCTTAATGAACTAAGAGATAATGGATGTAGTGTACACCATTTATGGAAGTAAAACTCACAATCCTGGCTCTACAACTGACATTCACATCTTTTAGCTTGTTTTGGCAAAAATGTACTAGAAAGGTAATTTGATTTGCAAAGCCAAATTCATATAAGAGTGGTTCCTCTTAATACAGTGGAAATGAAAATGAATCCCATCAATTGTCACTTACAACTGGAGCAGATGTGTACACTCTTCATGGAATGTAAGTGCATTTAGGGCTTGGGAGGGCGTACCTACATCATGATCAGGTAAATATTATCAAGGAAACATGAATCATTAGGTTTTTCATCTCAAAACCAGATGAATTCCTTATGTACATCATCAGTTCATGACATAATTTCAGACACAACCTCGTGGCATTCTAAAAGAACTGTTCCCTGGCTGCTATCATTCAAGCATTGGGATGGAGATCAAAGAAAACTTTTTACAGCTTTTACCTGACAGAAACCTGTCATCTTGACAGGCACAATTTGACCTTTTAACTTTCCTATGTTGCTCAGCACTTTTTAATAATGATGGTTACTTCCGCTGGATTTATGATAACAATTTGTTTCTCTAAACTACATTCATCCATTGACCATTTGCCAACTCGAGGCAATATGTCACATACAACTCAGAATAACTTCACATCTGTTTGGAGACCAGAGCCAGAACCAACTCTTGGGTGTGGGCAGAAGTTGGAAATACACTTGCCCAAAGTAAAATGGCAAATGAAAATTTGAGTTAATTTTCCAATCACCTTCCAGATCATGTGAGTGGTGTTTCTTTTTAATGAAAAAGATGTTCTGTCAAAGATATTGCTTTGTTCATGTAAAGTCCATACTTTCTGCTAGAAGTTTCTTTTCCATTTGGAGGTTGGCTCTAACTTTGTAATAAACATATACCAGAGAGACAGCAGACTGGTCTCAATTTGTAATGACTTACAATGGATGTTAATATGGTAAGTGAATTAATTCCAGAAAACCTTTCTACACAATCAAATTTAGGTCCTTAACATCATCAACAGTTCCATTTCTATTGTAGTTGGTTGAGTAAGAGCTTATTATGGGCAAGTAAAAATATTCAATGCCTTCAGGACTTCACAATTAGAATTTTACAGATTTTTCAACTAATGAAGGTGATGTGAATACCTACACCTCATACAGGTCCTAAAACAGGTAATGTTCCCAAACCAGCATTGAGTTTACATTTCACTTGCACTTTATTTGCATTCATTCTGCATTATACTTTGCATTTCATTTGTATTCCATTCCCATTGGCATTTCAGCTACCAGGTAGCCTATTTTCATTTGATGTCTAAGAAATGCATACAGATTTAGTATTTATTACTTCCATTCATTGTTTCCTTTCATTTTCATTTGAGATTTCTACTTTCGATAGCATTAAATGAATAGAACTATTCCTTATACTTCATCCTATTAAAATTCAAACAGAAATTGCATAATCTGAAAGATAGAAGTGAATTTATGTTAAATGAAAATGATTGCAATAAAATTATAGTGTTGAATGTTTATCAGTAAATTTTGTTTTCTTATTTTGTTTCATCTGTATAAATATTGCACTATTCCAAAACTTGTAAGTAGTAGAAAGAATAAAGATTCTGATATAAAATTATCATGGAAAAGAGCTTTAAACCATGAAAACACACCTGCATCCCAAGACGCAAGAGGACAAATTCATTCATAGATGCATTTGTATTTTATTTTGTTTTCTTTGATCATGTATCATTGTGTGTTTAGCATTTGCATTCTACATTTTCATCAGGACGTCGTAAGTCTGAACCCAGGCCATGACATACCAAAGACTTCGAAAAATGGTATTAACAGCTGCCTCCCTAGGCACTCAGCATTAAGAGGTTAGTGTTAGGACTAGTCTGCCTGTTGTCAGCATAATGTGACTGGGTGGGACATCATGCTACATGTCTGTGGCATGTTGCCCCAGCATTAGACATAGCTATAAACTGCCACACTGCAGACATCATTGTGATATGAGTGAAAAATTGTTAAAGCTAAGTTAAAAATCCAAATCACACACATGCAAACATACACACACACAAACACACACACACACACACACACACACACACACACACACACTTTCTTCATACTGCATTTGTATTCTGTTTTCATCTCACTAGTAAATTAGTCATTTCAGGATCTATGTGCTATAACATCTGTCTGAGTAAAATTACACAATTATAATATTGACACAGCCTTCAATGTCTTCCACCCCATTACTACTCTGGAAGATCATGCATGCCAAACTCACTATCCAAGGGGAGTTGAACTTCCATCTCAGCAAGCATAATACATTCTTAATGGGCAAGGGGGTGGGTGGATTTGTGGTGGATGTACTTATGTATCACTGGAATAATCAGTGCACAGATAACTTAGTATTAACATTGAATAAAAGTGATGATCCAGGTAAAGAAATGGAATGATATGTGAAACAAATAAGGCTTACAACAGCTGATCTCATCAGAAAGGTCACTGCAGTCACCCTGTCCATCACATACCCATTTCAAGGACACATATCCACCATTTGCACAGTTGTAGGTACCTGAAATTATATCGCAATTTGTACATTTCATGACTGAAATTCTACAGAATTGATTGCCATGAATGCTTAAATATCTTATTAAGAATGGTATGCATATGTGTCTGTCTGCATGCATGCATGAAGTTTAAATGCATCCATGCGTGTGTTCTCATTTAATGATTTTTTCATCTCTGACTTGGTCTGGTGCGAAAAACAAGAGTCACTTGATGGGACAGACATGCTATGGGCAAATAGATTTTCCAGGAATTCAACATAAGACCATTTCTTCATTTTAACTGTCAATTGTTGGAACCATCTCTAATAATGCTTGATTGATAACAAGATTTTCAAATACAATGCTGTAGTACACACACTCTATGTCAGATTGGTACTATTTTAATTAAAGACAAAGTTAAGATATCAATAAAAGTCTTTTGTTGAAAACACTACGTTATAATGATCATCCATTCAGGAGGAATAGTGAGAAAAATTTTAAGACAGTTGTCATGGTAACCATACAGAATGAATAACTGGCATAATGCTCATCTATTCAAGGGGAGTAATGACAACAACATTTTTAATACAGTTGTTGTGGCAGCCATATAGGATGTACAACTTGCAACATTTATATTAGGATCAAATAGGTATCATGAGTCTATTAGCAAAAACCCCATGTTGATATAACCATCTATTTGGAAGAAGAGCGATTACAATAATTTCAGGATATGGCTTTGCATTCAGGAAGAGTAGCAATAGCATGATTTCAAGATGGCTGCAATGGTGGCCATAATGGACTTAAAATCAGCACCATGTTCATTTTAGGCAAACAGTACATCATAAGAAGTCTTCTGGTGAAAGTCCCACATCAATACGACTTTCTGTTCCTGACAAGTTATGATAACAAGATTTTTAAGATGGCTGCTATGGTGACCATATTGGATTTCAGACTGGTACCATTTTAATTTAAGACCAACAAGACATCACAGAAGTCTTACAGTGAAAAATTCCATGTTGATAGGACCATCTATGTAGGAGGAGTAGCCATAAGATTTTCAAGATGGTTGCCATGTTGGCTATACTGGATGTCAGATTGGCACCATAATAATTTAGGACCAACTAGACATAAAAAAAAAAAAATTGAGAGAAAACCCAATGTTAATATGAGCATCCATTAAGGAGAAATAGCAATAACATGATTTTCAAGATGGCTTCCATGGCAGCCATATTGGACATCGGATTAGCATCATTTGAAGTTAGGACCATCTAGATGTCATAAGAAGTCTTTTAGGTAAATCCCCATGTTGATATAACCATCCATTTAGGAGGTGTGGCAGTAACAAGATTTTCAAGACGGCCACTATAGTGCAGCAGCATTTTCATTTAGGACCAACTAGACCAAGGAAGGAATGTATACAGTTTTAAAGCAATCCTCCAGGTACTTTAGGAGTAGTAGCAATCATGAACTGATGAACAATGAACAATGGATGACAGACAACAGATGGATGATGGACAACAGATCATTACATAAACTCTTCTGGTATATGACCACTAGAGATAAAGATGGGACATCATATTGGAAAAAATTATAATCAGTCAAACATTTTTTTTGAAGTAAAACCATCAAAAGTTGGAAATTCCACATAATTATTCAACATTTTTGTCATAACCTTTCCTTAGCCATTTAAAACCCACCTCAAAAAATAAAATTACTGTTGGTTCCATGCAGAGATGCCAACTCATGAACATGATTATAGCATCTTTACACAAATGAACATAGTAACAATTAAGGTATAATGAGAAAAGATATGATTTATCATTTCCTCCCATTCTATTGTCTTGAATTCCTTCAAAACTTTGCCTAAACAATAACCATATAGATAATTTTACTTCATGATTATCTGCATCTTCATTACATTTCTCACCTATTCTCAGCATAATTGATTGGTTTCAACGTATTTACATTCTTTTTATTACAGACAAACATTCTATGCAACAGTCTAAAAGATTGTTGCTAATATAATTTTCTTCCTTTCCAAAACCTTATCCTAAACAATTTTTATTTTTCTGGAATTTATCAATAAAACTGTTTATTAAAAATACATAATACTTCCTCATCTCTTTGAGCTCTTTTTGGACAAGTGTCTCCTTCAGAGGTATAACAACAGTGTCCACAAGAAGTCTCAAGCTTGCAACAGTGTCAAAAGTGCTAGTCAAACAGTACATAATTACAACTGTTTCATGCTGCAAATCCAAGAAATCTGGCATTTATTTGTTCCATAGAAATTGAGCAAAATCACCCTAATTAAGCAGAAGATCTGACTGCCTAATAGATAAAAAGTACTTAGTTACAACAGGGTCAGCAAATCATAATTGTTGAAATTACTCATCACGAAATTATTTGACTGAACAAATTCAAGCACTTGTTGTGAAGGAGTAAAAATGTTCTCTACATTTGTGCAACTATGTCTTATAAACAAATGACCTTGCCCTAAGAGTGTAATTTGTATACCTAATGGACTGGCCATTCTTTGGCAAATAAAACTCTTTTTAACATTGCAGTCACCAACATTCCAGGCATAAACTCGGTCATATGTGTAATCCATGCTCTGTTTCTTGACATAAACACACTTTCCACGTGAGGTGTCAGGCTGCATATCAGCCCAGAAGCCCTGAAGCAGGGACCAATTTTTTCCATTGCTCCAATGGGCATCATCAGCAATTACAGAAGGTTCTGTTGACAGGCCTTGAATATTAAAGAGAGAAGTTAAAACAAAGCAGTCAGGTCAGGTATATATGTTTACATTAATTGTTCATAATTTTGTATCAGTTTATTTTCAAGGAAGATTTACTTTTGAGGCTGACATATAGGAGTAAATATTTTGGTAAACGATCAAAATATTTCCTGCACATCTAAAAAATAATAACCATATATTACAATGAGATACAATATGAAAGATTGATAAAATTCATACTTTTAAATTTCAGCATTAATGACAAATATATTAGGTCTTGAGCAATGAGAGCTTACAAACAGATTTTCATGTTATTATTTAAAACTTCTGAATTTCTTCTATGTAGACACAAGATAGTCTCTCCAAATGTTAACTTGTATGTATTTCAGATGTATTACGTATATTAGTGAAGTTTTTCAAGGCTGACTCAATGTCTGAGGAATTGGACAGATTACTTTCAAGGTAATACTGTACTTACTTTCCAAGGTCTGCTTAATTTCTACTTTCTAGAGTACTTTTACATTTTTCAAGCTTCTGAATTATGTTTAAGCCTGGTTTCCTAGCATTGTGACAGTGCGGTTACTTGGCATTGTGAGAGCCTGGTTCTCTGGCATTGTGACAGGCTGGTTTCCTAACACTGTGACAGCCATGGTTACCTAGCATTGTGACAGCCTTTGAGTCTGCTTGAGACTCTATTGAGTTTTATGCAGGTAGCTATCATTTACATTTCCTAATTGGTGCTAAAATTCCATCAACTTTTTAAAGACTACCAAAACATTGCAATGGATTATTTTTTTCTCATTGAAATTGGAATAAAGCATCAATGGATACAAAACAAGAGCAAAGCAATGGGAATGCGATACATCTGGTGACTATCTTATTATCTGTTCTGCCCAACTCATGCAATTTTATTTATTACATAAACAGCCAAAATTTAGAATAAAAAAAATTGAAATATTTTTTCAGTTTTAAAATTATTTATTAACACAAATGAATTTAAGGATTTGCTGGCAAAGTTAAATGAATTGATGGAAATGTTCAAGAAGCTTTTCAAAAAAGTCAGACTTTTCAGCGACAAAAATAAACATTTTCACAAAACCCCTTAAAGTCAAGGGTTTGTCATGGTTTTAAGAACCATGGTATATCATTTGCATTTTTTTATGTTCTTGTTTACATTACAAGTACAACCAAACTGGACAAACAAAACAATTTTGTTTGGGCATGGCAACTGGGCAAATTAAATGAGTCTGCTAGGAAAACAAATCACTGACCTGATTGGGCAAACATAACATTTCAATTTGGGCAAATTAAATGGGTCTGCTAGGATTAGATGAATCACTTGACCTAAGTGGGCAAACAGAACAATTCCATATGGGCATGTCAGTTGGGAAAATAAATAGATCTGCTAGAAAAATCAATCACTGACTGTAAATTCAAATACAAGAAACAGCAGTATCAAAGTTTGGAACGAGGACTAATGGGATAGTTTTGGGAACTAGAGATGTGTCCATATCACATCAATATAAAGCTTCAGACTTCAGTCAATAAAAATCCTTCATGAGCAGAAAAAAAAAACACTTGTGAAAGACTGGACTGGAGTTTATGGAAGGACATAAATAACATTATATGTCCTCTGACAGACATAGTGTAGCCTAACTATAAGGTCTCTAAATATTTTAAAGACATCTTTGTCATTGTTTAATAAAACAATTATGACAACTGGTACAATTTCCGTTTCTTACATACCAATCCAATACTCTGTGACACTCCTGATGCTTGCAAAACGTCCTATTTCATTATTTTCATAGATGTCTCTTATACTGGCTAAGTGAGAGCCTTGGCTGAAAATATTCACAAAAAATCAATATAATTACATGTATATATAAATTAAAAATACAGTAACCATTGTAAATGAATTATATATGACGCATCAAGTTGTAAATTGCATTGCTTGCAATAATGAAAGGGAATATGGTAAATGAAAGACAAGCTATTTTGGTTCTGATAGTGGTCTAACAGAACTCTTGCTATACATAAACAAAGGAAGTGCACTCTTACTCTACCCATAATAATCAATCCTGATACGAGTGCCTGTCCCATAGTTCCTCTCTTCCCTTAAATAATCCTCTTCTCCAATTTTTTTCATTATCACACAAGTTCTTCCCAAAACTACTGTTATATATATATATATATATATATATATATATATATATATATATATATATATATATATCCTTTCTCTATCCAAGACCCTTCCTCCGACCACCAAACCATAGTACCACGAATGGCACATTATACATCCACCCACCATATGTAGGGAATAGTTGATGTTGGAGACTATTGACCAATGGGTCTCAATCACCTGGATCAGCGCTCAAGGTAAGCAGTTATGAACAGTGCTAAACTTACTATGCCAAAACAATTGGAGCTTGTTCAAATTACAATGACCATGACCTCTGACCTTTTGACAAAAGATTCTAAAAGTTTCTTGACTTCCCTCAGGGCAGGTCATCCATAAAGTTTGGTCAAAGAACATTATTCCTGAACAACAGTTATTCTGTAAAACCAATTTGGTTTGAGCCACAATGACCTTGATCTTTAGACCACAAAGTCAATAGGCTTCTTTGTTACTCACCAAGTAAGACATCCACAAACTTTGCTGAATATGCATGGTTGAGAACTGAAATATTTGTGCAATACTTTTTTATATTCTTTCTGTCACAGTGATTTTGACTTTAATCCTACTGACCCCAGGATCTATAGGCTTTTTAAGTACTCCACAAAACTTGATTGAGGTCTACATAGAGAACTAATGTTAATGAGGCAAAACCATTTTTCTTCTTTTATTCATTGACCTTGGCATGACCCTTTGACCTCAAAATTGATAAGCTTCTCCTTTAGTCCAAGTGCAAGCCATCCACAACGTTAGACAGCTGTTGATATTGGAGAAATTTTATTATTCTAGGGAGACACAATTGATAAAACAAAAAATTCATGACTAGATGGATTGACAACACAACATAATAATCACCAGCTTATGGTGAGCCAATATAAAAAGATTTACATAAAACAATGTCCCCTTCACAGCTACCCTTCTAGATGATTCCTAGCTGGAACACTATTTCACCGTGTGAGACTAAATTTTCAAGTGAAAATATCATTTAATGCAAATATATTAGTAAATCTGAAGTTTTGTTCATAATACTTCATAATTACAAAATCAAAGGCTTGTAAGCAATTTTAACCAAACGTTTGATGAATGATTGAAACATTTTGTCTTTCTTTTAAAATTACAAAAAAAAATTGATAACTGGTAAAATTATTTGGGTGATTTTTCTGTACCATTAATGGGATGACATCAATTTTCTCATTCCTATCTATGTGTGACACTTTTTGCCAATGTGAAAGTCATACAAAATTGACAAAATAGTATACTGAAGATAACTTACACAATGATAAGAAAGTGAACAGTTTAAAAAATGAATTCAACTCTTATGTCTCTTTTGCTTCACTATGGCATAATCTAAATACCTTCCAGTGTCACTAGAACAAAAAAAGTATATCACTGTGACCTTAACAGTATGTCACTTTGGGAATTGGTATTTCTAATATCAATAAACCCATCAAATTTCATGACTGACAGTGAGTCAGTTTTTACCTTATTTTTTGTAGACTAATATCTGCACATTATCTGTGCAGATTCTGTCTGGGCTGGCTGAGATCGATTAATTTCACAGACCTCTGAGCAAGCAAATTGTAAGGAATTAAAATAATTATGGACCTTGTTATGCAGGATACTTAGATCAATGAAAAAAATGATTAATAATTGCTATATAGATTTAGTGGCTGAATGTAACAAGTAAACTGAAATTATAAATAATGAAGGCAATTAGGGCACTTCCTCGGCATCTTATTGCCAGCACTGGAAGTGCATGGTAGCTCTGCCATTCGATCATAAATAATGCATACAAAAATACAGCTAATAAACACAAATGAAAATAACATTTTATTTCTTGTTAATTGCACAGCAATTTAAACTCATGATCATGTTATGCATATTTGAGCTCTTATGTGCAGACAATTATATTATAAATAAGAATAAAAGAGATAATTAAATATAAGAAATACATCTATATTTTACACACTCAGCTCTGACAGGGTTGGGCACCAGTAAATGGTTAAACAACCACTTGGATGCAAAACAAAGTGGAAGGTCAGTTCCTAAACATTATACTGATCATGACACCTTTAGGTTAATATGGTCAGGGAAGTACACTGACCATGACACCTTTAGGGTAATATGGTTAGAAAAGTACACTGACCATGACACCTTTAGGGTAATATGGTTAGAAAAGTATACTGACCATGACACCTTTAGGTTAATATGGTGAGAACATTATACTGACCATGACACCTTTAGGTTAATATGGTGAGAACATTATACTGACCATGACACCTTTAGGTTAATATGGTGAGAAAAGTACACTGACCATGACACCTTTAGGGTAATATGGTTAGAAAAGTATACTGACCATGACACCTTTAGGGTAATATGGTGAGAAAATTATACTGACCATGACACCTTTAGGTTAATATGGTGAGAACATTATACTGACCATGACACCTTTAGGTTAATATGGTGAGAAAAGTATACTGACCATAATACCTTTAGGTTAATATGGTGAGAAAATTATACTGACCATGACACCTTTAGGTTAATATGGTGAGAAAAGTATATTGACCATGACACCTTTAGGTTAATATGGTGAGAAAAGTACACTGACCATCACATCTTTAGATTAATATGGTGAGAAAATTATACTGACCATGACACCTTTAGGTTAATATGGTGAGAAAAGTATACTATGACACCTTTAGGTTAATATGGTGAGAAAAGTATATTGACCAGGACACCTTTAGGTTAGTATGGTGAGAAAATTATACTGACCATGACACCTTTAGGTTAATATGGTGAGAAAAGTACACTGACCATGACATCTTTAGGTTAATATGGTGAGAAAATTATACTGACCATGACACCTTTAGGTTAATATGGTGAGAAAAGTATACTGACCATGACACCTTTAGGATAATATAGTGAGAAAAGTATATTGACCATGACACCTTTAGGTTAATATGGTGAGAAAAGTACACTGACCATGACATCTTTAGGTTAATATGGTGAGAAAATTATACTGACCATGACACCTTTAGGTTAATATGGTGAGAAAAGTATACTGACCATGACACCTTTAGGTTAATATGGTGAGAACATTATACTGACCATGACACCTTTAGGTTAATATGGTGAGAAAAGTATACTGACCATGATACCTTTAGGTTAATATGGTGAGAAAATTATACTGACCATGACACCTTTAGGTTAATATGGTGAGAAAAGTATATTGACCATGACACCTTTAGGTTAATATGGTGAGAAAAGTACACTGACCATCACATCTTTAGATTAATATGGTGAGAAAATTATACTGACCATGACACCTTTAGGTTAATATGGTGAGAAAAGTATACTATGACACCTTTAGGTTAATATGGTGAGAAAAGTATATTGACCAGGACACCTTTAGGTTAATATGGTGAGAACATTATACTGACCATGACACCTTTAGGTTAATATGGTGAGAAAAGTACACTGACCATGACATCTTTAGGTTAATATGGTGAGAAAATTATACTGACCATGACACCTTTAGGTTAATATGGTGAGAAAAGTATACTGACCATGACACCTTTAGGATAATATAGTGAGAAAAGTATATTGACCATGACACCTTTAGGTTAATATGGTGAGAAAAGTACACTGACCATGACATCTTTAGGTTAATATGGTGAGAAAAGTATACTGACCATGACACCTTTAGGTTAATATGGTGAGAAAAAAGTTATACGTACTTTACGCATACTCTTTCTGCACTCTGCCATATTCTATTCTGGTCAGAATTGAATAAACTGTAACATGAAGTACCAATAAGTGTCCAACCTGAACAGAAAGAAAGTCATTTAAGAATTGCATCTATGAATTAATGCTTGCATTAAATGTATACTTCCATCTACCTATAGTTACTGAGTAACTTAGATCTGTGTGGTATGGATGTTTTAATGAAATACAAAATGAAAACTCTCTCTCTCTCTCTCTCTCTCTCTCTCTCTCGCTCTGTGCACTCAAAATATCAACAACAACAAATAATTTCCTATTCATTCTGTTGGAGATGCAAAAAGCATGTACATTATCAACATCTCAATTGAAATAAAGTTTTACATTATATACTGGTTACTTTGATGAATTGAAATTTTGTATAATACATGTTTTATCCTCACTTGACATATATATATATATATATATATATATATATATATATATATATATATATATATATATATATATAGCTGATATTATAGTTACTGGAACATGGGGGGTTGAATTTGTTTATATCAGATGAGTCATGAAGAATGATGATCCATGTCACTCATAAATATGATAATTGCCAAAGTGACTGACAAAAGTAAAAAGAACATAATCTATCTTTTTCTTGGCTAACTGTCAGGAAGTACACAAGGCAGTCTTGACTTGAGGTAACAACTTAATGTATACAGTTGGTATATCCATTCATGTATGAACAAGGTTTGTACAGTTGAGTGGTGTAGCAGCTATTATATTATCCCATCATCAAATATATTTGATTATAGTTAGTGTGTCTTTATCATTACCTGTACATGTCCATAACACCCAACTAACTTAAATCATTTTTAAGGACAGTACACTATATGTGTATGTGATAATAAAATGACTTAACTTTGCGTATAGATGTGTGCAGAATAAACACAATTTGTATCCCTGTAAAATTGCAGTTTTATCTAGCAACAATGACTGCATTTGATTTTTTTTTAAATTCACAAGATAGCATTAACAATTTGTTTACAACATGACAATGTAAATATTAAGTTCCACGGCCTTCAAATGCAATTTACTGTCATCAAAGGCTAATGATTTTCATGCCAATATTTTATACATACATTAAATATCTAATACATACATTACAGTGGTATGAATATTAAGCAAAATAATGGAAAATTGGTCAGAAATGTCAAATCAACATGCTACTGATTATGATTTTCAATAATTAAATATAAACAGTCACATTTTTTTAAAAACTGTTTAATTTTTTGGCATGTAAGTAAATATTTGACGAGCATCTTCCAGCTAATATTCCAATCCATTCTTTAGCACAACCAACACGGCAGGTATAAGACATGCATACCTTTAACTTTACAAGCAAGTCAACCTTTTCCATGTATGTGAAAATGACATTTTCCATGGAAGTACAGGTATATA
Organism: Sinohyriopsis cumingii; assembly: GCA_028554795.2. Classification (NCBI taxonomy): domain Eukaryota; kingdom Metazoa; phylum Mollusca; class Bivalvia; order Unionida; family Unionidae; genus Sinohyriopsis; species Sinohyriopsis cumingii. The sequence goes on along the minus strand of CM068826.1, from coordinate 43,504,310 downwards.
GGAAAATATCCAACCAATTAAATCAATGGCTCATTAGGTATGATGAACCAATCATTGATCTTTAAATTTCAACAGATTAATACTGATACATGCATGCATGCATGTGTCCGTCCATCCATCTGTCCATCCATCCATCCATCCATCCATCCATACATACATATGAAGAACTTCATAACATACTGTTTCACCAGTCACTGGGCAATTCAGCCTTCAAGAAAAGTCAGTCATTTAGCTACTTTTTAAGGGTATGAATATTTTATCTTGAAATGAATACACTGATCAGGTTTGATGACTCTTTGATGACTTTTATTCCAGCAAGTCTCCACAATAGTCCCATTGTTAATTGTAAAGAATTTTGTAAAATGGGTTCTCCATATGTTGTCAAATGGAAACTAAACATTTGAACATAATTTTGGTATGTTTGTTACGCTTAAAATATATCAATGATTTTCTGACCAGGTAATGATGACTAAAACTTGGTAATCTGCAATGGCTAAAAAGAGCTTACAGAGTCCCAAATATTTATTTTTCACGGACTTTTCAAGCAATATTTTTTTATGGAAACTAAAATTTCTCAAAATGTTTCTTTGTTTCTCACTTCATAAATAGATTCATATGCAGAAGAGAAAACATCATTGACATGCCCCTGATGCAAATATTACTACCATCTGGTAGATACCAATGTCATGTCATTTAATCCACCCAATTTTAACCGATTTTATGTATTTATCTATTCAGTGTTTTTGGAAAATATGTAAATAATAAATATTACAAATTTAAAAAGTAATATATTTTATTCAATTTTAATGTTTTGTACTCTCAAACATAAATTAAAGGAATCTGAGGAAAAATGCATGGAATTTGTCAAGAAATTAAAGTACTTTTTGTGAACAAAACCAACTTTTCACTGCATGCTTCAAAATGAAAGACCTTTCCAAAGTTGTATGAACCATGTAAAAAATTGGGATCCAAGACAGTTTTGACCATTGCAGGTCAATGAAAAAAATTCCTAGATCATTAGAGAAACATCTGAACAGGATCTATGTTAAAGGGCGATTACCCTACCTAAAACAAGAGTACCATGAACAGCACATTATATGTCCACCCCATGTTTAACAGTTATCTGTGAAGTGTAAGCAGTTGTAGGATACAGTTGAATCTAATGAATATTGGGAAACAAGCCTCAACAGGATGAATACTGACCAACAAGTCTCCATGAGGTGAATATTGACCAACAAGTCCCAATGAGGTACAAATTGACCAACAAGTCAGAATAACTTGGATCAAGGCATGCTGCCTTCAACTTAACTTCATGTGCAGAAACCATCATTAATCATTAGACTGTATCCTCCAAGCCTTTTAATCCTATGCCTGTAGGTTTCTTTACTGCCCTATAATCAAGCCTTTCACAAAGTTTGGCCAAGGAACTTACTCCAGAATAAAACTTTTATCTGCAAAACCTTATTTTTCTTTGAGCCAAATGACCTTGCCCTCTTACATTTAGACCCCAAAATCAACAGACCTAGTCCATACCTTAAGTGTAAGCCTTCTGGCGTTTAGACCCTGAAATCAACAGACCTAGTCCATACCTTAAGTGCAAGCCTTCTGGGGTTTAGACCCTGAAATCATCAGGCCTATTCCATACCTTAAGTGTAAGCCTTCTGGCGTTTAGACCTTGAAATCAACAGGCCTAGTCCATACCTTATGTGCAAGCCTTCTTGCATTTAGACCTTGAAATCAACAGGCCCATTCCATACCTTAAGTGCAAGCCTTCTCACATTTACAGCCTGAAATCAACAGGCCTATTCCATACCTTAAGTGCAAGCCTTCTGGCAACTTTGGTCAAATAAGTGGACCCGACATAACTTATTATGCAAAAAACATGTAGCTTCTTTTTATCAGTGTCCTTGATCTTTGACTTTTGATTTCAAAATCAAAAGGCTTCTTTCTTACCCAAAGTGCAAGCTTTAGTGAAGATAAACAGTCAAGAACTGAACTTTTTTGTTCAGGACAACTCTTGTTTAATAACAGTGATATTGGCTTCTGACTTTGACTTTAAAACCAACTGTCTTTCTTTAATACTACAAAAGATCAAGTCATCCACAAAGTTTGGAGTTTTCTATCAGTAAATTTTAACTGCACTTTTAACATATTACTGACTATACCAGGCCAAGGAAATGAGAGCTAAATACTAACTAAGCTACTGCAGCTCTGCAGGTTTGTGATGTGAAACTAATTTTATTGTACAGAAACTAGAATTTTTTCTCTCATATGGCTGTAGTTACCTTGGCCTTAGCATTCTTTACCCCAAAAGCAAAAGACTTTTTCTCTTATTCCATGTGTGAGCTTCCCCAAACAGCTGGTATCTGCAGGTGAATAATAATTCAAATTATTGTGTGGAAACAATTTGTCTTCCTTTAGTCATAGTGACCTTGATCTTTGAAGTATTTACCCTATAATCAAAGGGTTTTATTCTTACCTTAGATGTAAGCCATCTACAAAGATGGGGAACTTTTATATGGTGATGAACTCGAATTATTCTGCAGAAATCATTTTTCTTCCACATGGTTCATTTTTACCCCAAGTGCAAGCCATCGAAAAAGGTATAGTAACTATATATTAGGGAGAACTAATCTTGCAGAAACAAAGTAGGTAAAAGACAAAAAGCATGATGTATTGTACATTACGGAATGTATATGAAGAAAAAAAAAACAATAACTGAGTACTTACTATCCGGACATGTCAACGTAACCTGCAAAAGAAAGAAAATTAAATCTAAATCATCACAAAGAAATGGAAAGGGCAGAAATAAACTAATCTAATTTAGATATTCAACTTTGACTATGAATAGTTCTTATAGGTGCTGACCAAATGAGACCGCTTCGGTGGCCTAAGTGGTTAGAGCCGTCCGCCTGCGATGATGGAGGTCGCGGGTTCGAACCCCGGCCTAGTCATACCAAAGACATAAAAATGGTACTAGCCACTGCCTCACATGATGCTCAGCATTAAGAGATTAGAGCTAGGACTGGTCGGTCTGGTGTCAGGATAATGTGACTGGGTGGTCAAACATTAGCTTATTCTCAACTGGGTGCCGTTTTTTAGTTCAAGTGTAATGATCAACCTTGAGACCTCAAAACACACTTTTTGAGTCTCCAACCCCAACCCCCAAACCGTCTTAGAATACTGCAAGTATGAGATAGGGGAATAGTGATACATACAGTGTCCGCCTTGACAGCTCTATCGCTGTGCAAAAGATGAGCCATATAACTGTGTGATTTGGATTTTTAATGTAGCTTTAAAAATTTTTTAGTCACATCGCTACGATGTCTGCAGTGTGGTAGTTTATAGTGATCTCTAGCACTGTGACATCATGCCGAAGACATGTATCATGATGTACCACCCAGTCACATTGTTCTGACACCAGGCCGACCAGTCCTAACACTAACCTCTTAATGCTGAGCGCCAAGCGAGGCAGCTGTATGTACCATTTTTGTATGTCTTTGGTATGACTCGGCCGGAAATCAAACCAACGACCTCCCGCATCCGAGGCGGACGCTCTAACCACCAGGCCACATGAGCGGACAAAAAAGAAGACAGTTACCATTATTTGTAAAGACCAAACTCTAATTCTATAAGTCTTACAATGCAATTTTAATATTAATTACTGATACGCAATTTTTTATGTTATGATATTTTTTGTTCCGTAAAAGTATAGCAGTTTTGCAGATGCATTCAAGATTTAGAGAAAACGCTGCCACTGATTACATAGCCCATAACAGAAACATCTCCACAAACATTCGTTATTATAACTGATTCGTCTAGATTAAATCTAGGCCTATTCCTTAGAAAGCTATTTTAGGCCAACAAAAAATGTTTCCGGTCCGCTGATCGTCCCTGCTTTTCACTACCGACACTAGCACTATCATCCCCATTTAGTATATTTTTAAATAAAATAAAACAAAATAGTTTTTTTTAAATATTTTAAAAAATCACACTGACTAAATATATTTTAAAATTAAAAACGAATTACTTACCCTAGTTTTAAAACCAGTGCAATAGGAAACATTTTTGTATGTTTAGCCTTATTATCACTGTCAATATATTGCTGTGCAATGAGCAAAATCAATCAATAAATCAATCAAACAATCAATCATTATTCTTCCATAAGGAGAGTTAATTGGATGGATTTGGGGCTAACACTAACATACAAGGGGATAGGAAACTCCCTACCAAGCTCACCAAAGAGCACCTGTTCCATATTGTTATGGAAATGAGGACACCACTCTATTTCAAGATCATAAGAATGTATTACATAGCATAACAACAGAGAATCTCCCATTTAAAAACCATACCGCTCAGATACTTTAAATTGAACACAAGAAATTTTTGGCAAAAAAGGATAGAGGGCAATTGTCTTATTTATCTGGAATTTCAAGCACATTTTCTTTCAAAGCGATGGATTTTCAATCTGCACAGAAAGGTGCACCATCGCTTTCTGTAAACCCTTTTATAATATTTGTAGGCAAGATACATTTCAGAAAATTAACTCGTATATACTCTATGTGATGCAGTTACAGTTTATCTGTATTATTTTTAGTTTACGGTACAATCTTAAGCTTGTTTACAGCATGGTATTTCTCATTCAGTACACCGTCATAACATATTTTGTCCCATACTATGTACTGTTAAAATTAATTATGGGTGACAGCATTTGTTATATGCATATATTTCGCTTGAAATGTCGCAGTTTTGATTGACAAGTAAGCAGCCTCCCCATTCCTAACTTCATGTCATGCATAAATTTGGAGTAATAAGAAGCAACTGAATACTTGATATTACAGTTGTCATGTTAAAACAAGTAGTCTTCAGAGCAGAATGGTAGGCCTTAAAAAATGAAGTGTAATGTGTATTGGCTACGTGAAACTTTATTTTCCCTTCGAATCCCACTTCACATAATCACACACAATAATACAACAACAAAAAACATGTACGTGTCTCACCTTGGGGGGGGGGGGGGGGCTTCCAGTGCTTGCATCAGCTGCGCTTTAATTATTTAATCTACATACAGTTCATATAGTTTGATAAGTGAAAATTTTAACGGAAGTGAATCATTATGGGTCAAATTTGTATTTGCTGTTGTTAAATGAGTCCAAATAAATAAACAAAGGAGTCTTTATCAAGGTTAGATTATGCTTTCTTTAAAAATGATCTCCAAACTTATCTATATATATCTCATAAAGCTGGGTCCATAATCGATGCATTTGTTAAACACAGTGACAGCTCAAGGTGCCGGGGGCAATGTTCTGTTCTGGCACCCCTACTTTGTACAGAGGACAGTTTTTATTACAACTGCAAACTCTATCCCGCCCACCCCACCCCGCATCTAATTATAAGTTTTGTGAAGAACTGTTCCCATTACACTAACGTAAGGCGAAATGCTATAAAAATTTCAGCTACACAAAGGAGCTCCCATTAGGGCTCTCTTTGCCTATAGCAATTGCCCCAGACGCCAACCCCCTACTACCACAACCCGTGCCGTCCCTGCTTACATTTTATCACATCTATCTTCCCGTTTGCCAAATAATGGTATACAAATCAAATCAAACATGCGAGTAATGTGTACATTTCCTTTATTCCTGATTTCCCTACTCTAAACTTGGCAAACAAAATCAACTAGGTAGTTCAATGTCCTTGTTCTCAAAACAGTCAAACGTGGACTGCTTCAACTTTTGTAAGCAAGATATGTTGACGTCATGTAAAAAAAAAATCATGAAGTTAGTAAATTATTCGGCCCTCGTATTTTCATGGTAAATAATGTTTATTATATATACATTTAACAGCATGTATATTTATCAAGATTTTGGAATATATATTTAATTAACATCCAAAGAAAACTATAAGCTATTTTGTTTTTGCGCTATGAAGTTCATAGAAAATACCATTCCTCCGATGTCACCGTATCATGTTTAAAAAATGGAACCAAACCAATTTTCACAATATTGAGTACTTTCAACTATTTTGCTTAGTGAAGGGAATTCCAAACAGTGTGAAAATTATCAAATTACCAACATTTTTTGTTGAGTAAGAACTAAATTGGGTCCATGCATTAACACATAAACATCTGAACTGTAAAAAGCTTGAATCGGTCAAATAAATTGTATTACCTTAAAATTGGAATTTGTTCATCATTTTTAACGTAATGTTCCTGGCATTATCTTCAACTTGAAATTCAATTGTTCTTTGCATTATTTAACTTATGCATGACCAGTGTTGCTTGAGAATGTGTTCATGTCATATTCTGATAGATCTTCACTATCCAATGTGATTTTCTGTCACCCGAGTGGGTCTGCATCCTTGCTGTTAATCATGTGCTTTAGACTGCTCTAGCAACAACAAAAAATGTGCTCCCAATAACCCTAGTTAAATGGCCATGACCCCATAATATTTAATCACTTATGCAAAGCAAAAACACAAGCAAAAAAATCGGTACCTACTGTGTCCCATTTTTTAACTGCTCGTGCATGCGCAGAAGGCAGCATCTCCCGAACACACGAGTAGAACGTAAAGACCGTCTAGCAAGGAATATATTCTAGAAACACTACGTGTTACTCTTACTTTGGGGTGATGCTACCTTCAACGCATGCGTGAGCTATTAAAAAAATGTTAAGAGCAGATGGATAAAACGGGTGCTATGTCCTGACAGACATTACAAATTAAAAAAAGAGTTCTGGAGGATTGAATGCTATGGGTCAAAAAGAAGTGGGACTTTACTTTATATATGCATACAAAGGTCACTCGAAATAAATTTATTAATTACCAGAGAGCGACCAATATGAAATAACGCCTCTCCGCGTCAGCCTCCACTACCAGTATTGTAAGAAAAGAAAAGCGGACATTACTGGTTGGTGTATCTATCAGTCATTCATGTACTGAAAGAAAAAGCAAGGGAAGACACCTCTTTCCTTTCTTGTGTGACCTATTTGGGAATCAACACTGATAGTTCAAGCTACATTTCGCGTAGCATAATAAATTTGGTACCGATGTTTTAGCTCAGTCATTTTGACTTTGCATGCATATCTAAAGTTTGGCTTACTATCATACAGAATGCCAGGCTATTTTCCTACGCTGTGGCTCAACGCGGCCATGATATCGCCCGCTTAATATGCAACTGCAACTGGCTGAATGGAAAAATGACCTCTCAATGGCCAAAGCAAAATGAGGTACTGCACCTATTTATCACCTCCTTTTAACATTCAAAACGTCAGTTTGATTTGAAGCGGGTGGCCATGTTAGGGACCGATGACATTCAAATTAGAAATTATGAATCAGTGAATGAAATAAGTAAAATTTGTACTTTTTTCTCCCCTTGATGCTATTCGTTTTCGAAATCGCATGGGGATACAAGCTGACGTGGGTGCGGGAGAATATTTATTGGTGACTCAATTTATTACTGATTTAGGATATTGTTACTGAGATATCATATTAATTTCTTTTTAAAAAGACCAAGCCAGGTTAATGAAGAATTTATTTAAATATTTTTGTTTATTTTTAATTTTGTTTTGCTAGAATTGTCAATACTAATAACGATGTGTCATATTGTGTTTTATTAATAAAATCAATCCAGCAAATAAGTGTTGTCATTTAACAAGCTTCAATTTTTTTTATTAGCTTTTTCATTAAACAGATATTGGATTTAGTCACATTATTATAGCTACATATAATTTGTTAATTTATGCTTAATGAATTTGTTTTCGATATTATTCACCCCATTGTTAAACTATGCATTAATTAAAAAGAACAAAAAACTATTCTATAAAGCAATCAAGTGTGCAATTTTTTAGTCTTTTTCGCAACCTCTTAGAGATACATGCTTAGCCATTGTCTTCAGTATTCTCCAAAACTATCGGTATTCTTTCACTTTATGCGTCATTTCTTATTTCCACGTCGGTAGGGTGAACCAGTTAAACCTTTAAACCTTTATAAACTACCATTTAAACCTTTAAACTTTTATAAGCTACCATTTAAACCTTTAAACCTTTATAAGCTACCATTTAAACCTTTAAACCTTTATAAACTACCATTTAAACCTTTAAACCTTTATAAACTATCATCTCTCCTTTTTGAGTACCTTTCCCGGTCAATTTAATAACTTGCTTCAATAGTCTTTTGTCAAATGCAAACATTTTACTAGCAACCAACAAGTGAACCAAAGGACAAAAGCTACCTGAGTTTGTTGGCCGTTTATGCGACACTACACTCAGTACATTGAAAAATGCATGGTTAGTAATAGGAACTCAATAGTTAAGCTTAGCCATTTGATGCTTTAAAAGTGAAAACCAAAATAGCAACAGAAGAATGTATTGTACATACCACATCTCCGTCACTATTTATCATAATATTACAAAAATATTTCAGAATAAAGGGAAAAATATAATATATCTTTTGGAACCGAAATAAGCACATATTAAATCTTAATTTAAAATAGGAAAGATAAAAATTATAAATTATTTCCCCAACAATTTGATCTTACTCCTCAAACCTACTATGGGCATCTCATCCTGCTTATTAGTTGGGAAGAGATAATGTCGGGCACCTATGTTAATTCCACACCAAAATTTATACATTTCCGATATTTTTCATCAACATTTTCCTTTTCTTAATTTGTAGATCTCTACAAAACCACATTCACAGCTGTGCTGTTTTTGTACACTGAATGGATCTGTCTACAGTGCCAGTCTCTAGATTCTGAAATAGAACTAACGCAGGGCGAAATTCTGATTGTATGCAAAGACAGAAACGTGTGTGCATGTGTTTATTTAATGTCAATGTGGTTTTGATTATGTGAGTGTTTGCAAATGTGTGCATGGTGATATTTGACAATGTGAAGTGGATTAAATGCTTTAAAGAAAACGTATATATATGTATATGCTTGTATGTAAAGATAATTTATTTTGGACGACGTAGATTTTTGTTGTGTGTGTCGGGGGGGGGGAATATTTACTTGAACACCCCACCTCAAAACACAACTTCTGAGTCTCAAAAAAGCCCGTACAACACTGGCTTAGAATATGGAAATACGTATAGTATGGTTAAAATCAGCAGAAGTACAGTTTGAAAAGTAATAATGTATTTTATATATCAAAGTTTTAGATTAATTTTAGGTTAAACTGTAAAACTGTTCCGGTGGCCTTGTGGTTAAAGAGTCCGTCTCGGATACGGAATGCAGCGGGTTCGAACCCCGGCCTAGTCATACCAAAACTTATAAAAATGGTACTAGAAGCTGCCTCGCTAGGCGCTCAGCATTAAGATATTAGTGTTAGGACTGGTCGGGCTGGTGTCAGGATAATGTGACTGGGTGGGACATCGTGCTACATGCGGCATGATACCCAAATACTAAACATCACTTTAAACTGCTACACTGCATACATCATAATGATATAACTGTTGTAGTTGTAGTTGTTGTAGGGTTTAACGCCATTTTTTAGCACACGATAGGCTATACATGGTGGCCAGTATTAATGATGGAGGAAGAACCCAGGAAAACCCAGGAAAGAACCACCGATCCACGAGAAGCTACTGGCAAGCTTTCTCACATACCCACATAAGCCGAATCCGAGACTCGAACCCACGTAGCCAGAGGTGAGATGGCAGTGATCCGTTACGTAGAGCGCTTTAGACCACTCGGCCACTCGGGGCCCCCGATATGACTGAGAAATTGTTAAAGCTATGTTAAAAATCCATATCAGATGCGTTATTCTAGGCTCGTTCTAATAATGTTCACAAATGAATAGCCGGCTGGTACCTATGCGTCATACGAATACATAGTTCGTTTGAATCGTGTGCTGTAAAACAAGTCAAGCATATACAGCACAAAAGGTGCATGATCCAAAATTCGATTCAAGTTTTACAACGTGAAAATCACAAAAGGGCTCACAGTTTAAAGTTGTTGGTCATATTCAACACGCACTAAACCATCGTGTACTATTTTCTCCTTGAATTACGCATTAACAAAAGAATAATGATAACATAACTGCCAAATAATATTAGACTAAATTATGTTGCTGGGAAGAGGCACAAGTTCCATTTTTCTGCATACTATCACATAGGTTAAGTACTGTTCCCATGAATCAAAATCTACGTCAACAAAAGTATTAATGATGCCGTCGGAAATTCGCTGTTGTCTCTTTTTTGTTTTTTTCGACAACAGCAATCCAGATACCTATCATCTTCATGATATGTCTTTTTAACATTTATCTATCAGCTTGAATCACTACAATACTCTCAGATATTATGGAACGAAAGTAATCAGTAGATGCATACGATTTTATGGAGTGATAAAATTAACACTGAAATTTCAATTGATTTCGTTCCTCTTCAATCCAGAATATTTTGTTTCAAGATCTCGCTCATCCTGCTTTGTTAAAACCATGGCTGTATCTTGTTCAAACATGTAGACCACTATTTGTATTGAAATTAGAAACTGATCATCATCATGTAAAATTAAAATCAGAATTATGCGTACAAGCCTGACCTTTTAGTTTGTTAGGCCTAAGGCACCCTGCTGGCAGCGGGGCCCTGTCAGTAGAACTACATTAGTATGCAGGGCCCCAAAGGCGTGGGGTCCAATGCAACCCTCTTGTTCGTCTTGCCCTGAGGCTGGTCCTGATGTGTACCAATTTCTAAATGAAATCATACGATACCTGTTCAGGTCAGCCCCTATCAGCTGCCACAGCGAGTCCCTGGAAAGGGCACTTAAATCGTTGTTGTTGTTGTTGTTGTGGGGTTTAACGCCATTTTGCAGCACACGATAGGCTATACATGGCGGCCAGTATTAATAGTGGAGGAAGAACCCGAGAAAACCCCGGAAAGAACCACCGACCCACGAGAAGCTACTGGCAAGCTTTCTCACATACCCACATTGGCTGAATCTGAGACTCGAACCCGCGCCGACAGATGTGAGATGGTAGTGATCCGTAACGAAAAGCGCTTTAGACCACTAGGCCACTCGGGGCCCCCACTTAAATCGTATTTGCTGGACATGATATAACCAAAAAGAACTAAACGTGCCGTTAAAACCAAGAAACTTATTCATAAATGTAATACTAGGTATAGGTTTGCATACAAAATAGACAAATAATTGCCTGTGCTCGAGCATCTACGCTGAGCCGTTATTATTTCTCGACTGTGTGATAAAGTCAGAAAGAAAAGAAGAAAACAAAACAGTCGCTTTGCTACAAACCTGAACAACGTTCTATAGCTTATGTGTAATTGTTACTCTGTTCCAAAATGCTATCGCAAAATGTGTCAACCATCATTACTTTTAGAAATGTGCAAAAAAGCAAAAAAATTCTCTGATTTTTACCTGTTGTCCTTGAGTCTTTAATCCCAGGAACACAAGAATAAGAAGTTTATACATTGCTTAACTCTTACATACGTCCCAGAAATATTACCGCCTCTACAATCAGTGCTTATCCTTCTGAACGTCTTAAATTTTCAGCCTGTCATTTCAAGTCCATCTATGAACATCATAAGGTCAGAACAATCCTTTAGAAATCAAATTACGTCTGGTTGAGTGAGAAAACATCATTCAGGAAGTTTCGCGATTTAAAAAAACAGCCACACCTCGGGTATAGTTGAGTAAGTTACGCATGAGAAAAACACCCTGTCATTAAAAGCAAGGCTGGTCCGCTTCCAACAAAGGTGTTTATTGTTTGAGTTTTGTCTATGTAGATATTGCTACTAAAAATACACTGTGTACAATATTCTAGAATAAACGTTAAAGTTGTAGTCAAGGAACTACTTTGCAAACGTGTTGGAAAATATTGAAATAGTTGTAGAGTTATAAAGCTCCGGACTAATGCATGTTTATTTAATTTATTTATGCATGACATGCCTGTCTATGTCGATATTACTGCAGAAATTGAAATCAGAGATAAGGAATAAATCAGCTCAATTTTTGTTCAAGTTATGTGAATACTGTATTGAGTTGGGCTATTATGTAATTAGTTAAATGATCCTTTGTGAAGCATTTACTGAAATGTGTTTGAATGATCTTGTAATTTTAAAGCAGTCAACGCGTTGATATCCTGGGGAGCTTAGGAATGTCATGGATGGTGTATCCCAATCATCACTTCCTGGTCTATTCATTTCATAAATATCGAACCTCGCCCGTTACCCAAAATATATTTTCACAGGTAAACAGAATCGCTGGAAAGAATGCAGTGACAGTGTTCGAAATGGAATTCCTGAAGACCTGAAAACACTTCATTAACGATTGAAAGCAACACTGAATGATATTAACGACAGTCACTCCGCCCTTAGAATGTGACTTTTTCAGAAAAGAGGATTTTATTGTAAGAAGTTCCGCCACTTGTATTTTCTGTTTGACATTTCGTACGCTGAATGCCTTAATAACGAAGTTGTCAAATGATTTATATTTATTTTATTGAAGTTCATGCACAATCAACGTAACTGAGAAGCGATGTACAAGGGTCTGGTATCAAAAACTGTTTTATAAATTCCTGATAAAATAAAGGAACCTGTATTATTCGAGCAAAGAACAAAAAAGTAAACAAAATGTGTATGTGTTATTTTTTCATGCTAACTTAATAAGATAGTTCAGTGATTAGTGGGGACACAATTCAAATATTGATCTAATAGCCATACTACGCAGAGTGATGCTTGGAAATTCATCTAAAACTTATAATTTTTTGTTTTTTCTTCCTGTATGTAATGGTTATTTGAAGGGATTGTCGTCTCATTATCCGAATAGAATTTCCAGATAAGTCTGTTTCTTCGTTCTAATGCTGAGTATTTATTATATCAAGTTCACAAGCCCGCCTTGGATGCGGGAGGTCGTGGGTTCGATCCACGCCCGAGTCATATCAAAGACTTACAAAAATAGTACTAACAGCTGCCTTGCTTGGCGCTCAGCATTAAGAGTTTAGTGTTAGGACTGGTCGGCCTGGTGTCAGGATAATGTGACTGGGTTGGACATCATGCTACATGTCTGCAGCATAATGCCCCAGTGCTAGACATCACTATAAACTGCCACACTGCAGACATCGTAGCGATATGTCTGAAAATTTTTTAAAGCTACGTTAAAAATCTGAATCACACACACACATGTTCACAAGCCAATGTAACTAATAACCAGAGTCAATGTCAGAGTGGTATCCGCTTATTCATTGGAAGGAAACTATAAATAACGTTTGGTTAAGAAAAAGAAGCAAAATTCCAAAGTTAATTATATATGATTTTGAGAACTCTTTGACTAACTTGTCGATATGTTCGTATGACATATATGCATATTTTTTTATTCAAATGCAATTAAATACTGCAATACGTGTTTCAGGATAAACTTCACGCCCCAGTCATTATTCATGCAAGAGGAGTCGTGATAACATGATTTCCTAGCAGGACAGTGTGGGTGTCATATTGGCAGTCAGGTGAACATCATAGTCGTTCAGAATCAACTATATTTTTATGTAAGTGTCTTGGGTGAATAAAAAACAAAAAGCCCCCCCCCCCCAAAAAAAACAAAACAACAACACAAAACAAACAAATAAACATGTCAATAAGAGAAGCATTAATTTAGTTCAATAATCCAATAGAAGCAACCATTAGGATAGTACTCAAGGAGCCATTTTTGATTTTACATCAGCATTCGTTAAAAAAAAAGAATAGCTATCTTGGAAATAAAGCTTCTTCTTTTAAATTTGGTATGGTCAACGTTTAGATAAAGTAACGGTTAAGAATCTTTTCACACTTTGGGAGGCCGCATTGGCATCATTGTCATCTATGACCAACTAAATATAGTGAGAAGTGTTTTAGGAAAACTCCATATCGATTATGCCGGGATGGTGATTCGACCGTGCTGGTCGAATCGATTTGGAGTTAACACTAAAACACTTCTAACTTGAACTATGTCTCCACCCGTTCATTATTTAACTGCGTAGTTTTAAAAAAAATGGCTCTAAAACCACTACAACAACATTATTAGTTTACAATGCATTTTCCAGCAAAAATTAAGTTTAAACTGATCCTAAATGTAAAAGGTTTCAGCAGATACTAATTTCGTAACGTGACACACGACAATGAATCATTCAACAGTCGTGACGGTTATTGGTGTACATTTTCGGCATGACTGCTTCACAATAACCGTTGCATAAAGACAATCCGGGTATGTATTTTTAGGGCCCTATATAAATGCGTGGACATAGATTCGTTGCCAGTTCTGTATAGAAGTGTTTTCAACCCTTGATGTGAACTAAATTAAGGTCTTTAGTGACGATGTACACACCCGAGAAATTTTGAGGCAATGCTGTTTATGCAACAAATGTTGACCATATTTTTATAAAGAATTTATAACTCTTATTTTTACTTACTTAGTGTTGTTGTTGCTGTTGTTGTGGGTTTAACTACATTTTAAGCGCAAAATATGATTAATATATATATATATATATATATATATATATATATATATATATATATATATATATATATATATATATATATATATATATATATATATATATGCCTATAGCAGCCATTATATGTGAAGGAGCAAGAACCCGGGAAAACCCGGTAAGAACCACTAACTAACCCAGCGGAACCTACTAGCAAGCTTTCTCACATACCACATTGGCCGAGCCCGAGACTCGAACTCAAGATGACAAAAGTAAGATAGCAGTGATCGGTAATGGCGAGCGCTTTAGACTACATGGCCATCTGGGGCCCCATCCTTACCTTGAAATGTCTACACATTTTAAAATACTTTTATCATCTTTACCTTTCCTTATTTGATATTGTAGTTTCACGTGCTTACATTTGTTTATTAGGGTTTATTTTTCTACCTCTTTTTCTGGTTGATATTTATCATTTTACATATGAAAACTCTTTTAATTGACGCCATATATATCAATAAATAAATATATATATATATATATATATATATATATATATATATATATATATATATATATATGCAGATGAACAGACTGACATAGTAAAGGCTTGGTTACTCTTTATAGACAAATATTTAGTATTCAAGGTGGTTGGGATTGAGGGTTGTTCTTTTAGGGTCAAAAAGAACGGTACACGACCATGAAATCAGACACTGATGTAGTTGTTTGTAATTTATTACGAAGGGGATTATATACTGTGATAAATCTACTCCACGTTAATGGATAATCATCAAAGTATTCATAACAAATCCCCAATGGCACCTGGAAGCCACATGTTTTCTCCTTTAAAGTAAATACTATAATCATAGAAAATAAATATTGTTCCAAACGTTTACTTTTACGTCACCCCTGACATTCAACCATCCCTGACAGTCAACCATCCGCTGACATTAACCAACCCTGACATTCAATCAATCAGAAACGGCCACTTTAAAAATTATGACCGAAAAAAACTACTGACTGATTATATCAAATCATAACTCTTAACATTAGTCATATACTCATAGATGAACCACTTATATTACAATTGCATTAAAAAACCCCACACAAATCTATCACAGCTAGACTATTTTCATTATTACCACAACTACCCAACCAAACTGCTTTCTAAATAAACAATTTAATCCTCATTATTATCGAGTGTTTCCACGTTACAACTCATTTGGCTATTTTAAAGTACCACAAAATATTGTAGCATTTTGCCAACTGCGTTTACGGCAGAAGTCAGGTTTCAAATAGCACGTGTGCACAATAATGTTTCGTATAAGGCGCCGTAGCGGACAAAAGCTGGTCCAACGAGAAAGTTCCAGTTGAAATTGGACCTTGTGTAATGTTACTTTTAACACCAACACATCATTTCACCATATACAAATAACAATTCACCGCTCCGGTGGCCTAGTGGATAGAGCGTCAGCCTCTGAAACGGGATGTATTGGGTTCGAATCCCAGTCGAGTCATACCAAACACTTACAAAAATGGTACTAACAGCTGCCTCTCTTGGCGCTCAGCATTAAGAGGTTAGTGTTAGGACTGGTCGGCCTGGTGTCAGGATAATGTGACTAGGTGGGACATCATGGTACGTGTCTGCGGCATGATGCACCAGTGCTAGAGATCACTATAAACTGCCACACTGCAGATATTGTAGCGATATGGCTGAAAAATTGTTAAAACTACGTTAAAGATCTTAATCACACACACACACACACACACACACACATAAATAACAATTCTGACAAGCACAATAAAATGTCCAATCAACGCTGTGTAATTCAACAGATACAATCTAAAAACTCAACGTAAGAAATGAAACTTTCAGCACAATCAATGTGATTCAACATGTTAAATTGAAACTCTAGACATACGACATTAGAACTGCAACAACCGCCATGTAATTTAGAATATACAATCAAAAAACTCGACATTGGACTCCGAATTTTCAACCAGTGCTGTGTAATTCAACAGATACAATCTAAAAACTCAACATACCAAATGGAACTTTCAGCACAATCAATGTGATTCAACATGTTAAATTGAAACTCAAGACATATAACATTAGAATTGCAACAACCGCCATGTAAATTAGAATATACAATCTAAAAACTCGACATTAGACTCCGAATTTTCAACCAGTGCTGTGTAATTCAATAGATTAAATCTAAATAATCATCATATGAAATGGAACTTTCAACATAAACTCTCTGAACTAGTACGTAAATTAGGAATTCTCTAAGGATGACATTGAAATTTCATTCAAACGACACAATCTAAAACCTCGCCGTATAAAATATAACGTTCAGCTACTACGGTTTAATTCAATAGATACAATCTAAAATCTCGACCTAAAAAATTGAACTTTAAGGACAAGCATTTTTGATACAACACGTGAAATTTTAATTCTGGATAAATGACCTTAAAATGTCAACGGCAACGTTCTGATTGTACCACCTTTTGTCCGCTACGGCGCCTCATAGTTTCGGTAAGAAGGCACATGAGATTCCTCGTAGAATTATGGTACACGTCACGGAAAATCGATTAGAAACGAGTGGCTCCTTAGTAAGACACACCAGTAGTATTGGAAACTGTCCATTATTATGTGGTCTAGAAACGGGGATGGAGTGGGGTGGGTAACATCGATGGAAATATATTGTGGTGTTTGTTTTCAATTATTAATTTGCAAATGTCATCATAGACAAGACATACAATATCACGTTACAACATGTTGCTGCAATAAATACATGTTAAGTACTTACAGGTTACTGCATTTGTATGGGAAAATATGAATGAGTTTTCTCCATACAGGTGAAATGTGTATCTATTGCAAATGTTAATCTGTCGCTTTTATGCGAATTATTATTCCTTAGCATATTGAATATCGAATGTAATATTTTGTCCAAATGAACCATGTATATCAACTCATGTTTCATGTTCACTCTCCAAGTTATGTTCAACCAGAAATTTCTACATATTTGTTAATGATTCGCTATTAAAATCGAGTGCATTTCCTAGATTGGTCATGATCCATGAAACTATACTTTATTTCAGAGAATTTCATAGTAATTGCATGGATGGCTTTCAAGGAACCATAAGTTTAAAACCTTCGCTGACGTCATGTGTATGGGTTAAATAATTGTGTCCAGATCCACGTCCAAACCCAATTTTGCATTACTAACAGCTATTGAAATACTTTACCAGACAAAGATATAAAGATTCTTTGCATAGTCGACTACATTTATTCCAAAGGCCACGCCAGGAAGTCATGACAGATCCTTTGGACCCAACCAAAATTTTCGGTCTCGAGACCACGTGAACGCCTTTTTGTCTGGAGATGTCACGGCACTTAATCTAAGAGGCCTCTTGCTTGTCTACTGTCACAGTCTGACACGACCACGAAATACTTCTGGGAAAATCATGTCGTTTAGCTCTTCGTTTTACAATTTCTCATATTAGACCAGTCCAACATAACGGCTATCGCCAACCCAATTTTCGTGTAATCTGCTCATCATGCCAAGCTTTGAGTTCAATCTGAAGGTGTATGTAAATATTTGGTCAATACATCAAATATTTTGGACATGTCTTCAAATGAGTACATAAGCACAATAGAAACTACACTTAGTAATCATACATATCTACTAGTATTATCCGGATTTTATTGTGGTGATTGTAAGTAATCAATGTTATATAATCTGCCGCAACTAAAACACGCAATCTATTTTTGTTTGTGTATGTGGGCGTGAGTAGGATTTTTAACGTAGCTTTAACAATTTTTCAGTCATATCGCTACGATGTCTGCATTGTGTTTGTTTATAGTGATGTCTAGCACTGGGGCATCATGCCGCAGACATGTAGCATGATGTCCCTGTCCCACCCAGTACCATTATCCTGACAACAGGCCGACCAGTCCTAACACTAACCTCTTAATGCTGAGCGCCAAGCGAGGCAGCTGTTAGTACCATTTTTGTAAGTCTTTGGTACGACTCGGCCGAGATTCGAACCCAGTACATCCCGCTTCCGAGGCGGACGCTCTAACCACTAGGCCACCGGAGCGGTCTATTTTTGTTTGTTTCTTATACTTCAACAAACAGTACAAAAACATTCAGTTTCATTTTTAAAAATTATTCTTTAAGCATATTATAACGTTGAGGTTACGTAGTGAATACTGTCTCTTGTATTGATTCAGCCGATGTTGGTATGTGAGAAAGCTTGCCAGTAGCTTCTCGTGGGTCGGTGGTTTTCTCTGGGGGTTTCCCGGGTTCTTCCTCCACCATTAACACTGGCCACCATGTATAACATATCGTGTGCTGCAAAATGGCGTTAAACCCCACAACAACAACAACAACAATTGTCTCTTGTATAATACAAGACTTTTATGATGTAAAAACATTTGTGTATATTCTCTCATGCATATGTATGCTAACTGTTTGAAAATATATTTGAACTGTTTTGAACTTCAGCAATTTTTTTTAACAAACATTTTATCGGAGCTTATTGTAAATACTTCCGATGGTAAGTTCCTATAATCGATGTTTGAAACTGTTTCTAGACCACATACTAATGGACCACTTTCATTACTACCGCACAAAATCAAAAGACACCGTGTTAGTATTCCTTACTAATGGGCCACTTTCGTTACTGCACGATCTTCAGTGACGTGTTCCAGACTTTTATGAGGACTCTCCGGTGCCTTTTTACCGAAACATTACTATACCAACGTGATATCTGAAAGCTGACTTCTACCCTAATTGAAGCTGATAAAATGCTGCAATTGTGTGTGGTACTTTCAAATAACCAAATGAGGTGGAACATAGACATCACTATACATTGCCATACTGCAGACCATCGTAGCAATATGACTGAAAACTTGTTAAAGCTACGTTAAGATCCAAACACAGACAGACAGACAAAGAGACAGAAACAAGAGAAAACGCAAGCAAGCGTGAAAGTAAAGTTGCGTGATGTGTGGTCGTTTGGTGATTACAAGTAAAATTACCGTAGTATTTGAGAGTTGAGGTCATTTGATAAAAAGAGGGAAATGCACTAAGAAGCAACATCCAGGCAAGTGTGATTCATTTGCTCTGTATGAGATCCATTGCCTGTAACAATATTAGTCGTAACAATACAAAATAAATCAGACGATAGGTCGTGGGGTATCTAGGAAGAGAACTTGGTACCCCAGCTGTAAATTAATAGACCAAAGAAGACAGAGAAAGTGCTTGAATAGAAAACTTCTGGTCTTGCGACTATCATTTATTCACCTTCTTATGTACTATAAAGAATGCATATCCAGTGTAAAGTGTAATTAATGGCATTACTGAACAAATATCAAACCATTTATCATTGCATATAGTAGTCTACATGACTACCTGACTTCAGCAATATATTATTCAGCATTCAGGTAGCCTCTAGACTCCTGACACACTATTTTGTCGGACCTTACATGTGATGTGATGTGATGTGATTTTGATTTTTAACCTAGCTTAAACAATTTTTCAGTCATATCGCTACGATGTCTGCAGTGTGGCAGTTTATAGTGATCTCTAGCTCTGGGACATCATGCCGCAGACATGTAACATGATGTCCCACCCAGTTACATTATCCCGACACCAGGCCGACCAGTCCTAACACTAACCTCTTAGTGCTGAACGCCAAGCGAGGCAGCTGTTAGTACCATTTTTTAAGTCTCTGGTAATACTCGGCCGGGAATTGAACCCACAACCTCCCGCATCCGAGGCGGACGCTCTAACCATTAGGCCACCGGAGCCGGACCTTACATAATATAAGACAATCTTCGGGGCATGTGAGCTCACACACAGGCGCGCTTCGGTATTTGATCCATGAAAATTCACGACAAAGTATAACATATATGAATAAAGGTCTACAAGTTTTAAAAAATCGTTGAGCTGAATTCAAATCATCCGACCGTGACGAAGAACAATATCTACACAGTGAGATAAACATTTACACGTTTAGGATAAAATTTTCTGCATGGAGATCAGTTGTATTAATTAATCTTATTTGTACAAGTCCGAGTTGCCTTTGACATTTCACACCCCGTTATAGATATTTGGACAGTTATGTCGGCATGGAAGACGGGAGACCATCGCCTATAGGCAAGTTGGAATTTGTAGAAACTGCACGATAATGGCTTTATGAAGGTGGCTCCCATAATTACGAGACCTTGTATCGAATTCTACCTGCATTAGGTCAACAAGTATTTATCTTCTTAGACATAAAATCAAATATAATTTGTAACATTAAAAGCCAATTATCTGATAGTGAATAGAGTCTACTCTGCGATGCATCATTACATGATCACAAAATTTCGCGGCTACTTAATTAAACGCCATAAAATTACCTTTTAAATTTCCCTAATAATACCATTCGTTTACCGTGCTCAGTTTGTCTTTGACGTCAAGAAAGATGTAGGATGTAAGATTTGCATGACCAGCAATGTGAGAAGTGGTCAAGTACAAGGATCACTTTGTGAGCACTGTAATTTTGACCCCAATGTCAGTTTATTGAGGAGTCTATTTAATTACTGATTTATTTAGTTTGAGGAAACGGACCATATTCCCATCAATTTCATGCAGGTAGGTTTCGATCTACTGTCGCTTAGCTTTGTTCGTAAGTATCTATGCGACTATCATTCGGTTTCGGCAAATTCCAACTTTTCAGCAAGACATACGCAGATCATTTACATCTCAGCTCTGTCCTCGTGGGTGCGAGTATCAAGCTTGGCCAATGTGGGTATGTAAGGAAGCTTGCCAGTAACTTCCTGTGGGTCGTTGGTTCTCCCCGTTTTTTTTCCCCCGGGTTCTTCCTCAACTAAATATACTGGCCTCCATGTACATAGCCAGCCTCTCATGCGCTGAAAAATGGCGTTAAACTTATAACAACAACCAGCAAATAGAAGATACGCTGTGACCTACAATCCTATTTAATTGCCCTAATATCTTACACATGGCAAGAAAGGTTCCAGAAAACTCGGGCTCCCTTGACGTTGTCAAAATTAGAGACAACCTGTTTATTTACAGTAGAATAAATCGTGGTAAATAGTCTCTCTTGTTCTATGCTTGATATTGCTGAGCAGTTTTAAAGATGTAATCGACGACATGAAAGGTCTTTTGCTTCTATTTTATTTCATAGCTATATCCATACTGTAGGCTTTTAGATTGCTGTATATACGTTTAATTGTATTTCTACTTGCTGATTATATTGCTCTCAGGTGACAGTACACACCAGTTACAGCAGACATTATTACACAGGTAAAAAAACCAGGTCCTGTCAACTTTGAAAAAAGCCTATGAATTAATTCTGTAATGCAACAGAGCGTTAATTTGCAACCAGACTGAACGAGGACAGTTTTAGTTCTAACACTTTTCTTTCACAGACCAGAAAGACGATACATACTGTTCATTCAAGTATATATGTTTGTTCCCTAATACTCCACGAAGTTAGGAGCATTATAGTCTGCCGAAAACACACGTAGAATAAAACAGAAATGTACATTAATCCCGTCTACATACTTTGTAGTAGGCGATGTCGTGTTGGTCTTCTTTCCCCTCATTCTCTTGTTATGACAATGATAATGGCGGTCACATATACGTTTTGTTTAAAAGTCATGTATGGAAGTTCATAGCATTAAGTTAAAGGCTTCAAGTTAGAAAGCACACAATATGATGCCTAATAAAATAGTGATATGCATACCGTTTAGGGAAGACATGACATACAGAATTTAATACCAGCTATTGCTAATACAAATTGGATATTTCGCTGCATTAAAAATTCCGATCGTTGCTATGAGTGTGTAGCTTCTAAATGGTCGGGTGTGGGTAATGGGTGATACTTATGTGGTCTTTCTTTCTCGTATGTTTTTTTTCCCTTAAATTATCCTGACAACGAAATGTTGGCCACTTGTCTTAAAGGTTTTAATGTTTTCGTTTTGTTGCAACTGTTCATCTCTACGTTTGCAAACTTCAACTTGAAATTAGGAACATACGGACAAATGACGCATATATATATATATATATATATATATATATATATATATATATATATATATATATATACTTACATGACTATCTGCATCATACTTCAATGCATACGGTTACGGGGCATAAAGCGTAAAAGTATACAAAAAACACCCTTGTCCTTGATACCAAATTAGACGTACTATAAATAATGGGTTGATGAAGAAAAAGACTTTTTGTTTTCTTTTTAAATCATCGTTCACATAATCCGTTTTGACAGCTAATATCATTATCAATTCCCAGAAGTCAAATTTTACTGGATCAAGGTGTGGGGCTTGGAGTAACCTTGGAGTGACAGTCGGTACAACCGCTACTAAAAGCAAAGTTTATACATGAGTAATTACCTGATTACACTACAGCTTGGGCAACACTTGAAAAGCATGCAGTCCACTTGTCTAATTCCTATGCTCATTTACATGTACAATACACAGTTAAACTATCCAGAATAACCTGTAATAATATATAATCATTAATATGGAAAGTTTACCACTTTATTAGTAAAGCATAAAATGCAGGCCACAGTGACCTTTGGTAGCAAAGCTGCAGTAGTAACAGAGATGCATTTAATTAAAAAGTTTCATGATCCGAAAATAACCAGTGCCCTATAAATGAACTTTAAACACAAAATTTCAACAACGTCACCGAAGGATGAAATATAGGTTAATTCAATCACAAACAGAAATGAACATCAAATACAAAAATGTAACTTAAGACAGTGAAACATAAAATATGATACATCGCGACCTCCTTTTTCAGTGAAGGAGAAGCACTCTTCATGATGTCCCCACCTCCAAAGTTTTACTACACTAGAAATAATATAATGTGCACGGACGATACAAGTATGTATGTATGTGGTCACAAGCTGTAGGCAAAGTTTAAGCTTAGTCGGTGAAACGTAGGTCACACCACTATTGTATTGCAAGCGAGTGGTACTATTATAGATGAAAAGAATCATTTAGCTCAATGGCTATAGCATAAACACTGATTTTGAAACAAAATTAAAAGCACTACCTTGAACCCAAAATCAGTGAAATCTGAAATACTACATGTAGTCAACTGTTAGGATGAGTGTCCTGTTCATCAAGATGCATCACCTCGCCAAATACATCCAGGATTCCAGATATTGCAGATAATGCAGAATATAAACCTAACTGGCTGTAAACTTAACGGATAACGTGATCTATTTGAAATGTAGGTCACAATGACCTTCGTGAATGTGGTATCATTTATTTGATTGTAGCATGAACAGACCATGAGAAATAATTTGAAAAATACAGAACGTTAGTAAAGGAATATGGGTCTTTGCACTGTGTGTGTGTGTGTTTGTGTGTGCAGAGTGCAGAGAACATGAACTAAATGCAAAAGTGATCAAGACTGCAGATAATGCACGTGTACAAAGTTAGTGAATTAATCTCCACTCCTAATGAGGTGGGGTAGATTGGTGTCATGAAATCAACTCGAAACTGCCGCCTTGGAAGACAGAATTGTTGATATGCAGCGAGGTTGTACGAATACGTATGCGTTTTTCTTTAAGACCATTCTGACGTAAGGGGATAGGGTGGTGGTGGTGAAGCTTCTCTACTCACAGATAGGGGCTACAAATGTTTATTTTCCCCTGTTTAAAATTAGTACATCTTCACAATGCCTTTGGTTGGTATAAAATTGTAAAGTTGCCAATCATGCTAGAGAAAATCAAGTAGATAAAAATCTGTCCCCAACGAAAGCGGACTTTTACCATGAAACAACCGCCTGGCGACGTACATTTCCAATAATATAAAAAGGGGAATACAAACATTACAAATACTGTCAGAATACATACTGTTTGTCCTTCTGCTGGGACAATATTAGCAACGGCTATTAATTTACCGATTTTTCACTACTAACGCTATGGAAAATGCAACCATTACCCGAGTACATGTCTGCAATACATTTACCTGTCTGTATTTTAGTGCATGTTGATATTATGTGAGAACTTTCGTTCATAAATAGGCGACATCCGAAATTGTCCACACCCACCACCAACAACAACAACAAAAGGCGGAAAACAAAACGTTCTAGCATTTTAAACCACAACACCTGTATGCGAATACAATATAAATGGTATGTATCGACAACAGCCAGGTGTGTGTGTGCGGTGGTGGGGGGGTATCTTGCCCAAACACGATTGAAATGCAGATATTTAATCGAGGTCAACTATTCATAATGATAAAATGATTGACTTTTAAGAAGAAATTTTAAGAACTGGGTGACGCCCATCAAATGAACCTACCTCTTGTCCAAAAATGAAGCCCAAACCTGAGGTAAAAACTATTACTAAGGCAGTCAATGCAGCCATGTTGGATTTCAGTTGTTGATGCTGGAATATCAGAGAGTAGCCATGTACCGGCTGTCTTGCATACAGGTAATCCGGGTATGGTGAAAGACCTTCGGTGTGGTCGAACTTGTAAACTTGCTACAAAACATATACAAACACTTTAGTTCCTTCCTCATATACAAGAACGGAAAAAATGATGACAGTAACCCTTGGAGCAGGAAATATCAACGTATGAATGTATTCGAAATTTTTCCTTCCCCAGTGGAGCCAGCGCTAAAATTCCGTGGACGTTCAAACCGGGAAATTCTTAACCCGACCAAAGTAATGCAATTTTAAAGATTTCTCACAGGTACGGCCCATGCCATCGTGTGGAACTTACGCTTGAGTAAGCAGATGACAATAGGAAAGTGTCAACTCATAACAATTGGTTATTGGTGTGTCAGAAATACACAGTACTTGGTTTGGTTAGGCAGAGCCCGCTTTAAAGATCGTTACCTTCAAGGTTTTTGCCCGACAAATGCACATTTAGGACAGGAGTGCAAGCATGTAGAATTGATACGTAGTCGCGTGATTGGAGAGTAACTTCTTGACATTTATTTTTGTTGTCTTTAGGTGCCATCCATTTAATGTTGAGGAGGGGATGGACGGTATAATGCGGCTAGCCTTTTTTTAAAACTGTTATGTATATTTAACGTGGATTTTTGGTAAATTTTTAAGATTTATTATATATGCTGGATATTATATTTTGTACTTGACCTTGACCAAAATCAAGGTCAGTTTGTTCCTGTCTAAAAACACTGATCTTATTTCTATTTTTGTCAACAAATAATACATAGTAATATTTTCTCTATGAGTATGGGCTAAATATTAGGATCATTATCAGCAGAAGTAAACGCATTTGGGTCTGGGTCATGGTAATTAGATTTCCCACATAACAAATACCTAGTCTGTGTGATGTTTGTCGCATTTTGCTGCAGACATGTAGCATAATGTCCCACACAATCACTTTATCCTGACAACAGGCCGACCAGTCCTGACACTAACCTCTTAATGCTGAGCGCCACGCGAGGCATCTGCTAGTACCATTTTTATAAGTATTTGGTATGACTCGGCTGGTGTTCGAACCCTCTACCACCCACATCAGAGGCGGACGCTCTAACTGCTTAGGCCAATAGAGCCGTCAGAAATAAAAGAGGCAAATGCAATTATAGAAAGAGGAAAAATAGACGAATACAGTTACAGAGACAAAAAATGCAACTATTGAAAGAGAAAGAAGAGATACAAAGTTACAGAAAGAAGAAAGACAAATGCAATAGCAGAAAGAGGAAGGAAATAAAGACAAGATTGGCAAATGAAATACAAATGCAAGGAAGAAAAGGAAGAAATAGAATTTCATTTTTTCCCTCCAATTTAGATTAATAGAATTAGGGCTTGCACGTGGAAATCACACCCCACCCCACCCCACCCGACACACATTACATACAAATTTAGGTTTTGATGTTACCAAAATATTAGGTTACTATCCCCTTTTGAGGAAAAAGAAATAGATAAATATATTCCTAATTTAAAAAAAAAAATTGCTGAAAATTTGAAACGACCAAGAGAGCATTGGATTCTGTTATTAATAAGTGCACTTATCGGCAAAGCTCGTGACATCCGCACTTTCCTGTCAGCACAAGTGTTGATTTGTTGATTATGTTGTGGTTAAGGGATGTATCTTCAAGGATTATGAGTTGGTACCTGAGACATATCGACAAAGGTTTAGGAACAATAACAAAGAAACTGGACAAATCCATGTCGAAGTTGCAAGAGAAGAAGAGCAATTCTTTGATTATCGAAATTCAGCAAGGAACACATTCCAGTCTGAATTTGTAACTGAGCAAGAAAAATAAAAGAAAAAGAACTGGAGCCCGCAAAAGACTGATGTTACTTTACAGCTGTGTGAAATGGGTCTCTGCTATACTGCATCCTGAACAAGAGGAACATAATCTATTGTGCATTTGACGCATCCAGTTATTACAAATTTTATAAGCTGAGAATAATTTGTACATATTCTTCTTGATTTCGAAGTGTCCCATTCTTTTTAATAATAGCGAGAATTTCTGTCGACATAAATAGTCCAGCCGGAATCTTCTGACCGCTTCAGATTTGAACCTTTGATAGCAAATTCGGACTAATCATCTTACACTTCATGAACACTGAGCGACTGTAGAAAGAATATTAAATAGATTTTGTTGTGAGTTAATCTTGATATCATAGTTTAAAAACATTTCCGGCTGCTTCGTTGCAATAAAACACGACTTTGTTTTATGTTTCCAGAATTCAAAGTTCATCAGTTTCGATGACCAAAGTTTCATTTCATTAAGGTCCCGATTAATCGTATACTGATTTAGTTCCGTAATACAGAGAATAAGTATCCTTAAATTTGCTTTAATTCACGATACAGGGGATAAAAAGATGTCAGAAACCATAAATTCATGATGCAGATGAGAAAAGTAATTCAAACTGAAAATTCATATTACAGATGAGTAAAAGTCATTAAAAACCATACAGTCATCATACCCAAGAGGAAAAGTCATTAAAAACCATACAGTCATCATACCCAAGAGGAAAAGTCATTAAAGAATGTACATTTGTTGATGCAGATGAGAAAAAGTCATTAAAACTATAAATTTATGATACAGATGAGACACAAGTCATTACATATTATTCCATCATATAGAAGAGGAAAAGTCATTAAAGAATGTACAATGATGATACAGATTAAAAAGTCATTGTACAATCAACATACAGATGAGAAAAAGTCATTAAAAACCTGTCAAAAGCCTGGAAAATACTGTTTGTTTCCAGAAAAACAAAGTCAATAAACAGTTTTTCGAAGTATTCTGAATGTTTAGTCAACGTTTTAATTAGTTTCAGTAACATTTTAAATCGGTCTTTTCATTGAGGTTTTTAGCACGGTTTCAATAACAAAACAAAACATATAATACTAATGAAACTCGCATATTCGTTTCATGTTGCTAACATAACTTCTTTGGTACTTTGAACTTTAATCGAATTAAAAAAGGAATAATCTCTCTCTCTCTCTCTCTCTCTCTCTCATCGAAACAAAGGTCTTTGTTTTGTCGGTAAAAGTCGGTGCTCTGTGACCGACTATTATGAAAGATTCGTGCATAGCTGACACACACCAGAGATAAAATACAACCGGTGATTCAGTCCAAGTGATAAGATTATTAATGGTATACTTCACTATATCTAGAAGCATAATTCCAATGATTTTATCTCTTTTTTGCCTAAAATTTATAACCGTGAAGAAATCAGTGTTGGTCACTGATTGATGTGGGTACATCATCACATATATCCACTGCTCTAAGTTGTGTACTAAATACGAGCAAATGACATTTGCATTCTGGCAAGTGTAGCGACTTATTAACCCGAATTTCCATATTACTACACATTCATACAGTTTATATAGGCATGTAAACATTTGTAAAACATACAGAAATTCAGTCTCCAATGTTAATCGTCTCCTTAAATTTGTATATATGTATGTATGCACGCACGCACGCACGCACGTACGTACGTGTATGTATGTGTGAGAAGAAAAGGTCTATATGGATTTCCTGTCATCGTGGGAGTGAGTTTGCATTTCATCGAAAGCAACTTATGGTATATTCTCTGTCGAAGGATTTGGTGCTTTGTGGGAGGGGTGTCGGGGGTAAATATTTTCTATTTTATCCTTCTTTCTTTATTCCTTTAATTTTTATTTTCTCTGCAACCTATGCCCATTTGTAGGTTGACGTTAATAATTTGTTTTTACATCAAAATGCTTCGGACATTTAATATCTGGTGGCTTAGAATGTTGTATTTTTACTCGACCTTTCCATTTGCTGCTTGTAATTTTTTTTTTTATTGTAACTAAATTTGTTTATGTTTGAGACACGAGCTTAAAACAGAGAAATATTGATTGCGATACTATTTTCTTATTCTTTCTAATCTGTCGCACACATTCTGAGTTTAGAAAGGTTCTGTAAATGTATCACACACTTCATGGTATAAGCAGATCAAAATTTAAAGATATCTGCCTTGATACGAAGTTACATGCGACTAACAGTAAGCAGACATTGATTTAGCACTTTATACCGTAGTAAGCTGAAAACAGGAACAGACTAAATACAATACAATGGGTTTACTAGTCCAGAGGTGTATGATAGTACAGAAAAGCCAATTAATTATCGGCCACGTGATTGTCCTCATAATTGTCTGACAGCTGGAAGAACAAGTTCTGGGCAGGAGTTCATTTGTCCTCGTTCTAACAACGCGAGAGCAGAACCGTATGTTCAAACAACTAGACCTTGATTACCCCGTGTCTTTTTTTGTTGCGACAGACGTTTACCTTACAACATGTAGTTAAACGCCAGTATTATATAGTTATGTACTGCAGCGTTTTCGTGGCCTAAATGCTGTTAGTGCAGTCATTTCCTCACTGCAATGGTGGGCGAAGACGAAATTTGACAAAGGCACAGAAAAAAAAAAACAACAATTGTGACCTTCAGACAGAAATGCATGCTTTCAAATTAGTTTAGTGTGCTCTTGCGTGAAACTAAACATTTTCCCACACGCAAATTTTATCACATACATTTAGGTCAAACATCTGAAACGGCCATCTATCGGCCTTTCAGGTTAGAATTTGCACAATTCAAGTGAGGTTTTAACATGAAGTCACATAATATAATATATGTTACATATATCTCATTTATTTTGTATTTGTTTTAATTCTATTGTTTGTTTGTCCGCTTTAAAAAAAAATTATTACATGCTATTATAATATAATCTTGCTAACGCGATCTGGAATTTATTTTCTCCAGAAAATAGTTTGACCCGGACTGTTTAGTTATAAACAGTTAAAGCTAACCTAGTTCCCGACCTTAATTCAAAATTAGTAACAGCCACGTGAACAAGTTCATTTTTTAATTTTTTATTGTGGAAATAATAAGAGTCAGATCGAAGTTGTATTGGATGCGTGACCTGGGCTTGTAAATAGCTTTTAGTGAAGTAAACAACTTTTTTATTATTTTATTCTTAGAGTAAAATTATTGGTTTTTGTCAGGTCCATGTTGAGAGTACGTGATGTAAACATGATCACGTGCCCTCATACGGGTACTCATTCTTCGTCTCAAAATTGCTGTATAACCATTGTTTTAGAGAATTAATCTCAGTCTGGGCTTAAAACACTTGATTTCAGGTCGTTTCCTTTTGTTTTAGCCAGTTTTCGAGTTATATGTTAATTTTTCTTCAGATTATTTGGATTCTAAAAGATTAATTTGTTTCCTTGGAAATATTTGTGTGCTCATACAGAGTTCATGAACACAGATATTTCTTAAAACGTTTATTCGGATTTACAACACTGGAGTGGTTTTTCTTGTTTTTTACAAGAAACTGTAGACTACAGCACTGAACCGGATACAGCATACTTGGATTCTTCGTCGGGACTCGAACTTGAAATCATTAGAACATTTCATTATTAAGACTTCTACAATTTTATTCGTGGATTATTCTTGGATTATTTTTTTTATCTGATTCTAAAAAATGTAAGTTCTTATGCTTTCATTTTTACAGTATTTTTCCAGTGATATAAATTATTTGTTAAATTTTTCAAAGCTATTTGTTTGCACTCTTTGTTTGTGTTACGAGCCTAAACAGGTAACCATGCCACCCAAGCAAGCCACAGGAAGCAAAGGAGCAAAGAAAGCCGAGTAAGAAAATATTGTGTGAGATATTTATGTGTATGCATATTTGTTTGCATTAGTATCTTATACTAACGTTTTGTGTACTAGTATCTATTGGGAGACTAATAAGTATCTTACTTTTTTACTTTTCTACCCTTTCATATATATGCTTTGACTTGCCTACATAAATCAGGTAAATAGTATCAATAAGTGTAGTATTAACATTTCGATAATCTCTTTGGATAGGCATCACCGCCTCTAAACTCATTAAATAGCATTTAGGATTGTATTATCCAAATAATAGTGGTGCGCGACCCACCTTGTGAAATTAGCTCACATCACAGCCAAAACAATGGATTTACAAACCAAGCAAGTAAATACAGTTCAGAGAGGATCGAAGCTGGGGAAATTCTTTCAAACAAGAGTTGAAGACAACAAATTAATTGTTAGCCACCCAGCAGGTTGCCAGACCATTGACTTTGGAGCGGCACCCACAGCGCCTAGACAGGCAGAAGTTCTATCGGCACTAAATACAATGGGAGTCAACACTGGAAAAATCGATGGACTCCAACACGCCGGAATCAATAAATACGTACTCTACACAAAAGATCAAGTACCTCTACTAGACCCGGGAGAGATAGAAATAAAAGGAACAAAAGCCACAGTGATGACAACGGAACCATTCATAAGACAAATAGAGCCGAAACTTACAGAAATACAAGTGATGGGGCTCCCACTGGAAGTGGACAGTGAAGAGTTGAAATTGAAAATAGAGAAAAAGTTCCGAGTAAACATAGTAACACACAAGATGGCGACGGTCTGGGGCTTTGCTCCAATAAAATCGGGGAATAGGACCATGTACGTTAACAGGGAAGATGCCAAAAAGATACCACTCTTTTTCTACGTGTTAGGATTTAAACTAAAGACGCGGTATAAAGGATCGGAAAACGACAGAAGCTGTCCAATATGCCAACAGACCGGCCATGGGCCACGCGATTGCCCAAACCAAGGACCCCAATCTGGGAAAAAAGGAGAGACTAATACATACGCCAGTAAAGTAGCATCTCCAAAGAACATCTCAGGAAATACAGCCCAACAACAACAAGAAGAGAAACAACAACAACAACAACAACAGATGTGGCAACAACAAAAAGAAATTTTGGAAATGATCAAAAAGATAAGGGAGGGAAAAAAATGAAATGAAGAGGAAGAAACCAAAACATCACTACCAGAAATTGACTTAACCGGAATCCATGACCTACAATCATCGATAGAGTGGCAACAAATCCTAAGCACTAACAGAACAGGAGCAACAACAACACCAGCAAAAGAAGGGATTACGACCAAAAATAGATTTAAAGGACTGGAGGAAGAAGAAATATTGGAAGAAGAAGAAACAGATTTAACAGATTCAGAACAAACAACACCGCTAACATCAACACCAATCCCAAGAAGAAATAGAAAGAAAAGAAAGGTGGAAAGCGGGACTGAATCGCCACAGGAAAAGGAAAACGAAACAGAACAAGTAAATACAGATAATGAGCCACACAAAGAACAGGAGATAGAAACGGAAAACCAGGCGCAAAAGAAAAAGAGAGAAACGATATGGGATGAAAATGAGACTGAAAATGAAATGGAAAATGATGATGATGAAGAAAAAAGTAACCAAACAGAATCCGAATACGAGAGCATGGAGGAAACAACGTCCACGATGAGAACAGAGACTGAAACAACCGAAAATAACACAAATCTGACGGAAACATCATCGAACGATACAAACAATACTACGGGGGGGGGGGGGGGGGGTACTACCCCAACATGAAATTTTCCAAATTTATATAAAATAACCAAATTCAAAACAAATTATATACAATTTAAAATAGAAAAACCATAATGCGACACCCTGGAGAAGCGGAAAAATGGAAGAAATGAACTTCCAAGTCTTATCAATTAATGTAAACGGAATAAATAAGGAAAAAATTAACAAATTTGGTAAAAATTTAGAATACGATATTTTATTCTTTCAGGAAACGCATAATGGGTTTACTGATAATACAAAGGCATATTGTGAGATTTATTTAAATGGTATTTTAATTAAAAATGACTATGTAGGAAATGATATAAAAGGGGTGGTGGCCATTTTAGTTAAAAATAAACCTGGTTTTAATTGGGAAAGGGTAAACGAGGGGGATGTTTTTAAAGGTAGGATGATTATCTAAAATTTGGGAAAATACATTTTATTAATATTTATGTACCAGCAGATAACAAAAGAAAACATATTTTTATAAATAATTTAACTAAATATATCGAGCAATATAACATGGAAAATATAATAATGGGGGTGGGGTGGGGATTATAATTGGGCAGAAGAAGATATTGATAGAGAAGGGGGTTTAACTATTGAAGATTCGAAATGCAAATTAATAATGAAAAATTTTACTAAGGATCATAAACTTACGGATTTATATCGCAAACTAAACTTATTAAGAAAAGAATATACTTTTGAATACAAACAAAATAAAGGGAGTAGGATAGATAAATTTTTATGTACAAATTTTAAAGAGAGTAATTATAAAGAAGCAACAATATTAAACTTCAAGATTTCAGACCATAAATTAATATATATAATAGTAACTGTGACAAATGAAAATAAATGGGGAAAAGGGACCTGGAAACTTAACTACAAAATATTAGAAGATCCAAATTTTATTGTAGAAATTAACAAATTAATAAATAATAGTTTAGAAAAGGGAATTTATACATAATTAAAGAATGGGATGAATTGAAAATAAAATTTAAAAATATAGGAATTAAATTTGCAAAAGAAAGGTGCATAAAATTAAAATTAGAAAAAGAAGCCATTAAATGTCAATTAAATAAAGAAAATCCAATAGAACTCGAAAATAAAATTAAAGATAGACTAAATACTATAGAGGAAGAAAAAGTAAGAGGTTATGAAATAAGAGCTGCAAAATTTACGCGGGTATACAAAGAAGCGAGAGGAGCAGCAGAGGGGGCGAATCGGACATTTTGTCCAATCGTTATTTGGTTTAATTAATACTTTCTGCACTCAGCGGATCCGGTGTCGTCAGCGCCTGGTAAAAAAAAAACGACGTCGTCGTCGGGGGATCGTCCAATCGTCATTTGGTTTAATTAATACCTTCTGCGCGCCGATCCCCAGCGTCGTCAGCGTCCGGTAAACACAGCGACGACCGCGTCGATGTCATCGCCCCCTCTGCTGCTATGATCTTACAAACAGAGTGATCACTAACTCCTCCTCTTGTAGATCAATTAGGTTATTTGACTGATCGGTAAGTCTAAAATTAATTCTCGTTAAAAACCGATTATGGCATCTCATATAGACCGGATTAATTGGACTCTCAACGATTAAGAATCCCGGAGGGGCTGTTGGTGAAAATGAATAAAGGATATACCCCTGTTGAGCCTGATTTGATTGCTTGGTATCCACCTGGTAACTCCCTTCGATAACATCGCACACTAGATTGATTGCTATCACCGATGCGATATTTACGTTGTACGGGGCAATATGCCTACCACCATCTCCGTTATCGTGTCTGAGGATATAAGTTGATGGACTGAGAAAATCATTAAGAGACTTTCTTAGTTCTGGCGCGTTGTATCCTGGAAACCTGAAATCGGGTAAATCGGCTTCTGTGATATTATACTCGGTTAGGAATTTTTGTTTATTATCATCGCTGCTATCGGATATTGTTTTAACGATTCGTTCATTGATATATTCCATGTCTGATATAAGTTGATTTAACACCTCAACGTGTTTTCGTGCTTTTGTTTTCCGTAGCTGTTCTAGTTGTGATTGGCAAATACGATTAATCTCGGCAAACGCATCAGTGATATCATTTAAACTAACTGTGGCCGCGGAGGACAATTTAGGAGTTTCCTTATACGGAAAATACCATTGCATGGTATTCCTGTCTTGAAATATAAACCCGCTGGGTAATAACGCGCTTTTTATAATAGACAAATCAATTCGATAATTGGGATTAATCTCATGATACGATTGCGCATTCGTGTGCAAGTCCGCGGGGATTTCATGAGGTGGATTCTTAGGCCATCCTAGTATGGTTCTTATTGAACTGTTATA
The DNA here is from genome assembly GCA_028554795.2 of Sinohyriopsis cumingii. Classification (NCBI taxonomy): domain Eukaryota; kingdom Metazoa; phylum Mollusca; class Bivalvia; order Unionida; family Unionidae; genus Sinohyriopsis; species Sinohyriopsis cumingii. The sequence continues at coordinate 43,469,652 of CM068826.1, read as the reverse complement.
AATATCAACCATATACCCCGGTGTGCTTATTTCAATCGTTGACGATAACGTCGGTTCATGAACCGTAATAGCGATTTTTGATTCTTTTCCTGTGATCGATTTTATCCTGCGTTGAAATTCTTTATTGATTTGTTCTATTTGGTATGACCCAGTTGGTATTGTAACCTCCTTCCAGTCTGGGGTCCCATCGGGTTTATTTGTCCATGCAAAAACCAGCGAGTTATTAGGTTGTTGTCCGTTAAATGCATCCGCTCGGATATTAGGCCAACTGTGATATACTCGCAATTTTGCCAGCGCTATTTCCTTCACTGGAACCGGCGATGGGAAGTTCACACTGAATTCGGGTTTCGTTGATGTCACTGATATCATACTTGTTTGTACCGGAGTGGTGTTCTCCGCGATCCGCTGAAGTAATTGAAACCCTTCGGGGTTCAGCGACATTATTATTATTATTCGTTGTTTTTAGTGTCTAATTTCAACAACCAGAGCCCATTGAAGTGGTTCCGGCTTCCAGTTGAAAATCCTCTATTTTTGACATCGCGGAGCTATACAACTGGACCATCGTGGAGAATTCAACATCGGATATGAACAAATTATCAATCGACAACGAGATCAACCCGGATAATTTCGAGTACGCGTCGGATACTATTTGATGTTTTACTGTATACTCGTTGAGTTTTTTCTGAAAACACGATGATATCTTCCTAGTGATTGCGTTGGCGACTCCAGCAATTGTTGTCATCGCGGAGATAGCGATTGGAACAGCGATCGGGGCTATCGTGGTCACCGTGGATAAAATAACACCGGTACCGGCTACTATACCTGACACCGAGTACACGACCGCGTCGATGGCGGTTATTTTTCGGCGGTATTTTTTTATTTTTGCGCGGTATTGTTCGGAAAGCGTTTTCAGGTTCGCGGAGAATTCTTTTGCGGTATCGAATCGATATTGATGTGACGTCGGTGATACCTCCGATTCAATTACCCTGGTGGTCATTTTTATTTTAAAAGAGCTAGTGTTTTTAATTACTTAGATCCGCTACAAATTCCACATACCATGTAATGTTTGCCCTGGTTAAATTTCTATCAACGGCATAAATTGTAAACAGTTCAGTTGCGTCCTTGTCTATAATTGTTGATATTGTATTGTTAAACCCGGATGAACTCGACGATAATATATTAAACTGCATCATTGAAACCAGTGTCAATCGATAAATGCCCTTAACAGTTGCGGTAATATTTACTGTATTCTGTGTAGGAGTCCAATCGAATGATCCATGCCGAATTGTGTATACTGTGTTGATGGTGTTCTCGTGAGGGATTTTTATTTTTGTCATTTCCGGTATTCTGTCTTTGATATTTGCAACATCAACTCTGATTGTTCCTATTTCCTGTGTATGCGCGTCTATATTCCCCTTAATCGCTGCAACATTAGTTTTGAATGTTTCTATTTCCTGTGTATTCTCGGTCATACTTTTTTTGTTCGCTGCAACATCAAGTTTGATTGTTCCTATTTCATATGTATGCACGTCTATACCTTTTTTGTTCGCTGCAACATCAGTTTTGATTATTCCTATTCCCCGCCAATACGCGTCTACATTTTTTTTGTTCGCTTCAATATCAGTTTTGATTGTTCCTATTTCCTGTGTATGCGCGTCTACACCCCTTTTGTTGGCTTCAATATCAGTTTTGATTATTTCTATGTCCTGTGTATGCGCGTTTACATTATTTATGATCGTTGTAACATCAGTTTTAATTGTTTCTATTTTCCGTCCATGCGAGTCTACATTATTTATGATCGTTGCAACATTAGCGCCGATTATTTCTATTTCCCGTTCATGCACGTCTACACTCCTTTTATTCGTTGCAACATCAGTTTTGATTGTTTCTATTTCCTGTCCATACGCAGTGATATCATTTATAGTTATTGTGATTTCACCCGGTTTGACATTTTTTCTACCAAAGAATTTATCAACGGCGTCATCAACCCTGTTAACATTTTTTCGTAACGAGGTAAATTGGCCCGACAGCGTTGTAAACTCCAAAATACTATTTTTTATCCTTTCAAGATTTGGTTCGGTCACCGTCGGGGTCCCAAAAAAACTAGCAGTAGTGAGTTGTATACCGGTGACAGACTTTTGTATCCCCTCGAACTGATTTGCCTGCGCGTTAAATTTATCATATAAATTTTTTAACGAATTCGACATGAATATATAATTGTCGTCTAGTGTATTTATTTTTCCATTTATCGTCAAGATGGATTCACCTGATTTAAGTCGTCCGTCGCCGGTATACAACGCGATAGTGTCCTCGGCGGCATTACGCTGTCGTATTAAAACGTCATCCAGCGACACATTACTGGATTTCAATTTACCCTGGCGGTCTTGAAATACAACTATTTCACCTGGGTCAACACTGGTTAAATTCAACGTATCAGCGATTTCATCCTCAATTAGTTTTTTTATGTCATCGGTGGCGAGCGTTTCCGTGGATTCTTTCAGCGCCGAAAACAGTTGCCCCCAAATATTAATCATTATTATTGTAAAAAAAAAACAGCGTTTCTAATTAACCCGCCGGGCCTCTACGACCCCACTAGTGTATTCGTTTACAACCACATGAGGTGGTTTCCGCGATGATGAAATCGCCGCGAGTACGTTCAATACCTCACGGCCACATATCGGTGGGTCGCTTAATCGCTGTGTTGGCAGAGTGGAATAAAAAACCCGGGCTGAACACGCCCGGGCTGAACACGCCCGGATATACCGCATGAATTCGTTTGGTGGGGCTAACCCGTATGAATCAAAATAGACGATCGCACGCGGATCAATCGCGTACGCAACCCAATGAGTTCCCGCTCCGGAGGACCCATCGAGGTTAATTATACCGGTTTCAATATTCCTTGGTGCCGCCGGTAATTGATCCCTCATAAAAACACCTCTGAAGTTTTTTATCGCTAGCGCGTTTGCGGCGTCTATTAAATCAAAATTAGACATAGGAGTTATTAAACGGTTCCCGGTAGTCTTAGACCCTTCCCCGAGTACCATGAATACGGGGTTCCCGGTAGTCTTAGACCCTTTCCGGCTACGGGTCGTTTTTTTTTATAGCCTTTCCCGGTTGCCTTTTTTAAAGCCATCCCCGTCGCGGTACCAACGGCTCCTAACGCCGCCGCCTTAGCCACTGCTGGTGCGGCCGCGGCAATCAACGCTGGAATCGCAACTAACAGCGGAAATATCCCACCGGTCTTTTCCATGTTTTTAATCGCTGCGGCCGAAAAATCTATTTGAACACCCTTTTTATTCTTCATCGCATCATTGAAATGTTTTATTTGACGCGCCGTCAACGATATCTTATGATTACCACCTGCCATCTGTGACGGCTTTAACGTTATTGTGGTTCCACATTGTTTAGCCGACTTTGATCGTAATTTCTTGACTTGACCATCAGTCAACTCTACACTGACAACACTATACGACATTTTATTGTAAACGCGTTTGTGTTTTCAATTACATGTTTTCCACTGGTGCATCAACGATTCTCATTCGTCCACCAACACCTTCTAGCAGCATTGATTTATCGCTGAGAATGACAGCAACCGCTCTATAATCGGCACCAGCCGGGGTTATACGAGCTCGAAAGTGTATATCAACGACGGATTGTCTCGTTAAATCAAGATGTTCCAACGAAAAATAATAAATCGGATATAGGTTTTTAAAATCAAGTTGTGATATTTGCAAACCAGTGTCGACGTTTTGATCACGACCCATATATGACAGCAATCGATGATACACACGTGCGATATGGTTGTCGCCGTAATTAAGCTGTATATCCTCGGATGGTTCCTGTTGTCCGTTTATTCTCAGCGAAACATCCCTGACTCCTAATTGATCAAATATCATATGGTTGCGTTCTTGATTACCCAATCGATTCCTATTCTGTAGCGCTATAAAAATATGACGCGGGGCTGAAACACCCTGTTTTGATGCCAAGTGCCATGTAAACGTATCGGCGACGTTATCCTCTTTAGCATCAGTTGTTACCGCTAGCCAACTCAACAACGATTTTCCTCCCTGTTCCATAAATGATAACAATCGTGCTTCCGTGGTAACTGATGGAGTCAACACCGGCATCCACAATGCTATTTTAGTTAAAACGACTTTACCGTTATCGACGCCAGCAGCACGCCATATTGCATTGTTATCATCGCCCCTTCGCGTTAGCGCAATTGTATGTTTAGCCCCATAGATAACTTTTCTGACATTTCTGCAAAATCCAAATATGTGATGGAGTGGAATCGCGCATGAAAACTGTCGGCGTTGTCCTTGCAACATTCCTACTCATGTTGCGAATCCTAGATTGTAATCATTGTTGATACTTTTTATAATATTGAAATTAGCGCCTGGTCTTGCTCTGCGGTCTGGGTTATTTGCTTCAGCCTGTGGGTCAACTGCGGTATCTCTTGCCGTCAGCACGTTAACGTACTGAAGATGATCAGCGTTATTAGTGGTGTCCTTTGCGAACATCATAGATGGACCCGCCGATCTTGTATAATCATCCGAGTATCTCGCTAACCCAATTATCGTCGTTGCAACATCAACCTCGCGTTCTATTGATTCAATTTCTCTCCCGTCAATAAGATATCTGGCGCTCTCAAATAACGCCATGATACCGTTGTTGACGAAGCCAACTCGAACACGATTGTCATCTGCGTATGGTGCATTATCGGCAGCATTTGTCACGAGTTCTCCCTCGATTTCGATAAACGCTTCACACGGCAAAAAATATTTACTGGTATCTTGGACTTGAAGTTCAATTCGCGATCGTAGGTCGGGTTGTGTTGCATAATAAGAATAAAATTGATAATCACGGACAGAATCATCCCTGCGCACTGGGGCATCCATATCAAACGCGGGATCAGCGGTTCGCGCAAACATTTCTATTATTATTCATGTCGGTGTTTTCAATTGCGATTTTTTCGTCGTAGACCACTTCCCGCTATCGCGTTCATGAGCGCATTGGTGGATGACTGAGCCGCCAACGACTCTAGTTTTTCTTCCACGGCGTTATTTATTACTTTACTGACATTCGCAGGCATCACTGTCGTTGATGGCATCTGTTTTCTTTTTGAAAATCTCTTGGATTTCACCAACGACATTAGTTTGTCCCGCGCGGCTGAAAGCGCCTTTCCGGCAACATCAATTCCCTTATCACGAATAACATCAATAGCCTTCATTCCTAATTGTTTGGCTAACGGCGCTACTTTTGGAGCCATTCTTGTAAATAACCCCGCAATGGTGCTACCGAGACCATCTCCATAGTACGCGCGGTAAACAGGCAATCGCGAGTTTACCACGTAGACGAGTACTGGTTTATCGTGGTTGTAGTGTATGATCATCTTTATTATAAAAACACCAGTTTTCCAATTAGTGATTGATCACCCCCCTCCCCACCACCGAATCATAAATTTTGTCAAAAACATCGATTTTCTTTAAATGATTTCCTGGGGTTTTCATCGGCGGCAAAAATCCGCGTTTTTTGTCAATTTTTGTCAATTTTTGTCGTTTTTTGGTCGTTTTTGGTCGTTTTTTTGTCGTTTTTGCCGGTTTTTGGTAAAAAAACATCGATTTTCTCTAAATGATTTCCTGGGGTTTTCACCCGTAAAAAACGACCAAAAACGACAAAAAAAACGACCAAAAACAACAAAAAAACGACCAAAAACGACAAAAAAACGACCAAAAACGACAAAAAAAAACGACCAAAAATTAACAAAAGTTAACAAAAATTAACAAAAATTAACAAAAACGACAATTTTAATCATCCACTAACTCGTCTATGAGCGTTCGATATGCATTAATGTCCATGATACCGCCTGCAAATAACCGCTTGCAAATATCAGCAGCCTCATTGATTATTTCCGGAGAGTTATTTCCGGCTCGTTTTCCTCCGATTAGTACTTCCAGCCGTGATATATCACTGAGAACACTACCAGGACAGGTAACGCCGTAGGATTCTTTACCAACAGAGTATCCTTTTCCTTTTTTTGGTTTTTTACTTTCAACTTCCTTGTGGAATGCGTCGTAATCGGGATCACCACGATGTGGTAATGCGTCTCTATGTTTACTCGCTAAATACACTATTCTTGCCCAATCCTTTAACGTCTTTATATTTTTCTCGTAACCGCTATTGATATGCTTCTCATCTCGTATGCCCTTAGCAAAATTTTTGACAGTAAAATCAACTAATTCTTCATTGCTGTTGAAGGCTCTAATTTGATCTATTGTGCTTTCTTTAAGAACATTACGGGGTATATTCCCCTCTTTCTGTATTTCTTCCGGTATTTCTTCCGGTATTTCTTCTTCTGGTTCTCTTGCAGTAGCACCTAGTTCTTCTTCATCGGCCATTGTAACATAAGGTTCTTGTGGGTCCGTTATAGCGAGTGGTGGTGGCCTCCGTGTTGTAGCAGCCGCTATTTTTGCAGGGAGTGTTTCTAAAGACCTTTTTGTTTGTTTTGTCTCTGCCGCTATCTTTTCAAGCGCACCGAGAACGGGTACAGTTACCGCCGTAACATCTTTGGTCGCTTTAGTTACCGGGGCAAAGAGTTATTCGCTTCCAACAGCAAAATCAGTTTGTAGTTGCTGCCGCGTTTGAAGTTGTTCTCGGACCCTGTCTCGTAACGGTATGAACTTTTTAAGCGCCGCTAGCCGCTCTCTGGCTAGCCGAGTAGTAAGTGATTCGCCTACCATTATTGCAATTGCTCCGCAATTTCTAATTTCCCGCCGAGTGTGCCATCGGGGGCTCCGTCTATAATCCTTCTAATGTTTTTGATCTTGCTAGAAATCTCCCGGCGTCGTTCATAAACACGTCCAAGTTTTTTTCGTATTATTTCAACGGCAGTAAATAGTCCAATGAATGCATTTGCGTCATTGTGGTACAGGTTCTCATTAATCGTATGTTGTAATCGTTTTATAAAAAAGTACTCGCGGGCCAGGGTAAAACGCCCCCGTTTCGATTGTTCGTTAATAATCTCATAATCGGATAATATTTTTTCGCTGTCGAGACCATCAGATAATTCAATTCCTTGATTTTTTAATTTTGAAATCTCGGCTAATATATTATTGATGTCTTCGATATTCATATTCTTATAAAACATCTTGTTTTTAAATGAAAAAAAATGAAACCCCGCGTATCAATCCCGAGGTGTGTTAACCGTAGGATAATTCATTTTCTTCCGGAACAGACGATTTGTTGTAGCGTTCGCACTGTCATGGCGACTTCGTCAGCGCCATAGGCGCCGGTGACCTTGTCACGGTGACTTCGTCACGGTGACTTCGTCACTCGCTGATATAATCGGAGGATTCTGTTACATATGAAAATCGAATTTTGCGTCCGGTCTTTTTTGAGATCGCTGAATTCTGTATTCCTTCTGCAACAAATCGTATCGAGGCTCCACAAATGTCAAAGTATCTACTGGCTTCATTCATCGACTGAAAAGTTTTTTCTTCGTGAGTTGTTGTATCAAATGAATTTACGGGTTTTGCTTTCTTTGAGTATTTACCAGTTTCGCCTTTTTTGGTATTCTGACTTTGCGAGATAGCTTGCAAGTTTATAAGAGAATTATCAGTCTTATTATTATTAATATGATCAATCACAAGCCCATTCTCGATTAATCCGTTAAATGCTTCAAATACCATCCTATGAACATAATAGCTTTTTCCTCCCGCAGTAAACATCAAATACCCCTGATTATTTACGGTACCAACCGGCTTCTTCAGTCTGCGGTTTCTAACAATGCCGTCGCGAGATGCCTCGTAATTAACGAGCACAGGGTGAGGTCTGAACTCTTGGTCCATTTGTATAATAATACTACTTGTCTAATTCATTATTTGGTTTAATTATAAACCTTTCAACGTAGTCTTGAGGAGTTTTGATGACGGAGTCGGCGGTGGGGTCAATGACGGCGTTTTTAATTCGTTTGTCATAATAACGTTTTAACTCTCTGTATCGCTTTCCGCCACAATTGATACACAACTGCGATTTTCCTCTTACACCAACGTGGCAAACCAAGCACGGGAGGGGGCCAAGAGAACCATTACGAACGCTTTGTAAATGATACCCGCAGAATTCACCTCTACATGATTTATTGCACGGGGTTGTCGACCCAATCATCAACCATTTGCAGTGATTCATTATACTATATTCTTTTATTTAAATACTTGTTTTAATTATATGGATGAGTTCGAGAGATTAGCAGCAATTAAGCCCTGGAAAAATATTAAATTCAATCTCGATAGAGTCCTCAAGGACGTACCAAAAGCGTTAATAAACGATAAAACCCTGTTGAATAAAATACGCGATTGTATCAATGAATTCAAGCGTGATGGTGCATCTCATAGTTGGTCAACATTTCGAATTGATGGTGTTGTTGATGCTACCATGAACGACAACCGCGCATCAACGATAATATCACAACTTGGCTCCAGCAAGTATTTCTTTAGAGTAAAATTCATTGTCCGGGTGGAATCAGGTAATTGGATCATACGTGATAAATTTGAACCAGTTCTCAGCGACAAGAAAACAGTCATTGTCGGCCGCGACTCCAAGCCGGGTTGTTAACCGGAATTGACAAACCATACTATGAACGAGCGTATCCTGAAACAGCAGTTGTTTATGGAATATACCCGTTAAATAAGAAACCTGATATCGGAAAACTGAAACCAATGAGACAGTCAACGGGGATAAATTGTGTAGCAGAACGAGTAATAGAGCATTTTACAAATGCGTGTCGAGGAAACAAATTGACTGATTTACGACGCAGCAAAATCAACCAGTGGGAACTAACCGTAAAAGAGCGAGGAGCAACCATCAGCGACATAGCGAGATTAGAAACGTCGTTGAGATTTCCAATAACCGTTACAACGATAACCGGTGAAGTATTATACGAATCAAAGTACAAATCGAAGGGAGCCCCAATTAAAATTATTGATCATAACGAACACGCATGGACGCCCGCGGTCACAATATTTCCACGGGATAGAACGGTAAAGTATATCCCGGGGGAATTTTTGGGAGAAGAATTCTCCCGGGACGGTTTTCTCGCGGAGAGAAAACTATTTGATGCTATTGCTTGTTTGTGTAAAAACGACCCTGTGTCAGTGTGGTTACTTCGCAGCGCTGAAAACGATGCGGATACCTTTGATCAGTTTGTAAGACCAAACGGTGAATTATATCGCACTGAAGCGTTTCACAACAAGATGAAAAAAACCGCCATAGAATTTGAGGAGCATGATGAACAACTGCTAACAAATTGTTTTACGATTCCATCGGTTGCGGCTGATGTTGCAGCAAGGAAAAATGCGTGGAGTCCAACGCGCAAGGAATTTCTACCGGATGTACAATCCAGTTGTTTGGAATACTATCACGGTGGACTATGGAACACTGAATACAACCGCGACGCTATGATTTCCGTTGATATGGTTGCCTGTTATCCAGCGAGTTTTCTCGGGTATGGATCCGCCGCTGAGTATTTCAAACGATTTGGACACCCCAGACATGAAATGACTCGTGTTGCTATTAATGGACCACTGCCTGATTTTGATTTAACCGGATTCGCTCACATAGTATCATTTGAATTCGCGGCAGGACTTCATCGCTGTTGCTATATTTGGATCGGTAGACACATGACTGAAAAAAAGTGGCTGCCAATAGCGCTGCTACGGTATATGATTGATTGTAAAATGCTAATTTCGTTGATTGTCAGTGACGCGATTATATCATACCGGGCGCAGACTGAAGTCTGGTTACCAGAACCGGAACGTCTAGATAGCATAATTGACGAGTCCAGAAAACACATCGATGCCGACGAGGAATATATCGTCGAATGGTCCAGGAGGATATTCAACCAACGAAACCGCGAGGCAAAAGATCTCGGTAGAAGAATAATCGGTAAGTTCACACAAGGTGGAAAAAACTACGACTACAAACGATATTGCTCGCGGCTGATTATAGATAACGCAGAATATGATTTCGTAATCAAGGACGCAGTGGCGAAAAATAAATACGTGAACTGTAAAACAGCTTTCTTGTCCAATGGAACAAAGTTGGGTACAGTTGTTACCTACAGCGACGGAGACAGCCCGGCATACCCGCATTTGAGGGCGTCTATGCTGGGTTACGCCGCTATCAATTTATTCTCGATGATAAATAGATTTCCCGACACTGCGGTTAGAGTAGCCGTTGATTCATTTTATATTGACGTAACGTATAAGGAAAACGTAGCCGAGTTTACTAGTCCGGACGAGAGTTGGGGTACATGGAGAATTAAAAATGAAATACGACGCGATTATTCCCCGTCAGCAAATGTCACCGTTGAGAACAACTACTTACGCGGTGATAAATTGTCAGAATGGTCTAATGCATCACCGTGTTCTGATCCAATTTGTAGACATAAAACAGTTTATTTAAGCGGCTGTGGCGGGTCAGGAAAAACGACTCGGGCAATTGAATTATTTCGAACGCGGGCAAGTATAATCGTGCTTACACCGACCCATAGACTAGCGCGAGAGATAAAACAACGAAATGTTGACGCCGTTACTTATCACAGCTTTTTTCGATACAGCGGCGGTGAGTGGACTCCTGATCGAATGGGCGAAAAATTTATTCCTGAGGTTATCATCTGGGATGAGATATGTACTGTTTCGTTAGATGTTTTACAAACATTTCTTGATTGGTTGCTGCGCGCGAATACAGCGGTGATCATGTGTGGCGACCATGGCCAACCACCACCATTTGTCGGCGAGGGCCCACATGATTGGTTAAAGGGTTTTGTGGACTATTATGAAGAAACCGATACTGATTACCGGGCACTTGATGAACAACTGCGCGAGGTTAAAAAATTAATCAGATTACAGCCGGATAGAATTCAATGTGAAATAATCCGCGAGGTGATTCCGGAAACACCGTTAAATGAATTCTGGGAAACATGGAGACCAAACGATTTGATTGTAGCGAGTAGAAAGATAGTCAGAGACACACTTCAGCAAAAGTTGTTTACGTTGCATAAGGAAAAGTTTCCAACGCGCCCAGTGCCGTTATGTTATAGACCCGCGGACACACGGCGGCAGAACATTGAAGTTGAAATCCCGGGCCCGACAGCGTCAGGGACAAAAAAACAAGTTCTCGTGCTGAATGATATCGTGCTCGTTGATATCAGCGTCGTCTAGGACGCGCTATGTGCTGATAAATCCCCGTGGACGCTAGGATACGCAACAACAATACATTCCTCGCAGGGACTAACCATCACGGACACAATTGTTTGGATGGTTGATAATCGCATCGAATGGTCAAATCTAGTCTATCTTGCAGTGTCCCGAGTACGGAGGATAAATCAGCTTCGAAGAATTGTTATTGACAAAGCCGGTGACGGAGTCACTGACGGAGTCACCGACAAAGTCACCAACGACATCATCGATGCAAGCGTCATCGATAGAAAACTCTCGGGTTACCGCCAAAAGGATAAAAAAAACAGCGGCGTTTTGATATTGATGCCGAATTAATAATTGCGTTACGACAACAACAGAATAATCACTGCGCGAGTTGTAATTGTGTAATGCGCTAGCGTTATTCGGATAAAGACGCCCGCCAATTTACCGTGGACAGGAACGATAACAGTCTCGGTCATGTCAAAAACAATGTGAGGTTGACCTGTCTTGAGTGCAATAGACGCAACGGCGCTAGTTAAGACCACGCGGGGGTAATTGAGTATCGTCAGGTATCACTTGTAGTTGCTCGCGTGTAAACCCCCGCTGCGGGGCAGTTGAATCCAGTCTATAGATCGGTGGTCTATTAGTTGATCGTGTTATCGTTGATATGTTATGTGTGGTAACACTCCAGATAGGATCAGTAGCTCTTTTTTTACCGCCTTCAAGCTCTCCTGGTTCATATAGATATCTAACAGTGACATCGCCGAGAATCGGCTTGGAAACGCTATCTATTTTTGATCTTCCGGGTATATACTCGTATTTAATCGCGTCGCTAGGCTTCATGTTGATTGCTCGGGTAATCTCGTTATTTAACGTGGCAATTACGCCTGGCAACCTTTTGACCCATTCACGAGATCGTTTTTCTTGGATGAATTCTTTTGCGTACTGATATCCAAATAACCGTTCAGCAAGAGTCCGATTGAATCGTTCAACAATTGCCTGATCACGATGTAGCGCAGTATGACCTCGTCGTATCGCGACGCTATGATGTTTCAGCGTTGATAAAACAGCGCCGCGAAATTCACTACCAGGATCAACTTGTAATAGATTTGGCCAGCGCAGAGGGCCTCTTCGATAAATCCGCTCAAACGCATCGGCCACTTCAGTTGCTGACTTTGTTTTTAACGGCTCCACTTGTTTGTATCGACTCGCAATATCAACTACGGTTAGCGCGTATTTGTAACCGTTGTCATGCGGCAGAAATAGTATATCAGCCTGATGAACTTCATTAGGTACGCTGACATCAAAGCGCGAGAAGTTGATTTGTTTAGGCGGTGGTAGATAAATTTGCCATATAGCCTGTCTGGATAACCAATTAGCCGCAGTGGCCCTCGTTACATTTGCAGCGCTTGCAAGCTTACCAATTGCGGCCTTCCCCTTCCAGTATCCTCTCGGAGAATAATAGATGGATTCCATGTTGTTATTATAAACGCTAGCGTTTTCAATTACCAGCGCGAGAAGCTCCGCTTCCAATCATTAATTTACCTTTCATAGCCGATTTTACCAACCATGAGGCCAATTTTTCTTTGAAGGATTTATCAGGAATAGCATTTAGCGCGTGAATTAATTTTACATCCGCGATATGACGCTGTTGCAGATCGCTACTTTTGTAGTAAGCAACATCATGAGCATGACACGCCTTATCGATAGCGTTTATTGGATACTCACCGGGTTTGGGCTGATTTTGATCATCGAGTCTGATATCTAATCGTGTTCCGGGGCCACAGTAGCTATATCCTGGGAGGTGTTTTTCTCCTGGATACTTTGCCCACGGTGTTCCGGGGAGTTTTGATAACTTGGCTGCAATATCACCTCCTCGCTTTTTTTTAAAACATCCCCGGGTTTAATAGAAATAAATCTAAATTTCTTTATACCGCATTGTACACACTTACCAGTAAGTGCCGATCTATTATTTCTTGTTGTAACGGTTGTCATATCATTTGTGCCAGTACGCACTCTACACTTCACACAATATAGATCCATAATTTATGTATAGAGACATGAATATAATTGATTTTTCGGCGACTAAAACAAGAGAACCAGTTAAGCATGTTGCAGCGTTACCAAACTCGATCCGGATGATTATCATCGGACCATCTGGATCCGGCAAGACGCAATTGTTACTCAATTTAATAATGAGATGGATGAAGTGGGATAAGTTGTATTTAATCGCCCCTAGCGTAGATGATCAACGATGCTACGAGGTGTTGAAAGATTTCAACGAGAATGCATCAGCGATCGCTGAAAAAAATGTTATTGAGTTTATTACAGATATCAATGATGCACCAGGTATCGATGATATTGATGGCGACGTTAACAATCTAGTCGTGTACGATGATGTTATGTTAGACAATCAAAAAAACCCAGCTAGGATATTTTCCAGAGGCAGGCATAAAAACACTGACGTGATATATGTCACTCAACGATACACTCAGATTCCAAAAGTAATCAGAGATAACTGTAATATTCTTGCTGTATTCAACGGCGTTGATACACACACGCTACGAAATATTTGGCAGACATGGTGCGGCGGTGACATGGACTTTAATGTTTTTCGAAACTTTTTTAGTCATGCTCAGTCGACCCCACATGGATTTGTGACGATAAATTTACATGATCCTCGGACACGATATCGTATCGGACTTGACCAAATATTCGGTTAAATTGTAAGATCATAAAGATCTTCATTGTAAATAGCCACTTAGCAGCAGAGGGGGCGATGACATCGACGCGGTCGTCGCTGTGTTTACCGGACGCTGACGACGCTGGGGATCGGCGCGCAGAAGGTATTAATTAAACCAAATGACGATTGGACGATCCCCCGACGACGACGTCGTTTTTTTTTTACCAGGCGCTGACGACACCGGATCCGCTGAGTGCAGAAAGTATTAATTAAACCAAATAACGATTGGACAAAATGTCCGATTCGCCCCCTCTGCTGCTAGAGGGTTATATAGGAGGGAGGAAATTAGAAGAGGGGGAGAGAAAATAATAGATGCTATAAAAATCAATAATGACAAAACAACATCTGATAAAAATGAAATTATAAAACATATAGAAGAATACTATACTAAATTATACAAATCACAAAAAATAGAAGATAAAGAAATAGATGACTACTTAAAAGATATCGAATGTGAGAAAATCCTATCAGAACATAAAGTTTTATGTGATAGTTTTATCTCACAAGAGGAAATAATAGAAAGTATCCGAGACCTCACTAAAGGGAAATCTCCAGGAGGAGATGGACTCACCACGGATTTCTATACGAAATTCTGTGGAGAGCTGTCGCAAATCCTGGAATGGTTATATAACAATATTTTATTAAGAAATGATGCAATGACAGAGAGTATGAGGGAGGGAATAATAACAATAATATACAAAGGGAAGGGTGATAGGAAAGAGCTTAAAAACTGGAGGCCCATCTCCCTCCTAAATACTGACTATAAAATACTTAGCAAAATATTAGCAAATAGGATAAAAACGGGAATGGGGAATATAATTAATATAAATCAAACGTGTGGACCTAAGGGGAGGGACATACAACATAACATTTTAAGTATTAAAAGTATTATTGAACATATAAATGATACCGGACAAAAAGCTGGCATGGTACTTTTTGACCAAGAAAAATCTTTTGACAGATTAGAACATAACTATGTACAAAAAGTACTAGAAAATTTTGGTTTTGGAGATAACTTCCAAAAATGGACTAAAATCCTGTACAACAGAATAACCTCAAGCGTACAGGTAAATGGAGCTAAAACAGGAAAATTCGAAATTAAAAGATCAGTGAGGCAGGGATGCCCGCTATCTATGCTACGTAATACGTAATAGCAATTGAAATCTTAAATAGAAAAATTCAACTGAACAAAGAAATTGAAGGTATAAAAATACCGAATATAAAGGAGGAAGTCAAGATGTTACAACATGCTGATGATTGTACTAACTTTATAAAGGATGTAAATTCCTTTAAACACCTGACTAAAGAATTTGAAAAGTTTAGTAAAGCGTCATGATCACAGATTAACCATGAAAAAACTGAGATACTAAAAATAGGGAACTGGAAAGGTAATTACTCGGGATTACCCCCACATTTAATTAAAAAGCAGGTCAAAGCGCTAGGGGTTTATTTTGGAGAAAATGCAGAGAAGGGAAACTGTAAAAAGATAAAAGAAGCAATCAAATCAAATGTGAAAACCTGGGCTCTAACGCCATTATGTTTAATGGAAAGAACTCAAGTAGCAAAATCGTATATGTATGTACACATGAACTATATTTTAAAATCTATTGATATAAATAGTAAAATCTTAAATACATTAGATAAAATTATAATAGACTACATTTGGAATTTTAAGTTACACTATATAAAGAAAGATATATTGTATAAGGCTCAAGAAAGGGGGGGGGGTTTAGGACTCCCCAGCCCCACCATAATAAAAGTAGGAATTTTTTAAAATAGATTTAAGAAAATAAGAGCAGAGCCTGAGAGTCCATGGGAAGGTATTTATATATACCGTTATGGATTCTCAATGAGAAATAGAAATGACATTTACAAAAATAATAAACTATGTAAACAGTTAGAAATACCAAGGAAATATAGGAGTGATAAAGATTTAATCGTAAAATATAGAGATAAAAAGGAATTATGGGACAAAGATGAACATTTTACTTATAATTGGATTAGGGAAGAAATGACAAAAAATATAAAAAGTACAATAGAAAAAGATAATACATATGTTAATTGGGAGCACAATGCATGGTTGACAGGAGAGGCTGCAGTGAGACGGCGTATGGTCCGAGTACCGCCAAAATGTCCACTGTGTAAAATAGGACCTTTTAATAAATTTCATGTAATGTTACAATGTAAAAAAAACATTAGAGGATCGTACAAAAATTATAAATAAGATTAAGAAAAATAATATGTATAAGGAACAAAAAATTTTATATCTAGATGGGAATTTCCAAAAAAAGACTTTATATGAAATTAGTAATTATATTATGAAAACGATGGATGCCTGTGGTCAGGTTATAATTATTGAGACCTAAGACGGAGGGGCGAGTGCAATGAAAACTATCCATGAGATAGTTGCCTTTAAAGGATTTGCACTCGCACCAGCCGCCCCCCCTCCTCTTGGAAATTTTTATTAATTTATATATATATATATATATATATATATATATATATATATATATATATATATATATATATATATATATATATATATATATATATATAAACCACATTACGAAAGACTTTCTGATTTCGCAAGTAATGATTTAATATAAACAACAATTTCGAGGGAGTGAAGTATAAAACATTAAAGAAAATGCAGAGCTCACTCGAAATTGGATGAATATATACAAAAACTGTGAAGAGCGACACATATATAACACACTTTAAAACAATAACAGAATTTTTTTCTGAATAAAATGTAACACACCGCTACTTCACCTAAAAATTCCAAAATGTAATCAATTAATCTCTGAATAAATTTTGGAAAAAATAATAAAAATCCGGTAATAAGGATTACAAGACAACTGGGAATAATAAGATATATGGCTATCCCTACATGAAAACAATTATAGCATACACAAACAAACAGCAAAAACACTAATAGCAGACACGGGATATATGGACCTCTAGCCAAGGTCACAAAATAAAATAGGAGCGGGACTTCGAGATAGGTGATGAAAACCTACTCGGAAAAGCAAACCTATAGGAGACACTAGGGGTTTTAAATACCCCGGCAAAAATTTAATACATTTTTTGACCAAATTCTTTTGAATAAAAAACACACTGCAACATATCGGGGGAATCAGAAACACATAAAAACATTTACTCATTGGCTAAGGGGGGGGGGGCATCTGTCTGGTGCCCCTCCCCCCCCAAAAGAAACAAATAGATAAAAAATAAACAGGTAACATAAGAATATCTGATGGCGGATTAAATGGGTGTTCTGGGTTTAATTGGAAAAATATGAAACTATTCAAATCAGATAAATGCGATTATAAACAAAACGAAACATCCCTATTCCAAATCTAACCAATGTAGGCAAAATACCAGAACCGTCAGTGCAGTTGTATTCTCAATGAGGGAAGTTCGTTGTGATTTTTCTTACTGCTCGTTTTAATTTCTTCAGACCGATGTAGAGACTCGTGATTCTTAGGGATTGACAATACAATTTCTGGGGAGGGTTGGGTGCATTGAACCTTCTATCGAGCCCGGATAATTTATATATATTTTACCTAAAGGTAATTTTTTGTAATTTCTTTCACTAACATATTGGTCATAATAGTCACCCAACTCCAACCCCACCCGACCCAGACATAAATCAGAGCAAGATTATTCTTTCAAACTATATAACTACCGGATTGTTTCTCCCCCCAACCCCCTAATCCCAGCACGTACCCACACCTCCTTTTAGAGAATGAATTGGTCCTCAGTCACCTTTGACTCTTATCACAGAATAATATAAGAAAATGAAACTCAAGACAAACCCATATCCCTGAAGCTTTTCAATATGTAAAAATCAATTAAAATTACAAAATTGGCCAATGTTTTACAACTCGTGGATAGATGAAGCTTTCTCAGATCTTTGTAAGAGATTACCATGTTTGAACCGCTTAAGGACTCCGTTTTCATTATGTAATCCGCATTTTCTTTTCTTTTTCTCTTGAAGGAAAAAAATCATTAGGACACATTTAGCATAAAATGTGTTCGTGGCAGTTGACAATTGAGATAAGGACCGAGTTCGTTTGGAAACACTATTTTAACAGAAGAAATGTCGCATGAGAGATGACAAACGTAATAATTCTAATTGGGATAGACTGGGTTGTCGCCTCTTTCATTTATTTATGAAGGAATATATCATTTGGAAACCTAATTTAGCATAATTGTCTGCATGGCAGATCATAAACATGAAGTGTGATACAGGAATAGGACGGTCACTTCAGTCACTTTAAGACTCACGCCGTGCCATCTGGACTGGATGAAACCATTTGGAGGCTTGACAAATGAGCAGCGCTTGATCACTTGCCGCGGTGGATCAATGGTTAAAGCTTTGGACTAGTGACCAGTAGGATGCGGGTTCAATTAGCACAATCGGAGCAGCACGAATCGACTGCTCTTAGCCAAGGCACTTTTCTCTTTTTGCTTATGCACACTATAACCTTCATGTCTCGCACAGTTATCACTGAGATAGAGATTTGTTTATGGGCGCGGACACAGTGGAATTTTTTTAAAATTGTGGTATGCCAACCAATTGTAAATTAGAGGGTTGCTGTTCGGGACTCCCTTTGACTCCCAGATCAAATTCGGCACCATCTGAGTACCCATGAGCTAAACAGAACTCTACTAGCAGCATATAGGCTTTACTTGCCATAGTATGGAACAAATTAAGCTTGACTTAGATTCTTATATGGGTTATTTCAGCCGTTTGAAATTGTCTCACCCGTTTTCTTCCTTCACGGTTTTCTTCTTTCACAAACCTGGTACTAACAAGGCTGGACCGCGGAAGGAAGAGCGTGAGGTTAATATCAGAAGAAACAGATAAATTACTTCTCGCTCCCCATCTGGACAAGCATTATTTATTCAATGGCAGTGAACCGTAACACGGAAAATAGTGTCAACCGAGAGAGAGAGAGAGAGAGAGAGAGAGAGAGAGAGAGAGATTCCTGCAAGTCAGCTTTGAACTGTATGATAGACAATCGTTCATTCTCAGGTTAATACAAAATTTCGAAATGACATTTTGTTTAAATATGTGTCGGTTTTCAGGATTGTTATCTCCAGTCAATGTTCATCCTGCATAATAAGGGTGGGATTCCGATGAGAAAATAGCACTGTTGGTCTTTACTTTAGAATTTGACTTTCGTGTATGCATGCATGTATGTATGTGTGTGTGTGTGTGTGTGTGTGTGTGTGTGTGTGTGTGTGTACAATTTTAGATAAAATCGATATATAGCCAGTTGATCGGTGACTTTCTTATGCAAGATATCCTTTATTCTGAAAGATGATACAAAACTAGCCATC
Organism: Sinohyriopsis cumingii; assembly: GCA_028554795.2. Taxonomy (NCBI): domain Eukaryota; kingdom Metazoa; phylum Mollusca; class Bivalvia; order Unionida; family Unionidae; genus Sinohyriopsis; species Sinohyriopsis cumingii. Next base: position 43,450,365 of record CM068826.1, on the reverse strand, counting down.
ATTGTTAGAAATTCTGTTGTACGGTTATGGCCAAATATTTGCTCACTAGCGTTATGTCATATTTCCGAGTTTCCCCTGTGAAGTATTTTGAAAACTCGCTAAGTCTCCATAGGCTCATATTTTAATTCGATAGGAAAGGTGCACAAGTAAATTGCGCAGGAAATTTCATTTTCACTATGATCGTTAAAGTATTTGCAACATTGATGTTTGATGCTGCAAGGCGAGGTCGAAAACATATACCAAGAATATTGATAAACTTAGTTTTCTCAGGGTACAAGCTCGGTATTTCGTCTAAAAGACTACGTCGTATGCGGGAATAGATAGAGTATAGTTTGGTACTATACTGAGGAGCCATGCTTGTTTGTATCAACATGGAGGCTTTCTGAATGGAACGTTCTCAATGCTCCTAGATAGAGTTTGTCTTCCTGACTGTATGTCTCATGAACCACACGCAAGTAACATGTACAACTGATTCGTATACAATGGAACCATACCCACAGGGTGATATGCTCGAGATAATAATACACTTTGCTCGATTGACCCAGGCCACAACCCTTAGAAACAGTGTCCTTTGTAAAAAAATTCAAGCTTAACAGTAGGTTCCTTTAATCGCAATTGTGACCTTTAAATGTTTGGAGATCATTGAACCTGAATATCTTTAACATACCTCCCGTAGCTTGGAGTGACTAGCCGATTGGTCATACCAGGCCCATCTGACCATTCGTCTAGTTGAAGTTGAGGTCGATGTAGTTTGTTGCATCAACGCGGTAGCAAGCGGCCATTTCTCTATTTACCTACCAGGAAACTCTCCTCCAACACGTGGTGCAACCCATGGCAAATCTGGTTGCGTCCATTAGTCGCTATGTAGAAGTTATATGGGTTCATTCAGGGTTGATGCAATTTATGCAGGAAAGCATGCGTCGCTTTCGCTCATATACCTTACCGTTGACAGTCTACACATATCATTTTGTAGACCAATCATATCTTTGAGCTTGAACAAATTTTGAAAGTTAAATTTAAACAATAACTAGACCGGCGTGGCTTTATGGTGTTTTAAAATCAGAACATAATGTAGACTGCAATAAATTGTCGTCTGCTAGGATTTTACAGGTAAATAGATATTGCATAGTGTACCATTTGGTAGAGACGTCAAATCAAAGATCGGTTGATCGAAATACGGCAGAAGGTAACAAATCTTTCACTTCATTAAAGACCTTGTAATACATAAAGAGGTACAGGCTTAAGATACCACAGGTAGGAAATTGGTTATTAGGTTTGGATCATGAACTGTTTGGTTTAGTTTTGGTTTGGTACTTCACGACACAGTACCTTGCGCAAGTAAACACTACGATAGCTGACCCAAGCTGGTCAGACGGTAGGATTCTAACCCACATCCTTTCGGTCCCGAGTCCAGCACGCTAACAATCGAGCCACCACGGCTCCTAAACAAAAGAGGCTTTAGATAGATCCGAAAATGCAGATTCAATGAGACTTGTACTCAATAAACTATGACGTATAGGCATATAGCAAACGATGATAAATAATAACTGAACATTTGTATAAGGCATAATGCTGGCTCGAGTCTATACCACAATAAAATAGATCGTTTTCGGAGTGGATATACAAACATTTCACGAGTTTACCATGAAAACAACAATGTCTTTATCTAGTGATGATGCCCATTAGTTCATATGTTTGGACGGGATAAAGGTGTGGTCAAAGCTAATCGTATTTAACGAGACAGGTTTACAATGATTCAACGAAAACAGAGATAAACTCTTTTGGATGACGAAGTTAGACTTAAAACAAGACGTGGTGACTTAATAGACGAAATAATACCAATTAGAAGCAGGGACGTCACTGGGGGAGGGTGCATTTGCCCCCCCCCCCCACCTTTGCATGTGCTGGAAAATGTACAATTCCTGTTGCCTATAAACGAAAATTAACAAGCCTGTCAAGTTTTGCCCCCACCCCATGAAGTTTCCCCCAATCAAGTTTTGCCCCCCCCCCCGAAAAAAGTTAAAATGACGTCTCTGATTAGAAGCATGTCAACATTTGACGTAAATCTGAAATCATTCGAACGTTTGTAAATGATTGAAAAAGATTGCTAATTGTTGGAATTACATACTCTAAGCAGTCGTCATGCTGGCTTGTTTACAACACATGTAGGCCTAAACAATATATTAAGCATCAAATATTCTCTTGACGTTTATCTACCCCCTTAAACGACCAAAGAGAACAGTGTTGAAGACATCTTTCCTGAAAAACCAATTGCTTGCCCATACATAAATCAAACGTGGAACAAATTAAACAGGACAAAGACCGATCCGGTAGTCTCAGTTGTTTGAGCGTCCGCCTCGGATGCGAGAGGTCGCGGGTTCGAACACCGGCTGAATCATACCATATACTTATAAAATGGTACTAGCAGCTGCCTCGCTTGGCGGTCAGCATTAAGAGGTTAGTGTTAGGACCGGTCGGCCTAGTGTCAGAATAATATGACTGGGTGGGACTTGATGCTACATGTCTGAGGCATGTTGCCCCAGTGCTAGACATCACTTTAAAATGCCTCACTGCAGCCATCGTAGCGATATGACTGAAACATTGTTAATGTTCCGTTAAAAAATCCAATCACACACACACACACACACACACACACACACACACACACACACATTAAAAAGGTCGAAAAGAAAATGAAATACTCTGAAGTGAAAGAATGGTTCACAGAACAGTCTACTTAAACATTACACAAGCGCGATGCAGTGAAAGGTTTCCTTGCACAAGGGTCTATGTTAGTCACGTAGATATGTAGATACTTCTTGCATGCATAAGTAAAATTCATTCTATGGTTGCAGAGAGGACAGCTTCTGTCTCTCTTTCTCTCTCTCTCTCTCTCTCTCTCTCTCTCTCTCTCTCTCTCTCTATATATATATATATTCTTTCCGATTTCAATACAACAATATATGTATTTGATATTATATTTACAGGCCCGATGGATGAATCTAACACTTTTATCAAAAACCAAAGAGCCACAATAGCTCATTTGAAAAAGCGTCGACTCGAAATCCAGGTGAAACGGGTTTCTATACCCATCCAGACTTGCCCAACTCGACTGTCTCTGTGTGTTTTTGGGAAAGGCACTTACCTCCAGTTGCATCGGAATGAAACCATCAAGAACAAGAAAAATATTATACTTGATATTTATGTTTAATTCCCCGTTTTAATCCGAGTTGCAAGACAGCGTGCGTCTATTATTATGGTATACTTCATCGTGTACTTCATCTTATATGGCATTATTATATAAAGAGCACTGAGGGCAATGCCGTTAGCTTAACAGATTTCAGATTTTGTTATCGCAGTTTGAAAAGGATGACAATTTATCCACAATGATGCAAATGCATTCTGATATAAATGGTTATTTATATTGGAGAGATAGCAAGAGAACCGAAATCAGGCTTCAAATAGACAACCTTTGAGTACATGTATTTTTTCTGTGTATCATATGCTAACGGTTCTCTGCTGCTTCTTTCTAGACAATTCAATGAGCTATCCAATTCAGTATGCATTGAAGTAAAATTACCAGCAATCGTGTCATTATCTACACAGTTTAGCGTTGATCATACACTTGGTTATGTTAATAACAGACGGTTTTCAAATCAGTATGTGACAATTTGCTTACTGATTATTATCTTTCATTATAATGCATATGTAGCCCCCAAACTCCTCCTTTCTGGGACATTTGTTTTCAAATACAATACTAGTATATATATATATATATATATATATATATATATATATATATATATATATATATATATATATATATGTTATGAAATGATTTTTGGCGTATAATATACCGTGCACTGCACGCATGACCCTAATTTGTTTCCACCGGAAAATCCGAGAAGCTATCAAAGGTCCTTTGAAGGTGTAAGTTTGTCAAATAAGCAGGTGTACAGCTATTTTCTGACCCAGAACTGAAGTATAGCTATCAGTGTAATCAAAATTAAGACAAAGATCTTTGATGTAGATATTGAAAAGTATGGGGTTGTATGCGCATCCCTATCAAACACTAAATATGTTGAAACAGTATTACAACAAACGAAGTTTCTGAATACATGTCAGCAATCAACATCAGGATTAGGACTCAATACATGTCAGCAATCAATATCAACATTAGGACTCAATACATGTCAGCAATCAATATCAACATTAGGACTCAATACATGTCAGCAATCAATATCAACATTAGGACTCAATACATGTCAGCAATCAACATCAAGATTATGACTCAATACATGTCAGCAATCAATATCAAGATTATGACTCAATACATGTCAGCAATCAACATCAAGATTAAGACTCAATACATGTCAGCAATCAATATCAAGATTATGACTCAATTATCTTCTTTTACTAAAGTGGAAATAAAGTAGATAGCAGCGCTGTTCTCCAAACTTTGTCAACGGAATCCTTCATTAAATCTGTGAAAAACACGAAATGTGTCTTTTTGGGGGATTTGTACTTCTTTCCAAACTTAAATATTCTCACTTCAATGGAATTTTTCTTTTGAAAACTCCTTCGTTACAGTTGATTACTTCCATAAATTTAATCCTGCTGGAATAATATTTCAGTTCATGCTTAAGTGACATACGGTGTTGCATGATACTTTGCATTTTGTAATCTTCCCAACGTGAAGAGAGTTATAGGTACACGCTATAAAACTTGTTTGAAGCAGCCAAAACCGGCTTGAAGCACCTTCCATCTCTACCATAAACTTGTTGTAACACTATACCCGGGTTGGAGTCTTAACGTATACCACGTTCTGTATCAGCTTTCCTTTTCATACACTATTATTTTAAAAGCAACCGATTGACGGTAAATATAACACGGCAATGTTTAGAGCAACGGGGCCATTCAAAATTTGCAGTTATTACACGGATCATACGTAGTTTCAATTTTTGTTGATTGAGCAAGTTTGTAGCTATATCCTTGTAAATTAATTGATGTTGCACAGGTCCTAACTCGCCGTATTTCTTTCTTTTACGAAATGATGGTAAACTAGGTTGGTAAATTAACGAATATTGGATTAGAGAAGTGAATGGGTCGATACTGATTACTATGCTGAAGTTTGTTTTTGAAATGTTATATGTAAATACACACACAGTTAAGCTTGTCCTAACTGTATAAAGGATCTCTATTCACATCAAAAGTCTGACAAGTTGACAACTATCGTTGAATCCAAGAGGGATAATTGTGAATGGTACACGTGTAAGTCTGAAGTTTATGTCTCTTTTTAATATGCATGTTTACTGTCCATGAAAGCATTGTTGCATTTCATAGCACGGACCTGTACTGTACTAATCAAAACTTAATTAACAAGATGCAGATCAGTATCAACGCTATCGTTCCCATTCCCATTCTGCGGGCGTCCCTGGACAACATAAAAACGTGATTGTATAGGTGCTGCTCTAATGTGTTCTTTTCATCCTCTGGGTAATGTTACTTTGTAATTAGGAATTATGCGGGTGGTTCGGATTTCCAATTTCTTTGGACCGTCGGAATTATTTCAGGCACTAGCTCGAGTAATACTTGTTTTGACAATTTTCTGCGGAGCCGAGTTTGATATTCCCATTAAGGACGAAACAGAGAGATGCTATAAAACACACAACGAGGTTCCAAGTGTGGTCAGTAAAGACGAAGATACTAAATGGTGTTCCAGGTGTGGTCAGTAAAGACGAAAATACTAAATGGTTTACTCTAAGTGAATCTATTTCTAAAATTTATTACTATCAGCAGTTTAAATATATCATGACAATTCGAATTCAACATAAATATAAATTTATTGCATTTATTTTGATTCCAACGAGTGTGCCAATTTTAAAGTAACTAAACTTTTTCCATTGGCATTTTTAATAACGGTCCGTGCGTCAAAGACTAGTGATTAATTTGCAAGATTTTGGTGCATCTTACTTTAAAAGCATCAACCTAGATGGAGCCAAAAGTTTTAGCATGTTTGATTGTTGTTGTAGTTTTAACGCCATTTCTCAGCACAAGATAGGGTATACATGGTGTCCAGCATAGCTGGTATAGGAAGAACTTGGGTAAACACCGACAAGAACCATCAACCCACTTGAAGACACTGGCAAGCTTTCTCACATACCCTCACTGGCCGAGTCCGAGACTCGAACCTACGCGGATAGAAGTGAGATGGCAGTGGTCCCTGTTTAATATTTTCTTAAAAATCAAAATATGAAAAAATATATACCAAAATTGAATGAAATTGTTCTCTACAAATGAATTTGTTTCTACTTATTTGGTGAAATGTATTCTAAATAGCTCAACGATCTCATTGACGCTTATTTTTTTTATGAACGATTAAAATTAGACCTTATATTTCCACCTTAGCCTGCTGTCTTGTAAAATAAATTTGAACTCTGGAGCAAATGCTGTTAAATTTCACAGTTATTTTTCAGTTGTATCACAGATACAGAAAAAGCAAACTCATTGAATAGGTCCAGCTTGTGTCTTCCCTTCAAGATATCACTACACTAACAAAATGTCCTTAGTAAGCAAGGAAATCATTATTACCTTTCTTAAACCTTTGACTGGAGCTTTGCTGATCAGTGAAGGATGTTACTTAGATTCTGAATAAATATAAAAGAGAATTAAAGCTTCAACAGAAACTAAATGTTATTTTTTAATCGAACTTTACGCCATTTATGTAAGATGACAAACCAAATTCGTACGAGTGGCCTGGTTATTTAACCGTCACCTGAACTTAAAAGTCCAGGTTTTATATTAAGGCTACAACTATTTATAGAAAGACAGCACAACCTATTTGGGCATGATGTTGTCCATGTTACAGTATTGGCACACCATCCCGTATGTATGTACCCCTCTACCGGTTTTTACAATGAAAGGCTTCACAAATGTAAAACAAATGCATAAAACTTAGCAATTTAATTCACTGAATTATAAGTCCTAGCTTGATTGTCGCCAGGGGCTCCCAAACTATAAATCCGCTTTTGTAATCGCTTTCTTTTAGGCCCAGCAGCTATGAAGTCTAACATTCTTTCGTTCATTCTATCGGTTATGTTGGTCCTTTACATGGTTAAAGAAGCGTTTACTGCATTCAGGACTGTGTGTCAGTACGTATTTGTACCCACCCATTCCCGGTTGAGAGAAAGAGAGACGGAAGAAGATTTAATGCGATAAAAAATCAGTAATCTTGTTTTTTGTATACATCAGCATAAAATATTTATATGACGACTTTAAGACACGCACCCTGATGACGTTACCAACATATATGGCTGCTATATGTTGCGTGCAAATTGACCACTCCTTCATTTAACATACGCTAAGTATAGCTCGTACGGGTGTAGTTGTTTGTAGTTGTTATGTCTGGAGGAAATGGGTTGTGAAATCCCCCTATTAAAGCAACATGTACCCGAGTATTTTATTTCTACCTTCTTAATCATATAATATGTATACATTAGTGACGGTAAGAGTTAAATATCACGTACCTTTATATATATATATATATATATATATATATATATATATATATATATATATATATATATATATATATATATATTCTTATGTCACTTGGTCACTTGTTTAGGCTGGAATAAACATTAACACAAGAAAAGTGAAAACAACAAGCTTTGAAAAAAATACAGCAATTTATATCCCTGGAAAAATTCTGCAAAATTGAAAAAAATATGAACTTACGGTTTTATAGATTCAAATCCAAAAATAATCCAAGAATAAAATTGTAGCAGTCCTAATAACAAAATGTTCTACTGATTTCACGTTCGAAAACCGACGAAGAATCCTAGATGGAAGACGATGACGTGTGCTGCAGTCTGAAGTGTTAAAGTCTACAGTTCCTTGTAGAAACAAAAGAACTATCATTCCGGTTTCTGATAGCTGAATACATTTTTATAATATTAAAAAAACGTTTTTGTTCTACAATATTATATGAGCACACGTATTTTCCAGAAAAATAACAGCTAGGCCCCGAGTGGCCGAGTGGTCTAAAGCACTCTCCGTTACGGATCACTGCCCTCTCACCTCTGCCTGCATGGGTTCGAGTCTTGGATTCGGCCAATGTTGGTATGTGTGAAAGCTTGCCAGTAGCTTCTTGTGGGTCGGTGGTTCTTTCTGCGGTTCTCCCGGGTTCTTCCTCCACCATTAATACTGGCCGCCATGTATAGCCTATCGTGTGCTGAAAAATGGCATTAAACCCCACAACAACAACAACCAGAAAAATAACAGAATGAATCCTCTTGAATCCAATAATTTGAAATAACTCAAAACCAAGTAATTCGAAATAACTCCAAACAGCACAAAATGCAACTAGCAGTTTAACAACCCAGCTTCTACGGAGATTAATTCTCCATAACATGGGTTATATCGTTTCCATAAACGTAAACAGTAGCACGTGATTATCTTCTGGAATCTTATATAAATTTAAATACTTATTAAAGGTCACGTACACCCAGTATGGCCCTGACGAAAACCAATCATTGTACTCTCTAAGACAAATTTTTTATACATCTTAAAGACAAAGTCCTTTTATGAGCTCGAAAACAACCAATCATTTTAAAATATAATAGAACTTGTTTACGATGGGTGCTACAAAGTTTGAAACAAGGTCAGGATTTAAATCAACACCTGGTTTTTATAAACTAACAGTCAAGGTCAAACTATTTTCTGAAACAAGTATCATCTCTAGTGAATAAATGTACATTACAATATCATGTAATGAAATATATTGTTTTGTAAAAAAAAACTGACAAACAATTAAGTTGAAAAAATTGTATATTAAATCAGATACAAGTAAATCAAATATACATAACAATATATCGTTCGTTCGTCCGTCGAGTCGATGAGGACCACTCTATTTATTTAATCATCCGAGGGGTTGGAGGGGCTGGATCTGTTCTATACATACTAATGTGGCTGATGAAGCCAATACTTGGACGGAATGTTCGATTTCATAAGGGACAAGGGATGAATGGACATTTCCAGGAGGGTTGATAGCACGCGCCTTTCTGGCTTGCCTCTTTAGCTCTGCAGATGCTTTCCTGCTAGATTCGCACAACATGGATCCTTTGTGCACGGAGGAACGCCAAGTGACTCGATCACTCGCTGTTTGCTCCCAGGAATCAGGGTTTATGTTCAACGCTTTCAATGCAGCTTTCAGATTGTCTTTGAAGCGTTTCTTCTAACCTCCGTGGGATCCCTGTACTTGCTGTAGTTCGCCATAGAAGAGTCTTTTACGCAGCCGGTGGTCTGGCATGCGTACAATATGTCCCAACCAGCGCAGCTGGGACTGAATCAGGATGTGGTGGATGCTGGTGAAACCTGCTTAGGTGAGTACCTCAGTGTCTGGAAACTTGTCCTACCACTTGATGTTGAGGATTTTCCTGAGACTTGTGGTGTGAAAGTGGTTCAGCTTCCTGGCATGACGATGGTTGTGTGGGGAGCACAAATGTCATGTAGACCTTTAGGATGGTTTGGATGCTGACACCTCTTCTATTCCAGATGTTGGCATACAATCTGCCGAAAGTTGAGTTGTCTCTTGCAATGATGAGGTTCATCTCGTCGTCAGTAGTGACGCTCTGTGACAGTATGCTGCCTAGGTATATTAGGCAGTTCACTACGTTGAATTGTTGGCCGTTTACGGTAATGTTGGGCTCAACATAGGGCTTTCCAAGGGTCGGCTGATGCAGGACTTCAGTCTTCTTGGTACTGATGGTGAGAACGAAGCTTGTGCAGGAGCTGGAGAATATGTCAATACTGCGTTGCACGTCGGCTTCTGAGACAGCGTTGAGTGCGCATTCATCAGCAAATAAGAATTCCCTAATGGTGTTTGTCATAACCTTGGTTTTCGCTTGAAGTATCCTGGGCTTGAACAGTTTTCCATCTGGACGGTACCTGATGCCGACTCCAACATCTCTTTCTCTGAAAGCATTAGTCAGCATGGCGGAGGACAATAGACTGAATAGTGTCAGTAGCAGAACACAACCCTTCTTGATGCCATTCGTTACTGGGAATGGCTCAGATGTCTCTCAATTGTCATGGACTCGTGCCTGCATGCAGTCGTGCAAATGCTGCACCATGGATATGAATTTTCTCGGGCTTCCGTACTTAGCCATGACCTTCCACAAGCATTCTCTGCTGACAGTATCAAACGCCTTAGTCAAGTTGACGTAGATGGAGAAAAGTTCGGCGTTTTACTCTTGACATTTCTCTTGTAGCTGCCTCGTAGCAAACAACATGTCGATGGTCTCAAAATCTTTCCGGAATATACAGTAGCTTTCTGGCAGGAGTCCCTGGTCAAAGTGATTAGTGAGGTGGTTCATTTGGATTCTGGCGAGTATCTCTCCTGCGATTGAGATCAAGGATATGCCCCGGTAGTTGTCGCAGGCCTGGCGGTTCCCTTTGTGCTTATACAGGTGAATTATGGAAACGTCTTTGAATTCCTGGGTGATTGTCTCTTGCTGACAAATCAGTTAAAATAGTTGGCGGAGCCTTTATATCAGGGCTGTGCCCCCTACCTTGTAGACTGCAGCTGGGATGGAGTCTGAACCAGGTGTTTAGGAACTGGAGAGCAGACGTATCGCTTTCTGTGTCTCGAGCAAGGTTGGAAGGTCATCCAGTGCTTCGTTGATAAGTAATTGGGGTAGACGACTGGTCACTTCATCGTTGACGAAGATTTTCGGCAAACTTGAATGACACGATACAAGCGAATCCAGTCAGGTTAAAATCTGGTAAGGGTCCGTTTATTGATACTCTGGTCTTCTCGTGTGTTGGTTGTCCAAATCGATCAAAATACGTAGAATGCTCTCCCATTCCAAGAAAACATCTGGGATAACATGCAACCATATCAACCGAGATAACATCTTTATAATCGTATCTGGTATTCCACAGTCCACTGTGTCCGTATTCGACACAACTCGATATTATGTCATCGAGAAAATCAAACCTCGTAGGCTTCCACGCATTTCTCAAGCTAGATAAATGAACCGCGATTGATGGGATCGTAAAACAATTACTTAGCAACATTTCGTGCATGATATCGTCATGGGTATAGTTCAGGGCAAGATTTTACATTTCTTCATGGAGAGATTCTGTTCGATAAATCTCACCATTAGGTCTTACAAAGTGATCAAACTTATTTGCTTCGATGCAGATTCTTCCATCAAGTTTTATTAATTAGTTGTGATTTTCTTCAGAACTATGAAATAACCATACTGATACAAGATCATTTTTATTTATTTCGTTAATAAAATTAAATTTATCTCCTTGGTAAAATTTAACAGTTCAATCTCGTAGAAATATTATTGCTGCAGATGTCCACGCATACCCATTATGATCAATAATATTTATCGGATCTCCTTTCGATTTATATTTCAAGTCGTTCAAAATCTCTCCTGTTATTGTTGTTACCGTTATTGTGAATTTTAATTTCTTTCCTAATTCAGCAACATCATTTATTGTAGCCCCTTTATCCTTGACTGATTCAGCCCATTTGTTTATTTTTAACATTTTAGATCCGTTAAGCCTTTTCCACGTATCACTTTTATAAAGTGTTCCATTACTCGTTCGGTTACACAATTTATTTTCGAAAATTTCATCGGTTTTAGATCATGAACGCTGGGTTTAGCATTCAGCGGATATATTGCATAAATAACTGCGGTCACAGGATACGCTCTTTCATAATACGTTTTGTCAATACCAGTCAACATTCCTGGTTAGGAATTTTTATTTAATTTACAGTATCTCCAAAACCGTGGTGTAATCGAACAGGGTCACGTTTGTCACTGATAATCCAATTATCTTCTACGTCCTTAATACATTTTACTCTGAAAAGATATATTTGATTGTTGAGATAATTAATAATCGTCGATACTAGTTGGTCGTTAATAATTCTAAATGTTAAACACGCATGAGATGCGCCATCTATGCGAAATTCTTCCTTAGCATCACGAATAAATTTAACTAATTTATTATTTGCTGGACTACCTAAAGCTCGTCATCTTGGGTCAGGGGTTCTTCTATCAAGATCAAATATTGATTTAGAAGTTTCAACTGCAGATAATATTTCAAGCTCCATATTATAATTAAGACAATAATATACTTAAATTGAAATATAATTATAAAATTATATATATATATATATATATATATATATATATATATATATATATATATATATATATATATATATATATATATATATATATATATATATATATATATTTTTTTTTTTTTTTCCAGAAATGACGTGATTTCCAGAATAACTCAATCACGTGATTTTTCACAATATTCTGAAACATTCGCCTATGCAGAATGTTCTAGAAAATCACATTAGTATTTCAACCGACTTGAATTCCAGAACTCGGTCACGTGATTTTCTGGAATATTCTGCGTGTGCGTTATCGTGACTATAAAAGACAGACAGAATTTATCTGTCCCAGTCAGTCTAGAAGTGTATGTTCCAATCCTTGGCAACGGTCAAAGATACAGAAATTGAGAGAATCGTATCTATCACGCGCAACTGAAAAAATTAGATCTGAATTAGTTAACGAAAACAAAACAAAAATAATTATTAACACACGTGTGAGGCAATTGAGAAAGATTATATCTGATCGTAAAAATGACAGCAAAGTTATGACAGCAATCGTAATAAATCCTAAAAACACTTAGAAAACTGCTTGAAGTTTGGCCTTCGAAAATCAGTAATTTAACTGTATGCAAAGATCATTCAATACTACTTCTACTAATATTATTCTGATAATAATATTTATAATGTAATTTTCTGTTTTTAGTAGGATTTTAACAGTTATGAGTACCATTAACCTATCAAATTATGAGATCTGACTGCCTTGCCTTTTTCAAGCTTAAGTACCATTCACCCTATCAAGTTTAAGAATCAGTGAAGAACAAGGTTATACTATTTATTCTGATAATAATATTTATTCTTTTATTTTGATAATATTTTTTTATGTAATTTTCTGTTTTCGATGACATTTCTATTATTTTAAGTACCAATTCACCCCATCAATTTGATGAAATTGTTTGATAATCTGAACAATTATGGGTAATATACTCATCAATTTGACGAAATTGAATAATAATCCGAAAATTTATGGCCAATATATCCATCAATTTCATGAAATTGTTCGTTAAACTGAAATAATATTAATGTTGATTTACCTCCTTGACCCATGAAAGATAAGAATCGTTGTTCTTCATCGATTGATGGAGTCATTACAGGCATCCACAATGACAGTGTTGTTAGTATTACTTTACATGCATTAACCGCGTTGGGTCGCCAGATTGCATCATTGTCGGTGTCTTTTCTTACTAGTAGCACAGTGTGTTTAGCGCCAAATATAACTTTTCTATCATTTCTACAGAATCCAAATAGATGTGATAATGGAATCGCACATGAAAAATTTTCTTCTCCATTTAACATTTGTCTGCGTGCTGCGAATTCTAAGTTGAAATTGTCATTCATCAATGCAACGCCGTCCCCAGCTGCATTTATTCTCACGTTGCAACTCTCGTGGTGATCAGTGGTATCCTTTACAAACATCCCTGACGGACCAGCTGACCTTGAGTAATCATAGCTGTATCTTGCGAGACCGAATATCGTCGTTGTAATATCAACATTTTCAAGTAACGATTCAATATGTTTCCGTCAATCATGTATATAGCACTGTAAAATAATGCCATAACACCATTGATAACTAAACCTTGTCAGTCTAAAAGTCCGTATACTGTATCATCTGCTTTCAAAAGAATACCCTCTGATTCAATAAATGCCTCAGCGGGTAAGAAATATCTTGTTGTATCCTGAACTTGCAACTCGATTCTTCCTCGTGCGTTAGGTACACGTGCATCATAACAATAATACTGATAATCGCGCATAGAATCATCTTTGAGAACTGCACATCCATGTCAAATGCTGCATCAGATACTCGTTTGAACATTTTATTATAATTAGTATCGTCTAACAGGAAGAACACTTCCTGCTATTAAACTTGCCGTTATATTTTTTCTTTATCTGATATGGGTACACCAGCCAACTCTGATAGTTTTTGATTTGCAGCTAGATTTATTATTTTACTAACATTTGAAGACATGACCTCAGTGCTGGGTAATTTTACTGGCTGCGGTTTTCGTGCTAATCTTTTCTTGATTACTGAGAATGCTTTACTAGCAACATCACCAACAACATCAATATCTTTATCACGAACAACGTCAATAGTTTTCATTCACAGCTGCTTTGAAATCGGTATTGCTTTTGGGACTATCCTTCTTAATAGACCTTGAAAAACATCGCCGAGTCCATCTCCGTAGGTAACTTTGTATGTGGTAATCGCGAATTTATCACCCTGACCATAACAGGTCCACGTTGAACATATTGTATCATCTTATTTTCTTGTCACTGATCTAATTGTATACCTCAATCACTGTGATAATCATCAACGATCTCATCAATGAGAGACCGATAAACATCAATGTCCATGATACCGCCTGTAAATAATCGTTGACAAATATCAGCTGCTTCATTAATAATTTCTGGAGAATTATTACCAGCTAATCTGAATTTCTTGTCTTTCAACATCAGCGAGGACGGTGCCCCGAGTGTCTGAGTTGTCTAAAACGCTCTCCGTTACGGATCACCGCCATCTCACCTCTGTCTGCGTGGGTTCGAGTCTAGGATTCGGCCAATGTGGGTATGTGAGAAAGCTTGCCAGTAGCTTCTCGTGGGTCGGTGATTCTTCCCGGGGTTTTCCCGGGTTCTTCCTCCACCATTAATACTGGCTGCCATGCATAGCCTATCGTGTGCTGAAAAATGGCGTTAAACCCCACAACAACAACAATCAGCGAGGACTTTGATAGGACATGTAGTAATCAGACCACTTCCTTGACTTACAAGACCACTTCAGGTTGTTTCTTCTGCTTCTTTCTTACTTGGTGAATAATACAATTTCTTCCATCGTCTAATTTTTTCAAATTCCAAATCTTCTTCCTCTTTTTGTTTCCCTGCTCGTTCAACCTTCTTAAGTTTCGACTTTATTTCCTTTTCTCTTTGTTTCCTTTCTGGTTTTGCTTTTTCAATTTGCCAATTCATTTGTTTTCTTCTCCTTTTCAGAACTGATCGTCTACGCTCATCTACTGTCTGGTTAAAAACGTTACAATTATTAACATCTTCCTCAGATGTGATTTGTTGAGTATTAGTACCGACGCGATATACATCCCTAATACACTCAGAATGTTTTAAAGTTTTAACATATTCGGTTTTTACATACTTATCGCTGTCATGATATCCATACGCGGCTATGTCAATATTTTGTTTGGGTCTTTGATAGCGGCAATACCTTCAGGTGTAAGTTTTTCAATGATGTTAGTTCTAACTCTTAGCAGAGGTTGTGGCTGAATTTCAGGTTGTGGTTGAGGAGGTTGCTGTGGTGGTGGTTGAGCTGCTTGAAGACGGCCAGCAATATTAACAGACAATGTATCAAGAGTTTGCTGTAATAGTTTTCTTGGTAAGTTCGATAACTGGTTTGAATAATAGGTATGTACTTTCTGAAAATTCCACCTGTGACTCATGACGTGCTTGTATTTGCTGCTTGACATCATCACGAACAGGGATATATTTCTTAACTGACTCGAACTGCTAATATAACTGTACGAGATTCCGTTATTGATATAATAATTATTTAATTACTCACACATTACAGCAGCAGAGAGGGTGCGACCACAAATGAGTGTCACGGTGGGTAAACAAAACACACACACACACACACACACACACACACACACACACACATTTTGAAAAACACGAACGACAAATATATAGTAACAAAATAAACTAACCCAATTAGAGAAACTCTCGGTCAGATAGAGGCTTCCGTTTAGCGTTATTGACCTTATAATTTTAGTTTTCGTAGGAAGCTTTATTTTTTAAAAACAGATCTTCCAACAAATGGCCTGTTCACCCTCTTTGCTACTATTTCCTTTGAGTTCAGAAATAATAAAGCGCGTGTTCTGTGATCCATGCTTGCAGATGTCATGCCATATTTCTTTATACCCTCTTTTTTTACTTATATTAAATAAATACTTTTTGCCGATCCATACTACATTGTGCACAAGACTAAATGACCGTGGGCTACATTCATAGTCATATAAATGTAAAGAGCAGCTACAAAAGAAAAGTTGTTTCAATGCCGGCCAGCGTAGAACATGAAGAAAAATTCAAGTTATTTCCCTTTCGTTCTTTCCTTTACACCGATTTGAAAACGACCGCCAATTGTAACAATTTAATTAGAATTCATCTTCAATTGTCAATCTTTAAGTATGAGGAACCACTGCGCATGACGTTATTTAAGGCTGAACGATCTGACAACCAGAAAAACGCACATAAATAGTCAATTTTACAAATGGTTACGATATCGAAGTCTTTTTCGAAACAGAAACATGGCTAAAATATCAGGAGATGAAACATAATTTTCGGATCTACGACCCGTTGGTTACTCCATTAAATCGTTGTCTATTCACTCCCGTGGAGATCGAATACTGTCATCGCAAGAGAACTCTATAATCCAGTTTTCTTAACTGCATTTTGACCATACATCTTTTGAACTGGTCCAAGCCTTCCTCATAATGAAACAAATGTCAATCCATTTCTGCTGCATCTACCGCTCTCCTAGTAGTCGATAAACAAGCTGATTCAATCCGTGTTTGTGGAGCTGTTTCAAAATCTCCTGGAATATGAAAATTCGATTATGCTTGGAGATTTTGGCATTCACTTTGATACTTTTGGAAACTCATACAGTTCAAAACTCTTAGAATCTGACAATTTGAAAAGTATTGTTTTTGAGATACTTAGATATTCTTTCTAATTAGGTCATATGATTTTAGTTCAGTCTTGTAGGTTGTCGAAGTCAAAAACGATGTCCTGCGGTTCACTGAACAATTTTCCTCTATGCGAATTCATCCTAGAGTAGTCATAATAAAAACTAAAAACAAATTGCGAAAGCTTTCTATAACAGCTAGTCATAGTTCGGGATTTTAACGATAACACCGGAAGTTATCTTTTTCGACTTTGGTTTACGTCGTATGCAGTTCTCTTACTTCTCTATTGAAGATGATATCCTGCTCAGAAACTAGCGAGTGTGAAAGCTGTATGTGAAGATAGCTTCGTTAATACGGAAAATAAAATAGCAACATCTTTATGTGAATTCAAGTGGAATAGTTATTTTAATTATTTTGAATGAAATGAATACATTAAATACGGCTGAGATTAATGGCAGAAGTAGAGGTACATGAATAAGGGACTTTACACTTTTCTTTGTCTTACAATCACAAAATCACTTGTACACTCTTCATTCGTATAAATCACATTGGTGTCTTCTCATGGAATTAGCCTACCATGCATATAATACAATTGCTGTTACAACACATACTGCTACTATTAATACAGGTCGTAGATTATCATTATCACCAGCAGCAATAGCATCACAATGAATATAACAATATCATTGATGATGATGATGATGATGATGATGATGATGGTCAGACCCAGTCTTCGTCACGGTAGTGTTATGTATATATATACCTTGTGTTTGGCTTTTTTCTATGAATAAATAATTTAAGGGTCATTCATATCGTAATAAATCTGTAGTATGCACATTGGTTTACGCTCTCCATTTTAAGGATTTCGTAGATTTTTGTGATTTCTTGTTTCATTATGGGAAGTCGGTGCAGGGGATATAGTCCTCAGCCCGAACAATTAACTAATTGCTGAGAGCAAATGTCTCGGAGTGAAGTGTTTGTGAGATGCCATGATGACATGGTTTACTTTTAGTAAGTTCAGGACAGAGCCACATGAGTGTCCCTATGTTCAGCAGTCACTTTTAAAATCTAACTGTGTGAATTGATTATGCGACTTCATGTGAGGCATTTGTTATTTGGGACTGGTACAGTGCACAATGGAAAAAATCAGAAGGGACTGTTATGTCATCGTGAGGAAGCGTTTATTTTTGCTATTGCGGTAACTATAGTGTAGAGTTACAGGCAAAATGAGGCTTAAACTCATGATTTGACTGGTCTAGGTGGCTTAGTAAAAATAGTTCCCTGTATTAGGTGGTTGAGTTGTATAGTTTCACGGTGTGAAATATTGGCTGGACGTTACGGAAATTTAATAAGGAGAAATCATGAAGTTGTGAGGTTGACGGGCAAATGGGAAGTTGTGAGATTTGTGGTCATGCAATAATTAGAGTATACTTATATTTAGACTGGACGGAAACGTATGATTTCTAATGGGTTTCACGCCAGGGCTGAAATCGCTCGATAAAGGAACCCTCTGGCTCGTTACAGCATTTTAACATCTGTAGTGGAGTCAGTCTTTAACCTGAGCTTAGTTATTATTTGAGCGGATTTAAAAAACATTGGAATTATAAAGTGTTCATTGACGTTATAATTAAATCACTATTTAGGAATTATTGTATATTCATTCATGCATATTCTGGATTATATTATTGCGATACATGAAGATTGTTAGCAAAACATCAACTTTAAGACTATTGTTACATCAGCACATTCAAGATCGGTATTCATTCGGCACACCACCGGAATTCATTGGAAATATTTTATACAATGAGATATAACTATTTGTAATTTAATTCAAAATACTGTTAGTTCTTTCTAAATTTTCACTTTTTGTTATAGGAAAATAAATGTTAATTTTTAATGTTACTATACTTGTAGGTTTTCACTATTTTATGTTACTTAGTTTAAGACCATATAATCGTAACAGTAGTAAAATTGAATCGTTCTTGTTACCGTTTAATTTTGATTTTTGATTTTATTTATTATCGCTTTCTGGTTATACATATAGGAAAAATTATATTTCAGTTAAAATAGTATATAGGAACATAATTAAATACTAATCTTGTATTGAGAGCAAAAATGTTTTCCCATAGTAGAGCCGAGTTTGCACCATGGGTAGACTTATCGCTGCGAGATCACAGGAAATGTTTCCAGGGACGACAAGGGTGGGGTGGGGAAACCGGGGATATATCCCAGGGGCCCGGGCCCGTAAAGAGGACAGGGCCGAACAGCGCTTTTTAATTTTATGAAAGAAAACTTTTGTTTGAACAAGAACTAGGAGAGGCCTTGGTGTTTCTTACCCCAGGGCCTGTAATCGCTCTCTACAGACATGAATATTTCAGCTGGCTGTGGAGTTTACCTTCGTTGATTAGGTGCTTGATGCATTTTCACTGATTTTATATTTACATCACTTGGAAATGTTTTCGTAATTTGTGCAGCTTTACTTCCTTTGAACAATTCCGGCATGAATGCATTTTTGCAGTTTCTTATCAAGACCAGACTGGTCTAACGTCAGGCCCGTACACCACTTTTATATTTTTTGGATCGCGCTCATTCAAAAAGTCGATTTTACAATTATAGTAGAGTTACTATAATATATATCATGTATGGCCCACTAACTCGACAATTTTGGTCCATGTGGCCCACGTTGCTCAAGGTGTTGGACCTTCCTGGTCTTGACAGTGATTCAGTAAAAAACGTTTGTTCTAATTTATGACTTTTGATGAGACTTTTTGGTTTGTAGGCACATGCAATGGCTTAGTCACTAGGTTGCATTTGAAATGTGGATGCATTTTTTGAAAGTGAAGACAGTTTGCTCTGAAACAGTCTTTTGCTTTGTTAAAGTTACTGCATATTTGTTTCCTAAGTGTAATATCATTTTCCGACCAACTCTGTCTACAAATCAAAGGATTTTGTCTTGGTAAGATATTTTCTGTCTGTAGAACGTTATTCCATATCTGTGCATCATGAGCAAACATATGGTAGTGCTTGTGTAAAGTGTCGAATTTTGAATGGTATTGAACCTTAAAGTTGAATGCACTGAGCATTCAAATTTTATCACAATTAGGCCCGAATAGTTTTGCGAAGTGTCTCTTCGACCTTTCTTCTGTTCCCTCCCATGTCAGTGTTAAAACTTGAAAGGCTAGAATTTACAACTCATTCAGATTTGACCAGAGCGTTGCAACTCTGTCCTGAGTAAGTAAACATCTGAGCTACCAACCATAACTGCTTGAAAGGAACCCATGTCAAATTACCATTTTCAAAGGGAAATTGCTATGCATCGTAGTTCAGAGATTTTATGCTATCTAAATATCTGACGAAGGAAATAATTATCTTGGGATAATGTAGGAACCACTGCTTACGACTGGGCAGAGTAAATTAAGGCGTACACTTTGAAAGTAATGTGAATTTAAAGTGACGACCTTTGCCAAAATTCTTTAGTCTTAAATATCCTGGGAGAGGAGAAGTTAGCTCCGAGGACGCCTAAAAGGAATAGTGCTTTCCTTTTTAAACAGGAAAAGGAGGTCAGGTGACTATCTTGTAAGAAAAGACAGGGTTTAGTGCTAGGGCACACACTTTCTGAAAGAGAATTACATTAAGGAACAGCTTTCTGGAAAATCTGAGAAAGAAGTGACAAGTTCAGAATAAAGGTCTAAGAAGTCCGGAAAGGGATGAAGAGTTCACAATAGGAAGGCTCGAGGAAATATGAAGACATCGATACACAGTCAAGGAAGGAAGGTGATGCAATCTGTCGTGGACATTGCGCTCTTTTCACTACTCGTTATTATGACGAAATAAATCAAAATTAGACAGCGCTATTAAATTCTGTTGACACGCCTTCCTTAAGTTGAATTGTAATTGCTGATAGTGATTGTTATTGATTAAATTTTGTTATTTTTCTTGTCTAATGGGCTCGTATTGCATTATTTCTTCCCAAAAGTCTTGCTCAGTTCTCTGTTGATATTCTATTTGTCCAGTCCTACGGGGCTATAAGATCGAGGGAGAACATTCTCTAGATAACGCTAGCCAAATCCAAATAACCACCCCTCTAAGAGGGCGACGGTGCAGCTTGCATGTAATAATCTTATAAACAAATAGGACATATGTTTGTAGCCTGGAGTGAAATCTACTCCAATCTACTTTAATGTTTATGGCAATGCAATAAATGGCCTGCTTTGCATCCAAATTCTTTGTGATACTCATAAACGTCAGGACGTCATTTAGTCAGCACACGTTTCGTTTTCCTCTCTTTTAGTTATGTATTCAATTCTTGCCTTTTGGAATGGAAGATCTCGCACATAATTCCTTTGCAGCACATGTAAGCTAGTATGAACTCGCTGGTTACATGGAAAGTCTATGGTCATCGACTTAGGTCATAGGTGAACACTGATTACGAAACTTCCACACTAAATTCATGCATCACTGACCTGACTACATGTTAGCTTGGTGTTCGAATTCATGCAAAATTAGTAATGGCGATAAATTTACGTAATTACCTCCAAATATCTCCTTTTGCAATTGTGGGCAGTCTGGATCAGTATCCAGCAAGGAGGAGATAGGTGGGTCATTGTCGAAAGAAATGGAGATATATGTAGAGCTGCGGCTATTCGTTCTAGTTGCTAATTGCGACATAGCTGTTGTGTGAGTGCACGACTAACTGCCTGACATATCCCGTAGTATTGGCAATATTTACCTGCATTTGCATTCTGATCACTATTACTTAAAGAGAGGACAGAGCTTCCAGTAAAACGGTATCACTTTAATACACGCGCGGATTTGTTTAATATATTGCATGGTTTGCACAGTACAGATGTACTGCCTTATTTACATACAGGAAGATCTGCTTCTGCCAAAAATAGGATGGCTCTAACATTGCATTTGCTATTGATGACTGCATCTTTCCATTACAAACGTTTTGCATGGACGGAGAAAATGTTATGGTTGGAAATCTACGAAGGGTTCATAAAAGTCCTGCCACTGACCTTTTCTATTCTCTACCAATTTAACCAAGTGTCATTTAATTTATTTCCAAAGAAAAAGCTAAAGGTTATTATGCCAATAGCACGTTAGAATACCATCGTGTATAAGCCAGCACTGACTTATATATATAGCATGCACGCTGTACCAGTGATATACCACGAGATATATAACTTTTTCGTCAAAAGGAAACTCGGCAAGCCTCTTGTGGTATATCATTGATACAGCGTATATACTATACATATATTTTATTTATATCACATAGAAATACATATAGTTGCCATTCGAACGGTGTTAGAATGATGAGAGGCAACTGTGTATTGACTGGGTGAATGAACTCGTATGCTTGCCGAGTGTGTCCGCTACAAAATGTATTTTTTTTTGGTGAATATTCACAAACATCTTTTCATATTGATAAGTTTTTTTTTCTTCAATTCTGAGTTTCTATTTTTATTCACATTGATTCAATCAATATAAGTTGCACTTATGATGTATACTTAAAAGACGATTTTAATGAAAAAAAGTAGAGCACTAGACCTACAGACACATAGATGATAGGTTTCTGCATTTGTATGGGAAAATATGAACGTGTTTTTCGAATGGAAATACTGTACGACCTTGGAAGTGCGATATATCCATCCGACAAAACGAGTTCATATTTTCCCATACAAATGCAGTAACCTTTTATTATATGCTCATTTTTGTATTCTACCTAATGCTTAACTGTATTAACAAAATACACTACAAGAAACAAAGTAACTGACTGTATACAGTATAACAAACTAAATACATGGGCGCTAATTCATCATTTCACAACAACGTTATTACTGTGCACACATTACTCCGCCCAGATAAATTTGAACTTAGTCGCACACTCGACATAACTTTCGAAAGAAAAGGGCGTGTCTAGTTAAAATTGAAATTTGGAGTCATATTGTGAATGAATGCGCATTGCAACAACTTTTCCATTTGATCTGAATTAAGAGATGGTTTTTTTTTTTTTTTTTTTTGATTCTACGAAATTTCGTGATTTTGGACTGGATTTATATTTGACAATTTCATACGAAATGCATCTGATTGAACAAGCGATGGAGAAGCGTGTTGACATCTGCAAATGTGTTTCTGTTTCTGTCAGTGAAAGTTTGAAATCAATAATGTTGGAAAAATATGAAGTCTTTCAATTGCAATTATCAAATAGACACTATGGAATTTACTGCTAATTTCATTCTGAGTCCAGTAAGGAAGCTGTAATTGCACTTATATTCGAAATTACAGTACAATTTCGAAATGTGTAATCAAGATTGAGAACATATGGCATGGCTCATGTAATTCGGATTTGCAGAAATAAGAAAGTACATTTTGAGGAAATTCAGAACGTAGTATATTTTTTTGCCATTCGTATCACCAGCTAAAGAAGACAGTATATACCTTGTCACTTGTATGTTATTTGTAAGGACCCTTTCTTGCGTCTGTTGTATAGCTAGCCTAAATCAGAAACATTGTGTCAAAAAATGTAAGCGACATGAACCAAATCAGCTGGTATGTGGCAGTCCACGAAACATCTGCTTTACTTCATTCAGAAACAACTTTAAACAACCACAACGTAAAGCACTTACTACACGAGTGTCCATGATTTGTTCATAAATCAAAAGTGCTGGCGTCTGCGCCCATTGATTGTTTACATTAGAAAGTGGTTCCTTTATGTACGTGAATGCAATATGTGTATTTGCACGAGAGTTCAGTATTGAGTAATATTGCACGATTCTGACAATGTAAAGTTAACGGAGAAAAAAATGAACATGTAATACTCTTGAATACTGAACGCTCATCAATGCATTGACATACAGGCTCAAAGAAATTAGCGTGGAATAAAATTTAAGTGAAATGACAAACCAACTAGACGTAATTAAAATAATTTAATATATTTCAAGTTGATCAAATTCATTATTCTGCTTTAATTAACATTACTACTGATGTAAATTTGTTTCTCTCTCTCTCTCTCTCTCTCTCTCTCTCTCTCTCTCTCTCTCTCTCTCTCTCTCTATATATATATATATATATATATATATATATATATATATATATATATATATATATATATATATATATATATGATCTAAGTCATTATTCTGCTTTAATTAAGATTACTACTGACCATACATTTGTTGTTTGCTCTCTCTCTCTCTCTCTCTCTCTCTCTTCCTTTGGTCGGTTGGACTTAACATTTACCATTATTCTTCATAGGTCGAGAGACGTTGTGGTATTACACAAGCAAAGATCCTCTATTCTGGTCTTTTCATGGATTTTCGCCATTATCTTGATACGATCGTCATCAGATGTTGGGGGGGGGGGACCTTTGCATATTTTCATATTTAATTAATAATAATCGATTTTTAGAACCTATTAATAGGTATAACAACAACAACATCAACAAGGCCTTAAATACATTAAGTAGCCAGGACATTTACCTTATTGTGTCGACCGGCAATTGAAACTTTGTATCATGGATTACATAAACACTTTACATAGGTCCCATACCGTTATGGAGAAAGATATTGTAGATTACTTGGTGCAATTTCAGTTTCAAATTTTTTTATTATCCAGCCCAATTTCTTTTTCACTCTCGCGATTGCGATTAAATTGTGTACCATGTTAAATTCATTCAGAAAATGGGGATTGTTATTACTTTGTGTCGTTATTTTCATATCTCACTAATGATTAATGAATGAAATTCATCATTGATCTACACCACGTATTCAATATATGCCCAAAATATCAACCCGCTAGGAAAATATTTATCAAAAACCAAAAAGAGATTGGATCACCAAACACATACCCAGAGTTACTTATGGACTCTAAAAAAAATAAACAATCAGCATATAAAAATATAAATAAATTCATAGACTCAGCAGGACTTAGGAACAAAATATAATTACTATCCCCACAAAACCAAAAGACCCAGTAACTAGCTAAATAAATTTAGAAGCCCCCACATAAAAACCCATAACATATGATTAAATTTTATTAAAATATTAATAAAATAATTCACTTACGAAGCACCTATCAAAAACTAAGGAAACCACAAAATCGGATGTCCTAGATGTCCTTAACGAATCGAGCAATCAGCTAGGACTCCGGTCCTATAAGTCTTTAACGAACCGTGTAATCGGCTAGGACGCCGGTCTCTTGCAAAATAAAGTATAAATAACATTCATTCTCTAAAAACATTAATAAATAAATAACTGACAGAGGCAATATCTAAAAACTCCTTCCCACTAATGACAGCCAACAATTCAACTGTAAGGGACCTTTATGGACCCACAGATTGAGGCCAAACAATAAGGGTTCCTTGAACCCATAAAAGCCTGGGGGAGGTGGCACCATTCTCTTCCCCAAGAACAACTAGCAGGCTGCGGTGCACTCAGAAAAACGTGGCACATGCACAATTGTGCGCATGCCACTATAGTTAAACTCAACAACAACAAATCAATGATCTACAGGAATAGACCCAACAACACACAGTTTATGGAATATTTATGTATGCGTATTATTGAGCCATGGGTGGATCACAATTTGGTATACCAATAGTATTCGGATATCAAATTGCTGTATACCACCAACACTTTAAATACCATGTTATTGGTAATCTATGTGGTTTTATATATATATATATATATATATATATATATATATATATATATATATATATATATATATATATATCCTACACCACATGAACGAGGGCTCAATATTTTTCAATACTCAGTCAATAACCTTTTTATTATATATATCAGTACTTCAAATAATCGTATTAATCGTTATGTTAATTAAAAGAATAATACGAATGAAATTCATATTTTACATGTTCTTCAAGTTCTATGGAGGCTTCATGCATTCCTGGATGGGGGAAAATTTATATTAAAATGTGCTTTAACTGGTAACGATCCTTAGCTTGATTTATTTGATCTCGTTGCTGAACTAATATGTACCTTTTTGCATAATGATGCAAGTAGATATCATGATGCAATACAGTAACTTTATTTTTAGATTAACTGGATTTCTATTCACTTATGAAATGAACAGAAGATACGTGTGCATGCATTTTCTTTTCTTGTTATATCTTTTCACCTCTAAGCTGAATTGTATTCACGGGAGGTAATATATTGTAACGTATATCATTATTTTGAACATGCACAGTTAAGTCCCCTGAAATGCATTGTATTTCAAAGACCTACTTCGCAATTCATAAAATTCGAAAAACCCATGTAAATCACGTGTTACAGAATTGTCGTTTTCGAATATTTTTGTTTTATAAAAATTTTTACATTAAGGTATATCTATTTTGGATATCCTGGTTCTATATGGGCTTTATTTGCATAGTAGTACAGTCACATTCGTTGTTGTTTCAATAAACAGACAGCTTTATTTCCATGTGTTAGAGTGAGAATTTTCTTTAGTCTTATTCAGCCAAACTGTTTCCCTTCTCAGACTTGAAACTAGTTTAAGTATGGTTGAAAATAATTCTGAAGGGCAGAATTAAAAGTTACATTGTCAAAGCATTCGATACAAGCAAAATTGTGCACAAATTTTTAAGAACTTGCTCGGATTTACAGCATAGGTTAAATTTTTATATATGGTACAATATGGAGGATGCTGTCCTTTCCTGGGATGATAACGCGCATGGTTCAAATAAATTCATATTTGCTCAAGGAGCAAAGCCACGAGCGAAAGTATAACTTTTTTATCAGCAGATCACATATTGATATCATCTCTACCATCTCCGAGGATTTGTTGTTGTTGTTGTTGTTGGGTTTAACGCCATTTTTCAG
The DNA here is from genome assembly GCA_028554795.2 of Sinohyriopsis cumingii. NCBI lineage: Eukaryota > Metazoa > Mollusca > Bivalvia > Unionida > Unionidae > Sinohyriopsis > Sinohyriopsis cumingii. The sequence goes on along the minus strand of CM068826.1, from coordinate 43,423,639 downwards.
CACGATAGGCTATACATGGCGGCCTATATTAATGGTGGAGGAAGAACCCGGAAAAAAATATCTTGTTTCTGAATCTATGAGAACAAATATTTAGATGAAGGTGTAATGAATGAAATACTAGGAAAGTTAAAATCAGATGAATCCAGTGTACAAAGCAGATACTGAAGCAACACATTTTATTGTATACTCAAAAATTGTTAGGGGGCCCCGAGTGGCCGAGTGGTCTAAAGCGCTCACCGTTCTGGATCACTGCCATCTCACCTCTGTCTGCGTGGGTTCGAGTCCAAAGCTCGGCTAGCGTGGGTACGTGGGAAAGCCTGCCAGTAGCTTCTCGTGGGTCGGTGGTTCTTACCTGGGTTTTCCAGGGTTCTTCCTCCACCATTAATACTGGCCGCCATGTATAGCCTATCTTGTGCTGAAAAATGGCGTTAAACCCTAGAACAACAACAACAAAAATTGTTAGAATTCCATTCAATTTGTAGACAGTGACAAATCAATGTCCGTTGGATCATTTTATTCCTCCTTTTCTGATCCTAAGAATTATTTTAAAAAATACCCTGGAAAGATTACCAATCATCGTATATTCACAGAGGTATAACTAAGATCGGCAACTTGGAGAAGCAACTGAAGATGTCCATGATGAACAACAAAAACACACTCAAATGAAAAACATTAGTGTAAACAATATTGGCGGCCTTGTATAACATATTAAGTGCAGAAAAATGGCGTTCAACAACAACAACAACAACAACAACAAAAAAACAACACAAAAAACCCCAACAAACAAATACAACAAATTATGTCAGCAAATAATATATATCTCTTGTTTTTTTAATATACCTTTTTCAAGCGTCCATCACTTTTGTTTGTAGTGGAGATTTTTAATAGGAATTAAGTGTCTGCTTCAAAAGGATAATCTTTAAAAAATAGTACTGCAAATCTGGTGGCAAGACTAAATCTACTTCTGGAATTCCACCAATTTTATTACCGTCACCTCAGAGCATCATATTTTCTTCCATTTATATTATTATTTTTTATCGGCTCATTTAAAGTTTGTAAAAGGCATCGGTTTGCCCATGGCCCAATCCTATAAACTGTTATCAAACTTGATACATGAAACTGATATTGATGCATTGTAATCTCCATTATCCTTTTTATTTTCCTATCGTTAACTTCGTTATCGTGGATCATCATATACATTAGGTATAATAATTATTCCTTTTCTGATGCCATATTCAGTCAATGAAAACTTTCAGCAATTGAACACCTGTACCATTTTTTATTTTCAAATTAGTATTATGAGCAAGTCCAAAGTTTCCAAAATAATGTGCTGGGTCTGTTTTATTATTATTCATACAAGCAGATCTGAATTTTTCAAAACCATATCAGATACCATTAAAGTATCCTCTGCAGAAGTCGTAATGACCGCTAAGTTAATTTAGTTTGAACAAGTAATCAGCCGCACTAATTTCAGATCAGGTGAGCTTGGGTTGAAATTTACCAATCAGCAGATGTTCCGTTTCATTAAGTCTTTCAAATAAAATTACGTATACAAATGGATAAATATCTTTTCTCAAGACCTTATAAAACTGGTTTGCTACACTCACCATTTCCTCAAAATTTTAAATTGTTTCAGTGAATTTGTCATTAGTAGAGTTTTAGCAAGTTCCCCATTGTGTACTTAAACTTATGCCTGATTATCTTTAAATGTAGTATATTAAAGACTTATTGAAGTATTTTCTTCTAGTTCATTATTTTTTATTATGCTTTTAGTTCTAGTTTTTATTATATGAATCTAAACTACCTTCATGACCAATAAATCTAGCTGACCATTTCCTGAACATAAATCTCTAATTTTCTACCTAGATTTTTTATAAAGCATGATTCATCTTAAAAGCATCTGGTTAGTTTCTTTACTAACCTCAAATCTATATCCATGATTTTTTTAATTAGCTTTGGTAGCTTTCTTGTAATGAATCTCTTTCATAATTTCATTCTGATTTACTAGAGGAGGTGTAATTTTCTTCATTCAGGATTTATTATTTTCTATTAGGCAAATTATGCGACCTTTACACAGCAGCACATTATTTAAAATACACTATTCGTTCAGTCCTTGTTACAACAGTGGGTATCTTTTTATACAATTTTCTATGTTCACTAATAATTTTTAGTTGTATTTTCTGAATTTATTATTTGTTCCCTATTATGCCAGCAATAATTCATTATACATTTCACAATCTTTACATTGTTTGAAGCTTAAATTTCAACATTTCATATCACGAACAAACTTAACATAGGAACAAATATTACATATCATGGGTTCCATTAATATATAATCATTTTTTACACATATACAATTTTCAAAATGAAATTAGGACTGATGCCTACTATACTTATACAACAATTATGGATGCATATGTATGGATGGATGGATGGATGGATGGATGGATGGATGTATGTATTTGGAGAATGCTTGGTGACTTTAACATAATTTTTAAATACAAAGAAATACTATTACGATACAGACTAGAGAATTGTAACACATACTCAATAGAGATTCAAATCCAGATCCGTGGGTTACAGTACTCATTGCCTTGCCTGTAACCACCAGCCAATATACGTCTGAACCATTCACACATATCCACAGAGTAAGACTTAAAACTCTCTAACTTGTATCATATTATTTATTACACACATGATGTAAATTTGTAGCTTGATTGGTTGGCAATGTAATTTGGAACACGGATTCTCAAAAGGGACAAAGGAAAAGCAAGTAATATATGTTTTATGAGCTGATTAAATGTGATACATTTGAAAAAGAAGTTTATGTAAAAATATATTATGGAATCATAATCTCTGAGGCATTGTGTACATGATTCAAGTACTAGTAAAATAAAATGCAAATAAATATTAAAAAGCAATAACTAAAGCTATATTTTTGATGCAAAAAGTCAAGTGACACAATTAGTTCTATTAATATACGATAAGACCATTTGCACGTATTGTGAATCACATGATAACAATTATGTTCATGATGTGTAGTGATATAGTGTCCATACAATCCTTTAAATCAACATATTTTACATTAGCGGAGGATTTTTATAAGCTAAATAAATTCTAGCAAACTACAACATAACTATTAAGCCTATGAACGTTTCAGAAGATATTCTTCAATGTCACATATTCACATATCTTATATTCCTTAAAATGTCCTTGCAAATTTGCATTGCATTTATAGCTTTGGAGTAACTGTTACCCTAGCTAATAATGTATTATCAACGTGTTTTTTGCTTCAATAGTCCGAATTATTCATATCACAATATAATTAGTTGTCGGGAAAATGTTTTGCCATGTCGATATACACCATTTAGTAATGTATGACTTAAGTATTACAGTAATGTAGAATCACACATTATGTCAAATGGCCTTCGTTTATTTGAATATATTGCACTACAACGACTACTACACTACACCAGCACACACTTGCATGGGAAGACGTCTCATAACATAACAAACAATATCAGGTTCTACACTGAATGTTCTTTTTCTAGACAAAATAATAGAATATCCTATATGCAGTGATAAATTTTCTCTTGATAAGTGCGAAAAGTGTCCAAAACGTTTGTTGTAGATATTGAAAACAATCATTCGTCATTAAAATAAAAAAATAAAACTTTCTAATTAATATCTTTCTTTTATTTAAAGTGTTAACAAGTGTTTAATAGGAATATTATTTCACCTAAGTTGGGTATAACTTTACTGGAGACATAATATATAAAAAAAATGGTATAAAATGGATTAGTATTATAAACAGCATTACAACAAAAAGATATACAATTATATATTTTCACAATTTTATATTTTCATGGTTTTAAGTAGCTTCTCTGTCATAATATTGTATGCTTATCAACTTTGTGGTTAATTATTCTCACTAATATAATTTGACAAAACCCCAAAAGATCAAGAATTACAAATGTTTCAACATCATAACTCAAATTCAAATAGCCATCAATCGTGTTTAAAAATGATATAGATATTTTTCATGAATGTTATGAAAGTTTTTAGATATTGGCCCAAAAGAATTTCAAATTGCATATACATCATAAATTTCTACTTATGCAAGGGCAAACACCACTGAGCCCATTTTTACAGAATTTGAAGATTGAAATGTTTGAATCAAATTGATTCAGTTGTTCTGGAGAAGCTGAAAATAATTTTCTCATATTCTTGATCAGGAGGGCTTAACACTGCCAGAAATTCACCCAGGCCTTTTAGATACAATATGTCCATTTGCAAACATTGATTGAAACTAACTCAGCTGTTCTGGTAAAGCGGAAAATATACTTTTTTCCTCATTCCTACTGATGCCACCCCAGACACAATTTAAGCAAAAGAGATGTCCTAAGGATCATTCTACTCAGTTTGAAATTTGGCCAACTCAATTGTTCTGGAAACAAAGTTTAGAGCTTCAACTATTGACTTGCTGAAGGCTATATGAGGTCAAGCAAATGTTATTCGATAACAGTCTCTTTTAGAAGGTATTAAGTATAAATTGTGTGACAGGAAATCCAACATCCAAAACACAACTTGAGTTAAAATGTGTCTCATGGTAAACCCATCTAGTTTAATAGCGAGAAATAGTTTTAAAAAATTGAGAATAATTTGTAATGAAGTATGTAAATTTTGTCTTCTGTAACAGAATGTAAACTGAAGAAGATATAGCAAATCAACGAAACTTGGCCCAAAAATGAAGATTTTAATAAATTATGGAAGCATAACATACATGCCTCAATCTTAGATGCATTTATTTCCTTCATAAATAGTGCAGATAAAGTATTACAAACTTATTAATGGTTTATGTTTAAATGTATATATTTTTGATAATATATTTAAGTAAACTGTTTTACATCAAATATTAAATTAAAGCCTTTGAAACATATTCAACTTGAAATAACTTGTTTTGTAAGTCTTTCAACATGTATCCGATTAGAGATTTCCAGAGTTTTCATAATTACTTGTCTTGGTAGATAATTATTCCATAATTTGATAAATTATATTTAGTCGTTTTTGTATCATGGATGGCAGGACTGATTCAGGCACATTGTTTTGCACATAATACTGATGTTCAACGAAGAGTCACTGCTGATAATGAGAAGCAATACTTCATTTGTTAAAGTTAAAGACTTTACATGCATGTGCATTTTATGCAAAATATATTTCTTTCCATGCTTGAAAGTAAGCATTGATAACCATACCTGACCCTATTATAACATTTTGCATCTAAAGTCATTATAAATACTGACACATTGATGGTATTTTATTCAGTCAGTAAGGAAATGGACATACATTGCAATATGAGTGTATCAGACCATTAAATACTTGGAAACTAAAATTACAAGTGATGACAAAACCAGTGATACCAGCACATACCAACATCAAAGATTACCACAAGACCTAATTGATATACATAGTTCCTAGCAGTTTTGCAAAGAAAAAATATATTTACATCTAATTGTGGTGCCTACAAAAAAAGGATAGTAGGCAAAATCACATACGTTTTCCTAGTTTGTACTCCAACTGAACCAATATACACTATTATATAAATTGGATTATTAAAGCAAAATTAAGCCCTATGCAAATACAACAATTTTAAACATTAAGACTAGAGTTTTCAGATATACTGATCGCCATTTTCTTTGTACTGGACCTTTGCTCTTTCTTGGTGTGGAGAAATGCACATATCTGACTGCCGGTGGTAGGGATCATAGTGCATCGATGGGTGGGTATAACCTGGCTAAGGTTGAGCTGGGTGGCGACCTACTGGTATAATGGGAAAACTGTCATCATAGACTGGGATGTGGAAATACACATCTAACTGATGGTAGTAGGGATCGTAGTAATTTAATGGGCTGACATACCATGAATGAGACCAATTTGGTCGACAACCTATATTGTGATTTTGATTGCCATATATTGGGTTGTGGGTATGTACATCTGCCTGCTGCTGGTAGACATTGAGATCAATTGAGGGGTATGCATAAACTGGGCACAGCTGAGCTAGTTGGAAAACTTTACTGTGATGATGGTGGTCTTAGATTGTGATACGGGAAACTTCATTTCTTCATAATCTCTCCAAACTGACCTTGGAATGATGGAAACTCTTGTTCTTCTTGACATCCCTTTATAAAAGAACAGAAGATTCAGATGACAGAAGAAACATTGGTGAATGAAGTAAAAATATTTTCCAACCCTCTTTTTCTGCTCTATATACTTGTAATAAAGGAAACAATATGGAGATTTTGTTATATCAACAACACAAAGGGAACTGTTTATTTTGAGAGAAAGGAACATTGCATCATAATGGTTTGTGCATGTACTGGAAATCATGGAAACACTACACAAAGGAGTAGCTACCTATAATGCAATGGGTTGATAATATGTAAATCGATAAGCAAAGGAACACTTTAAACAAATCGGAAAGCGTGCTGGTTTATATTATAACAGCAAAGGAAAAGTATTTGGCAAACAAATAATGTTAAATACTGTCAGAGGTTAGTTTTGTGCCTCTTTTATTAGAATCCAAATGTGTTTTAATTGGACCAAATGGATTTGGGTCAGTTGGGAAACAATGAAATGTCAGTAGAACTCTTAAATGATACTGATTCAACTTGAAGCCAAATTTAAGTTCATCTGCATACAATACAGGAATAGTGTACCTTACACCTAACAAGTGGACATTAAGTGGATACAGAGTATGTTTGCAGCTCATTTTCAAATAATTTCAGTTCAAAATGTACAGATTCAGTGGAGGTTAAGGAGACATTAGTGGAAAATGAACAAAGAGAAGCGAATTATTACAGTTTTCAGTTGAAATCAAGTATAGTCAGTGGAAGTTAGGCAAATTCCTTAAAATCTAGAAAAGGTCATCATGATTATATACAATATTAATTTGTCAAAATTTCATATTTTAGGGTAAAAGATTTACCAATCACAAACGACCTTTTATTTCAATGATATGCAAGTCAATTATGGAAAACATTAGGTCAGATTTTGCATATTGGAACAAGTTGTTTAAAAGAATGTCAGTGACAAATGTTAATATCCTTGATAGCCCCGTGGATAAAAACAATACAGGCACGTGGACAGGTGTGAAGATGACTTATGGTAATTTGCATCAATGTATTGATTGATCTACCTTTGTGGAATCTAGGCATAACTTCTTGAATGTTGCAATTACTTGTATCTTCAGTACTTATTATCCTAGCGTCCCTGCAATCGCTGTTTCAGATTGAAGGATACTATAGTGTGATTGCAAATAGTACATAATATAAATTGGCATATCATATGCTCATACTTGGCAACGTATGTGGAACAAACGTCTATACACAAGAAGTGGAACATTAAAACACATTATCAGAGAGTGCCATATGTCACATAAAAAAATCGCAGAGATGAGGTGACATTGTACCAAAGCGAATGCATACCAGTATCCGCTTGCAGTGGAGCATAGTTGTGTTAAATGTATTAACGTCCACACTGCAAGATAGAAGTTTTTGTTCACATTGACTCAGTTAATGAACTTTATGTACCATCACATAAAATCTTGGACTCCTGGGCGGATGCATTTTATTGATCAGATTTTAAACTTATATTTTTTAAGGTGTTTACGTCTTTTACTTCAGATAATGTTATACAATTCTAGGACTTCTATTTTCTATCTTTCATCTTATAGTACTTGATGATTATACTTATTTAGCAGGATTTATATTTCCCAAGATAATAATATTTATTTATATTTCCATTTTCAGGTTTGTAATTTTAATTGGCTGTGAAAGGTCATATAGCAAAAGTAAAAATAAACACTGTTGACATCCATTTAATCTAATTGTGGACACTGTAGGTGAAGAAGATCTGCAGGCATAAAGTTCACTGTTACGAATGCAGATGAGAAGGAAAAATGATTATAAAAAGATGAAGTGGTCTGGTGATTGTTTCCTATAGACAATATAGTATGCTAAAGAATTTAAGTCTAAAGTACAGGTCACTAACTACCATTGGAGAGATGAGATAGATGTATGAATCATACTAATGGATAAGAGATAATCTTTGTACATGCAATAGTTAGTTCAAAGGTTAATTTTGTTTCTTTATATGCTGTGAAAACCTACACAATGCAGGCAGTCATATAATAAGCTATATTTTCCTCGATCGTTTACTATAGCATGTTGTTCATCTATTGGGTAATGCTAATGCATTTAGTGATTGAGCTTTTTGTCCCTGAATAAAGATTATTATTTAAGGCAGAGGTTTTTACCTTTTGGTAATTAATGATCTTAAAGTTATCAAAACGAACACACAATCAAAAAGTGACACTGACAGAGCTTCTGTCATTTGTTCAAAACAACACATTGGTTTATCAGTATATTTATTTCTTGTGTTAACCTGGGCTAGATTCTTTGTAGATGTATAAATAAAAATGTGTTACCTTGCATAACAACATTCATTATCCAGGTATAATTTCATTTCATATTATCACACATTATATCATCCAGTAGATCCAGCGATATCACTTTTATATATATGGAACTTTCTGCATTTAGATGCGATTTAATTGCCGGGTGCATATGTGTGTGTGTGTGTGTGTGTGTGTGCAATGTACGAATGGCAAAATCTAGAACTAGTAGCAGTGTAGAGCCCTAGCTCAGGGTATATAACTTTGTTTAATTCAGTTTAAAGCAATTTTAACTAGTTTACATTAAACATTAATCACCATCGTAAGTCACTTACTCCATTTAGGATCTATGTTTTAAATTTGTAGTTTATTTTTGGAGATAAGAAAGCACAACGTTTTACCCTGTTTATAATATAATGAACTATTTATTAAAGTGATTCCTAAAATCATAACAGAAAGCATTTACATCAAATTTTAACTTTCCATACATACATGGCCTATCTTAAGATTTTAAAACTCGTGTCACAGCTTTGTGTCATATAAATATGAAGACCAATGTCAGTCAATAAAAAAGCACTAGGATATTAGGGCTAAAATGCTTATTAAAAATGTATGGTCCCAAAGCCGTAAGATAAGGAAAGTTGGAAAATAAAAACATTAAAACAACAACAAAAGAGAAACAGATAGATCTTTCTGAAAATGCTAACTTGACAATAACTTGATCATCAGTTAAGTTACACTTTAATTTCATTGCAAAATACATGAAGGATGGTGGAAGTAAAATGAGACAGTAACTTAACAAAATAAAAGGTTCTATGTAGAGATGAACTTGTAAAACTAATTGAAATCTTTCTTAAGAATTTTAAAGAAGCAAGAGCAGAAAAATTAAAAAGTTGTAATTTCAATTAATGAATTTAAGCACAAATTTAAAACTGCAAAACACATTGCTTAATCTATGTTGTAGTTGTTGCTATATGATTAGGCGATTTACACTAGAACAACTTCCACTTAAACAAGAACTTGTTAAAGTTAGCATGAGAGCGGAAGCTACAAACATAAACCCTAGTAATAAAACAAAGTTAATCCATTCTCAAAAATATTGCAGATTTTATACACTTACTCGAATACCTACCTATTTAATAGGTTTGCAAGCACAATAAAGATGTATATAAAAAGATTAAAATGGAAACATATTAAATCGTACATTATTAATTACCATACAAGTGAAACTCAACATATTTAACACCCTTTAGCATGCAACCTTAAATTAAATTCGTACAGGATGTTACAGTATCCTTTACTGGGCTTTTAATGTTTAAGAACAGATTCTCCAACTAGCATTGTTATAACAGAAACACTTAATTGGTTATTTATGTTTCTCTGAGTCAGTTTGTGACTGACTAATATCACAGTTAGTATGTACCAGAAAATACGTCAGTACAGTTAATCATACAGTTGATATATTAGTACTACTAAATAGTATTGATATTACCTAATGATATATGAAATTAATTTTAGGTTGATGAAAGTAATAATATTAGAAATGATTTAAAGAGATATAACATTGCAGAAGTATGAGAAAGTATAAAATATCATATATGGTTTCTATCTTTATAAAGATTATTATTAAAAGTGTTTAAGGTCGAATAAGTGCTGGAGCTGCAGGCACTACAAGACATATTATTCCTCCAGAATTTTTAATAGTTATTACAGTCTATTGCAAAAGCTTTAAAAGAAAACTAGCAGATAAAGAAGTTTAAAACACAACGTGATTGTAACTCTTCTGGTATGAGTAAACGCAAGATGAAACTTACTGATGATCAAGTAAAGCAATGCTACAAATCCAAATGACAAGAAAGATGATAAATCATATGTTTCAGTGCAGAGAAAAGATTTTGTATCTGGCTCAACAGGTGCGTTTACAAATTTTCAGAATAATAATATATTGTATTATATAAACAAAAATGAAACTAACAATTTTTAAATATTGAGTGATTTCTACAATAAAGAAATATATTTGGAATAAACCAAAGAAGGAACGACTAAAATAAATAAACAATGAAAAAAGTATATTAATTGAATGCCAGAATATAACTCAAAAGTTTTAATACCTCGGAGCAATATTTACTCATTGTATGTGACCACTCCAACTCTGAATTACAAGGATTTAATAGAGATATTTAAATATATATGCTGAATTGGATATAGTTGTTAGATATCAGAAGCCTAAAAGTGTCAAATGTTTCTAGATTAAGAAAACACTACAAAATTTTAAGAAAAGAAAACCCAAATTTGATAAGTATCTACAGACCAGACCACTCCGGTGGCCTAGTGGTTACAGCATCCACCTCGGATGTGAGAGGTCGTGGGTTCAATTCCCGGGCGAATCATACCAAAGACTTACAAAAATGGTACTAACAGGTGCCTTGCTTGGCACTCAGCAATGAGAGGTTAGTGTTAGGACTGGTTGGCCTTATGTCAGGATGTTATGTTATGACACACCGCTAGACATCACTATAATCTGTCACAATGCAGACATCATAGCAATATGACTGAAAAATTGTTAAAGCTACGTTGACAAATCAAAATTCAAATATACAGACAAAGAACTATTCAACAAAATAAAACAGTTGTTACAGAGAATAGATTATATACAGACCAATAACTACTTAATGAAATAAAACCGCATCATTGGTTGTGTAGGAATAACCAATTTGTTTTCATTCATATACATACCTAATCAACAGCGCATTTAAAGACTGACATAACATTGAAGAATGTACCACAGTTCAAAATTAAAAGAAATAGATAGGAAACATCGCTTTAAATTTCATCCCATTAATGACATTACAGAATAAATACACTCCATAAAGGCCTAATATATAGCTGAAAATCGGAGATATTCAAACAGTTTGTGAAACGTGCTAAATCATTCTGCATAGCCACAGCACCAATAACCTGACAATATTAGCTGTCCTGGTCCTACTTTTCACCATATAAGAGGGCACAATTTATCAATGACTCAATAGAAAATGTGACTAGACATGAATATCAGCAGTTTGTGTAACGATTTAAACACTCAAATATGGAACAAGAAAGAAAAACACAAAAAGATCTTTATATCACATTCAATCTAATTCAATAATGAAATTCTTCCAGACATGACCACTGTTTACTGACCAGGACAAATATGCTAACTGTTCAACTGATCAAAATCCAAATTTAATTCATATAGAGGCTAGGCAACACGGTCAGTTCCTGTCATTGATGACCAGTCTGAAACATAGTCAGAATGAGAATTAGGATTTTCATTCATTGACTAGTCATTGATGACAGCAAAAGAGCTAAAATCAGCCTCCAAATATAAGGCATGGAAAGTACAACTGCCCATGCAATTAGGCCTGCAGAAGGATTATGTACAGCAGTTGATTACTGGAAATGATTCAATGCATCAAAATAGCAGACTGCATCTGAAAAGTTATTAACAGGCAGTGTCTTCCATGATTCCTGTTTCTATATTTCATGCCGATTCTGGTAAGTATTTTTAGACATTGCTTTTATTTGATAGTGTCATAATTCCTTTGAACAGTTCTGTTTTCATTGGCTGTGTTTGGTGTTTAACACATGGTGTTTTGGGACACTTAAATTTCTCTGCAAGTTCACTTTATCAATCAGAAATAACAGTGTCATTTGATATCACATAGGTGCAAATGATTTTAACTGAAGATACAAGCATCTGTTGTGTGCAGACTGGACTAGTTATTTATTTTCACCCATACAAATGATCCAGGAATGTTCATCAGAAACACTTTCCAATATTTGCCAGTTGGTTTCTATTATTTCGATCATCATATATAATAACAATATACTTCTTTATTGGAAGACTTATCGTAATTGTGTATCAATATATACACTGTTGAATCCAGGAATAAAAATTTTCTCTCCGTTTGGTATATAAGTTAATCAAGTTTTTAACATTAATTTTATACAGAGTATATGTATTGGAAATACATCATGCAACTTTTAGGTATATTTGGCAAGATATTCATTTGCTATGTCTTAAGTGTTAGGTATTTTAATCTAAATAATAGTTCTAATTACAATTTTATATTTTCGCTCTTACATTATTTTCATCTCTTGATGCAGTTCTTAGCGTGGAAGCTGACATATCTGACATCTTTCTTCGTCTACTTCTTAATTTCATAGCATCATGTATCTAAAAACAAATTATATGCAGATAAGATTAAAAATGGTCAATTTTGAAAAGACAAATAGCTCCCTAAATTAGATCCATGGACTTTAAAAACTGTTTTAGGAATTGATCAAATCATGATAGTACCATATAATCTCACTTATGGATAATAGTAGCATACAATATACAGGAAATTTCCAATGTTTCACAGTATCACTTGCTATTAGATTTCCAAAGATTTCATGAACATGCATTTCTTATAAATTGGGACATGCACAGGTTAACTGAAAGCAGAATGTTCTTGTTGATCATTTTATAGTGCTGAATATCTATTACATGGTATTTCTTGAAAAGTATATATTTCATAGTATGTTGTAAGGACAAATCTTTAAAAGCAATCCTGGGAACGTTCATTGCATTTCCAACATTGTTCCAAGTATAACATGATAGTCATAGTTTAGTTCACACTTTCATTCAGAAAAGGCACTATCACTTTTCCAAATAAGCTGAAACTTGTATTCAGCCATATTCTTATATTTACTAAATGAATGTTCTAGATTCAGTATATTTTCTTTCTACACTTACCTGCTTATTTAACAAGCAGTGGAATATGAAAATAAACAGACCCTGTAAATCAAAAGATAAAGATATTACTTACAACAATCTTTAGACTTTAGAGCTTCACATAAAAATTACATCTAGTGTACAGTTCATGCGCTGTTTTGACTCCTCAAGCTTTGCAGTGTGTGTGCAGAGGATTGAGATATAAACAAAACACAATCTCTTCGCTTTTTCTCATGTAGTTGCCATGGCATCTCGTGCAGGATGGTTCTGAACTTGCTTGCATTCAATGACCTCAACAGAGTGAATGTGGTAATGATACAAGTTGTGGTTTACTGTTCATGACCCACGCAAGCATGCTCAAAACAAGCTGAGAGAGACAGGCACTGATTTATCTACAATCTTATCGCTTGTGCGAGCAATTTGCTTAATTTTGATACTGGAAAAATGAAATTTTTTATTTATCGTTAAACATTTGCTAGTTCTAACAAAGATAATGCTTAATTGCATAATGCCAAATCAAGTTTTAGATAATATATATATAACAACATTGGTGACGAACGTTTTAATACAACATTTTAAGCAACAAATCTAATTTTCCCCTCCAAACTACATTATCTGAATCTAAAGATGCATTCATGTCCTTGTTTATGTAGCAGTTTTCACAATAGACCTTGTTAATTATGACATACAAATCTGTGAATAGTGTACTCCCTGCAGTGAACGGAACAATAAATTTAAACAAATTAATAACAATTGCTTTTTAACTGATTAGAAACATAAAGCCACATTATTCCTTAGTGTTACACAAATAAGGAGTTCTAATTTACAAAGTGTATGATTTCTTTCGACATACAATCGTGCAATTATATATGGGGAATTACAACTTGAGAAAGCATAGTTCTGATGGTTTCTGAATGAACAAAAATTATAGCTAATAGTGAACTTACCATCTACTCTTCCATTATAAAGATCATTACTAAGCTAAGTATTCTCAAACTGAATTTCTCTATTTTGGGAAGAAATGAAGGCACATTCATATACTTATTAACATATCTGTTTGGACTAGCTGTGTCACTACATACACGTTTGTTATCCTCATATATGTGTCTGAGAGAGAATTACTAAGGTTTAATATCTATACTCTACTCTAAGTTGTTCTATTTGCATTAATTATGAAAGTAGCCGATTTGTTTTACATATGGTCACAAAATCTATCCTAGATACATTTAGTTCCACATATTCATTATTAACAAATAAATGCTTTTGTGTAGACACATAACCAAGTGCTATCGAAAATGGTAACTACAGTTTGCTTTTTTGCCATTATGCTGAAAATAACCATATTTAATTTCATGATAATTATTTGATTGAATGAACATTCTATTAAAGTATGCTGTAAAACCACTGGCTATTACATTGTTTGATTTTTGTAAAATGAATATTAGTGATAGAATGAAGAACCTGTGAACTAATCAAAACGTTAGTATAAATTATTTTCCATTTATATGTTTATTGTCTTTAATTCATTGTGTAAGTCAGATCAACTAATTGAAAATTATTTGCTAAGAGAGAGAGAGAGAAAGAGAGTTGGAAATAAAATTAGTTGTTTAAAACGGACAATGGTATCGTCCAGACTATTTATAGAGATGTAATTCTACCTTTTTATGTTAACAAATATGTCATATGACCATTCAGCTCCTTTTCTATAAAACTACCTTATATCAAAATTAATTGTTACGTTTTACAATTTAACAGTGGACAACACCGATAACCAAAATATAACAAGTTGATCCATACAAAATCTCAGAATTTACCTAAAATGGGACAAACATTTAACTCCGTTGTATGCTAACAATGATGACTGAATTGTCCATGTATACTCCCGTAGGACCCAAATGTAGTAGTCTAAATAACAACTTAATCACACTTCCATTAAAAATTCTTCAGATGGTAGCTGATTATAAATCACTCTTGGCCATCTCAGTCTTTCCGTAAGTGGTCTTCATTTATTGTCTTTCAAATGGCAATCAGTAATATCTACCGGCCACACCAGAGTGGAGTTGCCAACGGCATGCCTGCCCTAGTGCGGCAGTGATTTGAAGATATGTATCCCTATACCGTGGCGTGAAAGTGGAGGGGATTAACTTCTGCACTGCTATATATAGGGAATATACAAACTGCATTTACGGATACTTATATCTTTTTGATTCTAGAGCATATATGTAAAGTATACAAGTACAAAATATCAGTGTCCAATTTTGACTCTAAAGCATATATATAAAATATACAAGTACAAAGAGTCAGTGTCAAACATTGACTCTAAAGCATATATGTAAAGTAAGTAAGCACATAAACACTGACCAACAGTCAGGTCCGTTAGTTAACTCAATATCCAGTGTGCCATCCAAATTAAACGAGAAATTATTATGTGCATAATTATAAAAATGCAAATGTCAACTAATGCTCAAATGAGTTGGCTTGGTTACCTGTAATGAATTGAAGATCGTGAACAAATACTGAAACACTACCATGTCCTCATTGACTGAAAGGATCCCAAAGACCCATGTGACTCCTGTTATTGGCAGTAGGACTCCAAGGCTTCTCAAGCTTGTCCTAAATTTAGATTTTGAAACTTTTATAAAGAATACTTCATTTTCATACTTTGATTTTTCCTTTAGTTTTTCTATATTCTGTGTAAAAAGAAGGCACAGATACTTTTTAATACGTAACAGGAATAGATAGATATCATTCGATCACAAGTAAGAACAGATAAACCTGACAAAGAAAAACATGAAACAAGAAAATAAAAACAAAAGCTCACATACAGAACACACTGGACGACACAATGAACTCATTATATCATGAAACAATATTAACGCATCTTTTTTATTTATTTATATGCATGTGATCTTGTGACAGAATTTATTTTGCTTCTGTAACTAGATAAAGTACACAAAACTTATTTTTTAGAATGCATGTTTGGTTCGTTCAGAATGTCCAAAAAGCTAAGTCTGTTCTAACAAAAATCTGATAAGTTGGTGCAAATATACCACCCACCCTAGAAATTCAGAATATAAGACGGGTTCCGCAGAAATACTGGACTTAATGCTATGTAAATTATAAACAGAAATTCCAACTCATGCAAAGGTCATTTTTTGGGATAAATATATGTAACTCTTGGTTTGAACAAAGGAACTCCATTATGACCAACATAAATCATGAACAATTAAGTAAGAAGAATTTGTTTCAACGGCATTATTTATTCCAACTACAATGCTTTCGTGATTCTTCATTTGAGGAGTGTCTCCCATATCTTATAGGCACTGAACACAATTTTTCAAATTCAGATATCCAACAAATAGTTTAAGCTGATTATCAAATGCATGATAAAATAAAAACAAGTTCTTGGAGTGGATATGTATATATTTGTTGTGCATTTTGTAAATTCGAAGAAACTATTATCTCAATAAAGCTATACTGCAATGATCACAAATGTTCGAAACCACTGTATAAAAGCATAATTACTCAGTTGTTGAACTTTATAAAAACTGAAAAAGATTAATATTGTTATTGTAACTAAGATAACGTTGCTAAATATGTTTTTTGATGTCAGAACATTAAACCCACAGTTTTGCTATATGTACAAAATGTAGTGATTCATTATAAATGAAGAATGTATTAAGTACTTTAGTAAGCCATAAGGAATTAATTGCTTTATTACAGAGGCATGACTTTAACTACCTGTTGGAAGCCAAACTATTTAAGTAACTATTATTGCATATTGGTTATGACAGGCCTACTAATTGCGATGATTAACAAATAAGACGTCAGATGGAAATTAAAAAAATGAAAAAGGTACAATTGAAACATTTGAGTTAAATTATATATGAATTATAAAAGATAGCGTAAATGGCTTTTTTAATACAAAAGGCACTCAATATAAATTTCATAATGCATTTAAGTTTTATCTGAATGAAGATTTTTAATTAAAATGAAACATCTCAGTTTTGAATGTAACTATCCTTAGTACTCTTGGAATCTGTTTGTATTGGACGTCTATACTAATGATCGTCTCCAACAAATGGAGGTGATTTCTCTTTCGAACCTTGAATTAGGCAGTTAACAGCCACAACGTGAAGCCACAGGTTTCAACATACAAACTGCAATTAATGTTAGATTGCTCAAAGATATTACACTGACGAATTTATTGTAAAGCCATGCTAGGAAGCGGATATATAAGTCTCACACCACTTGGAGAATGTGTTCCTTTATTGTACTGTAAATATTATCACTTCATAAAACTTGCAATAACATTTTATGATGCCATTAATTTCAAAAAATATACTTCTCCACTGCAACCCTTGCGTTGTTTTGTAGATTTTAATCCAGCACTAATATTACAATTGCTAGTACTTTATTCTACTATTTTAGAAGCGTTCAAAATTCCCCAATATGCCAGATGGACTAGTATTATTATTATTATTATTATTATTATTATTATTATTATTATTATTAAAATGAAAAACAAACGTAGAGTCAGATTCCAATCAAAGATACACTTTGCTTCAGTTGCTAAGACAGCTTAATGTATTCATCTATTCATAGGCAAAATCTATTATGTGTGAACTTACATGTTTGATGATAATAAACATGACGTAAATCACATTTGTCTAAGACGTTCCCAATGCATCATCTTTATCATTCATAATTATTTCTGGATACATGAATTATGCATTCAACATGACTCAAAATTGAATTTAGATATGTTCAGAAAGGGTCATATGGCTTAAACACAGTAAGGATTATGAGATGTCTTTAATATTCAGTTGAATTTTCTGTCTGATCATGTGTGTATGTGTTCATTTGTGTGATACTAGTATATTAATATGAAACCTTTATCACAGCGTAATACGGTCATGTTTCATGTAGATAATGGAACTTTCATTTATTTTTTACTCACATTTCAAATTGACACTTACTTGACCTTCTCCATTCTTTCTTTCTTTATGACTGCAGACAACGTGAACATCTTCCTGATTACCATCACTATTATAACTGTATTGATCTATTGTGTAGAAAACAAACAATATTAAATAAGGGATATAAATGTCTTCAAATAAGTAATCACACGCAGAATCTAGAGGCACAATTTTTAGCATGTAGGATAAACTAATTTACAACTCTTGTACCCCATATATGGGAAGATAATTCTATCTACAAAGTTTAGGCAACTTATTCATTTGTAATAATTCTTTGACATTAACAATATCTTGCTAGTTAATCAAGTTAATCAGCAGTCTTACTTTGAAGGGTAATCATTACGTGTTTAAAAAAAGATAATTTCTGTGTGTGTTTAAGGAAAAGAAGGGATGTTTCAACATACAGTAAAATCAGTTTTAACGAAATACAAATAATTAAATATATAGAAATATAATAGAGATAATATTACACTTTTTCTGTTCGGGCAGATGCCATAGGGTCTTAATATTGACAGAATATCAGCAGAGTTTACTCACAGCAATGATTAGTGCAACTGGACCAACAAAAGCCCATATCAATCCATGTTGGACAGAGAGCCAGCAGCTGTCAGAAGAAAATGGAACATATAATATAAAATAATACAGTTATTCTTTATTGACTTTCTGACAGCAACATTTATTGATATGCCTTATATTTTTAAAAAGTGCAGTGGATACTAAAAACCTTGATCTGTCTGTTTCTCTTGTCTGTCTTTTACCAAATTCCTAAACCAGCTGTGTGCGATTTGAACAAATTTAGCATTTAATTGTAAATAGTATTCAGATGTGTGTGTCACTTGAATGTGTGCAATAGTGATAAGTTTCATGCTGTGTTCATGGGTCTGAATGGTTGCTATAATTATCAAAATATGCAAGACGGAAAATAATAAGAGAGACTTAAAGTACAATTTTTCGTTCCCATATCCATGCAGTCTGCTAATCCCAAGAGAGACACCAACAATTCCTCCTGGAATTACTGAAAGAAACAAGAAAGATAAAACAGTATGCTTACTAATATTATTGTGGAAGAAGCTTATTTTGTATTTGATTAATAAGTTCATAAAGTGCATTTCTACACAAAACTTTCATAATTTCTAAGAGCTTTCTTGCTTGACTTTGGATTATTTTAAAGACAATTCATGACGAGTATAATTTGTTAGATCTACTTTAAATTCTAGTATATAGTTCTGTTAAAATAACCAGAACATGCTCGCATTCAGCTTTATAAATTGTGAATTAAGGCAAAGCTACAATCTTTTCAAAATATCCTATGGCACCATATACAATTTAGTAATGTTAAGATTTGATAGTACCAGTATGTTAATACACTGAAACTTATCATATGTTTATATTGCACACTATACATAATAATCAGGTCTGACAATTTCAACTGAGTACATAACGCTCAGAAGTTTAAGGAAAGAGAGGAAAGATCGGTCATCGCAATGATCAATTTGAAATGAAAAGTCTTACTCCAAGCGAGTGGCAAGAGCCATTTGCGGCGGGATCGGGTTTGGAACACATAAATGGTAGACACAGCTATCTCTATTCCTTCCACGAGCATAATGAAAAACACAGCCAGATAAAAGTAGTGGAGACATGCAGCTATTACTGTGCAGGCAATCTGAAACACATTTGTGCACAATATTGGGTATTTAAGTTTAAATTATTTCAAGAAAGTGTGTTATGTTCCATATACAGTTGAACTAACTTACATAATATAATATTTCCTTTTAGTTTTTGTGTACCTTTGTCAGTATTTCAGCTGTAAAAATAAGCTTATATTAGCTGATGCAAATAGTTTTGTTAAACTCAAACGGAATTGAATTTCCTTCTTCACGGACTCCAATGTTACTTTTGATATAGGCTGATAGCTTGTCGCTGATGCAGTTTCAACTGCTTGTTTTGGTGATTCTTTCAAAGGCAGGTAGTTCTAAGAAAGGTCGACCGACACATTTCAAACAATGGGCACAAATAAGCTGTCCTTGGCTCTGCTCGAACAACAAAGAAAACGCATCATCCATGCCCGACACTAGGCTAGCTGAAACTGTGGACCAGCTACTGCAAGTTGCACTTTGCACATATACATAATCTATGTATCATGTTGGAAAACCTACAGACATTTCCTAGTCATGTTGGACTATGGATCTTATAAATGTGAACAACCCTTATGTAAGTACCCATTGATGAAGATGCCTTTATGGACGATGTGACATTCCATAATAAATTATTTTCTACGGTCACGTCTACAAGGTTTCCATGGTTGACATTTTCTAAAGGATGATAATTTATTGCAAGAGATAGTTCTGGGTTCCCTAACTTGTGTAGCTTTTGTGATGTCCCCAAAATCATACATTTTGTTTTACCATCATTAATTACCATCCTATTTTGTTGTTCCCTGTTTTGGACTCAAATAAGGTCTGCATCTAATCTCATGCGGATAACTTCAGTATCAGAAATAGTTGTATACAAGCTTGCATCACCTGCAAACGAATCTGTATTTGTGGATTTATTATTTCATGGTAGATCATTGATATAGATAAGGAAGAGGAGAGGACCCAATGTTGAGACTTGCAGGACCTCTGAATGAATTGTGCGAGTCTGAGAGCTAATATTGCCAATGCTTCCTTGTTGAGACCTTTGGTTTATATATGATCTAAACCAGTTTAAAGAACGATTGTCGAACGTGTAACAGTTCAACTTTTGCAGCAGAATTTCATGATCAACAAGATCAAAGGCTTTCTTGAAATCAAGAAAAACAATTCCAGTCATATGTACATTATCAATTTCGTTCAGCCAAAGATCAATTAATTTGGTAAGTTCTCTTTGGCACAAGCGGTACTTTCTAGATCATGAGTGCGCTTTATGAAATAGAGAGTATGTTTCAAAAAATATATAGACCTGAATGGCTATATGCTTTGCAAATACTTTTAACAATACAGATAGAAATGATATTGGTCTGTAGTTCCCTGGATCCTTCTTTTCTCCTTTCTTAAAGAGAGTTGGAACCTTTGCACATTTCAGTGTTTCTGGAAAATTATCACTCATTATACTTAAGTTTATGATATGTGTTAGTAACTTTGGTATTACTGGTGCAGCAATCTTAAAAATTCGTGGACCAATGTCATCCAGTCAAGAGGCTGTATAAATATTCACCTTTATTAGCATATCAAAACATCAGCTTCACTAACATTAGCTATTGAAAAATAATTATCATCAGGAATTATAGCTTTTATAAATAATATAAGAGCATTAAGTTTAATTGGGCTGTTAGTCTGGTTCTGAATAATGTTACTGAAGAAGCATACATTTAATGCAAAACTAGTTGGCATTGCACAGAATTATCGGCATTTGTGTTGTTTTTTAATCCCCATTCCTATCTGGGTGGCATTTAGAATGCCAGCAATGCACCAAAAATTTAAAAAGTATGTATGTATGTATGTATGTATGTATGTATGTATGTATGTATGTATGTATGTATGTATGTATGTATGTAATTATGTGTGTGTGTGTGGTTATTTTTCTGCTTTACTCTTCTATTCTACTACTAAATTATCTACTAAAAAGATAAGTAAAGTATATATTCTACTTATCTGAAATACTTATGATTCAGAGAATTTTGTAGCTGTCATTTTATTTGAATTGTACCCTTTATAGCGGATAGTACCCTGCACATGGTATGTTGCATTGACGTTTATGATCACCAACATGATTTTCTGCAACATGACTGTGCGCCTTACTATGTATATAAGCCTGCTTCAACTCCTAACATAGCACATATTTGCCTTTAAACTCACTGTTGATGACTGCATTGCTGCAAATTACAAATGTTAGCACTGATGAAACAATGTATGGTTTGAAATGTGTAAGGTCTGCAGGGATTAAATAATCATCATCTAGACTGCAGTTGTATCAGGTAAATACTTTTGAAAACAAGAGGTGGAAACGATTCATAATTGATTGGAGAAACATTAACTGTACATCACAAACATAAGGAGTTTGTGATGAGATTATTTATTTAAGCAGATGGAACAATGTACTCACAAACTGCAATTGTTTCTTTTGAGTGATGATCAATGTTAGAGGTTATAATTTCCTGCAGGATAGGAACACCTGGATAGTTTTCATCTGTACTGAACTTATGTTTACACGTTTGTCTTAATAATTTACCTTCAATTTTATGTATGGATTTGGGGTGGCAACATCTGTATTTAAAACAGATGCAATGACAAAATGTTACCATAGAGATAACGTATTTAAAGTTTGTTTAAACAAATTGCATATAATGTTATTTACTGCATATTTACTTGCCTTGTTTTCAGTTCGGTTAACACCTGCCAAAAATATGCCATAAGATATGAGGAGTGCCACACAGATGTTTAGTAAAATGTTGGTTCGCTTAGACCTTACATATCTGAAAGAAAATATTGAATGTAAGTAACCTATGGACGTAATGAAACAAAATATTTACATCGTTATCCTGACATCAACAGAATATGCTGAAAAAGATGATTTCTCTGTAACAAGACGACAAGATGTCATTATTAGGTATATATGTGTATGTAAGTGGTTTACTCGGACTTTTTAACAATTTCGGTCACAGTGCCAATTACAAGTAAAATTCTTATATTGCCAATATAGAAAATGGCAAATAAAACTAAATTTCTGAAAACGATTCCTTCCAAATTAAAAGTAAACATATAGAATTTCAAACATTGCATCCTAGAATTCGTAATGTAAGCCTACATAAAAATTAGGTGTTTTATTGATAAATACGTAGTTTTCAAATTAGATACTAAACAACCAAATAGATGCAATGCATATCTTGAATTCACACACAAGTTAGCATAGGAACAGATTCATATTTCAACAGAAGAAACAAAGTCAATTGAGCGATTTACCAATTGTTTCATAAGATCTTGTTTTAATTAAGCAGAAATATTATTTTGCTTTACTCAATGCTGAATTAAAAAAAGTTCCTTTTTGTGTAATATACCATATTATTTTAAGATATTAGAAACAATTATCCCATTGACAACTAATAATTTTATTTTTAAAAGATACCTACACCAGATGCTACCTGTCCTGAAAAATAAATAAATAAAGATAGATAGATAGATAGATATTTAGATAGATATATATATAGATAGATAGATATATAGAGTTTACTTCCACACTTGAACATGTCCTATGATGGTCAGTAACAGACTTGTTAATGATATGGCACACCCAACAACCGATATAATGCTGAGCCGAGTGTCGTGTGCGGGGTCAAGTACCTGTACAACAATATAATATACTAATTCATCGATCAAATTTAGCACTGAAGATATATTAATTCTAATTCTGATACTATTTTCATTTGAACTTTCTGTAACTACCGCTTTCTACTTCTGAATATCCCAATAATACTTACAAAGAATTACGATAATTATACAATGCACACATATTCTCAGCTATGGAATGTTCATGTGATTATTTCTATAATTCTATTTATATACTGAATTAAACTATTATTAATTAATGTTCACTATTAATAAACAAGTTACGTTTACTTGATACTGATTTGAACTGCTTTCCACTGCACATGGATCATCACTACATTGCAGACAAGTGTGAATACATATCAGCAAACAAGAGTACTAAATACCGAACATTATATGCTCACCACATGTTGAATAGTTCTTAAGGTAGGTAGCTGAAATGTTAATTCTTGTGAATGTTAAAAAGTGTGCATTAAATTAGCTAAATTAATTTTGGGTGGTGTGAACATATTTTAATAAATAAATAAATAAATAAATAAATAAATAAATAAATAAATAATAATAATAATAATAATAATAATAATAATAATAATGATAATAATACCAATACTACTAATACTACTACTACTACTAATAATAATAATATAGCACATAATCTTTAGAAGCTCTAAGGGCTTCACAACATTTATAACATAAAAAGAATATATATAATGATATGATTACAAAAATGAAACACAATGAAATTGGAAAAAATGAAGACATACTGAAAATATTTAAGGTAGGAAACATTATTTGATCTTTAAGTTTGTTCCTGCAGTCGAAATATGTGAGTTTTAAGAGCACTCTTGAATGGGATCAGTGTGTCTTTGCGTCTAAGTTCAGTGGGCAATTCATTCCATGTTGCTGGGCCCTGGCATACAAAAGAACGCTGTCCATATGATTTTGTTTTCATAGTGGGAATAATGAGTATACGATTGTCAGAGGAGAAGCGAAAGTATCTTGCTGGCGTGTACACATTTACGAGGTCAGATAGGTATGTTGGACTATAGTCTGTTAGTGAAGCGTAGCACAGAGAACACATCTTATGTTTGATTCTGGATCGAATGGATAGCCAGTGTAGGGTACGGATTAGAGGGGATGTATGTTCTGATCGTGGTACTCTAAGTATGATCCGAGCAGCTGTGTTTTGAACATTTTGAATTTTCTGGAGTAGATATTGAGATGAACCAGACATAACTGAGTTACAATCTTGAAAGTACTAATGAACACACAAGTGTTTTAGTGGCATCAACTGAAAGATATTTGCGACTAGAGCTGATGTGTCTCAGCTCAAGATATGCAGCCTTTCATATGTTCATGACATGTTGGTGGAATGTGATAGTACTGTCCAGAGTAACACCTAGATTTCGTACTGAATGTGTTAATTTAATGTTGGTGTTGCTGATATTTATTATTTGAGGTAAAGGATGTGAATGAGAAAGTCTTTGTGTTGTGATCAGAATGGCCTCAGTTTTATCATCATTCATCTGCAGCTTTTTACATGTCATCCATGATTTCACATCAGAAATGCACCTCTCTACACCTTGGATGGTAGCTTCAACTTCAGTTGGGTGGCTAGATTTGTATATTTGGGTGTCATAAGCATACAATTGGTGAGGCACTGGATGATGATCTATGACATTTGAGAGCGGCTGAGTGTATATAATGAAGTGAACAGGTCCAAGAACAGACCCCTGTGGAACACCACAACATAGATTAACTGGGCTGGAGTGTATTAGATTTGCAGAAACAAATTGTGTCCTGTTGACAAAGTAGGACTTAAGCCACAGTAAGGCTGTATCGAATGCCAAATACATGCTGGAGACGGTGAAGTAATATATCATGGCCTATTGTGTCAAATGCTGTAGAGAAATCAAGGAAGGCGAGGACTGTAATCGTTCCGTATCCAAAGCAGAGAGAATGCCATTAGAAGAGTAGTTTCAGTACTGTGGAAAGGGCGATATGCAGAATGTATATTGCTAAAATGACTGTTTGAATTCAGATGATATACAAGCTGGGATAGAACAATTAATGTCAAACCCACTTATCTCGACCTCGGTCATCTCGAGAACCCGTGTATGTTGATCGTTTTGGTCTGGTCCCAAAAAAATCGTTCTTTGTTATGTTAATTGTTCCTCGCTTATCTCGACCCCTGTTAAAATGATAACCTCGTAATGTTGGGCATAAGTTTTGGTCTGAAGTAACACGTGAACCCTCTAAATTTGACAAAATGCAACTTTTAATGTCCATCTCAGAACATTTTACAAGAAATAATCCGGTGTTTCCGCTATTATAGGCAACTCGTACCGGCAACGATCGAAAATGTCAGCAGAAGACCAAATTTTACCGTTACAAATGCTAATTAACTAATCTCATGAATGCATGGTTTATCCCTTGCATAAAGTGGAGAAATGTATCTTGTAAACAATACATCAGAGTAAGGAAACTGAATGAATGCGTTTCTGACCTTTATATAAACTGCATTCAAAATGGACATTATCACATGTCAACACCACGACAACATAGTTCGTGCACACATCATATCGAATTTGATCTTAACTGTAACTCAGAAAATTAAAAAGTTAACATCATTAAATGTAGCTAAAAGCACCTAATTTGTTTTACACAATATATTTAAAATGAATTCGGTAATAGTTCAAGTGTTTCCATGCCTGGTGCGAGTGTTAGATTCAGCTTCAGCATGGTTAGATCACGTGACTCACAATAATCTATAAATAGAAACCCGCAATATTCCTAACCACCCCCTTCAACGTACATGGTTATTAATATTGTCATAGACGTAGGATTAACCAACGTGCACCATAACGGGGTTGGGGTGGATATTTACTACTGCATGTGAATTCTCAATATGATATTAGAGATGTTTCTTTTAAGACATTTGTGTTACATGTTGAGCTTACTGGACCATGGGCAGTTCAAAAGCATGTAGTTGTGGAAAATGAGTTGCTTTGTGATTTCATGAATTTTAACGTATGGCTTCTCCACATTTTCGATAATGCGTCACTTCATATGCATATTCTCAGACTTGCTGCGGTCCATGGAGCCAAAAAATTAAACTTAATTACTAGTTGGCTAATCCCATATTTATTATGCCTGTAGGAAATCTCTGTCAGTAAGTTTTAGCTATAACTATATTGATCATTATATTACACTTGGCTTGTCAAGGTTTGACATTTTATATTCAGCATCATTTCTTTGACAAATTACATGGCTGTATTACCTCATTTAATACCAAATGTATTTATCCATCATGTGGTTGGATGATGGGAACATCTCAGCACGTTTGTTAAACATGACGTTTCGGGTTTTTCGTGTTTCGCGGTAAACGAACTTTTCAGCGATCGAGTCAATTTCTTATGGACGCCAGTTTTGTTCGTTTGTGACCCATGACCTCGATGGTTCGATATTACAGGTATGTGATTCACATACATTTACACTCAGATGAAGTCACAGTGAACTTATTGACGAAAGTAATATCTGAAATATACTGACTTTATATAAAAATTGTTAGATTTATTGAGTGATCAAGTTGTGTTATGCATAGTTGCTTCCTCCCTAACACCGCCATTCTTTTAGTATTATTTGTTTGCCACAGTTTATGCATTCGAGAACTGTTGTTCTGCTACTGAAACTATATATAAAACTTATGATATAGAGTTTTTTGTATTTGAGTTTTGTACATAATATGATACAAGATGTAAGAAAGTTTTATATACTGGAATATATTGAACCTTATTCATATGTGGGTGATATCACACGATTTGCGCTAGACGGAGGTTTGCCAGTTTGTCACAACTGATTCGTTGGCGGATTCAGTCTGCCAATTCTGATTGGTTCAGTACTGTCACATGGTATAAAACTGCATTTGACAGGGGACTGCCTGGATCAACACATTTTCTACTGCGCGAGTCACAGAACTTAGAAGAATCTTCAATTTGCATCGTAGACCTTGGAATTGAACTGCTTATTGACCTATAATAATAACGCCTTTCTTTCAAAAGGTTAACACAATTATCTAAAACCTATTTTACCTTGAGGCCCTCATACAAAGAAATTTATTTATTTTATCTGCATCTCTGAAGCTACTGGATATATTGGGTTTGGAAGAAGGGAATAGAGTGAGCAATTCTAATCTTAACTCGAACACTATTCCAGAGCAAAGTTCCACAGTATAGGAAAATAAAATAATTCCTTATTTGGTTTGGACATTTTATACTGTTTGGAAGTCATGGATCGCAGGTAGGGAGTAACGCCTGGTAGCCTATACTGGAATAGTGATTGTAAATATTCAGGCGCTCTATTGTTGGATATCCTGTACATTAATTTGGAATTTCTCAAACGGAATCGGTACTTAATAGGTAATATTTTTTACTTACCAGCTAATTTTTCCTTGCTCTTTCTTTCCGGATTAATATTAGCCCAAATGTTCAGTTTTGAAGATGTGCCAGCTTTGCTATCTTTCTATCGTTTTAATTACCCCATACTGTATTGCAGTAGTCTAAATAGGGTTGCATGTAACTGTTATAAAATAGGTTTATGTGCCTTTGAGAGAGAAAATGTCTTATCCTACTAAGAAGCCATCAACTTGAATTGAAACTTTTACTGCTATGTTTGATAAGTTCAGTCAATAATAGGCTATTATCTACCAAAACACCAAGTAGTCTATCTTGACAGACCATTTGCAATTTTTTATCCTTTCATGTCACGTATATTTCATCACTATCAAAAGTATTATTTTAGTTTTGCTAGTATTTACCACCATGCCACTGCATGTGCATCGGTCATCCATTTCGTTTAGGTCATCATGTAAAGAAATTTCGAGTTCCTGCTTTGGGTTCAAGACCTGGATGTTTGATTGGTTGATATATTTATGTTGTGAAGATGAAGCATTTATGGGCTGCTGTGAAAAAGAGACCCATTGTACTTATCTGGATGAATCTTCTGGGTTTGTCTACCTAAAGGTCAAGTAGATCACTGATCCTTGACCACTGGGCCATAAAGTGGATACCAGATGCAGCCAAACAGTGGAAGCCCTGATTTTGTGGAGTACCTGCGGGATCATTATGAAAAGTAAGAAGACATACACGGACATATGTCCTTCCTTACACTGAAATCATCAACTGCCAATGCCCTCTAATCTGGGACTAGGGCAGTGATTCTCAAGCTGTGTGCCGCGGCACACTAGTGTGCCGCGAGAGATTTACAGATGTGCCGTGGGAGTTTTGAAAAATATTTAAAATTGCTAGCGTTTTGAAACCTTGAACATATCGAAAAATTAAATGGTAAATCAATGCCGCAAAAGTTAAAAGAAGTAACATATATAAAAACTCAATCTCTGTCAGTCTGTCATTCATTGGTTCCTTTCGTAACGCGAGACTTGTGCGAGATCTCGGGAGAACTCGATCACTCTAATTATAATAATAGTCTAATAATAAATTCATGCAGCCCATTATACAATGTTCTCGAATTTCCACGTTAAAATAATAAATACGACGTAACAAATCAGACGGATACATCTAGCCGCTAGGGGTAACTTCTTCACCACAAACATTGTTAAATCTTTTCAGGTGTTCGGTGAAAGTTTTCAGATCTTTTTGGTGCACCGCAAGACAAAAAAATTTGAGAAACACTGGATAAGGGTAATGTAAATGGGGAGCATGTTGTTTAGTCCTGTCGCAAACATATCCACCAATGGTCTTCCTCGCTACTGAAATAGTAGCTCTGCTACCACTTAGTGTAGAGACCATTATGTAAGACATACACGTCCGCTTCTGGATATAATGTCCTTTAATAATACCTCTTGCTTGAAATATGATGGACAAGAAGTGTGATCTCAATTGTTGCTGCTCAGTAGAAGAGATTCCAGAATACTACGCAAAGAGGAGGAGAATGTGTAATTCCTAGCATCAAGAGATATGCTACAAATTACAGGACTTCATCCGTACTTTTCGGGGGAAACATACTATTGCAATGTCTGTGAGTAAATTCATATCATATATACAAAGTTTTGAGAAGGCACGAGATAAGACTTTTCTAGGCCTGGCATACGCTAAGGACGGGTCACTGTGGACCAACAAATGGACGTGTAATTCAGAAAAGAATCACTCTTCACATTTCGCACAACCAGACACTGAAATACTGGCTGGTGGGGAAGTCCATGTGCATCAGGTGAAATGTAATTACTCTCATTTCCACTGTGAATGATCTGGGATCAGAAGCATCCTCGGACGGAAGCGTTCGAGATTGGAATCCTTCCTGGCACAGGCAAAACTGGAGATATCTCTTGCATGGAGAAAATATTTGTATGCTGAAATCTTGAAGATCTGTGGTGACTGCCCAGTTGTAGGGCCTTATATCATTCCTGACAGAAGCAGTAGTGTCAATCTTGATATGTTCTATCTGATAACATTGCTTAAGGTGTAAAGGTCAGTTATGAGTTGAAATTGTCCGCGTTCAAGACCAGAAAGAACCAGGAATAAAATGCTGAGTCTGGTCATGTATTATCATTTCTACTGTGCCCTTTTGTATTAGTGTGTATATCTCTACCCTTAATTGAACTGATCTTGACAGGTGAAAGAAGAGGGATTAATGATAGCGGAGGGTATTCCACATCTTGCAAATAACTGGCAAGAATGTTGCTAAATTTATACTGATGCGGAGATTGGAGAGGTCATGTAAGCTTGAAAAATGTTGTTGATTGACCTGTGTGGCAGTCATGGTGAACTCTCTTCTCAACATGTTTCATTGTGCCAGGGGAGGCTGCAATACATCGATGTTGTTGTTTCTTCAAATAATCAGGTCGCCGAAAAGCGTCTCCGCTTGATTAAATGTAGACTTTATTAGGTTATTGATATGGTTGAACAAGACATTGCACATCTCTAAAAAAACATCCCTTCGAAGTTGCAGCAGCTCCGCTAAGAGCGCCATGGACATCAGTAAGGCATCCCTCGATGTATTATCTTTTGCCATCAAGCAATCATTGAAGCGCTGCTGAAGACATTGATTCTTCCTTCAAAAGACTTATGGAGGCCACTGAAAAGAGAATCACATTCGAGCAATAATGATTAGCGTCTCATCCTTAAACTCAAATGCATCCAATATTTAACCAGGGAGCGAGCGCAAGTCCCGGTTGAAATCAAAACTGGTGATGTCTCAGCATGCAATAGTTTCCCAACCATTTGGAGGGGGGACTGATGACCCAGAAATAAAGAGGGCCTTCCTTTACTATGATATCTTCTAGAGGAATGAGAATTGTTCTCATCTTTCCTAGATTCACAACTTTCTTTTACTGGCTGTAGAAGACATGGGTCCATGACCTGTACCACGTGTCCTGCCTTGAGGCGAAGTCATGGCAACATGAAGGGGAAGGAAGACAAACTTTATGGAAATGGCGATCCTACATCCAATAGGATTTAAAGGGAAATAAGAGAAGGATAAATGTTGATTCGGTCATCTCCCTTAGTCAGACGAGTACAGCAGGTCTCTATAAACCCTACGGGATTGATCGGTGGCATGGAGATAGATGTGGTATCTCTGCCCTTAGACTGAGTATGGAGCTCTTCTAACAGGTAATTCTTTCTCCGTGTGATCACCAGTCACCAATGATCTTTTCAGTGACAACAACCTGATGTGCAAGCTCATAACAGAACCATCAAAGTGAAAATCGCTATACCACCTTATCAAAAAGGTGCGATTTGCATGTCATGCTATCGTGATACTGCTTACGAGAGCTTGCTGCTGCTCTCTAACGAGGTTGGGTGGCAGTGGAGGACTAAAGTTTGCGGTTTTCTATCACTACAGAAATGTAACTCAATGTCAAAATGCGTTTTAAAGATGGAAATGAAGCCAATATCTCGCCAAGCAAATTTACATATGACTACCGCATACAGTGGTCCTAGATAAAGAGGGGCATTTCACATATACCTATGACGTAGAATGTAGACTGGGACTGTGCTCCGTCTGATCTTTTGTTATAGAACATTCCATATTAACTGGAGGATAGGTTCTTTTGGCTTCCACAAAGGGCCTTGTGTCCCGGAAATTTAATTAATGCAATAGTGGCAGATAATGTAATATTGCTACTAATGCAAATTGTTATTTATGATAAAGACAGGATCAAAATTAAATGACAATTAATTGAAAAAATCACATACCTCTGATAGCGTCATAAGGATAGCGAAGTTGGTGAGATGACTGCATTCACATACAAAACCACTAGCATTGCTGACCTTGATTGAACATCCATCACTTGACCAAGCTCCTTCCCCATAGCCACTTTAAATGAAAGACAGAAGATATTGCTCAAGAATTAGGACACAGCTAAGATGCATATTGTATGTTAGACATATTAAGTCATACAATGGCCTTTCAAGAGGAAAACTGAAGCGTCAAGTGATATTTTACGAAAACATTTTACTTTTTCTTTAAATAATACAAATTTAGAGAATTACTGTGATTTTGTTGGAACACTGTGTAACGTTGTGTAAAAATGAGTCGGTCAAATGTATGGCTAAATATCTTCCGAGGGTGTATCACACAGATATAAGTCATACAAGCAAAATTAAGAGAAGGCAGAACTGAGGCAGCAAGACAAAAAAGGTTGTTGAAAGTTAAATCTAGTTGCTATATTAGGAAAATCAATCTTACACCTTACAGAAATTATTACAAATCTGAAAGAGATGATGTAATTTCCTTTTGACCGAGCACTGTAACAAAATGTCATAAAATAACAATCAATATATAAAACAAAATCAAATTCAGCTAGTTGCATATGCCATAATGAAGACTTGTTTTATCATTTTTCGCATTGGAAAGCATAGAAATTGAAATTATTGTGTCAACATTTTAGAAACTTTGCAAACTAACTTGGACAGAGTCTCTTATTACATTACAATTATGGAGAATATATAGCAGGGCAGACACTGGATTATTTGTTAATAAAAGAACACATGTATCACATATGCAATGAAATCACTCATAACCAAAACCCTTGGAACCTAAAGTAATTTTCGGTTTGGAGAGGTTTTGGGTACCTAAGTGTTTCATAGATGTGAAATAAAAGCTTCATATAAGTGCTTATGTGACTTGAAAGAGAGAGAGAGAGAGAGATGTTTCGGTTTAATGGAAGAAATAATGATATTAAAGGAAAACTGTAATAGGCGAAGGACTGAGAAACAATATTGTATGAGAATAGTAAACTCACGTTGCATTGAACGTCCAGTAGCTGCAAATCGGCTTTGTGTATTGACTCTGAAACATATGATTAAAAACTATCATAAATTATTTGCACAAGTAATGTAACATCACTTAGAAAATATATTATTAGTACCGTTTGCTTTTAAGACCCAAGAATATATTGGGGATTTATTTAACTTGTTTACAATGAAAGATGTATGCAAATATTTGGTTGGCATCATCTTATGGCATGGCTGAGTGGCTCTGTAATTATATTAGCAAATATTTACAGTTATCTTCAAAGTCACAACATAAGCATTCCTTGTGAAAGATATAAATGCAGGATATACTACATGCTGTGCGGACAATGAATATGTATGGTGAAATATTTTGTAGATTAGATTTGCCAGCTGTGGAAAAGTATAATAGAATATACGCTTACACTGAAGAATCGGAACATTAATTGAAGTGGAATTGCTAGTTTGTTCAGCTTTGGCTGAGGATCCAGCTGTAGTGACATTACCACAGGACCAACATCAAAGCTGCCAGTCTTAATTTGTCTGAAAAGATTCAAAGTATAAATTTACTGACATAACTGTATTCATTTCATGCATTCAAAAATGTTATTATTTACTTGAATAATCTGTACGCTTACCTATCCTACTTTCGAATCCTTACATTGTATTTTATTTTGGTTACAAGTAGTTATGCACTGATAAAACAAATATCGTAAACAAGCTGTAATTTTCATTCCATCAGGTGTCATAATGTGTTCTTATGTATTAATAATAACTTACACATATCATATATTTTTCCACAGAAAATTCCTTAAAACTATAAACTGTTAGATATAGTGAATAATTATACTTTTTACGGTATAATTATATGGAAAATTATGGAAAATTGTACACCCAAACTTTGAGATATAATGCAACGTGATGAATTAATGGCTACTGTTAATCATTCCTTGTGTGCCACCTGCAGATCTGCAATTCAGTCCTGGCATGCTGTTGCAGTTGCCTTTAGTCTGTCTGAGTCTAGATTTGCACAGAGCTGTAGTCTTTGTGCAACCCATGATACATTTTAAGTGTCGGGTTTCTGTGTTACTATTTACTCAAGTACTACGTCGTTGCAGAAAGCGAAATGCAAATAGCACTTGTAATGGACAGATACCCATGCCATGCTGGTTTTAATATTATCTTTTTGCTAATCTTCACTGGCGGCCTTTCTATATCTAGTTTGTATATCTGCCCCACCACTGCTATGCCAACATTATATTGTGAATGTATGTACAGCTAGGAAAACAGTTGATGTATGTGTTTAAGATCATTAATATACGTAACATGTTGTAATGCATTATTTGTCATTATAATTAGCACAATGGGACCTTTTTATATTGTTTAACATAAAAGATGTATGGCCTTTAATTGTAAATTTAATTTTCGTTTTTTAGACCGTCGCCATGACATTTATTTTACCTAGATTTCTAAATTGTTTTTCCAGGGACAATGCTCATTTTAAGGTAGGCAAATGAAGTATCTTCTATTTCATCTTGAATATCATCTCCTTTGATAAGACAATCTTCCATTTCAAAACAATTCCTCCTATAGAAATGGTAATCAAGCACTAACAGAACAACTCTGTATCAAAGAAATGACACCCGAAGTTTAATATGCTCCATGTCTCAATACAAAAAACAAACTCGATCCATTTTACTTCTTCCATCAATTAATTGGTGAAAGGGAGTCCAGAGGACCATCATTGTGACTAATGACCTGAGGACCAAAATAAACCTAGCAGTTCATTGTCAGATGCCGACACCTCACCAGCAATAATGCAATTTTAATTAGCATCACCAGGCTGTCATTCACCATTACCTTATACGGCGGATCGCCTGTGCTTGATCACAACCATACAAATGTGAAAAGACCTAGGTGCACCATTGTCAGAATAAATCAAAGGAAAGTCTGAAGGAAACATATTAGCCTGCATTGACCATGCCGATATTTACAGCGTCAAGGTAAAGGAAAACACCATCAATGCTGCTACATATGTTGGCACTGGCAATGCTGGCATGTATACCCAGCCCGATGTATCTATCATTGCTGCATTTGAGAATCACCTTTTGGCACCACTCACCATGGAACTGATATTCACTTAATACAAGTCGATTCAGAGCACTAATATGTGGGCTCGCTTCCCTATCAGCGGTATCTCTTTGGAGTAAGACTATCTGACCCAGGAAGAACTTGCATGCATGATCACTCAGCAGTACAACTGAGAGGTGCGTCATCACAGAGTGGAGATCATTAAGATGATTCATAAACACCAGGCGATAGTTTCGCTGCTTGAGGATGCAAACAAGACCGTCAGGTTTCCACGTGATACATAGCATTTACGCAACCTCTTAATTAACAAGATCTTAGTGAAATTTGAGGGCATCCCAAGCTAGATATATATCCCTTGGCCAGTAAAATACAAGCAATGGGAACGGACCCTACAAATAATGGTAGGTTAGTCTATCAAGGATAGGAAGGTGTTCTTGACTGATGTTAGTGCCTTTTACCAAACCCAATTTGCCCGTGTCAATAAAAGCCAACATCCTCAAAGGTGCGGAAGACTCATTAAAATGCAAGCGAAGGCATAACTTTGGAAACTGGAAGACTGCACAGCTCAGCACAGTATCTCCAATTTATATTGATCACCCCCTTCTGGGAAGGGATCTGTGATAACTTACAACCCGACCTCATTAACACCACTGTTCCCACAGCGAACAAATCAATACTTGTACGGATCCATGATTACCTATATGAGTTGGTGTCTTGTGGAGCAGTGATAGTGGACAAAGACTTATATACTACCTTTGTGGACTTTACAGAAAAGAATGACAAAGAGATAGCAATGACCAATGCAATACAAGAAACTAACCTTGGGGTCAGGATGAACGTTTCTCTGGGATCGACTATATTCTGCCTGTACACAGCAGTTATATGCCACTTTGTGCCTTCAAATAGCCGCGAGCATACTTCACGTTATTTAAAAGTTGATCATATCATCCAGGCCTCGTTACAAATCGCGTTTGCAGTCTTTACGTAAACTCTGGTATAACAATACCACCAACTGCAACTTGCTTGATTACATATAAATATGTCAACTTTGTAAATATAAAGCAATAAATTACAAGCATACCTGAAAATGGGCTTGACAGCACAACCAATAAAGGATGTGTCAGCAGAACTGAAGATGATTGTTTCAGCAGGACAATATCAGGAAGTGACTTAAGTCAACAAGTTAAACACCCAGTTAGAGTTGCTGGTGGTAAAAGACTTCCTGAGGTGATGAAACAACGCTGGTTTGAAAACGTGGATATTGCTAACATGCAAGCTGCTCCAGTTTCAACAAGCGCAATGATAGCTCAACAAACACGGCAGTGAATGCCATTGTA
Organism: Sinohyriopsis cumingii; assembly: GCA_028554795.2. Lineage (NCBI taxonomy): Eukaryota > Metazoa > Mollusca > Bivalvia > Unionida > Unionidae > Sinohyriopsis > Sinohyriopsis cumingii. Next base: position 43,387,470 of record CM068826.1, on the reverse strand, counting down.
TGTTCTCTGGGGTAAATTTGGCAGCTAGCCTTCTTTAATTCTTCATCCAGTGCACCAGCACAAGTTCACATAATACAGTTTCAAGAACATCCAGCACGATCAGAGCAACATTGAGATGCAACTTGTGGAAAGTCGTCGGAACAGCAAACACTGAAGGTAGCAGCAGCATCTATTAGACGTACACCTTTTACCTTTCATATGAAAGTAGATGTGTGTTGTGCTTGTCATTAAAAAAACTAACAGACACTTGTTAATTGCACAACACAATGTTAGATTTCACATCACCGTATGCCAAGGACATCATAACTTCCTTTTCCATGGAGCAAATGTCTGGTGGCGTTAAGGCTGCAATTTGGATGATTGTCAAATGCTTGTTTAAAAATGAAATTATCCAAATTTGTTCAAACGTTGAAGATGCAGGAAGCTCTGTAACCATCACAATGCTACACCTTTTGATGCAGATCATGCTAATTAAACAAGGTATCAGTCCTTGTAATATCATTAACTACATCAAACGACAAAAATGAACTTTGTTGCTCTCGTGATCGGTGGCGCAAATATTACGGCAATCACATTCACTTGCTCAAACTTTCTCTTCTCTGCAGTGCAATCAGATGTGACCAACGCCAAATGGATTTGCCATGACGAAGTTATGGAAGAACTCCAATCTGCGCAGGCTGAATGCAAGTGTAACTGCAATGATCACCTTAATCACTTGAATGACAAAGCATACCAAAAATACTTCGCAGAACATTAGTCAATGTGCATAATTGTAATATATGATGACAAGTGTGGAAAAGATATGAGGCCACACGCCCTCATCGAATCCAGGATTTTGACTCATGCTGACATGCATTCATCCAAGCAACAAAATACGAGAAGGTGTTTGCGGCAGAGGTGGGCGCGGTAAAAAGGGGGAAGAGGAATTACCAATGTCTGCTACGTGGCCTATAAATATTTATTTTAAAGTAGCGAATGCAGGCAACTGCTTGCACTGCTGAGCTGGAGTTAGGACTGTTTGTTTGTAGATCAGTAGCTGTCCTTGTGGATCAAAGGCTGTCAGTATGACAAAGTACAGCAAACTGTTAAACACCTAATCAATCCTAATCACGTAGCAGTATACTATGGTTCGCAAGGTTCCCAGAAGGGCGTGGCAGTGACAAAATAAGCAGCATATTAATGAGCCATTATTCACACAAAATCTTGCCGCTGTGGTCTGATATTCCAGCATCGAAAAACGTTGATGCACCAGACTGATCCCTTGGCCAACAAGTACAATAATTCACCGTGGTTGACATCACCAGTTGTAACAATGAGGTTGAACCCTTGGGCACAACTGGTTGATCTGGAATGTCAGTGGCATACCTCTAATACCCTAGTGCATTAATTGTATAGACTGGAAAGATTGGAAAGCAATGAACACTGTGCCATCATCACTGTGGAATCCCTCAAGGTGGTCAGTCTGGCTTACAGGTTTGACGTTAAACGACATCCATCAATGTACCATTATTCAGGTAGTGTTCCTCTGCAAACAGGTTTTGTTCATGAGAGGCAACTTATTGTGTCCGAATGTTCTCCGAGATAATTAAGAACATTCTACCATCAGCTAGGCCAAAGGCTTTGAACAATACCGTCTATCAAAATCTATTTGTGGTATCCAGTGGACTAAGGCTTGTACTCTTTATGCAGTACACCAAATTTGTGTGTGGTGGCTGGAAATGGTGGTCATCAAGTGCCAGAACCACATTTTTCTATAACAGGAGATCGAAGCAGATGAGACACCTTACAACTGTTCTTGAAATGCCTTTGGTTCTACTTATCTAGATTCTGGTTTCATGGCCTTTGTCTACTATAAGGCCGACAAACCTGGGCTTTTCATAGCCTTCGAAATAAACATACCTATATTCTTTTAAGTTTCCATGCTTTCCCGGAAAGTGAATCATGCTACAGAGATGAGCATCTTTGATTGTTTCTCTGAGGACATCATTATAATCAATAGTCAGCAGGAAACTGTTATTGCCCCTGTACAAGGTGTGCACTTTATCGAAAAAGCTTTTGCATAACTGTAGAAATTATACATAAGGTGAATCAAATATTTGCATACATCTTTCATTGTAAGTTCTTGCTTTGTGGTCGGCGATCTGGTACTTGCGGTTAATATCGATGTAGTCTCGCATTCAGTCATTACACAGTTCCTTGCCACAAGCACATTTGACAGGCTGGATTATGTTCAGCTAGAGAACGAAACTCTTCGTGCTTCACTTCCACATGACACTTGAGGTTTTGGATAAAAGTGATAACAGTATCCATGCCTCTGCCTAACACTATCTCTTTTGAAATATAGCAAACTCTACTTGGAACCTTATCAATGATATCTTTGTGTCGCAACCTTTGGTTTGCCAGCTGGTCTTTCCAATGGTACGTATACTCTCTCAAAATCCCCAGAAATAATGTATGGGATTCGGATCCGGTGATATTGGTTTCGCAAGGTTAGGATGATCTTGCCTGGCGTCGGTAATGAAACGTGCTGAAGCTTTTTGCTGATAATGTGCAAGTCATTCAGTGACATACTCGATTTCTTTTGCTGTGTTCATAATGATTTGTTTATTATGATGCCATACTAGATGACAAGGTTGTTTATTCAAACATAGTGGCTCCTTGACATGACATTCTTACTGTTTCACTATTGAGCTTGTCTTACTAATCTTGCCTCGTGTTTTGCGGCTTATTAATGCACATTAGGTTTAGGCCAGTTTGAAAAGTAAAGAAACGTATGGTTATTGTCTAAGAAACTTCAACTGATGCAACAAATGATCTGTTAATATTCAATGAGATGAACGTTGTTTAAAATAACATGAACCTTAAAAACAATGCCTACTGGTCTAGGAATGTGCAAATTAAGATAAAATATCTCCATTTCTTAAAATTGTCTATGATAGCTATCTAGTCTTGTAACTCCAATGGAACAGGATTCATATGTACTAACAATATTATGCTTTTTATTTGAATTTTAAAATTAACTGCCTAACAATACATATTGATTTTGGTTGCAGTTTTCTTGTTCCGTCATGTTGATGTCTCTTTTTATGTGGTCAGGTGTCACATAACACTGAATCAGGACATTGTATTAATCATTACTTTTGTCTTGCAATTTTAAACTTTAGCACATAGCATTTTTTTGTAGTGTTCATTTCTATTCATAATTTTTCACATATAAACTTGTTCATTATTGTCTCAATTTTTTTCTTTTACATCAATGCTCAGACATTACATTTTCCTAAAATGAATTCATCAAAATAATAAGAATCCGAAAAGCACATATCAAAATCAAATATCACCACTTTCCATGTTATATCACATTGTATTCAGTTTTCTGTTATTTATATTTATATTTTTTACCCTGGAATTTCCTTTTGTATATTTCATTATTTTGCAGGCATATCCTAAGACTGTTTTCTATACAATTTCTAAGCACATTATCAAATATATATTGCCTTGTACCTTGCATATATTTTCATTTTAGTGTACATTATTAAACATATGCAACTTCTATTGTTCAAAACATTTACACTAACCAAGAATTTAAGTAAATTTTGCTCATGTTTTGTAAATACATTTTGTCTATATGAAACCTTCAATTATCATTCCATCTATATACCACTCCAGGTTATTGTGTAACATCATGTAATCATTCTTTCTTCATCTACCTGCTATCATTTTATGCAAAACCAAATATATATATATATATATATATATATATATATATATATATATATATATATATATATATATATATATATATATATAGAATAGGAAAAAAGATAAATATTTACCCATCCAATAGTATCTTGTTCTGTAGCATGCCAGACAAGTTATTGTACAAAACTGCAGTATACGTGTAATTATTATCTACAAAATATTAAATAGTTACATTTCAAATCAATAACAAATTTGGTTCTATTTAATATTTAGTGTGAAGAATAACAATGTTGGGTACGTAACAATTTAATTATGTATCCTATTTTGTGCAAATTCTTTGCTATACAAATATGATGACACTTCACACCTGCATCCGAATAGGATGCCTGGCTCTGGTAGTCCTTAAATCTAGGTATGAATGAACTACTAAAATATAATATTTGACAGTTCATAAAATGATTGATGGACCCCTAATCTGGATGACTAAGTCAAAAGTGGTGTATCATATCTTGGTGATTTAATAAATTAAAATACGACTTCAGAAAATGATAATCTATATGTATAATACCACAAATACTATATTAAGCTGTTTCTCCATGTTTGCACACCCCAAACAAAACTCTAGGCCTGTTTCATAAATCTGATTCATGAAATTCCACATCGGAGTGGAATTTGTTTTAAAGATTATTTTCATTAGAATTACAATCTACCAGACTTTGATTTATATAATACAATATAATTTTATTTGTCTTCTAAGAACTGCTCATTTCTTCCTGCTTCTTTATACAAAATATGAATGATACTTTGATTGACATTGAAATCTTACTTATGTTCATTTATTATAACTGATAGCATTCTTTTATTCATTACAAATAGTACAGTGAAATAGTTCACCATTTTTTGTAAAAATGGTACTTTCTTGAAAGCAACAGGGATTTTTATTCATGTTGCTTGGTGTATGCACTGCATGCATCTGATAGCATTCCGCAAGCCTCAACACTTGAAACTTGTGGTACTGTGTTAAATAGTTTATCGGTAATTGTTTGAGAATGCGAAGATAATTGTGATAAACTCAATAGCTGCCTGTTTGAATATTGTCTTCAAATATACCTTCTTGTATGGGAAAATAAAGCGCGTCATTTAAATCCATAAGATATTCATTATTTCTGCTGGCCTCTAAATCTGCTGGTAGTTGACACCCAATCTTAACATCTGAAAATAAATAAAGTTCATATTTAGTATTGAAATTATACTGAGAAATTGATGTCAGTGATTATTTGATACAAGTACATATTTGACACACTGCTTCTAAATTGTTGGACACTTATTTGCTGCTACCATCAGAGCTGTTTTCAACCAAATTTCAACCACAATCATCTATGAAATCCGTCTGACATTAATATGTTTTGTTCAGGATTGAAATGTAAAATGTATCTGTAGCTGAACCTGTCATAATGGTCATCTTTATGGAACTAAGCTGTGACAGCAAGAGTATTATGATTCCCTCATATTTTCTATATAAATGGCATCTATGTAATGGTCACCTGCTCTCTGTGGTAAGCAGCCCAGTGCTTCCTACCCATTTCATGGTGTCTCCCTACCTTAGACTGTCATTGATTTATGATGAAGGCATTATTTAGACAAAAGAATATCATGTAAATCGATGTGCAAACATTCCTTATCCCGCTTGTACTCAATTTGCTCGTCATCAATATGTCAATTTTGAAAACAAGGGAGTTTTTATCATTAGGGTAGTTGGTAAACACAATTCGTTTGCTGGATTGTTAGATAGGTAGTCATGCTATCAGAGCAGAAATAGAAGTTGCCTTTATGCAAGCGTGACAGGTGTAGTTCCATACCTTCATGAATTTGCCCATAACTTAAAAATATCTCTGATGAAAGAAGCTTGTGTTTGAGAAGAGATACAAATTACACCCCTTTCTACTACGGTCAGAGGTCATTCAATCTTTAAAACTTGTCCGTAAAGGCATCCAAAGTTTCAATTTTTGTTGATTTCAGCAAGTGAGCAAATGACTAATCCAGTTATTGTTTCTGAAGTGTAAGCAGCTCTTTACAAGTATAATTCATGGTGTACCTGTGTATTACTATCATATGTAAGCTGTCAATCAGTAGTGAAGTTAATGCTTTTTCTTGGTGCTCAAAACAAAGTTTAGATAATAATAATAATGATACTAGCAATGATACCACTACTACTACTACTACTACTAATAATAATAATAATAGTGATACTGATAGTCATTGCATGGTATAAGTTCAAAAACCAATTTTGAATAGCGAACTTGTTTACAGAACTAGTTTGTTCACAAAGGCCAGTTTTGTCTTTTCTATTGTCAGGTTAGACTATATATGTATATACTGCTACAACTCTATCGCCTTAAACTAAGTAACAGAAAAGGGTGAAAATCAACACAATGTTGTAAAATTCAACAAATAATTTATTTCAATAGAATACGAAGTGAAAAGTTAAAAAGAACTTACAGTATTGGTAATTTAATCCCAAATACTCTGAAAATATCTATCACAAGACAAAATGTATTAATTTAGAATTGAATTCCAGTGATATTCCAAATAAAGTCTGATATTGAATGTATTGTTGTGTATGCAGTTTTGAATGTGATAATGTGCCAATGACATGGAATGTGGCGATGTGTTAACAGTCTTTCAACGTTTCTCATTACTGTAATCCAAAATTTCCATGTCTGATTTCCCTATAAATTGCATTTAATAGTCCAAGAAATTTTAGTATGGACTTTGTAATTCCAGTGAAAAATAATTTGAACCAATAAAAGATCCAACTAAATCGAAAAGTAATAAGACTAATTCTGTTTTGAATGTTAAATCTTAAATAAAAAAATGTAGTCATATTATACAGTGAAGAAGCAGATTTTCATTGTTTGATTGTTTACATAACTCCATAGCTTCCACATTAATTAGATTTAAATACAAAATGACATAGTAATAGAACCTATTTCTTGATCTGCATCACACATATCAGATTAAAATTAAATACATGTCGTATTGTCGTGATATTACAGGTCACCTACTGGATCTGTCTGTTTTTAACTTTTATTACTGCCTGGACCAAGCAATAAATAGGTATAGAGGTGTGTATGCACTGCTCATGGATTATGCGAGATAGTTATGCCATACTTTGTATGTATGATGCATGACTTGCAATACCTTTGTCTTCAATGAACCAGTCCCCTCACAAATATTCCACTGGAAAGTAAAACCGACACATTATCCTGATTGTTCTATATCTTTGTCTTTTGCCACTTGTATAACATAAGGTAATAATGTAATCTACATTTTTTGGAACTCAAAATTAAATTTATTATTTTATTCAATAGCCTGGCAACACCCCAACAAAAAATAAGAAAATCATTCAAAGCATAACTGCACTAAATCTTTTTGTCCTACCTATTTATATTATAACGTTGATATGCAAAATCAACAAACCAAATTAAATTCCTCAAAGTCTATGCTGTGGAGCAGCCAAATGAGGGGAAACCAGTAAGATATATTAAATGATTAAAAAATCTAGAGAGTCAATATGAATTAAAAACTTAAAATATTGCATGCCCAAATATTTTATTCAAGTGTCTTTATTTTTTCTTTGAAGTCGTTTTGAAATCGCATAGATGAGAATGATTTCCAGCAGGACTGAACATTGTCTTTGAGCTATATGGACAATATCTGAGGTTTCAAATTTTTTAAAAGTATATTACCAATATTTTTTGTTTGAATCCTTGATTCATTTGTTTGTAAAGAGCAGATGCTGTTTCCTTTGAAAAAATTATCAATAGTGTTCAACACTATCTCAGCTCCTCTTCCTTTCTTTGACTTTAAGGTCTGCCATAAAGTTCTGGTGTTTTCGTCCACTATGTTGCTTGCCGTCTCCACGAAATTCTAGAATGGTTTAAAAAACGTTACTTGTACATCATTTATAGGAATCTGATTCTTATAATTCAAACAATTCAAATCACATCAAGATTCAGCATTTAATGAAGGAATATTACAGAGGCGATAATTAAGAGAAGATAAATTTCTGGTCATTTGTAAGAAAGTTCTGTATTACGACATCTAATTGCTTATATACAATTAATACATATACCTTCACTATTATTTGTGTGACAAATCTATATATTTTTTTATATCCTATTTTCTGTTCATGAGAAGAGAGCTATGAAGAGACATTATATCAAAACGAAAATTGTTTACGCTATCTCAGTCAGAAAATATCTATTGAGGTAATGATTGATTTAAGTGTGGAAAAAGATATGACCCATGCACTTATCGTTTTATATGTTCCTTGTTTCTGCCTCGTGGAATGACTTTGAGTAAAAATCTACAGACAATTTATCGAATATAAGAGGTTCTTCTAGTCATTTCCTATAGTCATATTTTCCTTAGTAATACTTTTATGAAGCTTCACATTTAATTCACAACGTTTCGTTTACACCTACCGTAAATTTACCAAAAGAGATATCAGTCCAACACACTCTAAGATCAGCTTCTTATTTCCTAAATTGGATGATTGGAAATAAATTTTGTTTGTTTGCTGTGATGAAGAAGTTCAACAACTGATCGTGTTTTATTTGTTCATCTCAAAAGCTGAGGTACGCACAATTTGTTTTATTGCTTAATTTCACAAACCAACGCCTTGCTTACTCCCAGTTAATGTCATTAAACATAGACAAATACTCTACTCTTGTTCTATAGTGGCTACAAGTCTCTAATTTATCTTTCATATACATATCACCTAATACTTTTGTACATTTTAAATTTGATTTCATGTATTTGTTAAAAGCACTCTTGATCTCTGCGTTAGTGTTACCAACCCAAATGCATTTTAAGCAACCCTCAAAATGCAAGCACAATAAATGTTAACTGTTAAATGAATGGAAACTGAATACAAAATGAACACCAAGTAACTACACAACAAACTAAACAATGCTGGTTTATGCAAGAAATAAGCACTGACCCCTAAAGAAAAAAACTGTAAAGTATAAACATTAATGAGCGATAAGCTATAAAATGTATGACTCCACTGGAGTTACTTTCTTTGTGTCGTCTTTCAGAAACATGTCCAAATGTATTTTCAGCTGTATTATTTGAGGCACATAAATACTACAAAACACATAAGTGCACAAGATAAATGGTAAACAATAGAACATGACTGGGTAGAGTGTCAATGGTAAGGCAGAATATATGAATTTGAAATGCATGTGTGGGTACGTAAAGGTTTCAGGTTCTGCATATATAATTCGACATATTTATCTATTACTTATGGAGAGTGTTTTGGTTTCGTTTACCTTAGTAGCATTATACGAATCTTTAAAGTCTGTGACATTGTCTTTAATTTCTGTAATTTGGTTTAGCAAAGAGACCACAATCTCCAACTCCATCGGGCCTATTTCTTTTACAGTTGCTGTTTTAGCCGTTTCCAAGATCGTTGAGACGTTGGTAACTAAAATCCCATCTTTGAGCTTTTCAATCTAGAATAACCAAAAAACAAACAACTTCTGAGCAAAACGTGACATAACATATAACGCACACTCACCCACACATAAAGACATGTATATATGAATAATTGATAAGGGATTGTCCTACAATGTAAGACACAGTATATGTTTTTGTTTTAGTGCACCCCCCAGAACAAAAATATCGGGTGATGTGTCTTACGTTGTAGGACAAGGATAAGAGTTAGCATGCCCTTATCCTAGCCCTATAATGTAAGAGGTAGCACATGTTGTTTTTGTTTTAGTGATATGTCTTACTACCCAAACAACGGTCTTGTATAGCCTCTTCCGATGTCGGTTGACATCGGAATGAGTAGTCAAAGTTTCAGGATTATTTCACACACTTGGCTGCATATATCGACACTCTTACACTAATTTATGTGTAATTAATACACTTACTGTGCTGTCTTTATCATGGCGGAATGAAAATACGACACTAGCAAATGGACGCATTATCATGTTGCGTTGACATACATTTGAATTTCTTGCAATGCGACAGTAGTCGAGGTATGCCCAAGTATGTTTAAGTAGGTTCCCCATTTTCAGCAATGTTCACTCAATCCATGTAAGCTAATATTGTATTGGTTAATCTGCCTGCATAATTAGGACATAGCTTGACATCAACCAATGGTGTACGCCGATTTAATTCGTCGTGCAGGATACAGGATACTAATACTGACATCCAAACTCGTTACTCTGGATACAAGCTAGGTAAACTGAGCCACGTTATCGTGGCACTCGGGAGATGAGGGAGGTAAAGTACGATATGTTTTTTCTTTGTGGCAGCAGGGTTTAATAAGCAATAGCGCAAATAGTTATTGTCAGATTCTAGTTATTACCTGATTAATAAGATGAATCAAAGTGTTGCTCACACATTGGTCGTAATTAGCTCCTCCCCAAGTACCATTTTCATTGCAGACAGGTGTAGCCTCGCCTTGAGTATAGAGAAATGACAAACACTAATTATAAATACTAATTATGCAATGTTGTTACAGTGTTTGCTAAAAATCTTTCTTACTTTATTTTTTTTAAAAATACAATGGCTGTTGTTCCTTAAGGTATCATTTAGTTGTTCCGTTGGATATTTAAAAGTCTAAAATCATGAAAAGAAATCCTATTTAAATGAGGTGTTGTTTTCATTGCTCTTTATAAAGTATGTGCTTAAGCAACAACTCTAAATCAATCAAACACATGAAACGTATGTTTAATTAGATAAGTCATGCAAATCTCCATATAGTGCAAATTATTCAAATTATATACCTCCACAAACGACATTTCAATAGCAGTAATATGTTAATACTACTACTTTACTGAATTTACCAGTCAGAAGAAAGACGGATGACCTCAGGATTAAAAGCTATAAGAAATCAGTAAAATTACACTAACACAACGCGTGTTGATCACCATAATCTGGTAACGGGCTTCTCATTATGTATTTAGCTGTGGAAATATGATTTATTGAACGACGTAACTTACTTTGGGAACCAAGAGCAAAGATAAAATGATAGAAAGGTAAGGTGAGAGTGCCCGACGGACTGCTTAACGCAGAGAGAGAGAGAGAGAGAGAGAGAGAGAGATCATTTTGACCTTCCTTGTACCGTAAGAGAAGCCAAATATAACCATAAGGCTCCGTATGGTCAAAAGAGCCTATCTTGATAATCTCCAGCACAAATATAACTGAGAATGGGAACCTCAGCATGGATTGGAGCCACTGTAGGCAGATAATTCTTCACTAGAGACCCAGTTATACAAAGAAGAGAAACTAAATCATAGTTCACAATAAACGGTACACTACCGTTTTCCATTAGCAAGGCATGAATGTTAGACATTCTACCTGTAATTGCCATGGAGATCAGGAAGACGGTCATAACGGTAAAGTTAATAAAGGAAGCTTCACTCCAGTTTCATAAGTATGTTTCGATAAAGCTCAAAAACTCATGAAAGGATCCACCTGAAAGACTGTAGAGAAGGGGATGCCTTATAACTTTTAATTGCAGAAACAGAATTTCTCTTTCCTCGGAAAGGAAATGAAATGTTGCTACTGATTTAAGGGTGGATAGTTAGGGTCAAGCAGTTCCTGCTGTACCATTTACAGCTGTGTCTGCAACTGGTATTATAAACCTTGAAAACTGATTTCCTCCGTGCCTGAGCAATGAAGGCAGCATTCTTGCCTGAAAACTGGATTTAGTTAATAAATTGTCTGAGTTGTGCAAAGCATGAAGGTTTTGAAACTGTATGTTGTTATAAGAGCTTAACTCTCCTCTGTGATTATATCCTACCCTCATCTATCAACTGTTGATTAATTATTGAACCAAGACTATTGGATCCATGTGGAGCAGGGCTATCAGGATCAAGCGAGACGTGCAGATTCTGACTTGGTGGAGAACCTGCAGATATATTTGAGGAATGGAAATAATAAAGTCGCTCCGACTTAAGACTGATAGCATCTATCCAGGCTCTCTGATTTGCCACTGGAGAGAAATAAAGACGGATCTTGTTGTTCATTCTCATAGCACAATATTCAACTATTGACCACATTTTTAAAAAAATTCTCTGTCTCCGACTGGTGCATGGACCATTCAAAAAAACAGTACAGAGCCTCATCTGAACAAACTCTCTACCCGGATATCCAGACTTTGAGAGTGATCTCATCTGAGACTGCTCATTAAAAAATATTAAAAATATTTCAGACCTCCATGCAAACATTACGAATATGTGTAACTCTTTGATACATAAAGCACGCTGTTACTGATATCTTGTAAGATGCGATCATAATATGTGACACTTTCCAAGGTTAGCACACACTCGGAAGGTTATAATCATTTCTGTAACTCTTCTAGGTTGTGTAAAGGAATTTCAGCCTCTCCCTGACACCACAGTCCCTGAAGGACTACTCCTTCTGCCTCCAGGTGCGCACTCCATACAAAATGTAATATATCTGTACACAAAGTGTACCTCACGAGGATCTAATTGGGACTTCTGGAATACCCAGGATGATCCAAGCTGATAATTGGTCCCTGTGTGATTTACTGTATGGTAGGAGCAAGAACTGGAGATGGCATATCTAAAATCTCCATAAGGCAGCCAATTATATAGCAGAGTTGAAAGGTTCAGGACAGTGAGGTAAAGATAGGCAAGCAACGAAGTAAAATCTGTGTGATAATTCTGGTGCAATGCGAACACTCCCTTGTTTGGTAAAGAAATTCATCCCCACATACACGAAGTCCTGAGATGGGATTATATACGATTCTCTATACCGGGTATTAGACCGGGATCAACATCTGAAAAGGTCGTTCAAAAGAGAATCTTTCAAGACACTTATCATGCATTAGTCGATTACTTGAGCAATGGGACACCTGAAGAACTTAAGCGCGTCGCTATTACATCAATCATTAAATGTGTAGGTGGGGCTTTGGGGAAAGAATTTGAAATTGAAATGCCTCCTGACAAAGATAAAAAACTGATGTACTTCCTATGAGTCAAGAGGATGAAGTAATGTTGTAAAACATGCTGGCGATCTATCTAGGCCACGTGGTCATTAGGCCTTAAGGTATTCCCGACGGAGGCTGTTATCTCAAAAAAATTGTTTAAGGTGGAAAGTTCAAAGATGAGTTTAAATTGTTGACCTTTGTTCGACACTGAAAAGATCTAAGAATAGAAACCCGGAATTTGATTCTTTTCCATTTCACTGAACCGACCTCTTCCGTAGACGGATGTGCATTTCGTTCCTTAGACAAACAGTTAGGACTCGTACCCAATAATTGGAAGAGGAGACCAATGGCCAGAGCGTACAAGAAGGGATCAACCAGGTCTGGCAGACTTCTTGCACAAGGAATATTTTTGCGCTTGCTGCATCGCGGAGTGTGGAAACAACAGAAGACCTTAGTACGATTAGGTCGCATGTACTGGGAAGAATCCTAGTGTCTTCATGTGATACATGTTTTGGCGCAAGGCTGATGGAAGAAGGTTGTAAATGTTTTGATGTCCTTTAAAAACGAATTGGTTTCTTCCTCCTGCAATGACCGACCTGAAATGATGGAACAGGCAAGGGACCCAAAAGGGAAAAACTTGACTTTTATGGGATCTCAGTAGTATAGGCTGGTATAGGAAGACTGTCGTTATCCTGAATCTGCTTTCGAGATGAGGCAGAAACGTACTGTTCGTCATGTCTCACTAGGGGAGAGAGATACCATATAATGGTTTTGTCATGTGAACAATCATGGTAGTAACGGGAATACCCTACCAATTGTCCTCCAAGGTGAATGAGATTCTGATTCTGAAAGCACTTGTAAGAGAGTGGCAAGCTGTCTCTTTTTGCAGGATGAGGCCAGCAGTGTCGGAGCCAATCCAAGGTATGTAATGTATCCATAACTTGAAATCAAGATAGAGTCATTTATGATATTATGAAGGTGAAAGACGACTCAATAAACATAAGAGGAAGTCCAACAAGGATTACAAGGGAACATAGGGAAGAAGGGATAATGATCTAATCAGCTTCTATGTGTAGGCTGGTAAACTCCGACTCCATAACCTCATAAAGATTGGACATTAGCATAGCAAAATAGTCGGTGTTGACCTTTTCATATCCCAAGACTAAACAGCACAACCTGGAGTCCAGTTTCTTAAGGAGCAGTGCCGTTACTGGTGACCAGTACGCAAAGCCCAGTAGCCAGTGATCCATGCCTAATGCACAGGTGACTGGTGAGGTAAAGAAGACCTGTTATACAATCCCACCTCCGATCAATCCAACGAGACCACTGTTTTTCTCTTCATCATATCGAATGTCTTTTAGCAATCTCTGGACCGTGTACGTCGCAATTGTTTTCTGTTTCTCAGATCCCTTCTGTGAACAGAGAATACCATACTTGCCCAGACACAGGTACGGAAGGGGAACAATAAATGGAAGTAACACTAAACTGAGCCAGGTGCAAATAGTAATCACAATTACAAGGAAAACATACGAATAAACTCAATTATTCAAAAACTGGGGTATACAACTGAATAAAAATAGAAGTAATTGACCAAACGTGTGTATAGCAACAGCTGCAAAGTTTAAATTCACTTGACATTCCTGACATGTTAACTTGCAGGATCAGCGCAAGGAAAACCGAGGAAGGGTAGTCCGAATGTTGGCTATTACTGACGAGTCAGAGTTATATCATATTCTTTGTAACTCTGATCATCCAATTACCAGTTGCAGGAAGGAATATTAGCTTGGATTGGGGACTTAGGATCCCGGAAACAAAAAAAATTGCATAAAATCAGGAGGTGTTCTACCGCTAATTATATATATATATATATATATATATATATATATATATATATATATATATATATATATATATATATATATATATATATACATACATATCTGTATCTCTGTGTGTGTGTGTGTGTCAGATGAAGCAGTTTGCACGAAATCTGTTTGTTTCCTTAATTTAACACTTCCAAGTGCCAAGTGTATATAAATACATAGAGCTACAAATATGTTTTGTTTTGAGTTCAGCGAGAAAATGACCTTGATATGTTACAGGGATATTTCAGGCCAATTTGTATTCATACAGCATATCAGAAATGCTATTTCAAATATCGAGGAACAAAACACAAATAGTTTTAGTTATGCTTTCCAAACGGTTTGATCATACACCAGTTACACTAATCTGTAAATAGAATTTAAAAAAATTGAGATACATAAAAATATTTGATTCTGTATATCTTAGAATATAGCTGTGCACATGTCGGCGAAATATCTGAACAGTTCCATGGAATATAGAAATATGGATTAAACGTATGTACCAAATCGTAGCTCAGCCGTGCAAGATCAACTTTGTCCATAGAAGATTTACACAGCTGGTATTTGATTTTTAAAATATTCTCTGCAGAAGATTTAGCAAATTATTTCAGGAAAAAAAACTGATGTTTATGTAATCCAGCAGGCACACAAGTGAAGAAGAAGATTTGCGCTTTTTAACAGTTTGTTAATTTAAATTGGATCATACAGAATAACATTACTGGTAAATATTAATGCTACATAGTTAAAGAAAACATATGTACTTTCAGTATTAAGGAGCCATTCTATCTGGTAAAATATTTTACTTCAATAACGCTTTCCGATCATAATTCCTAAGGAGAAGTACTACTAACCACTACAAATGCAGCCTTCCAAAGCTTAAACGTTTTAGCTAAAAAGCTAACAGTTATCTGCCAACCCATGTGACGATTACATAGAGTGATGTACTCCTGACATATGATTCAGAGACTGGGGAAAAAATCCAAACATTATTCAGCTACTGCTTGAGTAGAAGGCACGCGATCTATATGACTGTAACTATAAGGAGGCTGGGAGGGTGCATGTGTGTTCTGATTAGGTAATTATCGGTAAAATATATTTTAAGAGAAAACATTTTTGTTTTCTTCAAATACATTACCCTATCATAATACCATTGAAGAATATGTAAGAGGTGGAGGGAGATACATCCCTTACCCTAGAAAGACCATCTCCAGTCACCTAAGGTATGTGAGACAGCTTCTAGATAGCCAAACTGGAGAATAGATTCCATGTGTCGGGGAGTGGCTACAAAATGGAACAATATTTCCTTAAGTTGTATTCTTGAATATTTGGATTGATATATCTTGTGTCCTTCATAGTACCATGACAGGATGGAAGCTCCTTCTCCTACAACTGTGCAGTTCAGACAGCCATGTGCTCCGCTATCAAATGCATTGGAACTTAAAGCAAGACAAACACCTAGGATACAGCAGACGAATTGACTGACTTAAGCTGGAGAAGAGCATAACTCATAGTAATATTGAAATCAAATGCATCAGAACAGCGTCACATGGAAATAACTTTTACAAATTGGACTTTGAGAGATTCAGCCTGTGAATGCACACTCTAATGATGGAAACATTTGTCTCTAATGCATCGATAAACTTACTGAATACGGACCATGAAAACATTGCACAAGGAACATTTTGGAGATTAACAAATGAATGCTAATAAACTTTATATTAAAGACGGAAACTTTTGTAATTGACATTATTCACTTGCTCTATTATCCACTATTGACCGCAGACTGATATAAAAACTGATAAATTGCTTTGTTTTAATTATAAGCTCACTTAAAATAGAGCTTTTATTTTTCATCACAGTATGCACATATCTCATTTTGCAACCAATAAAAGAATGGAAATATCAGGAAGTGTTATATGATTCCCCTTGAGCACTTAACCTAATTGATATCACTGTTCTGAGCAAGAAGTGTCTTATGGATAGTGGTTGTGTCCAGTGGAAATGTGAACAAAGTAAAGAATTCATATATTTCATTATAAACCAATATTTAATCATATTTAAAATTTCATCGCTAAATTTGTTTAATCGCTTGCATTTAAATAAGGACAGCGAACACCAAATGAGAATAACATTACGCATATAATATTAAATTCAAGATTGATCTGTAGCTGATCTCTCTCAAATTTACTTTCAAACGACAGAGAAGTGTCAGGTGCATGACCAAATCTTAACTTAGTACCCTCATTGATGCTTGGAAAGTTCCAATGATAATAATTGCATCTGATGTCCATGAATATTACTTTGTTCATTACACTTTCTAAAACACATTAGCATAATATATTATTAAGATTAGTATTATGTTCTTTTTCCTAATTGTTGGCTATTTCCTTCTTTATTATTAATATCGGTATTATTTATTATGTCTAATTGTTTCAAACTTTTTCCGTTTTTTAAAGTCCTTTTGTTTACCCCCCCACGTAATCGTACTGCTATTTTGAGATATTAGTTTGCTCTGAACCATCATTAAACCAAATATGACTGTCTGCAGAATTAAATACATACTGCAGGAGAGCGACAGTTATGTTATGTTAATGACGATTCCGCTGTCTATAGTGGTGATTTTAACAGTTGCAAGTGCACATTGTTCTTAGTTGACGATGAGTTCTTTCATTTACGAGAGTATCATCATAAACATGATGATTATTCTTGCATATTCATGCACCAGTAATTTACTAACATCTTTGGTTAAATCAGAAACATGATCTACATGATAAAATACTTAGACTTATGTTCAGAGTGGGTGCTCTATCCAGGGCAGTTAGTATTGATATTCGTATGGACGCTGAATTGTGACATTCAGGTAATATTGATGATTCATCTATCTTTTTTAATGCAGGAATTAAAATATATACAGTATTTAAAAGTATTTGTCATTATTAATTTTTATAGTACAACTATATGCAGTTTGAATATACCTATGTATAGACAAGTAAATACCTTCCCCAAGGAGACACAAGGCTTACGTCTCTTTGAAACCCGATCTACGTCTAGAACCGATCTGGGTAAATACACGCTAAAATAAATACTGTTTTATATATTTTTGTAAACCTTTCTTTTTACCGTAACATAGAACCATAGTAATCCAACAAAATTCTTACATACCCAAGACCTTGAATTATTCATAATAGAACTGTCTGTTTAGAATAAGTGTTTTCAACTCTGCAATTTCAACGAACAAATTATAAAGAACTCAAATGTCCTCTTATAAGAAAGAAATATAACTGAAGAATGATATGCTGCTTACCTAAGTCCTTTATATAGCCACTACATTTGCATCAAATCAACAAATCTGAATCACTAAAGATGATTCCAGGTATTTAAATTTGTATGTACTGTGAAACATCTTGAACATTCTACATTCGAAGTTTTTAATATTGAACCAGTCTTGAATTAGGGCATAGAAGACATCCCTAGAATACAAATGTTCTCCAAGGATCATGTAATCTTGACATGACCTCCATTGAACAGTTTCGTGGCGTACTTTGACCGAATTACTTGTTGAGGTGAACTAGGCAATAACATTGACTTATTAATGGAGAAAATACAGACACTCGTCTTATAGTACATGCCAATCACAGAAGTAAACAATTAAACAAATATGTCATTAACCCAAATGACTTAAATAAAACTATAAAATAATGTATGATATAGATATCCGTTATACTTTTCTCAATAAAAGACTTGAAAGATTTATGCAGCAAAATTTTCTTTAAGGAAATGGAAAACATACGTGTAATTAATTGTGCATAAGAATATGAATGATATAATCATGTATACAAAACAATGCAATATTGTATTGCTGTGCATCTGAAATTGTGTCCGCATTTTTTTTCATTCGATGTGTCTAACTTTGATATTATACGACAGTAACATCAGACTCCATCGTAACAGTCTTTGATTCTTGTTCTTTATTTTATTAATGAAAGTGAGGTATTTGTGCTCGATGAAGACAACAATTGAAGAAGAATTTGCGTTAGCATGTGCCTCTAAGTTTTGAAAGGCTATCACCAAAACCAAACATTCCTCCTCTATTGTGGAATAACTTCTCTGGCGCCTATTCACTTTTTAAAATAAATAGCACACTGGATGATCCATATCATTGCTTTATTCATATAACAGTACTCCATCAACCTCTAAGTCACATCTACATACATTTTGAATTATTTCGTAAAATCTGGAGATGAATGATCTGGTGCACTTTTGATTATGGCCTTGAATTTATCAAAAGCCCCCTGACATTTGTCTTACCAGAGACACTTGGTCTTCTTACTTAACAAACTGGTCATGAGTTCCGTAATTATGGAAGAAGTAGAGGAAAATTTCCAGCCATACCCAAACATCGCATCAGTTGCTTCTTACTGATAGGTACAGAGAACTACAAAATAGTCTTAACCTGAACTTCTAAAGGTTTTATTTGTCCCAAAATATATCCTAAAAGGTAACACAAGCATGGCAAAATTCACTTTTACTCAAGTTGATTGTCAGATGTGCTTCAATGAGCCTTTTGAAAAACGTCCGGTTGAAATCCATGAGGTCCTTCCAGGTGTCACCGTATACGATGACATCATCAATGTAAGTGTCGCAATTCTTATACTGGATGTTATTATATTCATTAAACACTGGAAAGAGCTGGGATAATCCTTCATCCCGGAGAGCAGGACTTTGTATTCGTAAAGTACATCTTGAGTCGAGAATGCTGGAATTTCCTTTCCGTACGAGGAATTGATGACGTATTTGACATTTCCAATGCTGTCAATGCAGTTATCAGTCCTAGGAATTCGACATGAATCTGTCTTAGTGACAGTGTTTCATGTTCTATAGCCAGTGCACATACGGAACGTCTTATCTGGTTTTGGCACAAGATTAAAAGATGAAGAATACAAGGTTCGATAAAGACATTCTTCAGAAAAAAGTGAATGTCTTTCTCCACATAGTCGTGACTAAGAAAATTCAACCTTTAGGGATATTGTTTTATAGGCACAGAATTTACTGTTTCAACGTCGTGGACAATCTTATTTGTTCATGTTGGACTATCTGGAAATAAGTGTTCATATTGTTTTAGTAGCTGTTTCATTTCGTTCATCTGTTGTGGCAACACATGCGAAAGCTTCTAGTCTAGATTGTCTAAATTTTCAGTATTGTGAAGATTAGACACTTCAAGGTCGCCACTGTCCGATTTATCATCTTTGTTCAAATGTTGTGGGTGTAGGACAGATACTACTGAGTTAAATGGATAACTTGCATGGCTGTCTATGTCAACATACTCCATAGATATTAGCAGGACAACATTAAACATATGTTTCCAACCAGGAGTTTAGATACTGTATTTAAGTCGCTTACATTTTTTAAAACTTTTAAGGACCAAAGTGCCCACTATTAAATGAATCTTGAACAGATTTCTCAACATGAAGCAACACAAAAATTAACACTTTTGTCTGTTTCTTTTCCTGCATTTCTATTAAGGCCCAAATGTGTGACAAAACCTCTATCAAAGCTTCTACTAAGGTCTGAGTTTTAATATTCCATAAAGGAATAGCTTCTTGAAAATATGTAGACGCACACATAATCATAAACATGTATTGGTTGCCTAACTTGGTCTTAGGTAAAGGGCCGACACAATATATCATTTCTCTGCTAAATGGTTCATCAAATACAGGAAAGGGTGACATAAGCTTTGGATATCTTCTGACTGGGTTTTTCTGCCACTTGACAAGTATGACAAGATCTACACAATTTAGAAACATCACTTTTAATTTTGGGCCAATAAAGATGATTTTAGATCTTGTGATCAGACTTACTGGCTCGTAAATGACCAGACAACGACGTTTCATGGACTAGACTAAGAATTTTCTGTCGATATGATCTAGGAATAATTTGATACTTCACTGACCAATCATCACCAGTGAGTCCCTCAGGTGGCCTCCATTTCAGCAATAAGGTCCCCATTCTTTTTTAAGTAACAAGTTCATTCTTGTGTGTCATCAGTTTCACTATCCCCCCACGAAATAAATGGAAACCTCTGTATACAACTAGTGATTGTATTTTATCACCCTTATTAGAATTAATAGAATGTGTAGCCAAAATGGTATCACTATAATTAATACTCCTTTATTGATCCAAACTAGGAGCAAAAGTGACCTCATTAACAGCCTGACCCAGAAACGTATCAGCTAATGGAATAACATCATGATTAACAACATCATCCTCAAGAGCATGCTTTGCCATAGCTCTAGTGACAGCGGAACTGGATATTAACCAGGTATTTCAACATCAATGGGATCAACTTTTCAACCCATACAATGTTTGTCAGTTAAACATGGATTAACTACTACCTTATCTCCAGCTAGATCATTGCCTAGTGACAAACACACACGCCACTGGGCAAAGAGGCTTAAATCACCGGACCCAAAACTAAGTCTGATGACACCTCAACACAATGGAGACAAACATTAACAAATATGTAATCTACTCCTTGTATTATAGCACTTTCACTAGAAGAGGTCTTCTCAGACAAAGGCAAAGTGTTTAATAAACTCTGAGAAGGTTAAGTAGGTAGCGTTATTTAAATCACCAACAAGTGACACAGAACCCTTCGACATGAATGGTTCATAAATCTCAATAACAAAATCAGACTGAGGTAACGAGCCCGAACAACTTTGTCTTTTTTCAATACATGATATCCTAGAACCAATAACATTTGGAACACCTTTTTTTATAAATATGTTGCCTGCATTTCACCCTAAACATTCAGACATAATATGCCTTTTCTGCTTACAACAAGAGCACGTGGGAAGATATAATGATTTCTGATCGATCTTATCATACATTTGATTCTTCACAGTACCAGTAAGAGAATTTTAAGAAGCCAAACTAGACTTAAATGGTTCCTTAGCATAAACAAGATGAGAGGAAGATTTACTTACAAATGGAACCCTTTGAGTCAATGTATAATCATCAACTGTACTAGCTGTGTCCTCTACAGTTTTAACCCCTCTCTCATCATGGTAAGATAACACCACTATTGACATTATTCTTGAAATTTTCAAGCAATATTATTTGTCTGAATTTATCATTATCTTTCTTGGCCTTCATGGCTGTAAACCACCTAGCAACTTCTTGTGCCTTCTTTTATGTAAACTCGCCTTGAGTTTGAGTAGTTTCCTTTCTAAAATTTCAAAACCTTGATCATAGGCCTCAGGCACTAACACATAAGCCTTCAAGACATATTCTTTGACAACATTATACTCATTACTTTGTTCTATTGGCAATGAAATGTAAGTATCAGAAGCTTGACCAGTGAGTACATTTTGTAATAACAATGTCCAGTACCTTCTTGACTATTTCATACCATAAGAAACCGTCTCAAAATGAGAAAAATAATGATCCACTTAAATTTTCCTTAAAGGGGGCATCATTCTAAACTGTCTAGTTAAATCTGTGTGAGCATGTATGTATGTATGTATGTATGTATGTATGTATGTATGTATGTATAGATGTGTGTGTGTGTGTACGTATGTATGGATGTATGTGTGTATGTATATATGTATGTATGTAATTATGTATGTATGTATGTGTATCTGTGGATGTATGTACGTAGGTAGGTACGTACGTATGTACGTACGTATGTATGTATGTATGTAGGTAGGTAGGTAGGTAGGTAGGTAGGTATCTTGAGGGATAAAATAGAGATATGATTAGGTCTATATGAGGAATATGATATTGACTTATTATAGTCATACATTCATCTTTAAAATGATTTCGTAACTGTCAATTATTTATCAACTACATTGAAGTTATGTAGATTCTAAAGGCCATTCAAGAGCCATTAACTGCATTCACCTAAACACGGTGAAATGAAATCTGACATCTGACTTATAATCGAATAAATAGATCAAGAAACCTGAGTTAAAGCAAACATTATTTTTGCAATCATAACAACTTTCAGAATTTTCCGAGATCATAATGGAAACAACATATTGAAAGGATATGAATTAATGATGAAAGAAACTGAATATAGTATTGAAAACAAAAACTATAGAGAAGGAAAGGAAAAAAGAAAGAATTTTCAACATTGTGACGACTTATAAAGATGACATATTAAAAGAAAACAACGAAACTTCACTTATTGAGAGATTCTGCTATACTGTACTGTATGGTAGTAGTTTTGAGACTCACAATATGGCAAACATTGTTTTTCAAAATCTCACCACAGTAGCTAGTGTGACAAATTCCAGTCATAAATAATGCTTTTATTACTAATTCAAGATTTTGAAAAAGAAAAGAGAAAATGTGCTAAAAAGTATAATAAGCCAAGACTTAACGTAAGACACTACATTATAACAGTTCGAAAGACAGAACATATCTTGTAAAAATGATTTTATCCATTCCAAAATCTTTGTCAATTGTCACAGTCAACAACTCCATACCGCTGGCGTGTCTCTTGTACACATAAATAAAACCTGTATAAAAGTTACACATAAATATAATTTTCTTTTTAATTTGCTTTTTAGAGCTCTTCGTAATTTAAAATATAAAGATACAATATGTATAAGAGAAACATTTTTACCTCAATTTTGGCAAAGGCAAACACCTATTACAGATGACTGTAGATGAGAATACTAAACAGTGGGGAAAATGCATTTGTTTTGCACACTAGATGGCGCACAGTATGCTAGGTGTAGTTTTAATTTGGTTATCTGTTCATATCCCTTTTCTACTCACCAACACATTGAGTTTGAGACTGGTTGGTTTTAATTCCAGTTTGACAGTATAAACAGAAGGGCTGCTCAGTATTCGGCTGGTAAGTACCATCTGGGCAGGCCTGGCAGTTCCCATTCGTGGTCCGGAAGAAACCAGGACTACATATGGCTGGATATAGAAAATTTGCAAATCTTAGCTCTTATTTCACATTTACCGAATATTTTAAATCATTTGTATGAAATACACTTATAGGGATAGGCGATTAAAATGAGTCATGGAGGAAGAGAGGTGGACCTTCAAAACTTTAACACATATTTTTGTCCTATTGACAAGTTTCTAAAAAAATCTCTCTCTCTCACACATCCCACGCACGCACGCACACACACACACACACACACACACACACACACACACACTAAGGCCTGAGAAAAGCAAAACGAACCATCCAATTATCAAAATCGCAGCATCACCTTAGCAAACCTCTCTCTCTCTCTCTCTCTCACTTACAAATATGCCCTGCAATATATTCCTGACCACTTTGCAATCCGCTTCTCAGTGTATACTACTAATATACGTTCGTTGACTATTGTCAGCCAGATAATGGATGTTAATTACTTAGAGTAAAAGTTTAGTGCAAACAGAAGATACGTATTGAAATCAGCGATATATATATATATATATATATATATATATATATATATATATATATATATATATATATATATATATGTGTGTGTGTGTGTATATGTGTGTGTGCGTGTGTGTGTGTGTGTGTATCTATCAAATAATAATATCATTAACTATCATTAAGATATTAAGATTAGAAAATTTTTGAAGTCGTACTCTGTCCGCGTGTAAATGGCACCCATCGCCTTTCCTGAACACACCAACCCATATTCCATCACGACTAAGCACACATCACAAAAATTATGCCACTGAGTTGGTGTTATATGTACCTGTATGATACTACTATTTGTATTAAATATTGATTATGCCTATTTTCATCAAGCATTTTCTTGTAGAATCCAGGGATAGCACATTCCGTTCTGTTTTGTGTCTATATATAAGATAAAGTACACGTATGCTCTTGGCGTAACAAAACAAAAACGTAATAATTATTCCACAACAATACACTACATGTCTTTCAAGATTAACTGATCTTATATGGTGATTGTCTCTGTGCCTGTTCATACATGTATGTATGTATGTATGTATGCATGTATGCATGCATGCATGCATGTATGTATGTATGTATGTATGTATGTATGTATGCATGCATACATGCATGCATGCATGGACGGATGGATGGATGGTCGGACGTTCGAACGTACGGACATATGTATGCATGTATGCATGTAGGTATGTATATATGTATGTACGTACGTGAATAAGTTTCTTTAAGTTTGACTTAATTTAATTAAAAAGAATTGATTTTTACGGAGAATTTTTATTTAATTTTATGCAACCTTTTAAAATATTTTGCTGTTAATGTCTGGAAAATACCGCAAAACAGATTACTGCGCATGGGCTGGATACAATCAAGTAAAAGCATATGCTTTCCCTAGAAAAGGGTGTCTTTTGAACCTTAAGATATTAGGGGTGATTTTTTCTGACCATCTAATTTCCTATAGGTGCCTATATTAAATGAATTGTGGTAGATGATTTACACAAAACAACATTTAAAAACCCTTGTGCACACATTTTCTAACGAACAACTGTCAACAAATGTGTATCGCCTCAGACATTAAACAAAGTCAGTAATAATAATAATAATAATAACAATAATAATAATAATAATAATAATAAGAAGAAGAAGAAAATAATATGTTATTGGGCAATGTGCGCCTGGATTCCTATTTCAGCAACGACAATAGCTTGGGGAAGGAAGTAAAAAAACTAATCACAAAAAATTAAGGGAAAATAATACAAATGATGCGCACAGTGTATCGTCCGTAAAATAAACTCAACCTCACATAATCGATTCTTCCTAAATGACACAAGCACACTGGTTTATATATATTGTGAATATAGTTAATAATAATAATGATAATAATAATAATAATAATAATAACAACAACAACAACAACAACAACAACTTCTACTACAAATAGGCACATTAACTTCTCTCCGATATAATCATAAAAGAACAATGAGCACATTTCCTCAAATTACTTGTATCTAAAGTCTTTAGGATACGAAGAGCTCACATGGATACAAATGCATCCAATCTCCATCTTGAGTAGTAGTGCACATGGTAAACCTAACAAATATATATATATATATATATATATATATATATATATATATATATATATATATATATATATATATATATATATATAGTAATAAATTAGTAGTATGCGCATTTGGTTAAAGCGACCCGTTTTAAGGAATTCTATGATTTGCGTGGTTACTTGTTTTAATAATTGGAACTCGTTGCAATTAACTAGGAGCAAACGTCACGGAGTAAAGTGTCAGTGAGTTTCCATGATGCCGTGGTTCACTTTCAGTGAATTGAAATCAAAACCGCATGGGTTATTCCTTGTCGTACCATAGTCCCTATTAAAATCTAGTGGTGTACATTGGTGGTGTGACTGCTGTGGCAGTATTTACGGTAGGAGACCGGTAAATTAAATAAAGGAATAAACAAGAAGGGACACGGCAGATACTGTTTATGTTGCCATGGTGGCAAATATGATGTATTTTTACTGACTCAAGCGTATCATTGACTTTGAAAAATGTTATTTCCAATCAAGTGACCTCTGTAAAATATTTAGCCACATTGTGTTTGATGTAGAAATTACTGTTAAAATATAACAGGAATGTCATTACGCTTTCTCTCAATTTCGTTTAAATTCTTGTGAATATTTTCGAAAAAAACTTGTACCAATTGAAATCATATGTAGGAAGCGCTAATATTTTATTGACAGAATGCTGGTTTTGAATTTTTCAAAATTGCTCTAACACTGACAACTAAAGCAGCTATAAAACGGACATGAATAAAATCAACAAGGAAAAAACGCATTTCGTTTGAACGTAATGTAATAATAAATAAATGTAGACATATTTTTGGTACTGAACAACGTTTGAAAAGAGATGACGTGGGTGGAAAACGTACTCCAAGACAATGACGCACAAACAAACCCAATAATACATTCAAAGAATTAAAACCAAACTATTAGATACTTGAGATATTAAAAAAGCTTGGGTACATCAGGATTACTTGAAAGCCACTTATTACGTCAAAAGACTTCACTTATATGGTTAGTTTCTCTATTCTCCCATCATACATAAACTCATGATTTCTATAAAGGATAATGGATATAATGCTGCAAATAACAGAATTAGAAAATAATTAACGGAGGATACCACATTAAAATAGTAATGGAGACAAAAGCTATTCTACGTGTCAAATCATTTTGTACATTCAATTACATCCCTATTCCCACAGCAAAGAACAACATACCCAGAGAACATATATAACAGAGATAATAAATGAAAACAAATTATTCATATATACACATTCTACCTTGGTGTTTGCGATAAATATTCCTATTTCGTATATGAAGAGAGTACGGTAATAAATTGAAAATGGTTCGATTATATCTTGCTTGCCAAATTAGATAGAAACCAATTTAGGAAATCGCCAGACCACATTATAGAATACTGCAAACGATCATGCAAATGTCGGGCAATATACTTTCATTGCTGTACAGATCGTGCAGAGTAGAATGGGAATAGCTTTGATCATCTGTTAGGGTATATCTTCCAGCGTCTATTTTACTCAACAGCACACTGTTGTGCTTGAGGTGTGGCAGCAATTTGAGTAGTTTAGGTTCCATTTGGACACAAAATACACCAGGTCTTTTCAGTAAATTACTGGTGGCTACCAAATGGACAGGCTTGGCAACTACCACCCGTAGTCTGGTAGAATCCCGTGTGTAAACCTCGGTGTCGTGGATCATGTCTTGCAATCTTATTTTGAATAGTTTCCTATAGCAGCCCACGAAAGAATGGTTAAGCTTCTTGACAAGGCATTTATACACCGTTCAAGTCTAACACAGATACAGCATTGTAGGCAGCTTTTATGGTTTTGTAGACCTTAATTTTTTTTTCCATACTGATGCTTCTGCCGTCCCACATATTTTTGCGTAGTTTGCCAGAGCTCACACTTGCTTTAGCAATTCTGATGCTGGTTTCAGCATCGTTGTGGACGTAAGATGACAGTGTGATACCGAGATTTATGAACATGTCCACTGTCAGGAATATTTAGCCATTACTGTAATGATAGGCTCTACGTGAGGCATTCCTGGTTCAGGTTGGTGCATCACCCCTGCTGGTCAACAACTATTACAAGGTGAAGAGAAATAATTATTGCTTTGATGCATGTCAGACTCAGATTTGGCATTCAGGAAACAGTAATCAGAATTTAGGAGTTCACGAATATTCACTTCTTGTAACTTCTTCTGTGCCTGTAGTCTCATCAGATTGAAGAGCTGTGGCTATCACACAGCCTTGCTTCATTCATTTGACCAGGTGCGGTAAGACGTCGATGTACTTGAGAGTATGCTGATGTGTTAAAATATTTCCACATGCATTATTTCAACGTGCGTTGAAAACGTTCATCGATACTGCGTAGGTTTATGGATTTTGGGAAAAAATGAATGTCTCTTTTTTGATAGCCTGGTTCAGAAATGATGTGCTTTGTCGATTTGCCATCAAAGAGGGTGACATCCGTTTTATTTCAACACTAGTTTTAAGGCTCGCACTAACTCAGTGCTCGATTCGGAGGTCAAAGGTACGAAGCAGGCAAATTTGGTAAAGACGTCGATAACACAAAACAAAAATTTTTGGTGCCACTTGTAGGTGCCCAAATACGACATATCGGCTAAATCGGCTTGGCATTGATAATCGATACCCTTCACTCTGGTGTGACTTCTGTAAACTTTTCGTCGAATGGGTTTGTGTAATGTGTACGTGGCTTGTTCTTGTAACCATCGTAGCACTTATGGTGAACGTGCACGTTTGAGTTTGGTTTTGGCAGCACGATATAATTTCTAAACTCTTCCGTAACCAGCATAATGGGCTGGATCGTACTAAATGCTGGATGACAAATTCTCCAACAGGACTATCTCTCTTCAATAAGTCATCCACTGTTCACTGATGCAACTCTGGCATGGGTGAGGTGGTAGTTTGGAAACGGCTTTAGGTGTTCGACGTGCCACGGGATATAAGTCGATGGTGTTGGTGGTGGTGGCGATGGGATGGTTTTTGTGTTGCTTTCATTTTCACTTCTGGTTTCCCTTCTTTCTTTTTCTACTTCTGTTGAAAGCGGAGTGGACATCATCATTTTAATCCAAACTTTGAGTTCTTTTCGTTTGGGAGTGGGAGAAGGGGTCAACAATCTTAATAGGGATGGGATCTGCTAATGATGTTTGAAATACTTTTCGTGATTCTTCTTCCTCTGGCATCCGTGTTGCTGCGCCTGTCATGGTCGTTGGGGGCAATGGTGGTGGCGAAGAACTTTTCATCAGGGTCTTACAATCTTTCGGAGTCGGTTGAGCTGTTTCGCCTAAAGCTTTCTGATGAAAAAGACGAAGTCGTTGCAACACTTGGCCGTACCGTTGCGATGTTTCTGTTCCTGAAAAATCGCTGAGATACATCAACGATTGCAGTTCGTGTTGTAACTACGACATCTAGGTCAGATGAAGATTGGGAGGTAAATGCGGGGTGCGTTGTTCTTGCCAACGATGGCATTCCATCCATCGTTTGTAAGGTGCTAAAGTCAGTTTTCGTCCTTCTATCAGATTCCAAAGTACACGTATGAGATCTTTTCACCAAAGATGTTCATTTTATCTTATTGGTCTTTTTTATCGTAGACCACTGGAGGAAGCATGAGCTCCAACGAGTCCTGAAATCATTGTTCCCAATACACCTTACACCAAGTGTCCCAACAACACAGGCAAACTTCCTCAACCTTGTACAGACATCTTTTTCTTTTGACGGACGGGTAATTTCGTTTTCACCATTTGGCGAAGAACGTGTCGATGATAGGCTAAATGTTCTTTCTGATGTTGAGACAAGGGTATCCTTCCTTTCAAGACATTCAGGCAACATTTGAACACGGTATCGACGACTTCTTTCTAAGTTGTTTGAATGAGTTGTTTTTGCATGGGTGAAGGGGCTTTGGACAGAAATGAAAACACGTAAATGTTTGGCTAAACGAGGAGGGAGTCCTTTGCTTATCTTTCCTTTTGTGACAGAAGAGGGCTGGTGGTGTGTACTTATTTTAGGTGACAACTTTTTTCGTCCAGGAGCACAAACACGCTGATATCCATCGCCTGCCGCGGTTTTTGTATTATAGTGGAATGTGTTGCCACTGATTGTCGGTACGTCGTATCAACTTTATGACAGGCAACACTCGATGTTTAATGGTTCGCAATGGACTAAATCGGGATAGTCCTTGCTCGGATAATTCCAGTAAACTCTGTAACATGCCCGTTCTCTCTTGGACTTTTATTTTAGGGGAGGATACTTTGATAGGAGCTGCCGCTGAGGCTAAAGAGGAGGAGGGTGTCACCGCCGGAGGATAAGTTCCTGGAGACAGGGGTTCCATTTTTTCATCAAATGGGGAAGGACCGGTGTCAAATTGGGCTTGGCTGGCATCATTAGCAGTGGTGAGGTGGAAGAACCTGAGGCTACTGGAGACGTGTTCACCGTCGCTGCAGGTCGTTGCTTGGGAATGTAAGCATGCATCCAGGTCGCACGGCCTCTCTTCCGTAACGAAAATGCTTTCTTGGGTCTTTTCTTGGGATTTTTCTTTTTCTGGTGACTTTTCATCTTTTGGGGATGTGACCTGATCTGGACACCACTGCTCTTTTACTTCTTTGAACGTTTTGGTTTGGGAGAGGCTTTTTTCTCGGGGGTCACTGCTGGGGCATTAGAATCAAATTTTAAGTTGGAGGGAATGATGACACCTCCTAGAGAACCGCTACCTCCATGCTTCAAAATGATTTGCATTTTGGTTTGAGTGTCGATTCGGGGATCTGACAGTTGCGTCAAGGTTACTTTGTTTCTGTCAAAAAACCGTTTGGTTTCGATGAGGAATGTGAATGATTCCTTGAAGGAAATGACGAGCTGTTACGTTAAAGCCACCGTAAGATTTCTTTGCGACTGGCTTCTAAAACACGACCACGTATTTGTGGATTGTTTTGCGACTGAGGCCATACAAGTAACGAATCAATTTGACGAGAAGATGAGATTGAAGGGATGTCATGTTGACGATGTGTGAGACACACCAGAAGTGTCTGAGGTTTTATAGATTTTTTATGTCGACGGGGACGTGTACTCGACAGTCCCTCCGTCTTGGCACCAGTTGTTACAGAGATGGGTACGAAATCGCAAATAATCAGGGGTATTTTGTTTAAATCGACGAGTAACTATGCGTGAGGTGCTTGAATGGCATGAGTCAACCACGGTGTTCCTAACTGTTTGGCAAACACTTGCACTTGCAATTTATCTCTAGGGCTTTTAAACAACACCACTTTAGGAGCGTTGAGACTAATCGTGCGATGGGCTTAACTTTGCTGAAGCAAACTTTAGGTGATGTAAATGACACTGGCATTACGGTGATGTCCTTTGCGCGTAAACCAGTTTTATT
This sequence comes from Sinohyriopsis cumingii, assembly GCA_028554795.2. NCBI lineage: Eukaryota > Metazoa > Mollusca > Bivalvia > Unionida > Unionidae > Sinohyriopsis > Sinohyriopsis cumingii. Next base: position 43,356,515 of record CM068826.1, on the reverse strand, counting down.
TCTTCTTCGTCTTCTCCTAACATGTCTTTGAAGATGACCATATGGGTTTTACTAGGGTCAGACACGATCTCGTCGTCTTCGCGAGGAATACCTTCGACAAACGATGGAATCTCCTTGACTTTCTCACAGAGGGCTGTAATCCGATTGCCACCCATTGTGAAACAGCACGGTACGCTGAGGTGGACGATCGATCAAATGACTTATTTGTTCAATAAAACGTTTGACAAATTTGGTTTTGCCTGAACCGCTGTGTAAAACAATTGACATGGTAAAGGGATGGCGAAGATACAAGACCTCCCAACTGGAAAGATCTAACTTTTCGTCGATAACTTTGAAAGTCGAGGATGAGGTAGCAGAGGCAGCAGCGGTAGCCATAGTGAAGGTGTTGATACATTTGAAACGAACACAGACAATACAAGAGTTTTTATACTTTTTTCAAGACATGTTTATTCCAAACATTAAAATTGGACACGAAAGACAAAATTGCAGAGGAGCCAAATGGTTAACAACATCGATAAAATACACACCAAGACGATAAATGTAGAATATAAATAGGTTATTGTACACAATTTTTTGCGAATGTGTGGTAACCTAGAATAATGTCTAGGAACACTTGGTAATGTCTCTACCCTTTGCAGAGTGTCAGTGATGTCTTCCCGGAATGGCTTTTCGGGGGTGTCCATGTCAGTGACGGCACTGCCCTGAATTAGATGGTTTTCGTTGGTGTCGGCTTCTTCTGGCACTGTGGCTAACACAGTATGCTTACAGGGTTAAAGTGAAGCAGGAAATGTTTAGTGTATCATTTCTAGTCCCTTCATCGAGCTACAAAAGTGTGTAGTGTGATCCTAAAAAGAATTGCCCAGTCACAAAGGGCTTATCGAGTTCCACGTCTGATTGGATAACTGAAAACTAACACCGCCTGTGTGCAGGACTGCAGCTACAGTTCACAGCTTTAATGCTCACCCATTGGCACAGGGCAACATTGCATATCGTGGGAGAAGGGAAATAATGTCAAGATTTGCGAGTGAGTTGGATTAAAGCGATTGAAAGTTGCACTTAATCGCCGTCATTCTTTCGTACAGACCTAAAGAATTACAGTGGCACAATACTGTTGAGAGGTGTGGAGAGAAGTCTGGATGCAGTAGATGGGCGACAGCTCATAATGCGTATAACTTGATTATGTGCTCTGTTTACGCAGCTGTTGCAACCTGCCTTCACAGTTTTTGGACGAGAATATGTACTCGGCCGCCTGATCCACCATAAAGAATTTTCCACAAAAAGTCTGGAGTAGCGTTCTATTCTAGGACAACAGCCATAAACAGTACCGTCCACTGCTACTTGGATACTAGGAAATGTTAATGTTCTCAAAATGATTGAATGAATGTAAACGTTAGTGTATGGACGGTGCGTGAATACAGTAGAATATTTATGTCCATAATAGCTTGGTGCCAAAACGTCAGAGCTTCAAAGAAATATAAATATCATAACATGTATAGGGATTAATTTGTTCTTGTGGCGATCATTTATGTCCTTGCAGTTATTATTATGGCTACGACGACGATGATGGCGATGATACTCACAATGTTGAAATAACCATAACGACGATAAGGGCTCTGATAATGTCATCAGCACTATCGTTAACTAATGAATTGCAGATTTTTTTATTAATATCTTTATTTACTTTGTATTTATTTCTGTAATTATATATCTTATTTTGTTATGTATTGTCAGTATTATTATTATTTTTGCTGGTGGTTATTGTTTACATGGTTTTGTTTTTAGGTTGAAGGATTTAGAAATACAGCCTATACACTCTTTTTCTTGCCGTTGCTGTGGTTGTGGCGCTGACGAGAATGATTGTGCTCACCATGGTGATATTTACAAGCGAAATTGATGCAAAAATATTCATTTTCTTTAAATAAGTTTTTTAGTTCGAAGCACTCCCATGGGGTAAAGAGCACTGAATGTCAAATTCTACCCCGTTCTCACGACAGCCTAGTGCACAAAATAACATCCGTCACCTATGCATTCGTCTCATATGCTTATTTATCATCTTAGACAGCTGCAGAGTTAAGGTTCACGAAATTGACAATTTTCCTGTCTTTTAAATGATGAAAACACTGCACAGATATAATAGTTGTTAACTACCTTCCTATGTTCCCATGCAAGCATGTCAAGGTTAATTGTAAAAGCACCTTTAACTTATATAATGTATCTAATGTGTTTCAGGTTATCACTTCTGTAAAACGCTTTATAATGGATGGTTGTGGTGCGCCCAGTGGCTAAGTAGCGTTGAAAATGAGTAATATGATGTTCTAAAAGAGGGTTCGAATCTCAGGTTCGGCCAATGTGGGTATGTGAGAAAGCTTGCCAGTAACTTCTCATGGATCGGTGCGTCTTTCTGGGTCTTTCCCGGGTTCTTCCTCCACCATTGATACTGGCCGCCAAGTACAGCATATCTTGTGCTGAAAAATGGCGTTAAACCCTACAACAACAACAACAACAACAACAAAAGCTAAGAAAGGGTCTTGCGACAGCTACCTATCGAAGTTCCAGTACTAATCTCTGCCATCCAATACTCAGTAATGTATGCAAAGATAAATGAAACAATTTCCTTTGGCAGAAACACCTTCAAAATTTCATGCTTAATTTAGAAGCTGCAAGTTGGGAAGTTAGTTTTTATGATACATTGTGTCCGTCTATATCAACGAACGTTGACGGTTGATTGATATTGCTATGTAAGAGATGAATATAATCATCATCGTCATCAATATATTATAATAATATCAATATATGACATATAATGCATGCGGTAATGGCTAGTCTTTTTGATATAAATACCAGTTGAAATCATTGAACGTCTAACATTCCCTTAGACAAATATTTCAAAGGTTCAGATAATACAAAAGTCATAAATCAGAAAATTTTATATCTATCAAAATATGTAAAGCAAATCTCAGTAATTAATTCACATATTTTGAAGGCTTGATTAACTTGGCCACAGCATCACCATCTTGTTTCAGGATGGTCAAGTCCCTACTTATATTACTATAATAAAACTCATATAGCTCGTGTACGCGCTCCGAGTCACCTTTTTCAGCTATGAGGCAATAGAAACACGGCTTTCAATTCAGATTTATTTTAGTTACATTATATATCACGATAAACTATCAATCTGAAACACTGCCATGTACAAGTTAAGAATACAACTTATGGTATGTTACTCATGTATCCCATTCATAGCTGAACATCAATATAGGAGATGAATGAGGAAAGAAAACACACGCGACTTCTTGTTTACGCGAACATAACTTGATCCCCCTGCACTAGTAATCGTTAAATCGAATACAAATTTTCTTGACCAAGTCTGATGCCGAACTATCATTGTAAACGTCCATAGCGATCGCTAATTCTCGTCTGAAACATTTGTTATGACAGTTAATGTGCATATCACTCAAAACTCACGATTGAATACACTTTATTACACTATATTACGATTCAGTTTTAAAACAAAAATTAGTATTACTTTGACTATAAACAGTGATAGACGAGGACGTCGCTATCGTGCATGAAGGTGTTCAAGCATTGATCAAGTCACATAAACCAGGCAAAGCACATCTACTATTCCTGCAGAATACATCAGACCAGATAGTGATACGATGACTAAATTGCTAATTCAAATATGTAAAACATGAAAACGTACAAAGGTATGGACCCAGACCCATATCACAACACTGCCAATAATTCTTGAATTGCAACTCTGCCTAAACTACCACACCTCCCGTCAGATAAAAATAAATTAGAGGAAGGCAATGTAGTACATACTATTGAATAAGTTGAAAACCTGAACACAGGAAGTCATTGTGAAAGAGGTGACAGGTTTCAGTGGGCACTAGTGAACAGATATTCAAAGTACAATTAATTGCGAACAATGTACGCAGTATCAAATATAACTGTTCTTCCTTTTATTTATATATTTTCAAAACGTTTTTTACCAAGTGTGGCATGAGGTACTCCAGGATAACATGTAGAATGTTAACAATCGGAACAAACTACAAACTCACAAATACCATCCAAGAGGAAACTCAGAAAGTGCAGTATTCGTACATGGTATGCATGGGGACTAGTTCAAAACAACAGTGGGCGTGAGTCAAGGTTGCTTCATCTCGACTATTCTGCTTAATGTCCTGGTGAGTATCGTATATCAGATGCCTCAGAATACCACAAATTCTCAATGTTGGAGAACGCGTCATCACAAGCCTCTGATTTCTATATGACATTAGTGGATATGCACATCTCATAAAGAACATACATAGCAGAGATCACAACCACATGATACAGATAATTTTCAAAGCCTAGGATGGAGACAAGTGCATCAGAAACAAAAGTAATGATAGAACCGTCAATGAACCGTCTTAAAGAATAAAATCTCATTGCAAGACCAGATACTGTACGTTCTACACGCCTCAAAATAACTCGGATCTACCAGGGTAAACGAAGGAGTTTTAAGCATGGAAGCTAAATCCAGAATCGTCTTGGCCATACCTGCCCTCTCCAAAATGACAAGCGTCATAAAGATGATCAGAGTGAGACTACTTAGGGCACCTTTCATAATAGTATTGCCAAACGCCTATAAAACGTGGACTTTAAATAAAGAGGCAGAAAGAAGAATACAGCTCCTTAAAACATCTTGTCGCAAGACTCCTTAAAACACTATGCGATATATACATTTTAAGCAAATTGTTCATCGATTGCAAATTAAACGAAGAAGTAGGCAATATTGTTCATTCAGCCAGTTTAGACCCTAGGGACTTACTACCAATTAACTACCAGTCCCGAAAAATGGAAATCGCAGCTAATAAAAGCAACAGTACATGAGAAAAAGAGCGTCTGTGTCAAATTCTTTAATGCATCCTAAGGCGAACGACCATAATCCTTGAGAATATATCAAATACAGATCAACATAAACTTGCTCTCAATTCTGCGATGAATACCTCATAATTCCAAACTTTATATAAAACATTAGGAGAGTATGCGTTACAGAATATATAACATAACCTTTTCTTTGAGAAGAAAAGCAATTACTTTTTGCAATTCTACAACATTCCATACACAGTACACTGAAAGAGAACAAGGAAAAGCAAAAAACCATTTCTTTGGTACTCTTGAACAAACTAGATCTGATCTGGCAGTCAGCTAGGGTTTATCTTTCAACTTCTGCATGTATCTACTAACCAACACACTGTGTTTGCGATGTGGATGCGACTTGGTTGGTTGAGGTTCCACTGGGACACGAGATACAGGAGGTATACTCTGTACTCGGCAGTAGGTACCAATATGACAAGATTGGCAAATACCACTAGTTTTCCGAAAGAAACCAGAATTACATATTGCTGCATTGAAGAAATAAAAATGTGTACAGACATTTATCTGCCGAATATCACAACATTTTGAAATTATTTGAGTGCACAGTATCACAAATCGGGGACTTAATTCAGAGACAACTTTTATAGCGGATTATCATTAGAATATAACGACCCGAAATGTTTGTCTTCAAATAGCATTAAAGGCCACACTGCCATCAAAATAATTGCATTATACTTTTAAATAACATATTTTATTGATGTCATATTTCCAGTTTTAATATGTGGCCGGGTGATGAAGAAGTTATGGTAATCATTTGTTTTGATTTATGTTCCATTTCAATGTTGGGATATAAAGACCTATAACTCTGGACATGTTTTAATTATTTATAAACCATTTAAACAATGCTATTGCACCAACACAAATTACATTCCAAAGCTCAAATACTAAACACATACAAAAGAGTTTATAATTTAATATACATGTAAAGTAATCATAATCATGCATCAGCTGGATTAAGAGATTAAAGAAGAATGAACACTTTTCTTCTAACTACTACTAGGAGATGGAAAGACTTTACGGATTCCTGCACAGAAAATATCAAATCCTGATTCATTTTTCACGTGTTCAACCCTAAATACATCAAGGTATATATACTTTTAATTTAACAATGCCAATAAGATCCAAGGAACATTATATAACAAAAAAGCAAATTCGAATGGAAACCCAACCGAAGAAAGAAATGAATGTTCTGTATATTTGTAAAGCAATAGGCTATTGATTGGTAAAAAGGCGCGTTTTAAAATAATTAATCGACTTTACTGAAACGTACTAAAACTAAGTCGTTCGTATTGTCGTGGTATGTGGGAAATTAATATAGTTTTGTGAAACTGTTCGAATTAATTATTTAATACAGGTCATTATGGAAATGATATTATGATCCATTGAATAAATTTCTCACCGACACACTGTGTAGAGGAAGTGGAGCCAGACTGAAATGTGATTGTTGTTGTTCTAGGGTTTAGCGCAGTTTTTTTTCAACGCACGATAGGCTATACATGGCGGCCAGTATTAATAGTAGAGAATGAACCCGGGAAAACCTCGGAAATAACCACCGACCCACGAGAAGCTACTGGCAAGCTTTCACACATACCCACATTGGCCGAATCTGAGACTCCAACCCACGCAGACATACGTGAGATGGCAGTGAACCGTAACGGAGAGCGCTTTAGACCACTCGGAGCCCTCGAAGTGTGATTGTACCAGTCGGGCATGAAATACAAAAGTCTGCCCCGAGGACGGTTGGTAAGTTCCAAAAGTACAGGTCTGATAGTTGCCCAGGGTGTTGAGGAAAAATCCAGTTGAGCACACGGCTACAAATGAATAAAATTATCACATGCTGTTTAGATCTGAGTTGAAATTTACTCATACTCTTTGTAGAAAGACACAAAGAGAAACGAAATCTAATATACACAACCATTTTCCAGAACATTTTATTTCATGGGGTGATTCTATTCTGTATTTATGAATTTATGTAACGACGGACGGACCAACGGGTGTAAGAGAGTCTGAGGTATCACTGTAATTATTAAGTTATAAGTTATAAAACGCATATGTTCATCTTTCATTCTGACGTACAACAGGCTATTTTAAACCAAGTGAACTATGTGAAACGAAGTTATATTTCTAAGCACATGTAAATAGCAAACGCTAGAACAGTTAAGCAGTACATTTCGCTTTGTAGAATACTTTTCTAGCTATTTTTCAAATTTTGCGAGATATCCAACTTGTTCATTTAAGCTATTAAGCAACAATGGATTTGAATATAGAAATTACTTCCAAAAGGACTATACTCTGCTATGTTTTCTGTCAATTTAAAATAAATTATTGCGAATATTTTGGAAAGAATCATGTGCTAGCACAAGCCACATTGGAAGACCAATTGAAGTGATATATTGAAAGTGGAAAGGTTTTGTTGACTGTATACTTGTTTTTCACATTTAAAATTAATCAAATGCTGACAACCAAAGCATGTCTAAAAACTTCAGAAACAAATACATCAAGGAAAGAAGGCAGACTCCGTTAGAACATAATATAATAATAAATAAATGTGAATAAGGTTGAGGTAACGAAACCATTTTGGAAAAGCGAAGACATGAAACAAAGTTGCTGATAGTTGTTGACACAAAAGGCCCCCAAAAATAATAAATTAAAACAAAACACAATGCCATACTCGAGATGGTCAAGAAGATTGCATACTGCAATACTTGTTGTGAGACTTTCATTAACTCAAAAATTGTCACTCAGTAGTTAGTTTGTACATTCAACATCGTATGGACACTTATAAAAATATAATCCTGCAAATGGTATTATACGCAAATAATTGACGCAAGATATCACCTTCGAACTGTTATGGATATAAAAGCGATTATATAGGTAAAATTCTTCAATTCAAAACATGCCTTGTCTCACAACGGAACACCATATATCCATGTGACATCCGTCATACAAAAAAAAAATATTTAAAAATACTGCCGAAGATACACATATTGTACCTTGGTGTCTGGGGTGTTTGCAATAAATGTTCCATATTTTAGGCAAGGGCAAATTTAGGAAATGGCCAACACACATTATTCAGTACTGCTAAACAGCATTTAATTCTTTGGTGCAGCAGATCGTGCAGGGTAGAATAGAAACATATTTAATTTGGTGATCGGTTAGGGTATATCTTCCTGAGTCTATTTTACTCACCAACACACTGTGCTTGAGATGTGGATCCGATTTGGTTCGTTGAGGTTCCAATGGGACAAGAAATACACGAGGTCTGCTAAGTACGCGACTGGTAGGTACCATTGAGTCATGCTTGGCAACTACCACCCGTAGTCCGGTAGAATTCGGAACTACATATAGCTGGATTGAGAATATTTGCAATTTTTAACTCTTGTTTCTTAGTCATCGATTTCAAAATCATTTGTATAGAATGATATGTTAAAACTGCGTTCTCAGTTCTCATATATTTTATCTTTGTGTTTCTTTTGCCGTATTTCCAGTGCAAACTACTCATAAAATAATTATTTGATCAAACCCAATTTAAATGTTTGCATTAAAATACTGGGATGTTCTTCATGCATTGCCATGGTATAGCCTCCGTCTTTTTCCGTGTCGTTGGTTGGACAGCCGATCTAAAACAGAACCTATTTTTATCATACTTGAGTCGTCTTTGATTTGCATGTTGATAGAAAATTCTGTATCCGCTTGAGAAGAATTATATTCGATTCATAATATTCAGATATATTTCTAAAACAATATCTTCCATAGAAAAGTGACGATGTAAAAGCACTTCAATTTCTATACTTGACTATTGCAGCATTTCTGAGTATGACTCTTTCGTGATGTCGAGGTCATGCACAATAAAACAATGTCGGAAAACTCTCTGAAAAGGCATTTAATACAGTGTGATAATAAGTAACAATTATTGTAATCTACGGTACACTGTGTCTTACTGACACAGTGTATAGAGGAAGTTGAAGCAGTCTAGCAGCAGAGAGGGCGAACAGACCAAGATAGAAAAGCGTCGAAAATCTAAAAATAAACCATTCTACGAGTAAAGAAAAAATAAAAAGCGTCGACAGATTTAACCAAAAGCGTCGACACGAATTGAAGCAAAAATAAAATCTTCCAAAGGATTTCTCAAACTGGTGTTACTTTGCCGTCGTTGTCTTTCTTTTTGTTCGTAGAATTGTTTATTTTACCACGTGAACACTTTATTGAGGTCGCGCACTCTCTGCTGCTATTAATTTATCCAAATATTTTTATCAAGACCCACACGATATCTTGTTCTTGGATCATGTAAATTTATCGTTATAAATCTGTGTGCAACTTGAGCTCGTGAAAAGAAATTTCTGAATTTATTATAATCCATGTCACTACCACACCAAGTTTGATGAATATTTCTAAGTGTATGTGTGTCTACGCCATTAAACACACCTAAAATATTACAATTATCTCTGATCACTTTCGAAATTTGTGTATACCGCTGTGTAACTTAGATCACATCTGTATTTTTATGTCTGCCACGAGAAAATATCCTGGCTGGATTTGTTTGTTTGTCAAGCATCACATCATCATACACAACTAAATTATTAATAAACCCATCAAGATCATCTACGGACGGTGCTTCTTCGATATCTGTTATAAAATCAATAATATTTTCACCGTCATTTATTGATCTTGCATTTTCGTTCAAGTCTTTTAATACTTCATAACACCTCTGATCATCAATGGATGGTGCTACCAAATATAATTTGTCCCATTTCAACCATCTCATTATCAAATTAAGTAGTAATTGCGTCTTACCCGATCCAGATGGTCCTATGATAATCATTCTGATAGAATTTGGTAACGCAGGGTGGTGTTTAACTGGCTCTCGTCGCCGAGTTGCTGAGAAATCAATTATATCCATATATTTTGTAGATCTAAAACTCCAACTACTGATTTAGCTACGGTTACAACAAAAAATAAAAAATAGCGTATGGTGGAAAATGTTCTGTATGCGGTAGAAAGAAATTTTCGTTTTTACCTAATAAGCGAGGTGGTGATATTGCTAAATTGATGTCAAAGTTTCCAGGTGCTCCATGGGCTAAATACCCAGGAGAAAAACATCTACCAGGATATAATTATTGCGGTCCTGGTACTAGACTTGATATCAGACTTGATAATCAGGGTCAACCAAAACCAGGCGAGGAACCAATAAACGCTATTGATCAAGCTTGTCACGCTCATGATGTAGCTTATAAAAGTGAAAATCTACAAGACAGGCATATTGCAGATGTGAAATTAATTCATGCGCTAAATTCTATAAAAAATAAAAATATAAGAAAAAATAGCTAATTGGTTAGTAAGATCCACGATGAAAAGTAAATTAGCACTTGGGGCTGGTAATATATAATGGAATCAATTTATTATAGTCCAAGAGGATACTGGAGAGGCAGAGCAGCAATTAGTAAATTTGCTGATGCAGCAGCGGTTAAAAATTATACTGCTAAAGCGTGGTTATCCAAACAGGCAATATGGCAAATTTACCACCACCGAAACGAATTCAGTACGCGTATTTCGATGTTAGTGTTCCTAATGAAGTTCATCAAGCAGATATTTTATTTTTACCACATGATACTGTACGTAGAAAAACATACAAGTACGCGCTAACCGTTGTTGATGTTGCAAGTAGGTATAAAGAGGCAGAGCCGCTATCTACGAAGACAGCATCTGAAGTATCTGATGCGTTTGAACGAATTTATCAACGAGGACCATTACGATGGCCACAACTATTACAGGTTGATCCTGGTAAGGAATTTCTTGGTCCAGTATCATCGCTGATGAAACGACATAATACCAAAATACGACGAGGGCATACTGCATTTCACCGTGATCAGGCAATTGTTGAGCGATCTAATCGTACACTTGCTGAACGGTTATTTGGATATCAATATGCAAAGGAATTTATTCAAGATAAAAGATCTCGTGAATGGGTTGCAAGATTACCAAGCGTGATAGCTGCATTAAATAATGAGATTACACGAACAACGAACATGAAACCCATTAATGCAATTACAAAAAAAAAATATACCAATACAACGAGAGGATATTGAAAAACAAAAAATACTGGGTGATGTTACAGTTAGATATTTATATGAACCGGGTGAACTTGAAGGTGGTAAAACGAGAGCGACTGATCCTATTTGGAGTGTTACCACACACAAAATATCCACCATGACAAGATGCTCAGGTAGACCTGCAATCTACAGATTAGATTTCACTGCTCCTCAACGTGGATTTGTACGTGAACAATTACAAGTAATTCCCGAGGATACACAACTACCACCGCGATCACCTAACTAGCACCCAAGGCGCTGGCGCCTCTACGCCGATTACACTCGAGACAGGTCAACATCACATTTTCTCGTGTATGACCTCGACTACTATCTTTTCTGTCTACGGTAAATTGTCTTGAATCATTATTCAAATACCTCCACAGCATTATACAATTACAACTTGCGCAATGATTATTCTGCTGCTGTTTTAACTCAATAATAAATTCAACATCAAGATCAAAGTCAAGTTTATTTTTTTTATCAGATTGTTTGTATCCGGTTAATTTTTTTCTTATTATATCACCGTCGATGATGATGTTGGTTTTATCAACGATTTCAGGAATTATAATTCTCCCTAACTGAAATATTTTTCTAACCCTTGATACCGCTAAATAAACTAAATTTGACCACTCGATACGATCGTCTACAATCGAGACTAGTGTATCAGAAATAGTTAATCCCTTAGACGAGTGGATCGTCATAGCGTATCCCAACACCCATGGAGATTTGTCAGCGCGTAATACATCTTCAACCACACTGATATCAACAGCGACAATATCATTTAATACGAGATTTTGTTTCTCAGTCTGCCCTGGAATATCAACATTAATATTCTGTTTTCGTGTATCTGATGGTCTATAACATAACGGTACGGGCAATTCTGCCTGTTTTTCTTTATGCAGCTGAAATAACTGCTGTTGCAAAGCGTCTCTGATTATTTTCCTGCTTGCTACTATCAAATCGTCGGATCTCCATAAATTCAAAAAATCGTTCATTGAGGTCTCTGAGTCACTCCTCGTATTATTTCACACTGAATTTTGTTTGATTGTAATCTGATTAATTTTTTAAACTCCTTTAAATTTGCATCAAGAGCTCTATGATCATCATCTATTTCTTCGTAATAATCAACGAAATTTTTTAAACAATCATGTGGAGATAGTCCAACAAAAGGCGGCGGCTGACCATGATCGCCACACATTATTATAGCGGTATTTTTCGTCAACAGCCAATCAGGAAACGTTTTTTAATGTATCCAATGACACCGTACATATCTCGTTACAAATAATTATTTTAGGTATATATTTTTCTCCCATTCGTTCAGGAGTCCATGTATCCCCGCGCCACCAAAAGAAACTATGATGCGTGCACGATTGTACTTGCCATTGTTTCATCTCTCGTGCAAGTCTATGTGTGGGTGTCAGCACGATCATATCTGAATTTCTAAAAGTATTAATTGCTCGAGTCGTCTTGCCGCATCCACCAGGTCCATTGAGATATACTGTCTTATATCTAGTTATTGGATCACTCACCGACGGCGCTTTCGACATTTCTGATATTTTATTACCCGTACGATAAAAATCTCTCATCGGAACATCTGCTGATTCTGTATAATTGTGTGATATTTCCTTTCTTATTCTCCACGAACTGCATCGTTCATCATTACTTATAAATTCCATAAGAGACTCTAAATATTTACTCGAAATATAAAACGAATCCGTTGCGACTCATCACGTTTAAATAACCATACCGATACAGGATCGTTTTTACTTATTTCGTTAATAAAATCAAACATGCCTCCCCCAGAATTATCTGGGGGGGGGGTAAAATCTAACAGTTCGATCACGTGGAAATATTGTTACTGCGCTGGTCCATGCGTGCGCATTATGATCAATAATATTTATTGGAGCTCCTTTCGATTTATATTTTGATTCCTATAATATTTCTCCGGTTATCGTTAATACTGTTATTGGAAATTTTAATATTTTTCCTTCTTCAGCAACATCTTTTATTGTAGCACCGGTATTCTCAACTGAATCAGCCCACGAGTTTATTTTTCCCGTCTTAAATCAGTTAATCCGTTTCCACGCATCGCGTTTGTAAAGTGTTCTATTAGTTGTTCGGCTACACAATTTAACCTTGAAAATTTCATGGGTGCCAGTTTATCAACGCTGGGTTTTTTATTTATCTCATGGATTCCATAAATAACTGCTGTTACAGGGTACGCTCGCTCATAATACGGTTTATCGATACCAGTCAATAGACCCGGTCTGGATATTTTACTTAATATAGCAATTTTTTTATTACCAAGGACAGGATCATATTTGTCACGGATAATCCAACTGTTTCTGTTAACACAATAAATTTTACTCTGAAGAAATATTTTTGATCACCTTCGTACTCAGTGATGTAGTTAATGATAGTTGCCGCTCATTTGTCATTCATTGTAGCATCAACAACTTTGTCCTTGACAGAGTCGACACTGACTTCGTCAGCGTTGCGAATAATCTTGAACGTTGACCATACATGAGATGCACCATCCGTGTAAAATTCTTTCTTTGCGTCATGAATTTTCGAGATCAAACTTTTATTTTTCGGATCAACCAAATTTCGTACTGGTAAGTCAGGAGATAATCTGTCGAGATTAAATTTATATTTAGAAGGCCTAGTTTGGGATAATCTCTCGAATTCGTTCATATAATTAAAACAAATATTTAAATAAAAAATATTGTATATATATGATGAATCAATGCAGTTGGCTCATAATCGGCTCAGTAACTAGCTGCAACAAATCCTGTGGAGGTGAATTTTGTTGGATGCACATAAAAAGTATACGACGGGGGAGTCTAGATCCAATACTGTGTCTGCGATGTGATGTTGGAGTACGAGAAAACAGAATTATGTGCAAATATTGGTGGAAAACGGTTCAGAGAACTTAAGAGATATTATGACAAAAACAAAAATAACAGCGAAAACGCTATAAAATCCGTGGAGGATTATATATCAAGATTTCAGACAAACAATGATTTAAACAAATAATATTATTATATAATGGAGGAAAATAAATTTGTCCCACATCCTGTCATAACAAACTATGAATCAAATATTGATGGTGTGATCAGAAATTGTCAAAAAAAGTACCAGTTGGTTATATTAATAATCGTGGTTATCTATTGTTTACTGCTGGGAAGAAACCTTATCTCTGTCATCGATTTGTGCAGGAATGTCACAAGGGGTTAATGAAAGACGGTCTTGTAATCAATTATACTGACGGGAATCCTCGAAATAATTATTTATCTAACCTTCGAGTTGTTACACAGAGCGAAAACTCTGCACGTGGCAATACTGGAAGATGTAAGACAGTTTCTAGAAGGGTGATCAAGGCTACAAACACGGAAACTGTCGAAGAAATTATATTTCAATCAATGAACGCGGCTGCAAAATACTTTGATATTAATCCGAGTTCTGTCCAATTTGTCGCGGAAAATATATATAAATCCACTTTTTCCAGTAAATATAAACAGAAAATCACCTTCCGATATCAATAATTATGATCACTAGCAAGTATTATATTTATTAACTATTTATTTAATTATTTATCTTTTTTGTCAGAAATTATCATTATTATACTACTTATTTTTCGACTGGAGCGAAGGGAGGTAATTTTTTGATATATTGCTTTTCTCGGTATATGGTCATAATCATCTACATAGTAACTGTACCCGTTTATGGTTTCTAACTTACAAAATATACGGTTCATGTATTTTCTGCTTTATTCGTGAAACATTTAGAACAGCGTACTATATATAGACAGCACATAAAATGCATGTATATTTCAACTAAAATACAGAAAACCGAGCGCAGTATGACATGTATATTTCAGCTTACTGAGTGCAGAAACCAGCGTCTAGTCTGTATCGATCGAGGCGGGTTAATTTTAGATCCACAGTACAGTACAGGGATCCTGCATATATTGACTCGATTACAGAAATACGTGTATAATAGTGTTTGGAATTAAAAGTCATTTGCATTTTTCCTTTTTCAGTGCAGAAATATATATAACACGAAAATGTGTGGTTATTTATTTTTCTTTTTTTTTATCGAGTAATATTTACAACTAAATACTCCCTCTGACTGTGTTTTTCACGGATACAGATTTACAAGTGGGAAATCTCGTAATATATATTTCTGATACTTTCTCCATTGAACAGTTATAGGGAGGATGGAAAAATCTAGCAGTTAAGTTAGTATGTAAGATCTAGACCGGATTGTTCTATCATAGATGGCGTGGATCATAAGCTGCATAGTAAATAGGGAATTCCCTAATTATTTTTATTATCCAGAAAAATATTAGCTTTAGAAATCTAACTTGTTTGGTGAAAATATATTGTATAAACGTATTTCCTGAGTTCAGAATTGTATTTTGAGCAAAAATACTTGAAATCAGTTCCTTTTCAATGATTATTAGCTATGTATTAATTTCTAAAACATATGTTTGTAAGAAGGTTCGATAGACCAGTCGGTAACGTATTGGACTGTGACGCTCGCGGTCCAGGATCGAACCCCACGACTGACAACTGTTCGGTGGATTACGCATAATAGCGATTTTTATAATAATTGGGGGCTCCGCCAACCCCCACCCGGCTCAGCAGAACCTTACAACCACACATCACTAGTGGTTGATACATGTTTTGTATCACACACGGGCTGACTATTGGGATGAGGGTTCTGCTGAGCGTATATGTTTGTATTGTCCTTTATTAATTGTATATGCTCATTCATTGGATGTTTGTGCAGTCCTTCATTCATTGTATATATAATCTGCGCTCGCTAAAACACTCGATTAGGGGCTCGTCATTCATAATATATCTTGTGCCGTCCTTAATTAAGATTATATGTTCTGTGTATCCTCCAAACTTAGTAGAATGCGGTGGCAAGCTACAAGTTTAATGGGATTGTAAATATGTAAATACTGTATGTTGTGTTCCGTGTATGCCCGTTGAACTTTGGTAGTATGCGGTGGCAAGCTACGAGTTCTGGTTGTAAATATGTAAATACTATATGTTGTGCCGTCCTTGAAACATCCCGCCGAACTCGCTAAACACTCGATAGGGGTTTCATAGGGATAAATTTATTTTATTTTAAAGATTTATATATTATATAATGAACCATGAAAATATCAAAGACATTATTTCTGCTATTAAAAAACTAGAAGAAAACGGAATTAATATATCTGATGAACTAAATCCTGAAAAGATAATATCTGATTTTGAAACGTTAGAAGAACTTAAAAATGAAAATAAGTATGTTCTATCATCTCAATATAAGTTCATAAAGCTTATTCAGGCAGCTATGTTTCAGTCACTAGCTATGGTGAACGATGATCAAGTAAATGAATTTGTTCCTCTTTCTGTTGCAGTAGAAATAATCAGATCGGGATTATCCAACGAGTACGAAACGAAAAAAACAATCAGTACCCGCATAAGATACTTAAGAAAAATTATGTCAGCAGGTAACGAAGTTACAAATTACCAAAGCAACCCTGAGCAACATTATTCTGAAATATTATTTGTTTTTTATTTCTGAACTATTATTTTTATCAATAAAATCTGATTGATTGGCATAATTTTGATTACCAATCACCCTATCAATAATAAAAAATAAAATATTTCAGATTAATAATAAAACATTTCAGAATAATAATAAAATATTTTTTGTAGTATATTTTGGAAATCTGATTGATTGGCATAATTTTGAGTATCAATCACCCCATCAGAATTACAAAACTGATTGATTTGCATAAATTTGAGTACCAATCACCCCATCAGAATAAATAAATTGATTGATTGGCATAATTTTGAGTACCAATCACCCCATCAGAATTAATAAATTGATTGATTTATACGAATTTGAGTACCAATCATCCTATCAATAATAAAAAATAAAATATTTCAGAATGATAATAAAATATTTCAGAATAATAATAAAATATTTCAGAATAATAATAAAATATTTTTTGTAGTATTCTGAGGAAAACTGTTTGATTTACACGAATTTGAGTACCAATCGCCCCATCAGAATTAATAAATTGATTGATTTACACGAATTTGAGTACCAATCACCGCATCAGAATTAATAAATTAATTGATTTGTATAAAAAATAAAATATTTCTGAATAAGAACTTATTACAGAATAATAATATTTTTTTTGTAGTATTTTTTGCAAAGCTGATCAATTTGAGTACCACACTACAAATCAGAGACACAATCTGATCAATTTGAGTACCAAACTACCCATCCGAGACAAAAACTGATCGAATTCATAAAAATAAAATATTTCAGAATAATAATAAAATATTTCAGAATAAAAATATTTCAGAATAATAATAAAATATTTTAAAATAATAATAAAATATTTCTTTTCTGAATAAATTGTTTCAGATTATAATAATTATTTACAAAACTGATTGATTTGTATAATTTACCCTCAGAATCAACAATCTGATTAATTTACACGGTTTAAAGTACCAATAATCCTATCAGACACACAATCTGATTATTTTGTATACTTTTTGAGTACTAATCACCCTATCAGACACACAATCTGATTATTTTGCATAATTTTAAGTACCAATTATCAATAATTAAAAATATTTTATTTATTCTGAAATATTTTTATTTATTTTGAAATATTTTTTTTTAAGTTGATTGAGTTTAATACAGGAGTGTGCATAATTTAGAATCTGATCTCTGTTACAAATGATCGCGACAATATGTTCTCGACGGAGCTCATCTAACTGTTCTTGTGTTAATAAGAAATCCTCGTTTCCGTATTCATCAATAACTAAAATAACGTTAAATTGCTCTATGTCTGGAGGTTGTGAAAACGCTGTTCTGATGGCGTTTGCAAGCACTTCTTTGTCATGTATAAAAACCCTCACGTGCTGGTACATTATATAATATTTACCTGATTAATTTATGGATCTTTAAGATTTCACATACAGATTGATTACAAGCTCTTCTCCACGTAGGTCAATTAAGCGATTAAGGTGATCTGTGAGCTTAAAATTTATTCGTGTAAACATATTATTGTGACACCGCAGATACACAGGATTAGTTGGTTCTTGCACGATTAAACTTCCAGGGGATATTTGTGGTGTAAATGAATATAAAATATATCCCTGTTGAGCCTGATTTGATCTTCCGAGATCTATTTGATAGCAACCATCAATTATGTCACAAACCAGATTGACCACGATCGTGCTAGTTATATTAACGATTCTGGGGGATACATGCATGCCGCCGCCGTGTGGATCGTTATTATATCTAAGAACAGTTGGAGGTGGTGCTAGTTTTCTCCACGCATCGAGTATTTTAGGAAAAAATTCATTGATGATATCATTGACAGATTTTCTTAATCTATCTAATCAGGGAATTTAAACGTTGCAATGTCAGCTTCGGGTATTTTGTATTTGGTTGCGAAAAACCTTCTATAATCGCCCGATGATTCAAAAACCAGGTTTATGATTCTATTATGAAAATATTCAATAGTATCAGCTATATGATTTAAAATTTCTATTTGTTTAATAATTTCTTCACGCGTAGATGTCAAATCAGACAAATATTCATGAAAAAGGACACGTAAATTATTTAGTTGCTTTTTGTGGTCTGAATTTATGATATTAATGACATTATTGATATTTATATCGTAAAATGAATTATACAGATTATTAGCGTCGTCAGCGTTGTGTAAAAGCCAATAGTATTCACCAGTTCGCTCGACACAAAATTGATCCCGTTTATCCCAATCCCGTTTTTCTATGTTCCACCAAAAACTAGTATAATTCATTTTAATATTATGATGAAAACTTTTTGTTGAAGTAAAATCAGCCCGAGTTGGTTTTGGTGGTCCATGATATTCTGGCGCAATATCACGCCAACCTAGTACGGATCTTATCGTGGACTGATAAATATCAACGACGTAATCAGGAGACTGTATCTCAATCGTCGAGGATAGCGTCGGCTCATGAACGTTAATCGATATTTTTGCTTCTTTTCCTGTTATTGATTTTATTCAACGTTGAAATTCCTCATTGATCTCTTCAATCTCATAACTACCAGTGGGTATTCCAAGAACAATCTAGTCAGGAGTACCATCTGGTTTGTTCTTGTTAGCAAATGCAAGCGAATTATTTGCTCGTGTACCATTAAATGATTTTGATCTGATATTTGGCCAGCTGTAATATACCCGTAATTGAGCCAGTGCTATTTCCTTTACTGGAATTGCAGTAGGAAAGTTAATACTAAATTCAGGATTAGTTGAACTTACCGAGATCATCGTTATCTTTGGCGGAGTTGTATTAGTCACGATCTGCTGGAGTAATTCTGTCATTATTAGTACTTGTATCTTTAATACCGATACCTTCGTGATATATTTTAGTTATCATTGAAAACTCGAAATCAGATATAATTCCATCACTGAGACTCGCTGATAACAACGAAGATAACTTCGAGTATGCGACCGTCGCTGTGTGTAATTTTATTATGTAATCGGATAATTTTTCGTTCGTGCAGGTACATATTTTTTTGCAATGATATTGAGCACACCTGCAATAGTTGTTGCTGCTGAAAATACATATTGTTACGGCTACTGGTACCATCATTGTCACCGCTGATAATATAACACCTGTTCCAGCAACAACAACGGATACTGATTAAACAATCACATCAACGATAACTAATCGTCGTCGATATTTCTTTACTGTTACTGTATACTGTTCGACTCGATCTTTTAATGCTGCCTGCCATTCACGCGCTTGATTATACCTGTATTGTGCACCGTCCATATATTTTTATGCAGTAACCAATTGAGGTGTTTCAGCTACAAATTCCAAACACCACCAGTAAGATGTTGCGGTTAATTTCTTATCAGCTGCTTCCAGAATAAAAATTTCTTCGGTTCCACTATTTAATATAACAGATACAACCCCGGAAAACTTATCAGTTGAATGACGCCATGGATACGTTGTAAATATTTCAAATTTTGCAGCACTGAACACAGATAGCCTGTACACGCCAGTGACTGTTGCGGTATATTTGATAGTTTTATTTTGCTGCAACCAGGTTGCGAATAAAGATGATACATTGTATACGATGTTGGTAATATGCCCGGGAGTTATTCCGGCCGAAATTTTAATCAAATTGGTCTTATTAACGATCTCAGGAATCCCCGCTACGATGTCTTGCTGTGTTCGTTTAATCGTGTCGATGTTCGTCTTGATATGAACGAGTTTTAAGTCAACGGCGTGCGGATCACCCAAAAATTCCTCTGCGGTTTCATTAATTTTTCTAAAATTTCTGCGAAGATTTGTGAACGCGTTTACGTGAACGTCATACTCGGCCCGCAACGTGGATAGCTTACCATCTACGGTGTTGTAGTTGACGTCGACATACTTTTTTGTTGTTGCGTCTTCGTCGGATGTTGGATCTCTTAAAACTACTATCTTATTCCCGTGCATGCTTAGTTCACCCGTCATTGTGTCACCGGTATTTTTTACGCGATTAGCAACACTATTTGCAATTTCATCTCTGACGGTTGTAAACGATATACTTGAATCCCTGATATTCCAGCTGTCAGTAAACACAGGGATATTATCCGTAACTGCACCGAGTACTCGTCAAACTATATCATTCCATCTGATGTTGCTCGTTTTTAGTTTACCATATCGATCCTGAAAAATAACAACCTCATCTGGGTCAACTCCAGCAAGATTCATGATATCAGCGAGTTCATCTTTAGTCGCGTACTTTGACAGATCAACGTCGCCGGACTTTTTTTAACGCGTGAAGATCTTCATCCGTAAATAGCAACCATTATATTTTAAGATCTGTTTAAAACGAATCGGTTGCTTGTATAATCATGCACGACTTTATGTGGTGGTTTGGATAATTTTGATATAGCATTAAGTACATTAATTGCCTCACGGCCACATATTGGCGGATCTGTCATTGTTTGTGTGGGTAGCGTTGAATACCAAACTTGCGTGTGAAGTGGTGCGACATACTTGATAAATTCAATGGGGGGGAGCTAACCCGTATGAATCAAAATAAACGATTCCACGCGGATCAACCGCGTATGATACCCAATGAGTACCGGGTCCTGAATTCGAGTCGAGATTAATAATACCTGTTTCAACACTGTTTGGTTGTTTTGGTAATTGATCTCGCATAAAAACACCTCTGAAGTTTTTTATTTTTAATCGTTTAGCAGCATCAAGTAAATCAAAATTTGATGCTGGAGCATCTAACGTGGAAGCCTCAGACCTTTCCCCCAACGAGATCTCGGTAATCTTAGGCCGCGTCCCTTTTTATTGTATCCCTTTCCTATTGCTTTCTTTAGAGCTATTCCAGCAGCTGTTCCAACAGCACCTAATGCGGCTGCTTTTGCTACGGCTGGAGCAGCAGCAGCTATTAACGCTGAAATAGCCGCAAGAAGTGGAAATATACCACCTGTTTTAACCATGTCCTTGATGGTGCTCGGAGAAAGATGGAATTGAACTCCGGTTTTTGATTCTAGGGCTTTATTGAAATGTTTAATCTGATTATTTGTCAACGATAATTTGTTTGGACCACCACCAATCTGATCTCGTTTTAGTGATATTTTAGTTCCACATTTGTTGGCGTTTTTTGACTGAAGCTTTTTGACCTGACCGGGGTTCAGAGCAACATTAACATGACTATACGACATTTTTGTATAAATATATTTTTCTAAATAACATGATTAAAGATTTTCCACTGGTGCATCAACGACTCTCATTCGACCACTACCACCTTCAAGTAACATGGCTTTATCGCTGAATATGACCGCGATTGCTCTATAATCAGCACCACCTCCTGTATTTAACGCTGCTTTAAGATGTATATCAACGACAGAGTGTTTTGATAGATCAAGATGCTACAGCGAAAAATAATAAATCGGATACAAAATTCTGAAATCATGTTGTAATATTTGCAACCCAGTATCTACATTTTGATCACGTCCCATGAATGACATTAAACGATGATATACACGTCCTATACTATTTTGTTCATAATTTAGTTGCATATTCTCTGTTGGTTCTTGTTGTCTGTTTATCCGTAAGGAAATATCTGTGATACCTAGTTTATCAAATATCATATGAGAGTGAACTTGTGAGACTAATCGATCATGGCGCTGAAAAGCAATAAAAATATGTCGTGGTGCAGAAACACCTTGTTGTGATGCTATATGCCATGTAAACTGACCGTTAACGTCAGTCTGCATACTATCCGTGCTTGTTATTAACCATGACAACAAGGATTTACCACCAGTGTCCATGAAAGAAATCAATTTTTGCTCATCTGCGATCGTTGGAGTCATTACCGGCATCCACAGTGAAAGTTTCGATAATACTACTTTACCAACATCATCAAAAGGTCTCCACAGAGCATCGTTATCATCACTTTTTCTTACAAGAACAACCGTGTGTCTAGCTCCAAAAATAACCTTTCTAACATTTCTGCAAAATCCAGAAATATGTGATAGTGGAATTGTACATGAAAATCTTCTATTGGCTCCTAGCAACATATTTCTACGCGCTGCAAATCCCAGGTTGAAATTAGGATTAAAATTCATTACCACCGGACCCATATCAACATCTTGAGCAGCATTACTAGTTTTCTTTGGTGTTCCTATTATATATTGATCACTTTCAGGGTGATCAGAATTATCTTTCACAAACGTCATTGCGGGACCTGCTGATCTTGTATAATCATCAGAATATCTTGCTAATCCAATTATTGTTGTAGCAACGTCGACATTATTCTGAATTGATTCAATATTTTTTCCATCGATCATATATGTGGCGCTATTAAATAATGCCATGATCCCGTTGTTGACAAAACCAACTTTTCTGCATCTCCGTAATTAGTATTATCCGTTTTTACAATTGTACCTTCTACCTCAAGAAAAGCCTCAGCGGGTAAAAGTATCTACTTGTGTCATGAACTTGTAGTTCAATTCTTCCTCCACGTTGATCTGGTGTTCGTGCTTCATAAGAATAAAACTGATAATCACGCACAGACCCATCTTTAAGCACAGGTGCCTCCATATCAAATGCTGTGTCTGATATACGCTTGAACATTTTATCATAATTATTTTCGTCTAACACGAAGATTACCGGGTTCGGGAAGTTCCACTTCCTGATATCAAACTTGAAATAATATTCCCTTATTCACCGAGTCCTTGATCTGCTACGCCGCTAGTTTTTGATTTGCAGCCTGATTTATTATTCTACTGACATCTGCGGGCATCACTTCAGTACTCGGTAATTTTACTGGTGGCTATAATTTTCGTCGCAATAATCGTGCTAGTCTTTCTTTGATTACCAAGAAAGCCCTACCAGCAACATTAACAATTGCACCTGGAGCTTTTTCACGAACAACATCAATAGCCTTTATCGATAATTGTTTTGCAACAGGCGCTACTTTTGGGGCTAACCGTCTAAACAACCCCTGAACAACATCACCAAGCCCATCTCCGTAAATTGCTCTATAGGTTGGTAATCGCGAGTTTACTGCTCTGGCCGGTAAGGACTTACGATGATTATTATGTATGATCATCTTATTTAATTTGTTATTTATCTAACAACTAGTCACTGTAATCATCAACAAGTTCATCGATAAGTTCTCGGTAAACGCCGATATCCATGATACCACCTTGAAATAATCGCCGACAAATATCAGCTGCTTCATTAATTATTTCTGGTGAATTATTTCCGGCACGTTTTCCTCCTATGAGAACTTCTAACCGTGACACATCATTGAGGATATTATCAGGACAAACAAAATTATTTCCCACAGTATTCAGGGAAGAAAGACCACTTCCAGTAGCGTCGAAAGAATCATCGCCAGGATCTCTTTCTTTACCCAATGAACGTAATTTCTCCCGTTGTTTAGTTTCTATATCTCTGAATATTTCTTCTCTTTGTTTCCATTCTTCTTCTGTTTTTCGCTTCATTTCTTTTGCCATCTGCTTCCTTTTCTCTTTGGATGGTTTCAACATCATCTCTTTCTGCGGTGAAGAAGATTGTTCTTGTTCTATTTGTTGCAGAGTTGGAGGAAGTTGAGATGAAGGTTCCTGCTGGGGGAGTTGTAGTTCTTTTAGTTGTTCCAATTTCTCTCTATAAAGTCTTTTTACTTCTTCATTAATAATTTCATATTCTGGACCTCTAGCTTGTTTTTTGTTTCTATATACGCGATATATCCATCTAATAAGATTATCATCATTTACTTTTTCATGACGGGGTTTTAAAATGCCAGATTTATTAGGTATATTATGTAATATTATTTCAGGTAATTTTTCTCTTTTAATATTTCTAATATCTTCGACAAACCCTTTCCTAAATTTTGCAATCAATTCTACGTTTTCTTCTACTAGTTCGGGTTCAGGTGTATGTTCTTTCCTCACGTCGGCGACTTCAGTACGAAGTTTTTAAATACCTTCAAGTATTTCTTCACCAACAGGTGGAGGTTGAGCCGCAGCTATATCAGTTAGAAGATCTCGTAAAATCTTCTTTGTCTGTTTAGTTCTTCTTGCTATTTTTTCAGCTTGTGCTGCAGTTTGTTCTAATACTGGAAAAAAAACCTTTTTCCTCTTCTCATCTTCCTCCGCAATATCTCCCCATATAGTTTTTTCAACAACCGCTGAAGCTTTCTCATTAGCTGCAGTGACGGGTTTAAATAGTTTTTTAGTGTCCTCTTTGTACTCAACTTATGATTGTTGCTGCGCTTGCAAGTTTTCTCTAAATGAGTCTCTGACAGGAAGAAATTTTTTGATTGCTTCTAATCGTTCTCGAGCTATCCTTGCAGTATGAGATTCCGCATGTACCATTATTTTAATATAACAATTTTTTAATTAATATAGCAGCAGAGAGGGCGCGACCTCAATAAAGTGTTCACGTGGTAAAATAAACAATTCTACGAACAAAAAAAAAAAAGACAACGACGGTAAATTAACACCAATTTGAGAAATCATTTAGAAGATTTTATTTTTGCTTCAATTCGTGTCGACGCTTTTGGTTAAATCTGTCGACGCCTTTTTTTCTTTGCTCGTAGAATGGTTTATTTTTAGATTTTCGACGTTTTTCGATCTTGGTCTGTTCGCCCTCTCTGCTGCTAGACTGCTTCAACTTCCTCTATACACTGTGTCAGTAAGACACAGTGTACCGTAGATTCCAATAATTGTTACTTATTATCACACTGTATTAAATGCCTTTTCAGAGAGTTTGCCGACATTGTTTTATTGTGCATGACCTCGACATCACGAAAGAGTCATACTCAGAAATGCTGCAATAGTCAATTATAGAAACTGAAGTGCTTTTACATCGTCACTTTTCTATGGAAGATATTGTTTTAGAAATATATCTGAATATTATGAATCGAATATAATTCTTCTCAAGCGGATACATAATTTTCTATCAACATGCAAATCAAAGGCGACACAAGTATGATAAAAATAGGTTCTGTTTTAGATCGGCTGTCCAACCTCTCTGCTGCTAGTCTGAAGCGTACTTGTACCGCTCTGGCATGAAATACAAGACGTTTGTCCGGAGGATGGCTGATAAGTTCCCAAAACACAGGCCTGACAGAAGCCTAGGGGGTGGAGAGAAAAAAAAACCGCTGAGCAGAGGCCTATAAGTAGATATAATGACACGATTTGTTTCTTCAGATTGTGGATAAATTACCCGTATGCCCTTTCCCTCTTATGAAACCGATAAATGTTCATATCCAATGTATTGTGTACTTTCCTCTTGACCATGTATCTAAGTATGTGGGATTCCATACATGTATATGTATCTCTGACTTCATGAATGCTAATTTGTGCTATGAAACTTCTGTGACACACATTTGATAGGAAATGCTGCTTGAGTTGGTTGATCAATAAAGTACGTGTTGCTGTTTTAGCATTTATAGTGCTCCATCTTCTACTGTGCCTCTGTAATTCTCCTCTGTTTAATGTTTGTAGCTAGGAAGGGATAAGACTGCGAAAGGCGGAGCAATTCTGTACGCAATCTTACCTAGACTGAAGATCACTTTTGATATGCATGAAGGATGACTTGAGGGAATCTTTAAAGCATTTATTCTTGTGGCACGATAATGTCGAAAGGCTCTATTGCATGTCATGGGGAGAGGGGAATAATGTCAAGACTTGCGCGTGAGTTGGATTAAAGTGAGACAGGGCTACCTCTGGAGACAAGTCTGGATTATTGGATGGGCATCAGTTCCTACTGCATATAAGCCGATCGTATGCGCTGTCTGTGCATCTCTTGCGATCTGCCTTCATAGTTGTGGGAGAGGATATCTACTTGGAAATCTGATCCACCAGAATGAACTTTCCACAACGGGGTCAGATGTAGCTGTCCATTCCGGATCAACATCCATAGATAGTACCGTCTACTGCTACATCAGTGTTAGGAAATGCTGATGTTCTCCAAGTGAATGAATTAATTTAAATGTTGGTGAATGTATGACTGAGTGAATACACAGTGGAAGATCCTTTAATTTGAATTATGTCCATAATAACTTTATCCACAGGTGCCAAAACGTCCGAAATTAGAAGAAATATTGAATATGATAAAACGCGTAGAGATCGATTTGTTCTTGTAGCAACCATTACTCTCCTTGTAGTTATTATTATAGCAGCGACGACGATGATGAAATATATGTTTCAATTATAAAATAACCATGAAAGTGATAATGCCTCTGTTAATATCACCAACATTATCATTAACTATAAAATTGCACATTTATTTATTAACATCTTTATTTCTTTATTTAATTAGTTTTTATTTACTCTGTAATTATGCATTTAATTGAAAATTATTATTATTATTATTATTATTATTATTATTATTATTATTATTGCTGGTGGTTATTGTTTTCCTTGTTTTGGTTTTAACTTGAAGGATTGTTAAATACAGCATAATCATTGTTTTCTTGTTGTCGTGGCTGTGGTTCCAAAAATAATTATTGTGCTCACGGTGGTGATGGTTACAAGTGTATTAATTTACCTTAATTAATTGTTTTGAGTTGGGGTACTTCCATTTGGTAAAGAGCGCAGAACGTCATAATCTCCCCCATTCTCAAGCCAGCCTAGTGCACAGAATTATATCCGTCATCTATTCATCCGTGTAATATACTTATGTATCGTCTTAGACTGCTGTTGAGTTAAGGTTCACAAAACTGACAGTTTTCTTGTCTTTTAAATGGGGAAAATACTGCACACAGAGAATGACATTTAGCTGCCTTCCTTATGTTCCCATGGAATCAAATTAGGGTTAAATGTTTTAAATAATTTCTTCTCACCTTGGCCATATGCTCTTATAAGTGAATGATATGTAATATATGTAATGGATTTCATGATATCACATCTGTAAAACACTCTTTAGGGGCTGGTTGTAGTGCATACAATGGCTGCGTAGCTTTTAAAGTGAGGTAATATGATGTTCGGAAAGAGGTACTTTTCGACAGCTAACTAGCTGTCTCCCGGTACTAATTTCTTCCATCCGATACTCAAAAATGTACGCAAAGATAAATGAAACAATTTATTTTGGAAATAACACCTTTAAAGTGGCATACTTAATTTAGTAGCTGCAAGTTGGAGTTTTGTTGTTTTCATTATTCATTGTGTCCGTCTATATAAAAAAAACGCTGATGGTTGATTGGTATTGCTAAGTATGCGATAAATATCATAGCAATAAAATTACAATAATAATAAAACATGATATAGGTTGCATTTCCTAGTCAGATATGTAAAACAGGGAATTTAGCAAAAGCATAGAACCATTCTCTACCGCACCATCCGTGAGGCAAAAAGAATTAGAGGAAGGCAATGTGGTAAATGCTATTGAATAGGTTGGAACCCTGAGTACAGGAAGTCATTGTAAAAGAGGTTTCAGGTTTCAGTGAGCACTACAGATCAGATATTTAAAGTAAAATCAATTGCGAAAGGTATACGCAGGATCAAATAGAACCGTTCCATTTGTTTAGACGCAGTGTCTTATGAGGTTCTCCGGGCTACCATATGGAAATGTGTCTTTTCATCAGATATAATTTTACACAAATTTTGAAAATGTATTTTTAATAAATGGCTCAGATTTTAACAAAGTCTCACAGAAAATAAATGTTATATAATTTTACAAACTGTTGACTGATAACTGTTTCTGACAAATTGATAATCTCCTGTGGAAATATGAAATTAGCTGCATCAAAGGTAAAACTGGCACTCATGCTATATATGATACATGTTTTGGTCTACTACTTAGTGTACGTATATATAACACATATCCTTTCATAGTTACTTATAACGGCTTTATCAATGAAAGCATCATATAGTTAAAGCTCTGAATTATTCAGTTTACTAGCTAGACCATTGACAAAATTTACTGCAAATGTTTCTATACGTCTGCTACCAATCAACAATTTACATAAATAAAGTTTACATAATTTTTTCTCAGATACTTTTTCTAATATAGCTACCTTGACACTGTGTTGCCCCTGTTGTTGAAACGTAACCTTGTGGACAGGTAAAGCATTCAGTTCTTGCAGCGAAAGGTTGATATGTTCCGGATGGACAAAGTTGGCAAGACAAGATAGTTGTGCTGAAGATACTACCAGGAGTACATATATCTGAAAATGATGTAGCATGCTATTTAATGCGAGTCTGTTTTCTATAATAATTTCTTATCGACTATTTGAACAAAGAAGATTACTATCTGATGGAGTACATTTAAGAATGAGAATGGATCGAAAATAAGCAATGTAATACGTAAAGGAATTGATAATCTCTTTTCTTTACTTTTTCCACTTGCAATAAGTAACTCACCAGCGTATATAAAACACGAAAGAAATATTTGCTTGCAGTTTTACATTAATCATCCACGACAAAAATAATAATTAGTACAATGCCAATAATCGAAATAATGAATATCATTGTATCTGGAAAAGAATAATATTTCTATATCAAATTCATCAACAATATTTCTATATCAAAGTCATCAACAATATTTGCATCTATAGCATTTTCTCCAAACAATTTAACCAGAAAAAAAAATCTCTTCCACTAAATTCTTCCTTCTCTGCACTAATGGATGGATGTATTCCTGAAAATGTCTATGTTTCCTCCAAAATTGATTTTGTTGTAAAAGTTTGATGATGGAATAGATTCTCACATGGATAAGGATAATTGATCACTTATTCATTCAAATCTATAAAGAAATTCAAAACAAAAATTCTTCTACTGTTCTGTCTTTCTCATTTTATTTTCAAGTCAACCTCAGAAAGCTAGTACAAGTGAATAAAGAATGAAAAGCAAATTTTTAAGAAAATTACGTTTCTCCAAGAATACTTACCCGTTCAAATTAACGTTAAGTTATACGTCTGCTACCTCTTGAATTCATCCCAATTACAAGATGAAAAGTCATCTTTTTTATCTACTTATCATACAAAGGACAATAACTATTTTTTCTAAGCTGAGCGATATACCAACAAGGATGCTCACATGGCAGGATGGTTGGGACGGATTTTAAGTAATGTGATTGGGTCAATATTCTCGGAAAAATATAATTTACTTACAAATTTGCTTTCTCCTTCAAATATGTTTTCCGATCACATTAACGTTAGGAAAACAGGTAATAGTAGGAGGGAATGATGAGCATCCAACCTATACATCAGACATCCTTGTAGGGAATAATGGCTAGATTCCCCAAACAAACGATAACCTGTTTTACTAATCTGACAAGCAATACAGATACAGTCTATGGCTCTCCAAAATAAAAGGATTAAATTCATTCTCTTGCAAGGCTGTCTAGAAAAGAGCCAAGCATGAAGGTGGTCTTGGCAGTGGTTGAACACCTGCAACCAGTGAATGTTTGCCAGTATTTGGCTTGGCTGGAATCTTCATGGGCAGCTCCATTACTAGATCGAGTAAATCAGTAGCCCATAACATGCCCCCATTTAAGAGAGACTATCTGAATCTTATTGCTGTTCTGACCCCACAGCTTCTGGATTAGTTTTGGTACCAGGAATGTTGAAGGGTAGGCAAAAGCCCACAACCCCTTTTGATTGAGGGGACATGAAACGGGGCACAATATGCGCCAGCAAGTTCACCTGGAAGTGTTCATAAAATGATGGCCAAGCAGGATTAAGTCCACTACCACACTGAAAATTTGGAGCATTTGCAAGAACTCTCTTGCTGAAATCCAAGTTCTGTTGGAAACAGTCTCGATGAGTTCGATTTTCCATACCATGCGAATATGAGGAAGCTGTATGAGATTGAGGAAGGTGAGAAACTTCATACCCACATGTATAAATGCTGGGATGCTTGAAAATCAGACTTTTCCCATTTCAAGAAAAAACCTAACTGATTCAAAAGTGATAGAAAATTGTTTCTGTTCTAAAGGAGAAAAGAATTTACCATATATTTCTGAAGGTTGTCATCCCAGAATGTCTCTCACTGAAGAAGTCCACCAAAAGCCATGAATTTGGTAAAAGCCCATGAGCCAAAGAGAAGGACTTGAAACTGACAAAATGTGCCGCAGTAAGCAAAACAAATACATTTCTGTGATTCAGGATGGATAGGGGCATATAAATATACATATGTCAAATCAAGATCAATGGCATACTCACCCCTTCTGATGAAGACGTATCAATCTCGCCATTGCCATCTTGAATTTCAGTATTGGGGAGGCGACTCAGGTTTAAGATCGGCCTCAGCTTGCAGTTCACCCTCTAAATAATAAAGAGCCTGGATAATACACCATAGATTGCCGTTTTGCACAATCTCAACTGCCCATTTGTTGATGAACAACCTATCTCCTGCTGTAGAAAATCATCCCTCTCGATCTGATGGTATGTCCGCAAAAAGGAGAGAAGGGAAAGAGAAAGAGGATGGATAAATGAAATCTGAAGCCCATCTAAAATCACTAGGAGCACCCACTCCTGAGGAAATAGGGTGACCCAGTGAGACTGAAATTTCAAGAGTCAGGTGCATATCAGTAGACTGTCTGCAGGAAGTGGGGTTGGCAGGTCAACATCTTGCATTAGGAGGCTTAGTGGCAGGGAAACTTTCTTGCCTTCCATGTAAGGTTGCCTCCTATGCTGGTTAGGTAGTTGCTAATGGACATTAGGCTGGGACCTGAACTGAACGTTTGACTGCAAAGATTACTCCATGGCCCTCCAATCGTCCTTCCACTGTGGCAGGGGCTTACTGGACCTAAAAGCCTGAGCAGTTGTGATGGTTAGTTGGAGGAGCAGTTCCTGAGCTGCCTGCCCCAATGTCTTTAATGTAGCCCCCTAGAGTAAAGATGAACCAAACAGGATCATCCATAATGCTATGTATGATGTGGCTTAAGCAATGTAGTGTGCAAACATGTGTCACATTGTATAAGGTCGAGATTTGCATCAGCAGCAGTGCATTGGCCAGGGAATGGTGACTGCCCTTTTAATAAACCGAGCAAGACAATTAGTCAATGGTTTGTTCACCCATTTATGATGAAGTAACTGTTACTTATGATTGTATATGTCACAGTTTAGCTTGGGGGGGGGGGGGGGACCAGCAGCATCCCCAGAATAGCCCATAAGAGGAGCTAACTTATGATAAATACTTACAATATCAACTTTATCTTTGCAAGACTTATTTCTTTTGTTTCTCCCTGTGGCTATTTATTTTTTGTAGAACTACAGTCAAAACCTCTTCCGGCCACATAGTGCACATGCTCCGGGAAAAGATGACATATATTTTGTGCATACTAAATAAGACTCATGTGTATCTTCATTTGCCTTAAATTTCTTGCATTGTTTGCACCAGGTCAACATTTTATACTCACACGACACAAGAAGAGAGAAAAGAAGCATAAATTAGCAATTCAGCATGTTACGAAGTTGTTAATACAACACCTGTTATTAATGGAGTGAGCAAAAATAGTGTCATGCTAAACCGAGAAGAAGCGTTCACAATACAGCATATTGTACACATGGCCAAAATTAGACAAAGTTTATATAAAGTGTCAAATTCACCTACACTATGGAAACCATGTTGAAACAATGTGTACAACCTGCAGAAGAGTGATTCATAAACACAATAAATTAAAATTCTGAGGTGGATGGCTAAAACTCTTCACATATTGGCGTGGATTGTCGCGTTGGTATCCATACAAAGTTGACCATATGGAACCGAAGCTAACAATTATAGATACCTGGTGTTTGGCAAGAGGAGGTAATAGGCAAGAGTTGTCAATCTTTGCCTATATAAGATAGACAAAAAAGACAAATTTTCATATTTGTAGTAGGGCTGGATTCAAGAAGTAGGAGGCTTATATTCTAAAGTTAATATGATCGGGGAAAGTATTTGAAGAAGAAACTATTTCTGCAAGCCACGATAAATGGATTACACCAGATTTATTGAAGACATAAAAAACTTGCACATATTGACATGAAAATAGCTTAGGCAATATCTTCCTTTCCTTCCTCACTGATCTTTTGTGGTCATTCTTATTGCCAACTTACTATAGCATACAGTGGAACCGGTGAAGTAGGTGGTTTTATTTGATGCACAGTTCAAGCAAGTCTGTTGACCTGAAATAGGCTGATACTGACCAAGTGGACAATCTGCACAAATTGCTGTATTTGTATTTCCTGTGTGGTATTTGCCTGGTAAACATGGTACTAAAAGAAAAAAAAAGCCATAATTACAAAAATGTCTATCGAGTTTTCCAAGTGACAAATACGACTGAAGATTTTATTTTATATCGTTTAGAATTGCACCAATTACATTCAATTATGTTTAATTATACAAATTACATTGACAATTTTAGTCCTTAATAACTACATGAGGAAACAGCTATATTGATATTCACATGCTACTTTTTTAGTCTGCTTATGTTACTTTACTTCCTAGTAGATTTATTAAATGTTGTAAAATATTCCAAACACTATGTGCTTAGATCATTAAATAACAACACAGTCTTTTCATTTTGGAAAAGTTCTATCCAGATCGTATCAAGCTAATAAATGCTATAATATTATTTATTTATTATATTATATTATATATATATATATATATATATATATATATATATATATATATATATTATTATATAATATATTATTATTACTATATTCTATGACCTGTGTTTTGATTGGTTATCTCACCAAAATTATTTTTTGCTAAAACATTATATTGCTGTCTCATGCTCAAGTGAGGATGATATTAGATTTGAAAGCTGTCCAAATCTCTGATGTCACTTCTCCCTATGAAGACATAGATGTGAGTGATGTCAGAGACTCAGACTTTCAGATCCCTCTTCAACAGTCCTTAACCATACATTATGCATTATTTATAAGTGACAAAATGTTTCTTTTCAAATTATCTGTACGTTTGTCCGTGCACTTGGTCTTGTTTCAGTTTCTCCTTTTATCTGTTTTTACCCATGTTTCAAATAAATATGATGGCATTGAAGCTATCAGAGAAATAAATAATTTCGCGAAGTTTTGATGCTTATCTTAATTTTCTTCTCTGATTACATTAATACATTCCAATTATTCTGATTCCTATCAGCATCATAATGAAGGAGCTAAACAAAAGACTACTTTTGATTAACAATAACTTATTTAATTTAGTTGGTATACATTTGAAACTTCATTGATTATCGTAATAATATTAAAGCAGAAAAGTTCAAAATGTTAAAAATCATCTAATAACAATTTTAACTTCTTTCGGTTCCTGCAAATATTTACCAGCTCTGAATTATTATTCATCTTCGTGGTATTATTATTCATAGTATTATTAATATTATTTTATTATCAACATAATTCCTCTACAGCTTTTGAAAATACATTTAAAATCTTTCTAGTTACCTAGACAATACAAATCAGAAGGTGCACCCATTAACAGAGTAATCCTTCCAGATCCACACAAATTGCAAGACGTTGAATTGCTTTGATCCTGGTAGAATCCTATTTCGCATTGCCTGCATACGTTATTTGCGACATCCAAGTAGGATCCGGCATTACATACAGTAACTAAAGTAAATAAAACAATAGAGCAAGGTACAGACAGTGCCCATATCTAATCACGATTGATGCATGTATGCATGTATAGTATTTCCAATCAAGAACCTTTTACTTCATCAAAGCTAGCTATAACATGAACAAAGTTCTAAAATCATACATGAATCATTACATAGCTAGGAGTGCCTAAAGATAAAATAGGCATATACACGAGTTACTCAATTTAAGCAAGAGGAACAAAAATTACAAAGCAAGATATTTATATAATTTTGACAACAAATGGTGCTTGTAATCTAAACTTAAAATTTATCCTAATATAGTTCATTACCTTGGAAACAGTCAGAACTCGAAGCTGATCCTATTTTATTTGTGGTTTGACCTATTGGGCATGAAGTGCATGTGCCCTGGCCTGTTTGACTTTTATATGTGCCAATCGGACATGGGATGCAGAAAGACTGTCCTGCATAATTCTGATACTGTCCGACCGCACAAGGCAGACAAATATTGATCCAGGATTGGACTGGTAGAAACCAGCAGGACACTGGGTACAACTTATCTGCCCTTGTGATGCAGAGAATGTTCCGATACTGCACGAAATACAAGACGTGGCATTGGCGATGGGTTGGTATGTACCCACAGCACAGGTCTGACAGACAGATCCTCCAGGTGGAAGATATGAACCTGCAGGGCATCCTGTTGCTGTTGATATGATGATCAAACAATGGGATTATAAATTATCAATGTTATCAGAATAGATGAACAATTTTGTATATTTACCAAAGTTCATCAAACATAATTCACTAACTAAATGAAAACTGGATCTTGTAGTTAATTTCACAGACACACACATTATTTATATATTGAAAGACAAAGACTGCATGTAGTTCTTGCTTCAACTGATTTCGTATTTGCATTCTGAAAGAAAACTTTTGGATTTATTTCTTATTCTTTTTGCATATGTATCTTCCTTAGCTATAAAAGCAGCAAAGGAAAGTTTAGCGACGGCAGAAGTATTGTAGACATTGTTCTTTATTGTACTGACTACTCTTTCTCCACTTCACATTCAGTTGCTTTTTTGCCATCCATATAGCTTTCCAATTTAGGCTGCCATTGAATTTGTTTTTGTCCAGTTATAAAATCATTCATTAGTACTC
Source organism: Sinohyriopsis cumingii (assembly GCA_028554795.2). Lineage (NCBI taxonomy): Eukaryota > Metazoa > Mollusca > Bivalvia > Unionida > Unionidae > Sinohyriopsis > Sinohyriopsis cumingii. The sequence continues at coordinate 43,321,264 of CM068826.1, read as the reverse complement.
AAAAAAAGATAAATGGAACTATTTGTATTTCTGTTTTCCACAAATAATTAAAATATATTCTATTATGTGCAATGTTATGAACACTATTTCTATAAACAAATCTGATTTTGTGGTTCCGTTTCATAAAGATGTCCAGTTATGTTGCAGATCAGCTATAGTAGCATCATAAGTCTAATAACGAAATATAACGTTAGTAGGCCAACAAGTAAAACTTTGTTGAACTCAGCTGGCTATGACAAAAGATCCTATTATTTTTTTCCTCGCATTTGGTACCTTTTAGCCATATTTTATGGTAAATAAAAAACATTTGTGAGAACTGAAATGCCTTTATTCTATAGTCATCTCTGTCACATTTGCTTAAATTCTGTCGAGCTGGTATGTTGTTCATTTTCGAAAGCAGTGGTTTAAAGGTTTATCTATGTTGGAAAGTGCAGTGTTAATGGAAAGGGAATGTGCAAAATCTTTTTTTAATATAAAATTTAAATGTTCTATTGTTTTCCATTTAATTTGGCCACTGAATTATTACATCTGCCACAACAAAAATTTAAAGTTTATATAAATAAAAGCAACAGGAACACATATATCATAATGATGAAATGATCGTTATAAACTATTTTGACAGTAAATAGATTTGAGAAAACAAAAAGAAAAAGATGAAAAACGAAGCTTCAATAGTTTGACACCAGAAATATGGACAAATCCAAACAAAATAAACTTAATTCTGAAGAAAAAAATTATCACAGAGCACAACTTTTAAATGATAGCATAGAACACAGAGCCTGTTTATATAATATAAAATATATATACATGTTCCATAAAAAGACATAAAAATTACTTTGAGCTGTGGATAAACATTCCATGATTTAAAATATTAAGGGACTGCAAGATTTGAAAATCGGAATCAGCAATGCCCAATATCGGTTACAATTGAAGATATAAAATAGCGGGAAAATAATGTATTTCATGCAATTGATGCTGCAGAGTACTCACAAATACATTGCGTTTGAGACACAGATGCAACTTGATTGGTTGAGGTTCCAGTGGGGCAAGATAAACAGAACGATTGCTCATTATTTGGCTGGTAGGTGCCCAGTGGACAGGATTGGCAGCCCCCACTTGAGTCTCGATAAAAGCCAGAAGCACACACAGCTGGAATGCGAAAATTTGCAACATTTCAAAATAATTCAGTCACCAATTTTGAAATCAAGGATTTAACTCCCTTATGTGTTCACCTCCTATTTCCTTTAGCACATTATCTGGAGAAAATACATATTAAAGAAAGGTTAGTTTCATTTCAGATATCTTTGTCTACTTCTAAGGTATGAAAATGCACAAAATTATATTTTCAATTCATATTTCAAAGGTAAGTAAATATATTTTTAAAATTCAGTTTTTGATCACATTTGACTTTCAAGTGTTAATGCAGAAGAAACATGCCCAGCGGGTTACGTACAAGCAATAGATATGTACAATGCGAGGAATTACTATTGTACTAGCAAATAATAATAAATATTCAGTTAAGAGGATATCATATTCATTCATTCACATATGATTTGTATTATAACACAAATAAATCATGCATTTAGCAGAGGCATTATATTAAATGTAATCATGTACATATTTAAGAAGCAATAGATTACACAAAAATTCACTGATCGTTTCCTCATGTTGTTTTATGCGATTAATTGCTTCATTCTGATGGGGCACTGCATAACCAGGAGAATGTCCCTAACTTTGTGAATGAAATATGTAATAATGGTTGAAAATAAGTACATTAGTGCGTAATCTACGTACATACCGACACACTGTATAGAAGAAGTGGAACCTGTCTGAAATATATGCCCAGTGTCCCAACACTTACTAGACTGTTCTAAATTACAATGATTGCCTTTTGTTATTATTTAAATAAAGGTGAATAAAGACTTCATAATTTATAATAAGTTTACCTGGAAGACCAGGCTGTACTATAATATACAGTACTTAGACAGTGGAAATCATGCCACGCGCCACTTCAATCCTTGTTTATTCCCAAACAGATCAGACGCATATTTTGCTTTATTCATTTTTTTGACCAAATCACATTGTTGCAGATAACACTTCAGATAGTTGTTAATAGCTGTTTCATTTACATTGATCCACGTGCTCACGAGTTACTCTTTTTCAATGATATAAGCAATGCTACAAACTGAGGTAATCTTTATGAAAAGGTACATACATTCGATTGTGCTAGGCATAACCAGGATAAACATTACATGCTCATTAAAGAATGGCAATAATAAAGGCTAAAATTCTGAATATAGATCAACTAAGATCATCATCAATCTATTTTACTTTTGTGTTTTGCCTGAACGAAATCATAATTTTCCACATAATGGAAAGCTGGATACTTTGGCATCTCCTTTGTTTATAACTGGCGGATTTGTCTTTTTTCTTTGACAGCAATACAGGCCAGTAAATCATTAAACTTTGAACTGGCTTGGGTTAAGGGGAAATTTTGACTGGCAACAATACAAGTATGATTTATAATTGCCTTTCATTCCATAATATTAGCAAAATTGCCGTAGTTTTGTAAAATTGTGGGGTAAGGTTGCTTACATCAAAGCAAACTTCACTCAGTTTTTATAATATTAACCTAATTTTCTAAGCATTATTTCTGAAACTTCATTATTGTATTTTGTATTTATCATTAAAGTTTAGTGCAGTGGTGCTCTTGATTAAAAACCATGGGATGTACTTCATTCTGCAGAATGTATTTCATTCAGCACTTTCAAACCTACAGTGTACATGAGGTGAATTCATTATGTATATATGCTCATTTGTCTCATTGCAAGCATTTAATCAAACTCTATTGTTTTTCATTGTTGTTATACTGGGATAACATTTTAATAAGTTAGGTATTTGAAATTTCAAGGCAAAATAAAAATGCACAAACAAACAATAATTGAGTCAAAACAAAGAGGTAGTGTTAGAGCAACCAGCGCAGGCTCAATTCTTGTCATCGTCTGATCAAATTATACACAATTCTGAATTAGGTAAAAACAATAAGAAAACAGACAATAAAATAAATTTCTTGATTTCTTAAACAAATTTATACCATTTTCATGTAATAATCATACATGCCAACCCCGAGAGAGTTATACGCCAAAGTTTTGCTAAGGTAAGTTTGCCAAAATAAATGTAGTTAGAACTTACCGCGTGCATCTTGTAATGTCATCTCAGACTTTTAGGTCAGCTTAAAAGCGGGTCATGCACTCTTTAGTGTTTATACCTATTCAGTTTGGGGAGGTCAGCTTATATGCGAGTATATACAGTAAATAAAATGTATTCAGGTAAAGTTGGTTTATTTTAGTCCTTAGCTATTTCAGAATAATGAGTTCTGTTCACGCAGTGCTGTATGAGGTAAGTGCTTGCTCAAGTTCTCTGGCTGTGGATTTTCAAGCACAACCAGGGTACTTGTATAGAGTAACTATACTTGTTTTATCACAATACAATAGATTTCGTCAGCAAGTGGCTCGCTTTACGCGGTGGCAATCTTCAGTTGTTTTTTTTAATGGGGAGTTGTAGAACTCTGTTGGGTTTTGTGCATCCTGTATACTGCTGTTCAGGTGACATTGGCTCGGACAATGACACTGGTTAATTCACAGTGAGAGACTTAAAATTTCGGACCAACTGGTCAGCAGGAAATAAGGAGGCTCTTGAGGGATAGGAGGGGTGGGCCATGTGTGGTGGAACATTGATAAATCGAAGAGTTGTATTACTTGAAATACATTGTCAGCTGGACACTACAGGCTACATTATTCTATTTTTGAATCATTATTATATCAATATCATTCAGTATTACTATATGAATGCAATCCAATCCCAACCCAGCTTTACTTCGGTTACAAGGACATTCAAAATGTAGATTGGAAAATTCTCTAATACAAATTAATGAAAATAATCAGCAGCAGCACCCACAGCACCATATTGTAGTAATTATGCAAGCAAACCAATTAGCTTCTAGATATTTCAGAATAAATTAGAAGTATCTTGATTTTATTAACTGCTATGGTATGTATTCAAAATTATTTTCTACCCACCAACACACTGTGCTTGAGATGATGATGCAGTTTGGTTGGTTGTGGTCCCACTGGGACATGCAATACATGAGGACTGCTCCGTATTTGGCTGATAGGTACCAACTGGACAAGATTGGCAACTGCCATTTGTGATCCGGAAGAAACCTGAACTACATATAGCTGCATGGAGAAAACGTGTAAGATTTTACTACTTAATTTTTGCATTTGTGAATTTTGAAATCATTTCTTCCAAATAATGCGTGTTTGTATATTGTTATCCAAACAAATATTCGCCTGAAGAAAATCATTAAATTTAATGTAGATTTTTAGAGGCAACATATTATGCAGATTAATGACTATAACAGAGCATTTAATATTCATCAATCATTTCATCCTTCGATTTTTAGAATAATTGTTTCACAAGTCGAATTTTACTGGAAAATCAAAACAATTTCTCAAGATTTAATGAATACAAATTTTTAAATGTTTGATAATAAGAATATAACATTGCAGGTCAAGGTATATGAATTCATTACCAACACACTGTGCAGAGGAAGTGGAACCAATCTTAAGTGTTATTGCACCAGTCTGGCATGAAATACAAGAAGTCTGTCCTGAGGATGGCTGGTATGTTCCTATAGCACAGGCCTCACAATTTCCTACGCTGTTGATGTAAAACCCCGCTGTGCAAATGGCTATTAATAGATAAAATGAAAAGATTTTGCCAGATTTCAGATAAAATATATTTGTGATACATACATATATATATATATATATATATATATATATATATATATATATATATATATATATATATATATATATATATATATATATATATATATATATATATATATATATATATATATATATATATATATATATATATATATATATATATATATATATATATATACATACACTTTTAAAAATATTTGCATTCATGGCCAGCTTCTCTGTGCGATTCTACATTCTAAAGGCCATGAATTGCACTCACCAAAACACTATGAAATGGAAGCTGACACCTGGCTAAATAATCAAATAAGGGAGAAATTTGTCAATGAATTTGAGTACAAATAATAATTATATTTGCAATCATACAAACTTTCAGAGTTTTCTGAACTGAAACGTGAAAATAAGTATAGAAAGGGTATGAAGTAATGATGAAAGAAAATGAAAGAAAGCATACTGAGAAAGAAAAGACAAAAAAGGAAGAAAGCATTTTCAAGTTAGAAACATAAAAAGATGACATATGCAAATAAAAGAAAATAACATGATTGTAGAGATTCAGTTAGGCTGCGTCATATGTAAGTAGTTCTGAGACTTCTAATATGGCAAATATTTTTATACAAATTCAGTCAGTAGCTTGTTTGATGACATCCAGTTATTAATGAAGAATCTATGACCAATTCAAGAATGTGAAACAAAAAAGATAAATAATGCTTTAAAGGATAATGCGCTAATGGTTAACATAAGACACCATGTTATAATGGTTGTTAACCATTTGCTTCCCGTATAAAAATCAAACCCTCTTACCTGTGTGTCCCATACGACGTTCACAACATCATACCCTTACTCCCCATAAAAATCACATAAACCATAAAGCAACGTCATCTTCAAAAAAAATTATTCTCGCATTCCTGAAATAGCCTTAAAATAACCTAATCATCTCCACTAAAAGTCTGCATATGTTATTAATGCCGGATTACCGTAAGTTATTATTTGTCATTATGTCATGTTTTTATCACTGCAACTTTTGCTTTGAAACTTTAAACATTAATATGTAAATACCAACATCAGCATACATGGTGACATTATTTTTGAAAATATTTAACTAAAACGTTTCAATGCCGTTTTCGCGTTATATTCTTCGTAATATCAGTTAGAAGTCACAAGTGAACCTGACAAGAAGCAGAAACATAATAATGGTGGACATCGCATTATCTAGGCAGTACCTGTTCATTACACAGACTGTAATTATAATTCATTTGGCATATACATTAAGGAATATATAAAATTCATAAGAAACATGATATAAACATTCTATGATTAAATATTTAGCTATTTAAAAAAATAGTAGTCCGAAATATATTACACAATGCGATGTTGTATAAATAAATGTGGTATATAAGGTCAAGGTTATTATTTTATATCACTCATTTTGTAATGATAATAATAATGATGAGGACTTTGTATAGCGTCTAATCTTTAGAAGCTCTAAGCGCTTTACAACATTAGACAACACTTATAAGATAAAAAAAACATATATAATGATATGATTACAAAAACAAACACCATGAAATTAGAAAACAAAAATCATGCTGAGAATATTTAAGGTAGGAAACATTATTAGGTCTTTAAGTTTGTTCTTGCAGTCGAAATAAGTGAGTTTTGAGAGCACTCTTGAATGGGATCACTGTGTCTTTTTGTCTAAGTTCAGTGGGCAATTCATTCCACGTTACTGGGCCCTGGTCTGTAAAAGAACGCTGTCCATATGACTTTGTTTTCATAGTGGGAATAGTGAGTATACGATTGTCAGAAGAGGAGCGTAAGTATCTTGCTGGTGTGTACACATGGGTGAGGTCAGATAGGTATGTTGGACTGGAGTCTGTCAGTGAAACGTAGCAGACAGAACAAATTTTGTGTTTGATTCTGGATCGAATGGATAGCCAGGAAGGTGTGCTCTGATCGTGGTACTCTAAATATGATCTGAGCAGCTGTGTTTTGAACTTTTTGAAGTTTCTGGAGTAGATATTGAGATGATCCAGACAGAATTGAGTTACAATAGTCCAGTCTTGAAAGTACTAATGAACACACAAGTGTTTTAGTGGCATCAACTGAAAGATATTTGCAAATGGAGCTGATGCGTCTCAGTTCAAGATATGCAGCCTTGGATATGTTCACGACATGTGTGTGTAATGTGAGAGTACTGTCCAGAGTAACACCTAGGTTTCGTACTGATTGTGTGAAATTAATGTTGGTGTTGCTGATATTTATTGTTTGATGTAAAGAATGTGAATGAGAAAGTCTTTGTGTTGTGATCAGAATGGCCTTAGTTTTATCATCATTCATCTGCAGTTTGTTACATGTCATCCATGATTTCACATCAGAAATGCACTTCTCTACACCTTGGATGGTAGCATCAACTTCAGTTGGGTGGCTAGATTTGTATATCTGGGTGTCATCAGCGTACAATTGGTGAGGCACTGCATGATGATCTATAACACTTGAGAGCGACTGAGTGTATAGAATGGAGAGAACAGGTCCATGAACAGACCCCTGTGGAACACCACAACATAGATCAACTGGGCTGGAGTGTATTCCATTTGCAGATACAATTTGTGTCCTGTTGACCAAGTAGGACTTGAACCACAGTAAAGCTGGATCATGAATGCCAAATACATCATGGTCTATTGCGTCAAATGCTGCAGACAAATCAAGGAGGGTGAGGACTGTAATCTTTCCACAATCCAACGCAGAGAGAATATCATTAACTACTTTTAGAAGAGTAGTTTCAGTACTGTGGCAAGGACGATATGCAGATTGTACATTGCTAATAAGACTGTTTGAATTCAGATGAGATACAAGCTGGGATATAATAACCTTTACGAAGATTTTTGTTATGAATGTGAGATTAGAAACTGAGCGGTAGTTCTTTAAATCGTTATGGTCTAGTGTTGGTTTCTTCAACAAAGGTTTTACAATGGCAGTTTTGAAAAATGATGGGAAATCCCCGGATCTGAGAGAGGTATTAATAACATCAGTTAGTGAAGGCAATACTGGATCTAAGCACTCAAGCAGCAGTGATGTTGGAATCGGATCACGTTCACATGACTTTGGTGCACTCTTCATCAGGATTGTACATACGAAATCCATAGAGACAGGTTCAAATGCTGCTAATGGTTGCCGCTCAAATTCTGTATCCCAACTGTATGGTGACGACGAGTCAATTGAATCTGTGGTGTCAAGCTTATCTCTAATGGTTTGTACTTTGTCACGGAAGAAATTTGCAAACATGTCCGGATGTTCGACTGGAAAGAAGGTAGTTGGAAGTGGTGTAGATTTGTTTCTTGACATTAGCTTGTTAGTAATCTCGAAGAGCTCTTTGCAGGTGGAACTTTCCATGATCTTATTAGTGTAGTGGGTTGATTTCACAGCATGGACTATATTTGCTACATTCTTCTTAGCGGCTTCATCGATTTCCTTATAAATAGTCAGTCTGGTGGAAAGCCACAACCTCTCAGCTTTACGGGATGGTCTCTTTTAGCAGTGCGAAGCTGGTCCCTAAAACTGCTATACCATGGAGAAAACTTCTGAACTGATACTCAGCACTTGGTAGCTGGGGCATGTTTATCGAGCAATGAACGCAGGCAGTTATCGAGTTGTTCTGCTGTAGGAGATAAGCAAGCTGTTAGGTTTGCTTGGATGTCATGCATTAGTTTGGTTCTATTTATAATATGGAGGTTTCTCTTAGTAGCAGATAAAGGTGGAGGGTTAGGGACTGATACGTCAAGATGGCATATAATGCAGAGGTGATCTGATGCAAGGTCATGGGATAACAGGGAGGACAGTAGAATGTTATCATCAGGTCTATGAAGATTCCAGTCTATAATGTGACCATGTTTATGGGTGGGTTGGTTAACTGACTGTTTGAGGTTGAAAACATTAATAGAATCTAGGAGTTTTGATGTGTTTGGGTTTCCGGGACAGTCAAAGTGAATGTTGAAATCTCCAAGAATAATTAGGTTGCCACCTATCGAATTTCCATACTCCAGGAGATTCGGAAAAGAGAGTCAGCTTGTTTTTTCTACTAGGAGGAGGGCGGTATAGGCAGAAAAAATGGACTTACCTTTGCTCCAGTGTGAGTGTGGTTTGGACTGGTTCAAACGATGTGTGGTCGAAATTGAATGTTGTGGTGTACTGATAATAACATAACATAGCCAAGAAAATCATATCTAACAAATAGAAAATAATATTACCAGTAAATACTAATTATTACAACCTATAATTATCAGTAACAATTTTTTAACATAATTCAAACGTGAGTGGTCATATTAAGAAAAGCCCTGTCTCTAAAAATAAATGCACCCGCACGGCATGCGTGGCGCCATTTTATTCTTGGTGATTCAGTTGGATATAGGACTCTATTTCATGCAAGAATGGACTTTAATGATTCATTTCATCGTCGAATCGTACTGTTATGCCGGAAATAATGAAATTAAGCATAAAAGTATTGATGTTATTATATCTTTGGAGCTTGAAATTAGTCGTACTTTACGTGTGACTAATATTCTAGGTGTTTCAAGCGCAATTCAATGGCCTTCACAGAAACATATTTTATAAAGTTATTCATTCACTTGGCCTGCTTTGCATACATGGCCTTATTCAAGGTTATTAAACATGTTTCATAATGAGTTCTTGTTATTTGTCATTAGTGATGTGGTTAAGGATATGTAAATCTATCCGGTAAGGCCTAAACCTGTGAGGGGAAAAAAATCTTACCTAATCATGTTTCATTTCACTGAAGAGCTGATCTCAACTATAAATACGAATTATTTGGCAAATCACTTGTTATCAGACTTCATGTTGAGGAACAAAACAAACAAACATGAGAATAAGAAATAAATATCTACAGTTGTATTGGAGCACATCACAGCTACTTCTCTACCATCATCATGCTTTGATGAAACAGGCTGTGACATTCTATGTAGCATAGATGGACGTTGCAAATGACACAGCCAAATTTAGTTTCTTTTCGTCTTTTTTCTCCATGCTTGGTATGGTATTTACAGGTGGATTTTTTCCTTTTAAGTTTCTGCAGTCTGTGTGTCTCAATATTGGCCTGTGTCACTTGGGCTTCATATTTTCGATGCATGGCAACCTTCCTGCGCAACCTTCCTGCATCTGAAACTTCCTATGAGCTGCTTTGCCAAATTAATTTGAAAATCTAACTGTCTGAATCGTTTTCTTCTTTCCTGACTCTGAGGATGACTCTCCACCATTGTTATAAAACCATTGATTATACATATATTTATAATTAAATGAAATATATATCGCCACCATTTCTTTGATGATTGTCCAACTGGATATTTGGCCCTGAGTTGGTCACATATATCAACCCCTCAGTAGTACTGTTGGTACTTTGTGATGGCCTTTGGACAGTTAACCAGTCGCACTGTCCCATCTTTCTGTTTCCTGTTAGCAACATCAATGATGGTTGGGTCTGCTGCTGTGGATAGGACTGTCACTGGTTTCTTGTCCTTCCACAGTGTGGCTGTCATGTTTCCATTATGTCTGATTAAATGGTCTCCTTGCTCCATATATGGTGGATATTTAAATTCCTCTGGAAAGCCTTTATGGTTTTTCCTCATGGTGCCACATGCATATATACCATGCCTCAATAAACTTCGTACCAGTCAAATGGATGTAAAAAAGTTATCAAAATATATACGATAACAGTTTCCTCTCAAAGGCATAGTAATTTGGTTTGGATTTGGATTTTTTTTAACGTAGCTTTAACAATTTTTCAGTCATATCGCTACGATGTCTGCAGTGTGACAGTTTATAGTGATGTCTAGCACTGGGGCATCATGCCGCAGACATGTAGCATGGTGTCCCACCCAGTCACATTATCCTGACACCAGGCCGACAAGACCTAACAGTCTTAATGCTGAGCGCCAAGCGAGGTAGCTGTTAGTACCATTTTTGTAAGTCTTAGGTATGACTGCCGGGGATCGAACCCACGACCTCCCGCATCCGAGGCTTACGCTCTAACCACTAGGCCACCGGAGCGGTCAAAGGCATAGTAAGGTTTTGCACAACTTGATAGCCAAGACCCTTCATGGTCTCATTCACTTCAACTGTATCTTCCTTCCCCTGAAGGTACTGGAGGAGTCTTTCAAACCTCTTGTATGGCATTACATTTGTGATTCCTTCATTGGATAGAAAATTGTCATTTGACGAATAAAAACTACAGTCAGGAGATTGGATTATCCCCATGAAGATGAACATGTCAATAAGGCAGACTTCTTAGGCACACTGGTCTCTGTCCAGTTTGCAGCACTGATTTCATAATCCACATGTTGTTCAGCTGCAAATTTATTTGTTACACTAACAATCTTTTCAAAAAGTCCAACTGTAAAATATAATTGGAAATAGTCTAGTTCTGGTGCCGTTTCCTGCAAATTATGTGATGGTCCTGACTGGTGAGTAAACGGACTTCTGTCAATATCTTGCATGTCTGCAAACCAATTTAGCTGATCATCATCAGCGTCGCTCGAGTATGATGACATTGGAATGTTGATATCTGATGACAGAATTTGTGATCCTTTGTCATTAAAGGCATCATTATTTATAATATATGGTATTTCGTTGGAACTGAATCCAGAAAAATCATTTTCACTTCCAAACAAAATCACTGTAATCAACAAACAAGGACGACATCACCATGATGAGATCAGGGAATTCCTTTCGTAAATAAACAATTTCACTTCCGGTATTGCCTGTTATACGATTTGATTGAAACTTTGCATATTGAAATGAATGGAAGAAATGAACAACACAGACATTCTTAATTTTGTTATTTTATTTTATATGCCACGCAATTATGGCAGATTCGTGTTTTAAACATGTTAAAGCTACATTATACTTTACAATGTATGGACGAAGACTTGCTGTATTTGCCGTGCATTTTACGAATGTGATTTTCCAGATAAAGAAGATGATGACATTATTCATTTATACTAGTAATGTAAACGACTGCATTATAATTGGAAAAGAATTACAATGAGTAACTTACATATGTTGAAAAGGCCATAAGATTTACATCGAATTGAGGTAATACAATCGGCCCACGACGCCATTTTTGATGCGGCTGTGGACCCCTCCCCCCCGTATAACTGGTTGGTTAAATTTAGATTTATATGTTCTAATGTTAAGTAATACGTCATTAAAATCAAAATCGAATGTTATTAAAGATGATTTATTTTTTGACCAGCGTCTGGTTACCTCGTGACGAATCAACGTTTAAACTGAACATGTAACGTATTCATAATAGATACTGTGTAATGGAGTAGAAATGCGTAGATACTGACAAAATAATTTTTTCCATTCCAAAACTTGCCAATTGTTACAGTCAGCAACTCCATAGCGAGAGTGTGACTCTTAAACACATAAATAAAGGCTCTTTACAAGTTACATACAAAACTTACTGTGATGATTAGAAGCTCTACATAATTTAAAATATAAGGATGCAAAATATATAAGAGAAAATCATTATCTCAATATCGATGAAGGCAAACTTTAAAAAAAAAACTAATACCCAGTATAAAAACAATAGAAGATCATAGTAAAAAGTGGGAAACTGCATTTATTTTGCACACTAGATGGCACACAGAAGACTAGATGCAGTTTTAATTTAGTTACCTGTTCCTATCCCTTTCTTACTCACCAACACATTGTGTTTGAGACACAGATGAGACTTGGTTGGTTGTGGTTCCACTGGGACAGGATAAACAGAAAGACTGCTCAGTATTTGGCTGGTAGGTACCAAGTGGGCACGCCTGGCAGTTCCCACTTGTGGCCCGGAAGAAACCAGAAACACATATGGCTGGATACAGAAAATACGAAACATTTAAGTCCCCATTTGCCAAATATTTGAAATTATTTGTATTAAAGACATATAATATAATCAACAATTTAAATGGATGATAAAGTAAGAGAGATGGACCTTTGAAACTTTAACACTTATTTGGGTCCTTTTGAAAAGTTTATACGTAAAATATCCCCCCTTTCTGAAGTAAGACAAATCTCTCTTTCTGTCTCTCCAGAATGACTTTGACAAGACAATCCTTTCTCTCCAGTGAAAAGTATGCACCTCTATCTTAAGTACATTAAAATAGGTTCCAGGAAAGCAAAACGAACCTACCAGATTTTAAAATCAAAGAATCATCTTGAAACCCTCTCTCTCACTTATATAAGATACAGTACATGTATGCTACTGGCATACCAAAACAAAAAGTCAATAATTATTTACCGACAATACACGACAACACTTTGAAGAATACAATAATAACTGTATTCCTGCTTTATTTATGTGTGCTTATGTATGTATGTATGTATGTATGTATGTATGTATGTATGTATGTACGTATGTATGTATGCATGTATGTCTGTATGTATGTATGTATATGTATGTATGTATGTATGTATGTATGTATGTATGTATGTATCTATGTATGTATGTGTGTATGTATGTATGTATGCATGTATTATGCAAACAGACAGACAAGCATGTGTATGCATGCCTGTCTTTCTGCATGTACGTACGTATGTACAACCGAAGCCTTACACAATGCAACATTTCCAAATAATTCACAGTCACTAATTTTGAAATAACGTGCCTAATGTGTTGAAATCAAGGATTTAACTCCCTTATATGTTCACCTCCTATTTCCTTTAGCACATTATCTGGAGAAAATACATATTGCAGAAAGGTTAGTTTCATTTCAGATATCTTTGTCTACTTCTAAGGTATGAAAATGCACAAAATTATATTTTCAATTCATATTTCAAAGGTAAGTAAATATATTTTTAAAATTCAGTTTTTGATCACATTTGACTTTCAAGTGTTAATGCAGAAGAAACATGCCCAGCGGGTTACATACAAGTAATAGATATGTACAATGCGAGGAATTACTATTGTACTAGCAAATAATAATAAATATTCAGATAAGAGTATATCATATTTATTCATTCACATATGATTTGTATTATAACACAAATAAATCATGCATTTAGTAGGGGCATTATATTAAATGTAATCATATACATATTTAAGAAGCAATAGATTACACAAAAATTCACTGATCGTTTACTCATGTTGTTTTATGCGATTAATTACTTCATTCTGACGGGGCACTGCATAACCAGGAGAATGTCCCTAACTTTGTGAATGAAATATATCAAAATTATATTGGGTAGAACTGAATAATTAGTAGTTGTAAGACTTTTATAATGGTAAATAAATGAAAATATTTGTCAAGTGTTATCACTGCCAGTCATAAAGAATGTGTATATTACCAAATAAAGGGTCAGCTACTGTGGTGTGTCCTTGGGTAAGGCACCTTACTCCAACTTACATGTCACTAAATGACCTAATTGTGTTAGTGTGCCATAAACCACCAAAACCAAACAAAACCAAATCAAGATTTCAAGAAAAGGAGATGAAATAATATTAAAAATGGTATTTCATGCAAATAAGCAACTATGGAAATACTAAAGCATGTATAGAAGAGATGAAAGAGGTTTTTAAAAAAACTAAATCCTTTGGTGCACTTAAAATTTCAAAATGTTCAAACTGAACTACTTCAAAGAGATGGTATAAAAACTGTCAGATCAAAATGTGGAGATTCTATAAACATTACAAAAAATGGTTTCTTATGTTTTGTACTGTTTGAAATATTTCATAATGTGAAATTGTAAGTGAGTAAAAGATTCAAAAAAATATAAAATAAATCTTACTGTATTGATTTAGACTGAATAAATTTCAGGAATCTTCAAAAACTAAAATAGTGAACTTGACATGGTGGGGATACACTTTTATTTGGTATGATAGATAATGCAGAGAAGAAAACACGTATATCTGATGTAGTGATCTACTAGTGCTGTCTTTATCAATTTAACTAACCAAAACACTGTGTTCGAGATACGGATGCAACCTGATTAGTTGAGGTTCGATTGGTGCATGAAATGCAAGAGTACTGCTCAGTATTTGGCTGGTAGGTACCAATTGGGCATGTTTGGCAATTACCACTCATGGTACGGAAGAAACCAGAATTGCATATAGCTATATGGAGAAAATTTAAACCAATTTAAACACTTATTTCTCAGAGAAAGAGTTTGAAAATAATACGTTCAAATCAAGGATTGAATTCCCAGGTATTTCATCTTAATATTTTCTTTCATATATTTTTATGTACAAATATAATAACTGAAGTTTTATTTAGAAACTCTCTGATGTCTTCGCAGTTAGGACAGTATCTTAAATACATTTTCATAAAATACATTTTGTAACAGACCTGTCTTTTAATTGTTACTGCTCTGGCAAATAATCTTAATATAACTTTTAAATGATAGCATAGAACATAGAGCCTGTTTATATAACATTAAAAATATATACATGTTCCATAAAAAGACATAAAAATTACTTTGAGGTGTGGGTAAACATTCCATGATTTAAAACATTAAGGGATTGCAAGATTTGAAACTCATAACATGAACAGTGACTTAAGGGAGAAAATCGGAATCAGCAATGCCCAATATCGAGTATACTAGAAAATATAAAATATTGGGAAAATAATGTATTTCATGCAATTGATGCTGCAGAGTACTCACAAATACATTGCGTTTGAGACACAGATGCAACTTGATTGGTTGAGGTTCCAGTGGGACAGGATAAACAGAACGATTGCTCATTATTTGGCTGGTAGGAACCCAGTGGACAGGGTTGGCAGCTCCCACTTGTGTCTCGATAAAAGCCAGGAGCACACATAGCTGGAATGTAAAAATTTGCAACATTTTAAAATAATTCATAGTCACCAATTTTGAAATAACGTGCATTATGTTTTGAAAATAAGGATTTAACTTCCTTTTATGTTCACCTCCTATTTCCTTTAGCACACTATCTGGAGAAAATACATATTAAAAAAAGGATAGTTTCATTTCAGATATCTTTGCCTACTTCTAAGGTATGAAAATGTTCAAAATTTTATTTTCAATTCATTTTTCAAAGGTAAGTAAATATATTTGTAAAATTTAATTTTTGATCACATTCGACTTTCAAGTGTTAATGCAGAAGAAACATAACCAGCGGGTTACGTACAAGTAATAGATATGTACAATGCGAGGAATTACTAATGTACTAGCAAATAATAATAAATATTCAGGTGAGAGTATGTCATATTCATTCATTCACATATGATTTGTATCATAACACAAATAAATCATGCATTTAGTAGAGGCATTATATTAAATGTAATCATGTACATATTTAAGAACAGATTACACAAAAATTCACAAATCGATTCCTCGTGTTGTTTTATGCAATTAATTGCTTCATTCTGTGGGTGACTGTATAACCAGGAGAATGTCCCTAACTCTGTGAATGAAATATGTAATAATGGTTGAAAATAAGTACATAAGTACGTAATCTATGTACATACCGACACACTGTGTAGAAGTAGTGGAACCTGTCTGAAGTGTAATCATACCAGACTGGCATGAAATACAATTTGACTGACCAGAGGATGGCTGGAAAGTACCAACTGGACAGGACTGGCAATTTCCCACAGTGTTGATGAAAAAACCCGCTAAGCAAATGGCTATAAGTAGATAAAACAAAGTTAAATTTGCCATATTTCAGAAAAAAGATATTTTTTTCCCTTTTTATAAAATCAGAGAAGGCAATAATTTTATCCAGATAATAAACATCAACAGTTTCATGAACATGTTTCTTTGTGTGACCATGTATGTGTGTATCAATGCATTTATGTAGGTATGTAGGTAGATAAGTATTTATGCATGTATGTATGTGCTGAGAGATGGGGTGTGGGGAGGGCAAGTTTGGATCACGAGGTGGAGTATGATAGCGATTGACCCCATTTTTAAAAAGTTTACTGGTAACTTTCTACTGTCCAACAATAGCATTCAAATACTGTGAAACAGGCAGTGACATCTTAATGTTACCAATGTGCAATAGGATTTTGCCAGGACTGCTGGTGTCAGACTACTATTACATGTGATATCAGTAAAGTCACTACAATCATTATCATAGTTGTAGTGAGAATCTGAATCAGGCATTAATGCTGAGAAAAAAAATGAGTAAGATAAGACAATGAAGAAGAAGGAAGCTTCCAAGTAGGCACCTGACAAATTAAGAAACACATTTAAAACGACCAAGAGATTCAAGGATGTTGCATCCTTTAGTTTTGTTGTTGTGAAATTTTAATATGGCTGAAAACAATTACAATGTTTGGCATGTGTCATGATTCCCAATCATCCTACAATATATGATTACTGATAAAAATATGGACATTCTATAAACATTACAGAGATATAATTTTTACACGAATGTTTTACATAAATGTTCTATTGTTACAGTATGAAGGGACTGTATGATTCAAAATGCACAATATAAACATTCCTATAACAATTTAAGCAAAATTAAATGTCAGAAATGTCCAACATGTAATATAGATAAAGGGTGAAGAGGGCAAACAAGTAGTTTCAAACTAATATGAAGTAATACGGAAATTGGTTTAATTTGTTGGTCTGCTGGACTTTGTCTTCCTGCTTCATTTCTACTCACCAACACATTGTGCTTGAGATGTGGATGCGATTTGGTTGGTTGAGGTTCCAAAGGGACATGAAATACAGGAAGACTGCTCAGAATTTGGTTGGTATGTACCACCTGGACATGCTTGACATGTATTATTCGTAGAGCGGAAGAAACCAGGACTACATGTGGCTAGATGCAAGGAAAATTTGCAACATTTTCAAAGTCAGCAGATGTTTTTGAATAAGCTGTCTTAAATAATGAACATCTTTTTATGGGTGTTGATACATGGGGAACAAATGCAGAATACAAGATAAAAATAATGGTTCACTCATATTTTGATCTGTTTACTGACAAATAAATATTGACATAAAAGAGTGCATATTAAATACAAGTACATGTCTATGCAAACTGCATATTTTTAAGGAAAAGATTCTGCATTAAATATATACTTCGATGCATTTAGAAATTTATAAAGTAATTTGGCAATTTTCTGTGAGAATTTTCTACCAGTTTGTTGGGACATTAGAAAGCAAAAAAATTAATATTACAAATGAAATATTTAATAATGTTTTATAATTAGGAATGTGCAATAAAATAATTGGAGCGGTCTCTTTACCGACACATTGTGCAGATGAAGTGGAACCAGTCTGAAGTGTGAGTGTACCAGTCTGACATGCAATACAAGATGATTGACCCGAGGATGGTTGGTAAGTTCCAACTGGACAAGCCTGACAATTCCCAATGGTATTGATGAAAAAGCCAGCTGCACAAATGGCTGTCAAAAGATACAATCAATAGAATGTTGCCAGGTTTCATTTAAGGTAAATGTCTATCTTATAATAAAGCACATATACCAATGATTATATCCTAACCATGAACTACAACACATTAGTAGCTTTCAAGAGGCCCTTCTCTGCATGGATGGATGGATGATGCATGCATGCATGGATAGGTGGAAGGATGGATGGACAACTTATCCATATAAAAGTTTTGATCTAACTTAAAATCCTGCATCATTGGTGTATGACCTCCTGGTCTGCTCTCACATCTATATTTGCCATGACTCGTGTTAAAGTCTGGACTATTTGACATTTGTCACTGGGGTATCTAAGCTGGGCATTGAAAGTTAATTTGCTGTCAACAATAAGCCCTAAAATGTTGGCCTCCTTGCTTTGTAAGAGTCGTCAAAAAGAGTATTGGGTCATCATTCATTTTATATAATCTGGATAAGTGCATACAAGACATATCTATCTTGATCAAATTGGGACTAATTACATTCAACCTCCTTATCTTTCATGTAAACTGGCAGCATTTTATTGTCCATAAAGTGCATTCACCTACACAGCGAAGTGGAGGATGTCATCTGCCTAATAACCAATGTAAGTCATGAGATTTCTATTAGTAGGATGAGTTCTGTCTTCAAATTATATTCCTTAAGAAATTCATTTATTGATGGTGTTTTTGCTTTTAGTATAAATAGACTATACAACAGATTTATACAAAGGTGATTGGTCCTTGTCAATCGTAGGTTTATTGTTTGTAAGTATGGACGTCTTCTGTTGAGAAGAACATGTACCGTATTTTCCAGCCTACAAGTCGATGTGGAGTATAAGTCGAATTGACCAATTTTGTAAATTTTCCATCCTTCGTCCATACATAAGTCGATTCGGAGTATAAGACGAGGCCAGGTCAATAACTTGGCTTTGTATTTTATACTAGTAACTTCCGGTTGCATGAATATTGATGGTATCATTGTATGATATTCCATATTACCGGCAATCGTGAAATTGCATTACCGATGCTAACATGCTTGTGATTTTACTTCTGAACTGCTATAATTTGTTATCAATTGACACAGCTGAATAAACAGTCCATGCTTGTTTTATTATAATTGAAAGCACATCCATGTTGTAGTTCATTTTATTACCTGTAGTTACGAACGTAACTTATACAAACTTGTCATTTTCTATCGTAAGTTTGAAAGTCACGGACTCCGTTAAATCAATTCGTATATATATATATATATATATATATATATATATATATATATATATATATATATATATATATATATATATATATATATATATATATATATATATACATATATATACATATACTATTTTTTAAGTGTTTGTTCTGTTTGGACTTGGATATAATTAACATTTTATTACTAATCTATTCAATGATATACCCCACTATTATCTTTATCGGCGAGTTCGAATACAAAGTAATGGGTATGATCTCTTGTCCTTATAACAAATTTTGTATGGACAATGACTTCAATAAAATGTTGACAGATTTTCATTTCCCTAAAAAAAGCCTCATTTCCCTACTGGCAGCCTCGCTGATTTGACCTATTCTGTCGATTCTTGCCCTCAATCTGGTTTCAATTATAGCCAAAGCGCTAAGCATGTTTAATTACCGTGTAAATAACACTGCATAGCCATGTGGTTGTTGTGACAATGTACATCGTAATTAAAACAAGAATGAATTGTTGATTTAGAGGTGTTTATTGATAATGGAATATAGTAGGCTCGTAATACATGAGGATTATCACAATCGTCAGGTAACTCAAAATACCGTCTTTTTCCTCTTTGCAAAAGCTACAAATAAAAACCGCCCTGAATAAAAGAACGATCTTGTACATGGACAATTTTTTTCATCTCTCACTCTCTCTCTCTCGTGCGCACAAACACAAGCACGCGCACGCTCACAATATATCTGATTTTAGTTTAGTTTAAACCATATTTGTTTTAATTATGATATCCATTGCAACAAGAGCCACGTGGCTGTGCATGCTATGATTATTCCTTCCAGTTGAAACCAGTCCTGAGTGCAAGATTCAACAGATGAGAACTTTACAAGTTCCAGCTTAAAAGCCACTGTGTAAGACTTGCGTGATTTGACGGGAGGCATTGTAAGATAAGTTGTATGATTTGTATGGGGATATTTATATGAATGATTATGACTGAAAAGATTGATCAAAATATACCGAACTCATTAAAATGTGTCAGTACTATAGCAATGAAAACAATGCCCATGGCTAAATTCATTATTTACATCTAGAGAAGGGAGTGGGCATCATTTCCTGTTGTACTTAATCCCATTGATATTAAAAATGGGTAGCGTAATTGATGCGGATTAATGATAAAGAACAATGGGGTACTGGCAATATGGTAACTAGTATCGGTAGCTAAAGCCAATATCAAGGTCTAAACAATTGCGGCAACTGGCTTTCATTGTTGTTGGAAACCAAAGACCAATTTATCAACAACTGGTATAATCAAAGAGAGACACCAAATCGTCAGCTGGTTAAGAATGAATATAGGTGAAGTGTTGACATTACAATTTGCTTTAAACTGAATTGCGAAACTAAAAATCATGGATCACTGATGATCTATGAGTACTGGTAGTCCATCTATATATCTGATTTTAGTGTATTTTAAACCTAATTTATTTGAGAAACTTTGTCAAATACAATTAGAAACATATGATTTGCGGGATTCAGTAGAATGCATGATCTACATTATTTTATAAATAATCATAGAACGCTCGAGTTAATATGGATTACATCCCTTTGTAGGATCAATTGGATCAATCAAAAAGCTATGCCGGTAATTGCTCACGTGTGTCCAACATTATACTGGAAAATCAAATATTAATGGACCAGTTATTTCATATCTTTTTTTTAGGAACAAACAATATGCTTTGAATTAGTACAGTACACTATAGAGTATAGACCGTAAGTGTGCTATGCGGCCTGGTGAAGTTTTTACCGGTACGGTAAATTGTTTTCTTTTATTTTATGTTTTAGAAATAAGAAAAAACACGCAGAATGCAAAATAAATAATGACAAAACTTACAAATATAAACGCAGTCATATTAGTTTATGACAATTTATTGACATAGTAATTTAACATGAATTTGTACTTCTATGTGACCTGTTTTCGATTATGCCAATTATAGAGCAATATCAATAGCATACCGGATACTTTAATCCATATATAAGTCGATGCAATTTCAATGACACAATCCATATATAAGTCGATTCGGAGTATAAGACGAAGACCGAACTTTCAAGTCAAAAAGTATCAACTTATACGCCGGAAAATATGGTATAAAGCTTTGTCTAATTTAATAAGAGCAGTCATATATTGGATGTTGAAATGACATTGGTTTTTGTACAACACAATGAAAGATGTAATACATGGTGTTTTATGTTCATTTGGTCTAACCTGTTATTACATTTGCCACAAGGAAAATAATTAGAAAATATCAAATGTAAATAGAAAAATTAATCCTGAATTGGTTGCATAATGAGGTAATGATGAAATAATCTAAATAAAATTTGACAATGAAGAGCACTGAAAAAATACATTTAAAAAAAGCAACAAGAATTTCATACCATAAAATTTGAATAATCCAAGTAAAAGAAAACTCTGTGATATAAAAATTCTAGTGGGTAGAATTGTATAAATAGTAGTTGTAAGACTTTCATAATGGCAAATAAATGAAAATATTTGTCAAGTGTTATCACTGCCAGTCATAGAGTAAGTGTATATTACCAAATAAAGGGTCAGCTACTGTGGTGTGTCCTTGGGTAAGGCACTTTACTCCAACTTACATGTCACTAAATGACCTAATTGTGTTAGTGTGCCATAAACCACCAAAACCAAACAAAACCAAATCCAGATTTCAAGAAAAGGAGATGAAATAATATTAAAAATGGTATTTCATGCAAGTAAGTAATTATGGAAATACTTAAGCATGTTTAGCGGAGATGAAAGAGTGTTTTTAAAAAAGCTAAATCCTTTGGTGCACTCAAAATTTCAAAATGTTCAAATTGAGCTACTTCACAAAGATGATGTAAAAACTGTCAGATCAAAATGTGGAGATTCTATAAACATTAAAAAAATGGTTTCTTCTGTTTCCTGCTGTTTGAAATATTTCATAATGTGAAATTGTAAGTGAGTAAAAGATTCAAAAAAATATAAAATAAATCTTGCTGTATTGATTTAGACTGAATAAATTTCAGGAATCTTCAAAAACTAAAATAGTGAACTTGACATGGTGGGGATACACTTTTATTTGGTATGATAGATAATGCAGAGAAGAAAACACGTATATCTGATGTAGTGATCTACTAGTGCTGTCTTTATCAATTTAACTAACCAAAACACTGTGTTCGAGATACGGATGCAACCTGATTAGTTGAGGTTCGATTGGTGCATGAAATGCAAGAGTACTGCTCAGTATATGGCTGGTAGGTACCAATTGGGCATGTTTGGCAATTACCACTCATGGTACGGAAGAAACCAGAATTGCATATAGCTATATGGAGAAAATTTAAACCAATTTAAACACTTATTTCTCAGAGAAAGAGTTTGAAAATAATACGTTCAAATCAAGGATTGAATTCCCAGGTATTTCATCTTAATATTTTCTTTCATATATTTTTATGTACAAATATAATAACTGAAGTTTTATTTAGAAACCCTCTGATGTCTTCGCAGTTAGGACAGTATCTTAAATACATTTTCATAAAATACATTTTGTAACAGACCTGTCTTTTAATTGTTACTGCTCTGGCAAATAATCTTAATTAGCTTTCAACAACATGTATGTCTAGTATTACATAAATAATTAAAATACACACAGAAAGTAATACAAAACACACAACAAAAATTCCAAACAAAAATCATTATTAAAGTTAAAATTGATTACAATGAATATTTCATAATAAAGTCTGATTTATGTATTGATAGGTAAATATTTGCTTCGGAAAAATTACATTAAATTAAAAATTCAGAAATAGATTTTGAAAAAATATATTCCACAGAGTAGTATTAAAATGCATTTCAAACTGATTATTTTGTTAATTGTGAGACTTTCGTGAATAGTTATTTCATTTTGTCAAGTTATCTGATAATAACATTAATATCTCTAAACTCAGTGAATAACAGAAATAAATAAAGTTGGGTAGCCAGTAAGCAATATTGTAATTTAAAATGCAAAATGTCTTACCGACACACTGTGTAAAGGAAGTAGAACCAGTCTGAAGTGTATTTGTACCACTCTGGCATGAAATACAATTTGTCTGTCCAGAGAGCGGCTGGTAAGTCCCTAATGGGCAGACGAGGCAGTTTCCTTGGGTACTGGTGAAAAAGCCAGCTGAACAAATAGCTATAAATGGAGGCAGTAAAACATTGACCAAATCTGACTTAATGTACACTTATTCCCTTTCAACAACAAAGGAAAAAGTTAGAAAAGATTGGTTGATAAAGAAATAGAACATATTCAGTAAGTATAAACTGCAACACACTCAATAAGACTTATTTTCATAGGGTTCCACTTTATGTAACTTTGCATGGATGAATTTAATGGGGACAGATAAATTGGTTGAGTGTGTGTGTGTGTGTGTGTGTGTGTGAGAGAGAGAGAGAGAGAGAGAGAGTTTTATATAGAAATACTGGGTATGTTTGATATCATTGTATAGAATTGATAGGTCTTAATAGGCATCATCGTACAGAATTGATAGGTCTTAATAGGCATCATTGTACAGAATTTATAGGTCTTAATAGGCATCATTGTATAAAATTGATAGGTCTTAATAGTCATCATTGTGTAGAATTGATTGGTCTTAATAGGCATCAGTGTATATAACTGATAGATCTTAATAGGCATCATTGTATAGAATTGATAGATCTTAATAGGCATCATTGTATAGAATTGATTGGTTTTAATAGGCATCATTATATAGAATTGATTGGTCTTAATAGGCATCATTGTATAGAATTGATTGGTCTTAATAGGCATCATTGTACATAATTTATAGGTCTGAAAATGCATCATTGTATAGAATTGATAGGTCTTAATAGTCATCATTGTGTAGAATTGATAGGTCTTAATAGGCGGCATCATTGTATAGAATTGATCGGTGTTAATAGGCATCATTGTATAGTATTGATAGGTATTAATAGTCATCACTGTGTAGAATTGATAGGTCTTAATAGGCATCATTGTATAGAATTGATATGTCTTAATAGTCATCATTGTGTAGAATTGATAGGTCTTAATAGTCATCATTGTGTAGAATTGATAGGTCTTAATATCATGATTCTCTCTGTGAAATTTGAGCAGAGCTAACATTATATTTGCAACCATCAGAAGAATCATTAAATGTTTAAAAATAAAATGGGATAGGAACACTGAAGCAGTTCAAACATGAGATAAATAGAATTGTGTGTAAAAATTCCAGTATTCTCTGGTTTTGAACACCATGAGGATGTTTGTACCTCTTGGGTAGATCTCTCAGGTGACAACGGCCCCGTGAAAAATGTTAGTTGCGTTATTTATATTTGTTTTGTTTTTTCTTCCCCCAGGTAAGTACTGACAAGGTATATATGGTGATGACCTGTATAAGTTATGATCTCTGTAAGTTTCAACTACAAGCCAGGACTAACTTGACTAGAGGGTAAGAATGCAACTATAGACCAGTACTGTTATTTGCATATATAACTTTTAGTTTTATGACCAGTAAGTGTAATTATTATATGCTCATTTTTTCCGCGTTAACTTTACATTGTCAGAATCGTTCAGTATTCCCCGATACTGAACGCGCGCGACAATACACATATAGCATTCACGTGCATAAAGGAACTACTTTCTATTGTAAACAAACAATGACACAGACGTCAGCACTTTTGATCTGTAAGCAAATCATATACACTCGCGTAAGAGGCTCTTTATGTTGTGGTTGTTTAAATTTGTTTCGGAATGAACTAAAACATGTTTCGTGGACTGCTAAAAAACTGTTTTGGCACATTCAGCGTTGATACAATGTTACGGATTTAGGCTAGCTACATTATATAAAAGACGGAAGATAAGGTCCTTACAAATAACATACAAGTGACAAGGCATATACTGTCTTCTTTAGCTGGTGATAAGAATGACAAAATAAAATATACTTACAGTTTTACATCCTGAATTTTCTCAAAATGTATTTTCTTAATTCTGCAATTCCGAATTACATGAGCCATGTGATCGGTTTTCAATCTGGATTACACATTTCGAAAATGTGCTGTAATTTCGATGATAAGTGCAATTGCGTCCTCCTTATTGCACTCAAAATGAAATAAGCATTAAATTCCATAGCGTATTTTTGATAATTGCAATTGAAAGACTTCATATTTTTCTCACATTATGATTTCAAACATTCAGTGATAGAAACAGAAACACATTTGCAGACGTAAACACGCTTCTCCCGCGCCACTTCAATCCGATGCATTTCATGTATAATTTGCACAGATGAATCCAGTCCAAAATCACAAACTTTCGTCGAATCGAAACAAAATACCAAAATATATTCATTCCAGATCAAATGGAACAGTTGTTGCAATGCGCATTCATTCACAATATGACTGCAAATTTCAATTTTAACTAGACACACCATTTTCTTTCGAAAGTTATGTCGAGCGTGCGACTAAGTTCAAATTTATCGGGGCTGAGTTATGTGTGCATTAATAATTATGTCATTGTGTAATGACAAATCTGCGCTTGTGTATTTAGTTTGGAATACGGCATTCATTCATTTACGTTGTTTCTTGTAGTGTATTTTGTTTATATAATTAAACCTTAGGTAGAATAAACAAATGAGCATATAATAAAAATGTTACTGCATTTGTATGGGAAAATATGAACTCGTTTTGTCGGAAGGATATACTGCACTCACAAGTTCGTGCAGTATTCCATCCCAAAACACGTTCATATTTTCCCATACAAATGCAGTAACCTATAAATATGGATATATAGGTAGGAATATTATTGTTTCTTAACTTATTGCTCTGGACCTAAGTCTCTGCAGGTAGTGATAGCCCATGGGTTCATGTCATGTGCATCTGTTCATGCATGTGCACACACACAAATTTCCTTGTCATCACACAAGGAATAATTTCAGAAGAATATCTGAAATTCATGTAAGATCCATTCTAACACTTAAACCAACCTCCAGGAAGAAAAACAAAAATTCAAAAGTGTTGGCGCAATCCACCACAGAGCTAACATTCTCATAAGCTATACATCACTAGCATCATGGTGATGGAAACGTTCAAAGATATAACATAAGTATGTTTGATGGATTGTACCTAAATACACAATGTTCAAAGTTTGAGTTGAAGACAAGTGCTGAAGAAACAAACGTAATGAGAGAAGATTAAACCATCTTAAAAATTACATCTCAGCTATTAGAAGTACTACGCTACTCAAAATAACTCGTATATATCACGACAAACGAGGCAGTTTCAATAGTAGAAACAAAATCCAGAATCGCCTTGGCCATAGTGCCCTCTCTAAAATGAAAACTGTCATTACGAAGATCTGAGTGAAACTAATTAGGGCACTGGTCATAACAGTATTTTCAAACACTTGTAAAACATCGAATTTAAATAAAGAGAGTGAAAGAAGAATAAGAGTTCTTAAAAACAGAATGTGATAAATACATCCTAAGCATCCAGTTTGTTGAGTACAAAACAAACAAAAAAGTAGGCAAAACCATCCATTCAGCCATTTTAGACCATGAGGACTTACTACCAATCGTAAAGAATGGAAAGCTCAGCTAATAAAACAGTTAAAACATTAAGAGAGTATGCGATACAGAATATATAACTTAACCATTGGTTAGAGAAGAAAGGTGATCAATTTTTGCAAATCGACAACACTCATTCTAGTCTCCTTGGATGATTAGGATGTGTTTTTTACTGACCATGTTTAGAATACACTGGAGTTTGTTGAAAGTAATATATGTAAATAGCGTTTATCAAGGACTAATGTTTGGAAATGTAATTAGAAAATTCTGATAATGCATGGGCAATCTGTGAAAAAACTCCGTAGAAACTGTATTCCTTTTTGAAACGTATGTCGAAAAGTATAATTACCCCTAAGTAACTTTATAAAGTCGATAAAGGGCGATTGCAAGGGCATGAAGGACTTATTGTCCAAAATGTAACATTTTTCTAGATATAATAGAGAAAAAACAGCTGATGGTATGTTTAACTAATTTATATTACAGTTCATTAATATATTTAGACAGAAAATATTTTGTGCGCAGTAGATGACGCAGGGCTGAGGAGAATTACATAATAATTAAGTACTTTCCCAACCAATGGACAAAACCAAACAAAGAATTGCTAGAGATTAGAAAAGACTGCATAATTTTGTAATGGATGTGGGACTTTGCACACGGCAAACGCTAACACGCCTCGACACGTTTGTGGACTCCCAGTTATAAAGAAGTAATGTATAAACAATTGATGATTTCGGAAAACTGAAAGTATTATATTACGCGTTTTTCCTCGAATAAATAGTAACAAAAGAAAGACTTAAAACCACAAGCTTTGAAAAATGTAACAAATAATTTATTTCCCTGGAAAAAAACACTATAAAAATGAAAAATAAGAACTTACGGTGTTAAGAATCAATTCCAAAAATAATCCAAGAATAATCCACGAATTAAATTTTAGAGGTCCTAATAATAAAATGTTCTAATGATTTCTAGTTCGAATCCCGACGAGGAATCCAAGATGAAGTCGATCACGTATGCTGTATTCTGTACAGTGTTGAAGTCTACAGGTCCTTGTAGAAACACAACAAATACCAGTCCGGTGTTGGAAATCCGAATAAAATTTTTAAGAAATGTCTTTGTTTAAAAATTCTGTATGAACAACGCAAATATTTCCAGAGAAACGAATCAACTTTTTAGAATCCAAATAATCGTAAGAAAAATAATTATCTAACATCCTAAACTGGATACAAACGAAGGAAACGATTTGTTATCAAGTGCTTTCAGCCCCAGACTGAGATTACGTCTCTGAAACATTGGTTATACGGTAATTTTGAGGCGCAGAATCAGTGCCATTATGAGGGTCACATGAAGTAGACCAATCATTTTATTCTAAGAAGTTGTTTACTTCAATATAACTATTTACAAGCCTAGGGTCACGTATTCAATACCGCCTCGATCTCATCCTTATTTTTCCAACAATAAACAATAAATAAAAAACTTGTTCACGTGACTGTTACTAATTTTGAATTAAGGTCGATATCTTGGATCAGCTTTATGTGTTTACAAATGAATCAATCAGGATCAAACCATTTACTGAAAAAATTTCCAAATCACGTAAACAAAATTATATTATAATAAAAGCATGTAATTAACAAAAAATTGAAAACTGACAAACAAGCAATAAAATTAAAATAATACGAATAGCATTAGATGTACGTAAGAAATGTAAAATTAACGACATAGCTAGATACTAAAATAATAAAGGAAGACAAAGATTAAGAACGGTGAAGAGAGAGAAATTGTGTTTGCCATTACATATACTATATGGAAAATGATTAATATCCCTACAGCGGAAGACTTGATATCAATAGCAAATATAACATATATATCATTGATGTCTTGTAAAGAGATATCCATTCTAGAAAACTTGCATTACATTCATACTCTGTCTTGTACTGATATTTCCAATAAGTACGTAATGATATAAAATATGAAAAGTGTACGAGATGTAAAATGCATAATATCAACATTTTCCCTAGTTTAGGCACAAATATATTTCTGAAATCGCTAACCCAAACAACAAATGACTGTAGCAGGGAATAAGAAAGAGGCGAAACATATTTTGTGTACAGTAGTTGACGCAGGGCTGAGGAGAATTACTTATTAATTTGGTTTAGTGATAGCGTTAATCTTTCAGTGTTTGATTTACTCACCAACGCACTGTGTTTGAGATGTTGATGCTACTTGATTGGTTGTGGTGCCACTGGGACACGAAATACACGAGGACTGCTCAGTACTCGGCTGGTAAGTACCAACTGGACAAGCTTGACAAGTACCACTCGTAGTCCGGAAGAACCCTAAACTACATATAGCTGGAATGAATCAAAATGCAATTTTGAACCATTGCTTCGTAGGCATGACATTTTAAAATTATTTATATAGACTGATGTGTTGAAATAGTGGTTCAAATTCCCATATATTTTATTGCTAAATGTTTTTTAACAAATCACATACCAAATAAGTTTTATCAATCTCGATTTGATTGCTTCTATTTATTAAGATACTTGAATGTATTTGACAAATTCATTCATTATCACGTCCATTTGATCCGTTTGATATATAGACTTCCGATCTAAAATAATATAGGCTAGTCATCATGGTGGAGTCATCGTTGAGTTTCATATTAATAGAGAACTTAATATTCGCCTCAGAAAAATATATACGATTGAATGGCATTCATTTATAATTTTGAAAATATATATTAAATACAAACGTGACAACAGAAAAGAATTTCAGTTTCATTCACTGGTTGATTCAAAAATATTATGTACATAACATTATAGTGTTATCAAGTTGTGAAATAAATCAGTGTAGCTAAATGTTGTAAATGCAGCATTTTATACACTTTGATAGTAAGCATAGATGATAAAAACGTTTTTTGCGTTTTTTATTTTACCTCGAAAAACGCGTTTTTTTACGTTTTTTATTTTTTTTTTCGTTTTTTATATGACTTCATTCACACGAAAAAGCGAAACCGTATGCAGTGCAAGAGAGTGCGAGATGTAGTGTTTGTGTATGCAAATCATCGCCTAAAGGAAAGGCTGGACAATACAAATTATATGGAGGAAACCATAGAGTGGTCAGATCAGTCAGATGGTGATAACGACATTGAGTGAAAAAGTTTTCAATGTTATCTGGACTACGGCTTAAAACTTGTGTGATTTTTTCATATTTGTATCACTGAAACTTTAAAACTGGTATGTCGCGTGTAAATTAGTAAAATGTTGATTTTTGTATTGCCTAAAAACTACTGGAACGTTTTTCTTCGTTTTTTATTTATTGAGAAAAAAAATGTGTTTTTTACGTTTTTTATTTTAATTTTAACGTTTTTAACATCTATGATAGTAAGTAACAATTCTTGTATTATAGGGCTATGAATAGGGTATAATTTTCTTATATTATAGGGTTATGAATAGGGTATAACATTCTTACCGACACACTGTGTGAATGATGTGGATCCAGTCTGAAGCGTGGTGGTACCAGACTGGCATGAAATGCAAGACGTTTGTCCGGAGGACGACTGGAAAGTTCCTAACGCACAGACCTGGCAAAATCCCAGAGGGTTGAAGAAAGAGCCCGCCGAGCAAGTAGCTACAAATGGATAAAAGAACAAGGATGCCAGATTTAGATGAAATACACTCGTGGCCATTGCATACAGGGACAATACAACCGGTGCACTTCTTGTGTACTACATGTAAACCTGAATTGTACTCCAAATTCGTGGAGAAGAACAATTTACTGCACAAAAGTGAGCAACGCTCTTCGGTAGTATGACTAGGGTTGTAACTGATGTGAACAATGTAGTTCTTAACATCAGAACTTAGGTCATGGTAAACTTGGCTGGACGTTGGAATTATCTTGGCAGACATGCCAATGCTATCAAAATGATAAATGAGTTCATAAAGGTCTGAATACATAACAATGCATATGCAGTGATGTACATAATTATTTCGAAAGTTGCTAAATGTTAAATAATATAGTAATGATTTTTTAGATATACGACAAGATGTGGCAAGAATAAACCACTGTGATGGCGGGTGCTGTTATATCACTTCACTCCCAACAAGTTTATATCACTTCACTCCCAATAAGTAACTTGGTGTCAGAACTGTCCCTCACTCTTATTTGCCTCTGTGTGTGTGTTTGTGTGTATATATATATATATATATATATATATATATATATATATATATATATATATATATGTGTGTGTGTGTGTGTGTGTGTGTGTGTGTGTGTGTGTGTGTGTGTGTGCGTGTGTGTGTGTAAGAGGCAACTAATAGATTTATTCTAAGAAAATGAAAGTACGGACATATACAGATATTTAAGAGATCACTGCACCTTTAGCATGGCATGTATCACAAAGCATAGACACATGAAAAAGACACAATGTATAGATCAATATCAAGGATCACTTGAAAGTTCTAAGACTTGCACGGAAACCATCCAGAAGGTGGCATGCACAAAGAGGGGACTACAAGCCTGTTTTGAAATACAAGTTATGCGCAGAGATTGAATACATGCAAACCTGGCAACAGGAATATAGACATACAGTCGTAACAGTTAATATATATCATGGAACACTGGCGCATAAATGGCATTGCTATCTAAGAGAAAAGCATTGTCATTATCATCATCATCAATAAATTGTAATACAAATGAGTAAAATAATGGATTTCTACTTTACGTAGTCGACATGATCATAATATTTACTCGGGTTTTTTTTTTCTTGACACCGTATAACATCTTTTGAAAAGAAATTACGGTAGCAAAGATTATCTTTCGGCATTTGTAAATCAAGGGTCACTTTTTTACAACACTAGGTAATTAGAAACATTATTCGCCAACTTATAAAATGTTACAAAACTCAAGATGAATCCACCTTTATATTTTAAAAAATGCTGAACATATTTAGTTCTTCTGTAGACAAATAACATCTATTCATAAATCAATATATCCCCTCAATCAATCCAACGATTGGATGATATGATATTAATTTCGTGTTAAAGAACGGTAAAATTAGCAACAACAACACCACCACCACCACCACCAACAACAACAACAATAATAATAATAATAATAATAATAATAACAATCTGTAACATATACCATCGGCCCAAATTACATGCATGTATTAAAAATACGGTACAACCAGAAAACTATACAATTTTAGGATCAAATTATGCAATAAATTAATATTGGTATTGATTCCCTGAATAAAGTTATAAAACGTTATGTGATTTGCATTACAATGAACGTATGAAGGTACATCGGTTTTTCTCTATTTATTTTACACAGCAAAGTGAACTCATTTTCATATCTGCACAAAAAGGAAAAACACTTTCCACATGGAGGATATTTTTTAATCCTACCTATATTTCTCATTATAGTTACGATTCAATTTCTGAGCATCCATAGCAAGCTACAACTGCACGAAGAGTTCAAAAGATCTATATTGTATTGGCAACTAAGATCGTTGCTGATCTAGTATAGAATCTTAATCTATCCATTGAATTTAAACTTTCCATTTAGATCTGGTTGGAAAGATATCTTTGCAACATTAATTTTTTAAAACGTTTCTCATCACCCAAAATTCTCCCATTCTATATGAAAACAATAGATCCTTAATTTAGTTTACCATACAGTCAAAGTGTTTGCCCCATGTCAATTATAGTTTATGCGTTCATTTTCGGAATCGATCATAATTCTTCTTTAATAATAATAATAATAATAATAATAATAACAGTATTGGGACATGTGGACAGGGATTCTCTTATTTCTGGTAGATTGATATGACTTTCTCCAGTGTAAAGGAGCATCTGTAGAAAATGAACGGAAAATATGACACGTCAGCCGTACAGTGTACAGAAGGAAGACAAATTATTTACCAACATTACTGGCAGGCGCACTAATTAACGGAAATG
Source organism: Sinohyriopsis cumingii (assembly GCA_028554795.2). Lineage (NCBI taxonomy): Eukaryota > Metazoa > Mollusca > Bivalvia > Unionida > Unionidae > Sinohyriopsis > Sinohyriopsis cumingii. Next base: position 43,288,324 of record CM068826.1, on the reverse strand, counting down.
AATGGTAAAAGGCCACACTTGCCGATTCTTTGAACAGCAAAAGCAATAAAATCGACAACAGATCTGTAACTCCACTTATGCCTTTGAACTCCTCTCCTTCTAGGTTTATTTTATGAGTCAATATGAAGAAAATGGGGAGTTAATTTGCCCTTTTTCACTAATCAATAGGATTATCACCATTCGTGTCATTTTCATCATCATCATCATTATCATCATCATCATCATTTTATTAGTATACAATGAGAAGTTATGTCAACATCATTCACTATTGGTTAATGATAATATCCATACACAGCGAGATAATACTAATGTAAAATGAATTCATTTTTCAACAGATAATTGTGCACTTTGTTAATTGTATTAACACTTCGTTGTTCACTAAAGTGTATTACATGTTTGTCAGAGTACTGCCTTGTTCACTATAGTCCAACATTATGTTTACTATTGATCATTGTCCCTTGTATATTCAAATCCGCTACATTGTGTATTAAAGTAAACGGCTTCGTGTAAATTTAGTGCATTACACAAGAAGGTAAAGAGAAGGTTTAATGTAACTGTTTGAAGGTATGCAAGTTTGTATGGAGGCTGGGTTTTCACAAACATTCCATTTAGATTCTGAGTATAACATGGATAAGGACTGATTACACATTTTAATTTACCTATCAACATTCTGTTTTCAACAAAGTACATTCATACGTACACTGTGCACAGATATTTTAACAACTTCCTAAAAGCAGTTCTGGAATAGATCTGTGTTTGTGGCATAATTTCTTTCAAAGTTACTTCAAATTATGTAGTTGATGAAATAGGTTCATTACAAAAGTACAAATTCTTTGACAAATTTTCTGTTTCATTTAGATCATTTATTGCTTGCGAAATTCTGTGCAACGATCTTTGTTTGAAGCCATCGAAAGTTAGAACATCTTATTACCTTGAAAGTATTTCCAGAAAGGATCTTTTTTTTATTCATTTTCATCAAGAATATATTTCTTTTATCCAGATAAGTGTTTGGCAAATTATCTTACAGACCGATAAATTACACAAGATTTTCCAATTCTTATATTACGTCGTCCATTTTGTGTTAGAAACATATTTCTTTGTTTTCTGTAGTAAACCAATTACAGAATATCCCAAACATTCCATGTCATGGCTTGGACAAATTATTCCTGTGATCCAAGTTAGATAAATCGAATCCATACACTAACTGATATCAAGGACAGTAACAACGCCCTCATAATAACCTTTGATCATGACATTTATATAAATTGTTCACTCTCGGCCCACTTGCAATAAACCTTCTAAAACAGCGAATCTTCCTTTTCAAGTGCTTGTGTGGTTATGAACGTGTATATGAGTGTGTATGCTTGTGTTCAGTTTGGTAACCTCAGCCATAGGGAGTAGGGTTTAAAAACGGAACGCGTTTGATATCAGGGTGAGGTAATTTATTCCGAAAATTGAAGCAGCATATTTTTCGTTTCCCTAATTTTGTTATTATATTTAAGCTTACTAATCTTTTAATCTTTTGTTAATACTATGCATATTGTTTAACTATGTGACAACTTGTATGCCACCGTTATAAAACAATTGATAATCCGAACGTACTTTTGCAAAGCACCCGCCATCACAGTTGTTTATTCTTGCTACATCTTGTCGTATATCTAAAAATGCATTATTATATTATTTAACATTTAGCAACTTTCGAAATAATTATTATGTACATCACTGCGTATTCATCGTTATGTATTCAGGTCTTTATGAACTCATTTATCATTTTGATAACATTGGCATGTCTGCCAAATTAATTCCAACGTGCAGTCAAGTTTAGCATGACCTAAGTTCTGACCTTTAGGCACTACATTGTTCATATCAGTTACAACCCTAGTCATGCTAGCGAACAGCGTTGCTCACATTTGTACTGTAAATTGTTCTTCTCCACGAATTTCGATTACAATTCAAGTTTACAGGTAGTACACAAGAAGTGCACCGGTTGTAAGTCCTCTCTTGATCATATATGCGCAGTTGCATCCATACATAGTCAAATAGGAAAGTACCAGATACATATAAATGTATTTGAAAGTGTTATAGTGTATTGTCCCTGTATGTAAACGCCACAAGTGTATCTGGCATCCTTGTTCTTTTATCCATTTGTAGGAGCTTGCTCAGCGGGCTCTTTCTTCAACCCTCTAGGATTCTGCCAGGTAATTCTCCTCAGCCCTGCATCATCTACTGGTAGCCTTGGCGTACAGCTGCTTGATAGCATTGGTCAACTTTTGACCCATGTTGTACTTCTTCATTGCGGCCCACAGTGCCTCATGCCACACTCTGTCAAAGGCCTTTTTGAAATCTATGAACACATGATAGATGTGTTGTTGATGTTGCAAGTACTTTTCACACAGAACCCGAAGATTTAATATTTGTTCTGTTGTGCTTCTTCCACTCCGGAACTGGGCCTATTCTTCAGCGATTATTTCTTCTGCTTGTGGTTTCAGTCTGTTCAAGATGATCTTCAGCATCTCCTTACTAACATGGCTGATCAAACTGATAGTGCTGTAATTTTGGTACAGCTGGAGATTGCCTTTTTGGGGAGTGTTATTATCAGTGACTGGGCCCACTGTTTACCATTCATCTGTCTACCAGTGCAGTAATTGCCCAAGGTTATATGGGGGACTGGTTCCACACAATAGTCGGAGTACGTCAAGGTTGTCTCCTGTCACCCATGCTTTCAACATCTACTTAGAGCGCATCATGAACGAAGCCCTGGAAAACCACTGTGGGACAGTCAGCATTGGAGGACGTAACATCACAAACCTCCGCTTTGCAGACGACATTGATGGGCTTGCAGGCAGTGAAGATGAGCTTGTCACGTTAGTGAAGAACCTGGATGAAACATCTTCCAGGTTTTACATGGAGTTAAGCGCTGAGAAGCCAAGCTGATGACAAATAGTGGCAAACAAATCTCAGTCAAGATTAAAGTCAGAGGACAGAAACTGGAAACAGTGAGCCAGTTCAAATATCTTGGTTCCATAATCACCGAAGAGGTATCAGAAGCAGAATTTTTTTCAGGAGCAGCACAAACAATGGCAGCTATGTCAAAGCTAAAACCCATCTGGAGAGACAAGAATATCTGTCTGAAAACTAAAATCAGACTATTGCGAGCACTAGTCATCTCACTCTTTTTGTATTCATGTGAGGCCTGGACCCTGACAGCAGAATTACAACGAAGAATTCAGGCACTTGAAATGATATGCTACAGAACCATCCTTGACATCTTTTACACGGATCAATTCAAAAATGAAAAAGTGCGTAACACCATCATTCGCAAAGTAGGCCAATATGAAGACCTCCTCACCACCGTCAAAAAGAGAAATCTGAAATGGTATGGCCACGCCACTAGAGCCAACAGTCTATCCAGAAAAGTCCTGCAGGGCAGCGTCCAGGGTGGCAGAAAGAGAGACAGACAGAACAAAGTGGACTGACAACATCACAAAATGGACCAGGAAAAGTATTGCGGAGACACAGGCATTGGCACATGATGGCGACAAGTCAGATGTTCAGCAGCACAGCGCCTCGACGACCACACTAGGTCAAGAGACTGGTGATGATGATGATATTGGCCGGCATATCAAAATCATTGCACACAATTGAAAGTCTTGAAGGCCATGATGTTTTCTGTTTTATTTTTGAGGCATATTTGCATTTACCAACAAAGGATATGTTAATATATTCAGGAAGAAATATTAAATAAACACAGGTCGTTTGAACACGATGTCATGATGAACGAATCTAATATTATTGATTAAAACTTAAGAGCTTTTAAAGTCAGAATACGTGGATGAAAAAGATGCCATGAGCATCATACCAACAAATAGGCAAAACTAAAAAAGAATTACCATGTTCGAGAGATTCAAAAGAATTCGAGGGATTAGTAATGGGTGTGGGACTTTGAACACGGCAAAATACTGAAAAGTCGTGCCTCGTTCATCGCCACCTAGTTATAAAAGATGGCAGGTAAACAATTGATGATTTAGAAGAAAAAAAAACAATGATTCAACTGATAAGATACTCAAATAATTAAGTAAGACAAAGATTAAAAACGGTGAAGAGAGGGATTTTGTTGGCCATATCCTATAATAAATGTAGAAACGTTTATATTCCTACAGCGAAAGACTGTGGCAATATACTGCACGAAATATAGATTATCTAAGTCTCTTGAAGGGATAGACATTCCAGAAATTTTGCATTGCACTATAATTCTGCCGTGTACTGATATTTGCAATAAGTACTCCGTGATATAAATATTAAACGTGCACGAGATTAAAAATGCATAGTATCAACATTTCTTCTAAATTTAGGCACAAATATATGTCGAAAATCGCCACCAAAAATACAAATGACTGTAGAAGTGAATAAGAAAAAGACGAAAAATATTTTGTGTACAGTAGATGACGCAGGGCCCAGGAGAATTACATATTCATTTGCCTTAGTGCTAGCGTTAATCTTTTAGCGTTTGATTTACTCACAAACGCACTGTGTTTGAGATGTTGATGCTACTTGATTGGTTGTGGTTCCACTGGGACACGAAATACATGAGGACTGCTCAGTACTCGGCTGGTAAGTACCAACTGGACAAGCTTGACAAGTACCACTCGTAGTCTGGAAGAACCCTGAATTACATATAGCTGGAATGAAACAAAATGCAATTTTGAAAAATTGTTTCGAAGGCATGTCAGTTTAAAATTATTTACATAGAATGATTATTGAAGTCGTGGTTCAAATTCCCATGTAGTTTCTTGTTATATTTCCTTTAGCGCATAACCAGTACAAATCACTTACCAAACAGAGTTTTTCAAACTCGATTTGATTGAAAGTATTTGAGAAATTACCTATTTTTCATGTTCATTGTACGATGTGTAACCTTCAAGTTCATTTCACTACATAACAGTTATTACAGCGGTCGACACCTTCAAACATAGCTCTAAAAAAACAAATTCTAAGTTTAAAAAATTTAAAAATCTAATGAATATTTTGTTTAAAATTAATTCAATAGAATGGCTGATACTAAGCTAGAAATTCAGAGTTCCAGAAATCACATGTTGGCTATATATTAATACAGAGCAAACACTACATCAAGTGCACTTTTATTTATAAACGTATATCGCTTGAGGGACTGTGCTGCAAACTGATGAATTTTGGTTCCTTCTGTCAGAGAGTGATTCAGACTCAACTGAATGTGCACAACAGGGTTGCACAATAGGCCACAACAGATCGGTGAAATTCCGTGACAGACAGATATGGGTAACGTCTGAGTAATGTTTCTTCAGCGGAAGCTGAAGGAGTACAGCGAAGGCTGTATGGTTATGACAGTTGTAACCGTGTGGACTTCACTCAATGGTTTTCGTTTCAAAATGCAATATTAAATCCATCGCTCTCTCTCTGTCTCTGTCTCTGTCTGTCTCTCTCTCTCTCTCTCAATCTCTCTCTCTCTCTCTCTCTCTCTCTCTCTCTCTATATATATATATATATATATATATGTGTGTGTGTGTGTGTGTGTGTGTGTGTGTGTCTGTGTCTGTGTGTGTGTGTGTTTGTGTGTGTGTGCCGAACGTTTGTCAAACATAATGAATTACGTAGTGCTAAATATGTTTAAAAGTGGTAGATAGCGTTGAACGCCATCTTTTTCCTAATACTCACCCCTAATTCACGTATTTTCTTGTCTATTAAATAATAAAACACACGAAAGACGGATATTTCTTTTGGATGTCATCACTGTGGACAAGGAAGATTATTCCAGTGACATTTTAACAATATCTTTGACTTACATTGGCATATACCTCTGCAATGGGCGACAAATAAATTACGTTTCCCGAAAGTTACTATAATAATCTTTTTGGCATGTAATAGCCTAGAAGTATTAAAAAACAGAATCAGACAAATTATTTACAATAATTTTACATTTAACATGTAGTTCATTTGCAAGTTGAAAGATGGAGATTCCTTTCGTGACAGACTTGTTGTCTTATGCATATCTATATTGAGTGCTTAACCTTCCTACATAATTGGTGTTTTAAAGGTCATTTTGTCAACAACACATTACATAGCTAACATTTTTTTCAAGATCATCGTCTAAACCTTAAGATTATATTTGCAAGCATCTTTTCTTGGATCGTAGTTCAGCACTTTGGTTTTCCTGTTATATGGTCTACATGATATATGTCATGGTCTATACTAAAATTTAAGAAAAAGACCTTACCTTCTTTACAGCTTAGAATGTTCTACAAATTAACTTTTCACCATCATGCTAGTCCTCTTACTGTCTCTTAGCTTTTTAGATAGAGGTTGTTATCAAAATAGTTAATTATTCTAATTTTAACATCTGTCTGTTGGAACCAATCTTTTAGTTTGTCCATTGATAATTTTCGCAGGATTGACTTGTTTTAATTATTCATTGGAATTACAAAGTGTAATTGATACTTTTGGATTGAATCACCTTTTTGATTATTGTGAAATAATTGAAGGGTATTTTGTATTATATCATTGTAGTCCATTCAGACTTTTGGCACATCAGCATATTTAGGAGTATTGGCACATTAGTACTTTCAAGATTAGAATGTATTTGAACTACCCTGTTATTTGAACTACCTATGGCCTTGAATTCATTAGGAACAATCTATACTTTTCTACTTGTAACAGAACGTTTGGGACTATTTGGCATTCAATTAAAAAAATTGTATGTTCCGTTGGAATTTTTAGTTCGCATTATAAGGGAATAAATTATTTTCTTAAATTTACTACACTTGCTGGTTTTCTTTTCTTCATCTGTTACTTAGTCTAATACCAAAGATTTATAACAGTTGGCCTTAAATACCATGGAACGATGATAAATGATTCGCAATGATATCTGAGAGATAAATAATTGTATCATTCTCACCAACATCAATGAAATGCAATAAAAGAATAAAATAATGGAATTCTACTTTACACAGTCGACACAATGATAATATTTTCTGTTTACCATCTCATTTTATCGTTATCAATCTACAAAAACCATTTATATGATATTTAATATCATCTGAGGTAGAGTAAAACAGACAATAATAATAATAATAATAATAATACGAATAATAATAATAATAATAATAATAATAATAATACGAATAATAATGATAATAATAAAAATAATAATAATAATAATAATAATACGAATAATAATAATAATAATAATAATAATAATAATAATAATAATAATAATCAGAATCAGATTAATAATAGCACATCACTGGAACAAGAGTTCATGGATTTTCTTATTTTTGGTAGAATTATAAAAACATTTCCCTATGTAAATAAGGGTCGGAAGAAAAAGAAATGCAAAAGTAAGGGATATGTAACAAATCATGCGTACAGTGTACAGAAGGAATACAATATCATGCACACACATTACCGGCGGGGCTCAACTTACCGGAAATAAATGGTTCATGGCCACAGTTGCCGATACTTTTGAACAACAACAGCAGTAAATGCAACATCTACTACTTCTACTAGACAGATAGACTTTAACTCCTTTCCTTGTAGATTTTGTATATAATTCAATATAAGGAAGATCAATTGCTAGTGTCCCGTATGCACTAATCAATGGGATGGTCAGTCTCATTTATTTCGTTGTCATTATCATCATCTTTTTAATATGCAGTGCAAACTGTATTCATTATTAGACAATGATAATCTCAATACACAGCGATATACCACTGATGTACGTTGAGTATTTTAAATGATAATTGTTCACATTGATAATTGTATTAACAACTTCGTTGTTTATTAGAGTGCACGAAAATTTATCAGTGTACTAAACTATATTCCAATGATATGTTTACTATTGATCATTGTCTTTCGTACTAAAGTTCACTACCGTGTGTGTTAAAATAAACCACGTAGTGAATAACGTGAGTGCATTACTTCTGCCCTATTACACAAAAAAGATAAGGATAACATAATAGGTAAATGCGTATATGTATGCACTATTATATGGGGTTGGGGGCTGGATATTCACAAATACGTCAGTCTGGATTGTAATAAAGTCCCAGATAAGGAACGATTGCACTATTCAATTTACATGACAACATTGCCTTTGAAGCATATGCATTGAACCATACTCTGCGAAATGCAAGTTTAACAATTTGGTAATCAGCAAATAAAAAAATCAGTTTGAAAATACATGTGTTTGTTGAATAATTTCTTCCAATAAGTGATGAAATACGTTTATTGTTTATTTAAGTAAAGAATAAAACACACTTTTCAAAGAAGTCCTTGTAAATTATACTCGTTATCCACTCCTTAAACTTAATTAGGTTTAAACTTGCTTTACCCCCATGCCCATTCCAAGCACAATTTGATAGAATAAAACTTTACTGAGATTTTACGAAAAGAGTACAGATTATTAAGCATTATTTGTAATTCTCTTCGAATAAGTATCGCTTTGGAAATTCTGGGCAAACATCTTAGTTTGAAGCCATTTTCTGTTAGGACACCGTATTACCTTCCAATTATTTCAGGAAAGAAGCTTGATAAATTCATGTTCATCAAGAATATATTATTCTCTTTTCCACTTAAGTGTTTTGCTAATTGTTTTAAAGCATGATCTACATGACTAAAATTTCGAATTCCTATATTACAATGAATCCCTGTTTGTTTTGATCGATTTTGTTTTATTTGCTGTAGTAAATCTATTTTAGAATTTTAAATATCAAGAAGATATTTTTCTTGGCATTCAAGTTAGAAATGTTATGCAGGTAAAATTAATAGAATCCATACACGTATTGATATAAAATAAATTAAGGCCATCCTCATAATAAACTTTAATATCGACTTTTATTTTAATGATTTTCTCTCCACCGACAACAAAAAACAGTTACACAGCACAGAATCTTCCTGTTAACATATCCTTGTGTGTGTGTGTGTGTGTGTGTGTGTGTGTGTGTGTGTGTGTGTGTGTGTGGGCTAAATTTGGTAAACTCATTCATACAGACTAGGTTTTAATAACGGTACACGTTTGTTGATCAGAATGAGTGAGATTTTTAACAAACGCTGTAGTATATTTTTGATTTCTCTAATACGTTATTATGATTTCATCTAACCATATCATTTAACCATGTGGAAACTCTACTACCCACTTGATAAAATAAATTAGTAATCCTTAGCCACTTTTGTAAAGCAATAATCAAATGTGAAAGAAGATAATAAAGGAGTATTTCAAATCCAATAATCAGTTGCCTTTGAGGCGTTTGGAAGAAAATATGTCTTTTTGCAGAGGAATTGAAAAATCAAAGCAATCTACAAAACTTGTGACTCAAATATTTAATAAAATATTTAATACAATTGAACACTTAAGCGATATTGTGATCCATAGTACAATACTTTCTTACCAACACACTGTGAAGAGGATGTGGAACCAGTCTGAAGCGTGATTGTACCAGTCTGGCATGAAATACAAGACGACTGACCAGATGATGGCTGGTAAGTTCCTATTAAACAGGCCTGACAATTCCCCAGGGTGTTGATGAAAAATCCCGCTGAGCAAATGCCTGGGAAGGAATGAACATATTAGTTTGGTTAGACTTGAGATAAAATATATTCATACCATTGTGGAACAAAATAAAAAGTCAACAAACGCAAAATATTTAACACCCTTAATAGCATATTCATTCAAGTGGATATATTTTATGTGAGTGACAGAGAGAGGAGGTCTTCATTGATACGTCAATCTAAATGGCGATGCAGATTAACTTGAAAAAGATTACATCAATAATTCTTATCTTTCTGTTCAGATGTGAACAGTCAATTTTCGGTCAGGGGCACTCCCATGAACACTGCCGATCGAAGGTAGACGTTTTGTACTATTAAAATATGCAAGAGCTGTTGACTAAGAAATCTTGATTTGTACGATGCATAATTTTTAAAATTAGGTAGGTTTTGATGTTCTTTCCCTGAAGGATTACCAATGTTTGCATCTTGATCCGTTTCTGATGATGCACAAAACTTATTTACATTCCTTGATGCCTTCCGGCAACGTTCTTTTATATTAAATAGTTTAAAGAATTATGATTTTTTTAAGGGAGAACACATTGGCTGGCGAATCGAAATCATTTGTACACACTTGATTCCTGACGGCCATGATGCTTTCTACTAGATTTTTTAAGGCATATTTACATTTACCAACAAAATATATTTTACCGTCTTTCGCAAGAAAAGTGGAATAAAAACAAAAGTTGTTTGAAAACGAGGTAGGAATAAATAAATATAAATTACTCATTAGCACTGAAAAGCGTTTAATATAATAAGACATCGATGAAACAAGATACAACAAGAGTACTTTCTCAACCAATGGACAAAACCAAACAAAGAATTGCTAGAGATTAGAAAAGACTGCATAATTTTGTCATGGATGTGGGACTTTGCACACGGCAAACGCTAACACGCCTCGACACGTTTGTGGACTCCCACTTATAAAGAAGTAATGTATAAACAATTGATGATTTCGGAAAAGAGAAAGTCTTATATTACGTGTTTTTCCTCGAATAAACAGTAACAAAAGAAAGACTTAAAACCACAAGCTTTGAAAAATGTCACAAATAATTTATTTCCCTGGAAAAAAAAAACCACTATAAAAATGAAAAATAAGAACTTACGGTGTTAAGAATCAATTCCAAAAATAATCCAAGAATATTCCACGAATTAAATTTTAGAGGTCCTAATAATAAAATGTTCTAATGAATTCTAGTTCGAATCCCGTCGAGGAATCCAAGATGAAGTCGATCAGGTATGTTGTATCCTGTACAGTGTTGAAGTCTACAGGTCCTTGTAGAAACACAACAAATACCAGTCCGGTGTTGGAAATCCGAATAAAATTTTTAAGAAATGTCTTTGTTTAAAAATTCTGTATGAGCAACGCAAATATTTCCAGAGAAACGAATCAACTTTTTAGAATCCAAATAATCGTAAGAAAAATAATTATCTAAGATCCTAAACTGGATACAAACGAAGGAAACGATTTGTCATCAAGCGTCTTCAGCATCAGATTGATATTACGTCTCTGAAACATTGGTTATAGGGTAATTTTGAGGCGCAGAATCATTGCCATTATGATGGTCACATGATCGTGTTTACATCACGTACTCAAAACATGGCCCTGATGTAGACCAATCATTTTACTCTAAGAAGTTGTTTACTTCAATATAACTATTTACAAGCCTAGGGTCACGTATTCAATACCGCCTCGATCTCATCCTTATTTTTCCAACAATAAACAACAAATAAAAAACTTGTTCACGTGACTGTTACTAATTTTGAATTAAGGTCGATATCTTGGATCAGCTTTATGTGTTTACAAATGAATCAATCAGGATCAAACCATTTACTGAAAACATTTCCAAATCGCGTAAACAAAATTATATTATAATAAAAGCATGTAATTAAAAAAATTGAAAGCTGACAAACAAGCAATAAAATTAAAATAATACGAATAGCATTAGATGTACGTAAGAAATGTAAAATTAACGACATAGCTAGATACTAAAATAATAAAGGAAGACAAAGATTAAGAACGGTGAAGAGAGAGAAATTGTGTTTGCCATTACATATACTATATGGAAAATGATTAATATCCCTACAGCGGAAGACTTGATATCATTAGCAAATATAACATATATATCATTGATGTCTTGTAAAGAGATATCCATTCTAGAAAACTTGCATTACATTCATACTCTGTCTTGTACTGATATTTCCAATAAGTACGTCATGATATAAAATATGAAAAGTGTACGAGATGTAAAATGCATAATATCAACATTTTCCCCAGTTTAGGCACAAATATATTTCTGAAATCGCTAACCCAAACAACAAATGACTGTAGCAGGGAATAAGAAAGAGGCGAAACATATTTTGTGTACAGTAGTTGACGCAGGGCTGAGGAGAATTACTTATTAATTTGGTTTAGTGATAGCCTTAATCTTTCGGTGTTTGATTTACTCACCAACGCACTGTGTTTGAGATGTTGATGCTACTTGATTGGTTGTGGTGCCACTGGGACACGAAATACATGAGGACTGCTCAGTACTCGGCTGGTAAGTACCAACTGGACAAGCTTGACAAGTACCACTCGTAGTCCGGAAGAACCCTGAACTACATATAGCTGGAATGAAACAAAATGCATATTTGAACCATTGTTTCGTAGGCATGATATTTTAAAATTATTTACATAGAATGATTATTGAAATCGTGGTTTAAATTCCCATGTAGTTTCTTGTTATATTTCCTTTAGCGCATAACCAGTACAAATCACTTACCAAACAGAGTTTTTCAAACTCGATTTGATTGAAAGTATTTGAGAAATTACCTATTTTTCATGTTCATTGTACGATGTGTAACCTTCAAGTTCATTTCACTACATAACAGTTATTACAGCGGTCGACACCTTCAAACATAGCTCTAAAGAAACTAATTGTAAGTTTAAAACGTTTAAAAATCTAATGAATATTTTGTTTAAAATTAATTCAATAGAATGGCTGATACTAAGGTAGAAATTCATAGTTCCAGAAATCACATGTTGGCTATATATTAATACAGAGCAAACACTAGATCAAGTGCACTTTTATTTATAAACGTATATCGCTTGAGGGACTGTGCTGCAAACTGATGAAGTTTGGTTCCTTTTGTCAGTGAGTGATTCAGACTCAACTGAATGTGCACAACAGGGCTGCACAATAGGCCACAACAGATTGGTGAATTTCCGTGACAGACATATATGGGTAATGTCTGAGTAATGTTTCTTCAGCGGAAGCTGAAGGAGCACAGCGAAGGCTGTATGGCTATGACAGTTGTAACCGTGTGGACTTCACTCAATGGTTTTCGTTTCAAAACGCAATATTAAATCATCGCTCTCTCTCTCTCTCTCTCTCTCTCTCTATATATATATATATATATATATATATATATGTGTGTGTGTGTGTGTGTGTGTGTGTGTGTGTGTGCGTGTGTGTGTGTGTGTGTGTCTGTGTGTGTCTGTGTGTGTGTGTCTGTTTGTGTGTGTGTGTCGAACTTTTGTCAAACATAATGAATTACTTAGTGCTAAATATGTTTAAAAGTGGTAGATAGCGTTGAACGCCATCTTCTTCCTAATACTCACCCCTAATTCACGTATTTTCTTGTCTATTAAATAACAAAACACACGAAAGACGGATATTTCTTTTGGATGTCATCATTGTGGAAAAGGAAGATTATTCCAGTGACATTTTAACAATATCTTTGACTTACATTGGCATATAGCCCTGCAATGGGCGACAAATAAATTACGTTTACAAAAAGCTACTATAATAATCTTTTTGGCATGTAATAGCCTAGAAGTATTCAAAAACAGAATGAGAAAAATTATTTACAATAATTTTACATTTAACATGTAGTTCATTTGCAAGATGAAAGATGGAGTTTCCTTTCGTGACAGACTTGTTGTCTTATGCATATCTATATTGAGTGCTTAACCTTCCTACATAATTGGAGTTTTTAAAGGTCATTTTGTCAAGAACATATTACATAGCTAACTCCTTTTCCAAGATCATCGCCTAAACCTTAAGATTATATTTGTAAGCATCTTTTCTTGGATCGTAGTTCAGCACTTTGGTTTTCCTGTTATATGGTCTACATGACATATGTCATGGTCTATACTAAAATTTAAGAAAAAGACCTTACCTTCTTTACAGCTTAGAATGTTCTGGAAATTAACTTTTCACCATCATGCTAGTCCTCTTATTGTCTCTTAGGTTTTTAAAGAGAGGTTGTTATCAAAATAGTTAATTATTCTAATTTTAACATCTGTCTAGCGGAACCAATCTTTTAGTTTGTCCATTGATAATTTTCGCAGCATTGTCTTGTTTTAATTATTCATTGGAATTACAAAGTGTAATTGATACTTTTGGATTGAATCACCTTTTTGATTATTGTGAAATAATTGAAGGGTATTTTGTATTGTATCATTGTAGTCCATTCAGACTTTTGGCACATCAGCATATTTAGGAGTATTGGCACATTAGTACTTTCAAGATTAGAATTTATTTGAACTACCCTGTTATTTGAACTACCCCTGGCCTTGACTTCATTAGGAACAATCTATACTTTTCTAGTTGTAACAGAACTTTTGGGACTATTTGGTATTCAATTCAAAAAATTGTATGTTCCGTTGGAATTTTTAGTTCGCATTATAAGGGAATAAATTATTTTCTTAAATTTACTACACTTGCTGGTTTTCTTTTCTTCATCTGTTACTTAGTCTAATACCAAAGATTTATAACAGTTGGCTTTAAATACCATGGAACGATGATGAATGATTCGCAATGATATCTGAGAGATAAATAATTGTATCATTCTCACCAACATCAATGAAATGCAATAAAAGAATAAAATAATGGAATTCTACTTTACACAGTCGACACGATGATAATATTTTCTGTTTACCATCTCATTTTATCGTTATCAATCTATAAAAACCATTTATATGATATTTAATATTATCTGAGGTAGAGTGAAACAGACAATAATAATAATAATAATGATGATAATAATATGAATAATAATAATAATAATAATAATAATAATAATAATAATAATAATCAGAATCAGATTAATAATAGCACATCACTGGAACAAGAGTTCATGGATTTTCTTATTTTTGGTAGAATTATAAAAACATTTCCCTTTGTAAATAAGGGTCGGAAGAAAAAGAAATGCAAAAGTAAGGGATATGTAACAAATCATGCGTACAGTGTACAGAAGGAATACAATATCATGCACACACATTACCGGCGGGGCTCAACTTACCGGAAATAAATGGTTCATGGCCACAGTTGCCGATACTTTTGAACAACAACAGCAGTAAATGCAACATCTACTACTTCTACTAGACAGATAGACTTTAACTCCTTTCCTTGTAGATTTTGTATATGATTCAATATAAAGAAGATCAATTGCTAGTGCCCGGAATGCACTAATCAATGGGATGGTCAGTCTCATTTCTTTCGTTGTCATTATCATCATTTCTTTAATATGCAGTGCAAACTGTATTCATTATTAGATAATGATAATCTCAATACACAGCGATATACCACTGATGTACGTTGAGTATTTTAAAAGATAATTGTTCACATTGATAATTTTATTAACACCTTCGTTGTTTATTAGAGTGCACGAAAATTTGTATCAGTGTACTACACTATATTCCAATGATATGTTTACTATTGATCATTGTCTTTCGTACTAAAGTCCACTACCGTGTGTATTAAAATAAACCACGTAGTGAATAATGTGAGTGCATTACTTCTGCCCTATTACACAAAAAAGATAAGGATAACATAATAGGTAAATGCGTGTATGTATGCACTATTATATGGGGTTGGGGGCTGGATATTCACAAATACGTCAGTCTGGATTGTAATAAAGTCCCAGATAAGGAACGATTGCACTATTCAATTTACATGACAACATTGCCTTTGAAGCATATGCATTGAACCATACTCTGCGAAATGCAAGTTTAACAATTTGGTAATCAGCAAATAAAAAAATCAGTTTGAAAATACATGTGTTTGTTGAATAATTTCTTCCAATAAGTGATGAAATACGTTTATTGTTTATTTAAGTAAAGAATAAAACACACTTTTCAAAGAAGTCCTTGTAAATTATACTCGTTATCCACTCCTTAAACTTAATTAGGTTTAAACTTGCTTTACCCCCATGCCCCTTCCAAGCACAATTTGATAGAATAAAACTTTACTGAGATTTTACGAAAAGAGTACAGATTATTAAGCATTATTTGTAATTCTCTTCGAATAAGTATCGCTTTGGAAATTCTGGGCAAACATCTTAGTTTGAAGCCATTTTCTGTTAGGACACCGTATTACCTTCCAATTATTTCAGGAAAGAAGCTTGATAAATTCATGTTCATCAAGAATATATTATTCTCTTTTCCACTTAAGTGTTTTGCTAATTGTTTTAAAGCATGATCTACATGACTAAAATTTCGAATTCCTATATTACAATGAATCCCTGTTTGTTTTGATCGATTTTGTTTTATTTGCTGTAGTAAATCTATTTTAGAATTTTAAATATCAAGAAGTTATTTTTCTCGGCATTCAAGTTAGAAATGCTATGCAGGTAAAATTAATAGAATCCATACACGTATTGATATAAGATAAATTAAGGCCATCCTCATAATAAACTTTAATATCGACTTTTATTTTAATGATTTTCTCTCCACCGACAACAAAAAACAGTTACACAGCACTGAATCTTCCTGTTCACATATCCTTGTGGATGTGTGTGTGTGTGTGTGTGTGTGTGTGTGTGTGTGTGGGGGCTAAATTTGGTAAACTCATTCATACAGACTAGGTTTTAATAACGGTACACTTTTGTTGATCAGAATGAGTGAGATTTTTAACAAACGCTGTAGTATATTTTTGATTTCTCTAATACGTTATTATGATTTCATCTAACCATATCATTCAACCATGTGGAAACTCTACTACCCACTTGATAAAATAAATTAGTAATCCTTAGCCACTTTTGTAAAGCAATAATCAAATGTGAAAGAAGATAATAAAGGAGTATTTCAAATCCAATAATCAGTTGCCTTTGAGGCGTTTGGAAGAAAATATGTCTTTTTGCAGAGGAATTGAAACATCAAAGCAATCTACAAAACTTGTGACTCAAATATTTAATAAAATATTTAATACAATTGAACACTTAAGCGATATTGTGATCCATAGTACAATACTTTCTTACCAACACACTGTGAAGAGGATGTGGAACCAGTCTGAAGCGTGATTGTACCACTCTGGCATGAAATACAAGACGACTGACCAGATGATGGCTGGTAAGTTCCTATTAAACAGGCCTGACAATTCCCCAGGGTGTTGATGAAAAATCCCGCTGAGCAAATGCCTGGGAAGGAATGAACATATTAGTTTGGTTAGACTTGAGATAAAATATATTCATACCATTGTGGAACAAAATAAAAAGTCAACAAACGCAAAATATTTAACACCCTTAATAGCATATTCATTCAAGTGGATATATTTTATGTGAGTGACAGAGAGAGGAGGTCTTCATTGATACGTCAATCTAAATGGCGATGAAGATTAACTTGAGAAAGATTACATCAATAATGCTTATCTTTCTGTTCAGATGTGAACAGTCAATTTTCGGTCAGGGGCACTCCCATGAACACTGCCGATCGAAGGTAGACGTTTTGTACTATTAAAATATGCAAGAGCTGTTGACTAAGAAATCTTGATTTGTACGATGCATAATTTTTAAAATTAGGTAGGTTTTGATGTTCTTTCCCTGAAGGATTACCAATGTTTGCATCTTGATCCGTTTCTGATGATGCACAAAACTTATTTACATTCCTTGATGCCTTCCGGCAACATTCTTTTATATTAAATAGTTTAAAGAATTATGATTTTTTAAAGGGAGAACACATTGGCTGGCGAATCGAAATCATTTGTACACACTTGATTCCTGACGGCCATGATGCTTTCTACTAGATTTTTTAAGGCATATTTACATTTACCAACAAAATATATTTTACCGTCTTTCGCAAGAAAAGCGGAATAAAAACAAAAGTTGTTTGAAAGCGAGGTAGGAATAAATAAATATAAATTACTCATTAGCACTGAAAAGCGTTTAATATAATGAGACATCGATGAAACAAGATACAACAAGAGTACTTTCTGAACCAATGGACAAAACCAAACAAAGAATTGCTAGAGATTAGAAAAGACTGCATAATTTTGTAATGGATGTGGGACTTTGCACACGGCAAACGCTAACACGCCTCGACACGTTTGTGGACTCCCACTTATAAAGAAGTAATGTATAAACAATTGATGATTTCGGAAAAGAGAAAGTCTTATATTATGTGTTTTTCCTCGAATAAACAGTAACAAAAGAAAGACTTAAAACCACAAGCTTTGAAAAATGTAACAAATAATTTATTTCCCTGGAAAAAAAACCACTATAAAAATGAAAAATAAGAACTTACGGTGTTAAGAATCAATTCCAAAAATAATCCAAGAATAATCCACGAATTAAATTTTAGAGGTCCTAATAATAAAATGTTCTAATGAATTCTAGTTCGAATCCCGTCGAGGAATCCAAGATGAAGTCGATCAGGTATGTTGTATCCTGTACAGTGTTGAAGTCTACAGGTCCTTGTAGAAACACAACAAATACCAGTCCGGTGTTGGAAATCCGAACAAAATTTTTAAGAAATGTCTTTGTTTAAAAATTCTGTATGAGCAACGCAAATATTTCCAGAGAAACGAATCAACCTTCTAGAATCCAAATAATCGTAAGAAAAATAATTATCTAAGATCCTAAACTGGATACAAACGAAGGAAACGATTTGTCATCAAGCGTCCTCAGCCTCAGATTGATATTACGTCTCTGAAACATTGGTTATACGGTAATTTTGAGGCGCAGAATCAGTGCCATTATGATGGTCACATGATCGTGTTTACATCACGTACTCAAAACATGGCCCTGATGTAGACCAATCATTTTACTCTAAGAAGTTGTTTACTTCAATATAACTATTTACAAGCCTAGGGTCACGTATTCAATACCGCCTCGATCTCATCCTTATTTTTCCAGCAATAAACAATAAATAATAACTTGTTCACGTGACTGTTACTAATTTTGAATTAAGGTCGATATCTTGGATCAGCTTTATGTGTTTACAAATGAATCAATCAGGATCAAACTATTTACTAAAAAAATTTCCAAATCGCGTAAACAAAATTATATTATGATAAAAGCATGTAATTAAAAAAAAATTGAAAGCTGAGAAACAAGCAATAAAATTAAAATAATACTAATAGCATTAGATGTACGTAAGAAATGTAAAATTAACGATATAGCTAGATACTAAAATAATAAAGGAAGACAAAGATTAAGAACGGTGAAGAGAGAGAAATTGTGTTTGCCATTACATATACTATATGGAAAATGATTAATATCCCTACAGCGGAAGACTTGATATCATTAGCAAATATAACATATATATCATTGATGTCTTGTAAAGAGATATCCATTCTAGAAAACTTGCATTACATTCACACTCTGTCTTGTACCGATATTTCCAATAAGTACGTCATGATATAAAATATGAAAAGTGTACGAGATGTAAAATGCATAATATCAACATTTTCCCCAGTTTAGGCACAAATATATTTCTGAAATCGCTAACCCAAACAACAAATGACTGTAGCAGGGAATAAGACAGAGGCGAAACATTTTGTGTACAGTAGTTGACGCAGGGCTGAGGAGAATTACATATTAATTTGGTTTAGTGATAGCGTTAATCTTTCAGTGTTTGATTTACTCACCAACGCACTGTGTTTGAGATGTTGATGCTACTTGATTGGTTGTGGTTCCACTGGGACACGAAATACAGGAGGACTGCTCAGTACTCGGCTGGTAAGTACCAACTGGACAAGCTTGACAAGTACCACTCGTAGTCCGGAAGAACCCTGAACTACATATAGCTGGAATGAAACAAAATGCAATTTTGAACCATTGTTTCGTAGGCATGACACTTTAAAATTATTTACATAGAATGATTATTGAAATCGTGGTTCAAATTCCCATGTAGTTTCTTGTTATATTTCCTTTAGCGCATAACCAGTACAAATCACTTACCAAACAGAGTTTTTCAAACTCGATTTGATTGAAAGTATTTGAGAAATTACCTATTTTTCATGTTCATTATACGATGTGTAACCTTCAAGTTCATTTCACTACATAACAGTTATTACAGCGGTCGACACCTTCAAACATAGCTCTAAAGAAACTAATTGTAAGTTTAAAAAGTTTAAAAATCTAATGAATATTTTGTTTAAAATTAATTCAATAGAATGGCTGATACTAAGCTGGAAATTCATAGTTCCAGAAATCACATGTTGGCTATATATTAATACAGAGCAAACACTAGATCAAGTGCACTTTTATTTATAAACGTATATCGCTTGAGGGACTGTGCTGCAAACTGATGAATTTTGGTTCCTTCTGTCAGTGAGTGATTCAGACTCAACTGAATGTGCACAACAGGGTTGCACAATAGGCCACAACAGATTGGTGAAATTCCGTGACAGACAGATATGGGTAACGTCTGAGTAATGTTTCTTCAGCGGAAGCTGAAGGAGCACAGCGAAGGCTGTATGGCTATGACAGTTGTAACCGTGTGGACTTCACTCAATGGTTTTCGTTTCAAAACGCAATATTAAATCCATCGCTCTCTCTCTCTGTCTCTCTCTGTCTC
Organism: Sinohyriopsis cumingii; assembly: GCA_028554795.2. Lineage (NCBI taxonomy): Eukaryota > Metazoa > Mollusca > Bivalvia > Unionida > Unionidae > Sinohyriopsis > Sinohyriopsis cumingii. The sequence goes on along the minus strand of CM068826.1, from coordinate 43,267,968 downwards.
TGTCTCTCTCTCTCTCTCTCTGTATATATATATATATATATATATATATATATATATATATATATATATATATATATATATATATATATATATATATATATATGTGTGTGTGTGTGTGTGTGTGTGTGTGTGTGTGTGTGTCTGTGTGTGTGTTTGTGTGTGTGCGTCGAACGTTTGTCAAACATAATGAATTACTTAGTGCTAAATATGTTTAAAAGTGGTAGATAGCGTTGAACGCCATCTTCTTCCTAATACTCACCCCTAATTCACGTATTTTCTTGTCTATTAAATAATAAAACACACGAAAGACGGATATTTCTTTTGGATGTCATCACTGTGGACAAGGAAGATTATTCCAGTGACATTTTAACAATATCTTTGACTTACATTGGCATATACCTCTGCAATGGGCGACAAATAAATTACGTTTTCCGAAAGTTACTATAATAATCTTTTTGGCATGTAATAGCCTAGAAGTATTCAAAAACAGAATGAGACAAATTATTTACAATAATTTTACATTTAACATGTAGTTCATTTGCAAGATGAAAGATGGAGTTTCCTTTCGTGACAGACTTGTTGTCTTATGCATATCTATATTGAGTGCTTGACCTTCCTACATAATTGGAGTTTTTAAAGGTCATTTTGTCAACAACATATTACATAGCTAACTTTTCCAAGATCATCGCCTAAACCTTAAGATTATATTTGTAAGCATCTTTTCTTGGATCGTAGTTCAGCACTTTGGTTTTCCTGTTATATGGTCTACATGATATATGAAAATTTAAGAAAAAGACCTTACCTTCTTTACAGCTTAGAATGTTCTGGAAATTAACTTTTCACCATCATTCTAGTCCTCTTATTATCTCTTAGGTTTTTAGATAGAGGTAGTTATTAAAATAGTTAATTATTCTAATTTTAACATCTGTCTAGTGGAACGAATCTTTTAGTTTGTCCATTGATAATTTTCGCAGCATTGTCTTGTTTTAATTATTCATTGGAATTACAAAGTGTAATTGATACTTTTGGATTGAATCACCTTTTTGATTATTGTGAAATAATTGAAGGGTATTTTGTATTATATCATTGTAGTCCATTCAGACTTTTGGCACATCAGCATATTTAGGAGTATTGGCACATTAGTACTTTCAAGATTAGAATTTATTTGAACTACCCTGTTATTTGAACTACCCCTGGCCTTGAATTCAATAGGAACAATCTATACTTTTCTACTTGTAACAGAACTTTTGGGACTATTTGGCATTCAATTCAAAAAAGTGTATGTTCCGTTGGAATTTTTAGTTCGCATTATAAGGGAATAAATTATTTTCTTAAATTTACTACACTTGCTGGTTTTCTTTTCTTCATCTGTTACTTAGTATAATACCAAAGATTTATAACAGTTGGCCTTAAATACCATGGAACGATGATGAATGATTCGCAATGATATCTGAGAGATAAATAATTGTATCATTCTCACCAACATGAAAGAAATGCAATAAAAGAATAAAATAATGGAATTCTACTTTACACAGTCGACACGATGATAATATTTTCTGTTTACCATCTCATTTTATCGTTATCAATCTATAAAAACCATTCTTATGATATTTAATATTATCTGAGGTAGAGTAAAACAGACAATAATAATAATAATCATAATAATAATACGAATAATAATAATAATAATAATAATAATAATAATAATAATAATAATAATAATAATAATCAGAATCAGATTAATAATAGCACATCACTGGAACAAGATTTCATGGATTTTCTTATTTTTGGTAGAATTATAAAAACATTTCCCTATGTAAATAAGGGTCGGAAGAAAAAGAAATGCAAAAGTAAGGGATATGTAACAAATCATGCGTACAGTGTACAGAAGGAATACAATATCATGCACACACATTACCGGCGGGGCTCAAATTACCGGAAATAAATGGTTCATGGCCAAAGTTGCCGATACTTTTGAACAATAACAGCGGTAAATGCAACATCTACTACTTCTACTAGACAGATAGACTTTAACTCCTTTCCTTGTAGATTTTGTATATAATTCAATATAAAGAAGATCAATTGCTAGTGCCCCGTATGCACTAATCAATGGGATGGTCAGTCTCATTTATTTCGTTGTCATTATCATCATTTTTTTAATATGCAGTGCAAACTGTATTCATTATTAGATAATGATAATCTCAATACACAGCGATATACCACTGATGTACGTTGAGTATTTTAAACGATAATTGTTCACATTGATAATTTTATTAACACCTTCGTTGTTTATTAGAGTACACGAAAATTTGTATCAGTGTACTACACTATATTCCAATGATATGTTTACTATTGATCATTGTCTTTCGTACTAAAGTCCACTACCGTGTGTATTAAAATAAACCACGTAGTGAATAATGTGAGTGCATTACTTCTGCCCTATTACACAAAAAAGATAAGGATAACATAATAGGTAAATGCGTATATGTATGCACTATTATATGGGGTTGGGGGCTGGATATTCACAAATACGTCAGTCTGGATTGTAATAAAGTCCCAGATAAGGAACGATTGCACTATTCAATTTACATGACAACATTGCCTTTGAAGCATATGCATTGAACCATACTCTGCGAAATGCAAGTTTAACAATTTGGTAATCAGCAAATAAAAAAATCAGTTTGAAAATACATGTGTTTGTTGAATAATTTCTTCCAATAAGTGATGAAATACGTTTATTGTTTATTTAAGTAAAGAATAAAACATACTTTTCAAAGAAGTCCTTGTAAATTATACTCGTTATCCACTCCTTAAACTTAATTAGGTTTAAACTTGCTCTACCCCCCATTCCCCTTCCAAGCACAAATTGATACAATAAAGCTTTATTCAGATTTTACGAAAAGAGTACAGATTATTAAGCATTATTTGTAATTTTCTTCGAATAAGTATGGCTTTGGAAATTCTGCGCAAACATCTTAGTTTGAAGCCATTTTCTGTTAGGACACCGTAGTACCTTCCAACTCTTTCAGGAAAGAAGCCTGATAAATTCATGTTCATCAAGAATATAATATTCTCTTTTCCACTTAAGTGCTTTGAAAATTGTTTTAGAGCATGATCTACATGACTATAATTTCCATTTCCTATATTACAATGAATCCCTGTTTGTTTTGATCGATTTTGTTTTATTTGCTGTAGTAAATCTATTTTAGAATTTTAAATACGAAGCAGTTATTTTCTCGGAATTCAAATCATAAATATTATGCAATTTAAATTAATAGAATCCATACACGTATTGATATAAAATAAATTAATGTCACCAACAGCCTAAACTTTATTAACGACTTCTATTTTAATTGTTTTTTCTCGACTCACTTCAAATAAAAGTTACACAGCACTGAATCTTCCTGGTCACATATACTTGTTGCTGTGTGTGTGTTTGGGGGTGGGGGGCTGAATTTGGCAACGTCAGTCATACAGAGTCGGTTTTAATAACGGTACACTTTCGATGATAGGGATTGGAGTGCTATTTAATAAATGCAGCAGTATATTTTTAATGTCCCTAACATTTTATTATGATTTCATCTAACACGATCATTTAACCATGTGGAAACTTTACTACCCACTTGATAAAATAAATTTGTAATACTTAGCCACTTTTGTAAAGCAATAATCCAACGTGAAAGAAGATAATAAAGGAGTATTTCAAATCCAATAATCAGTTGCCTTTGAGGCGTTTTGAAGAAAATAAGTCTTTTTGCAGAGGAATTGAAAAATCAAAACAAACTACAAAATTTGTGACTAAAATATCTAATAAAATATTTAATACAATTGAATACGTAAGAGATATTGTGATCTAAAGTACCATACGTTCTTACCAACACACTGTGAAAAGGAAGTGGAACCAGTCTGAAGCGTGGTTGTACCACTCTGGCATGAAATACAAGAAGACTGACCAGATGATGGCTGGTAAGTTCCTATTAAACAGGCCTGACAATTCCCCAGCGTGTTGATGAAAAATCCCGCTGAGCAAATGCCTGCGACAGAATGAACATGTCGGTTTTGTTAGACTTGAGATAAAGTATATTTATACGATTGTGGAACGAAAAAAGTCTACAAACGCAAAATATTTAACAACCTTTAATAGCAAATTCATATACCAGGATATAATCTATGTGAGTGACAGAGGGAGAGGGAGGGGATCTTCATTGATACGTCGATCTAAATCACGATGAAGATTAACTTGAAAAAGATTACATCAATAATGCTTATCTTTCAGTTTAGATGGGCACAGTCAATGTTCGGTAAGGCGCACTCCCATGAACACTGCCGATCGAAGGTAGCCATTTTGTACTTTTAACAATGCAAGAGCTGTTGACCAAGAAGTCTTTTTTGTATGATGCAGACTTTTTTAATTATGTAGGTTTTGATGTTATTTCCCTGAAGGCTTACCAATGTTTGCATCTTGATCCGTTCCTGATGATACAAAAACATTATTTGCATTTTTGATGCCTTCCGTCAACGTTCTTTTATATTAAATAGTTTAAAGAATTATAAATTGTGTAAGGGAGAAAACATTGGATAGCGAATTGAAATCATTTGTACACATTTGATAACTGACGGCCAAGATGCTTTCTGTTATATTTTTCATGTTAATTGTACGTTGTGTAACCTTCAAGTTCATTTCACTACATAACAGTTATTACAGCGGTCGGCACCTTCGAACAGAGCTCTAAAGAAAGCAATTGTAAATTTCAAAAAAGTTTAAAAATCTAATGAATATTTTGTTTAAAATTAATTCAGTAGAATGGCTGATACTATGCTAGAAATTCATAGTTGCAGAAATCACATGTATATCGCTTGAGGGACTGTCCGCTGCAAATTGATTAATTTGGTTCCTTCTGTCAGTGAATGATTCAGAGTCAAATGAATGTGCACAACAGGGCTGCACAATAGGCCACAACAGGGCCGTGAAATTCAGTGACAGACAGATATGGGTAACGTCTCAGTAATGTTTCTTCAGCGGAAGCTGAAGTAGCACAGCGAGGGCTGGATGGCTATGCCAGTTGTAACCGTGTGGACTTCACTCAACAGTTTTCGTTTCAAAACGCAATATTAAATCCATCGCTCTCTCTCTCTCTCTATATGTGTGTGTATGTTTTTGTGTGTGTGTGTGTGTGTGTGTGTGTCTGTGTGTGTTTGTCAGTCTGTGTGTGTTTGTGTGTGTCTAACGTTTGTCAAACATAATGAAATTTTGTTGATGCACACGTAATGGTCAACAAGTATTAGTTACCTGACTTGGTGTTTGGTAAGGGATCAAGACAATCTACCATAATTCTACTATATGGTCTATCAAAGTCAGGAATAGGTTGTTGATGAGCCTTAGGTATTTTTTTATTTGATTTTTCTACCATTTGACAGGTATGACAAGAGCTACAGTATTTACCAATATCAATTTTGATTTTTGGCCATTAGACGTGATTCAAGATCTTGTAATACGTTTTATTGATCCCTAAATGACCAGCCAATCGAGTTTTATTGGCCAGACTCGGTAGTTCCTCTCTATAAGGTTTTGGAACTACCATTTGATAGTTCACTGATCATTCGTCATCAGCAGGTAACTCTGGAGGTCTCCATTTTCTCAAACAAATTCCATTTTTAATGAAGTAACAGACAGGAACTTCAGTAGCCCTTTGACACAAACAGGAGATGTCACGATCGTTTTCCTGTACGACGATAAGTAATTGTCGTTTATCACCCTGATTAGAACAAAGAGAATGAGTTCTTAAAAGAGTATCAATGTAATCAATACATTCTAATTGATCAAAACAAGGTGTAAAAGTGACCTCATAAAAAGCCGGACCAATACATGTGTCAGCTAAAGAATACTACTCTTATCAACTTCATTCTCAATAGTTTTCTTAGCCATAGCTCTGGTAACTGCACAAGCTGGGAATAAATCAGGGAATTCCTTTTCAATTGGATCGAATTTCTGATCCAAACAAGGCTTGTTAGTTACAAGTGGATTAACCACAAACTTGTCTCTAGCCAGATCGTTGCCTTGTAATACATGAATACCATCAACGGGTAAAACAGACTGCTCCGACTGTCACGGGTCCTGAGACTAAGTCAGATGACAAATGTACACAATGGAGACAACCGCACTCTACTCCCTGAATAAGAACACTCTCATTGGAAGAAGACTTCTCAGAAAAAGCAAAGTACCGGTACTTGACAATAAAAGACACTGAGAAGCTTCTGTGTCCCTTAAAATATTAATAGGGATAGGATTGGCCAAATAACCCAAGAGAGATATAGAACACTTCGATATGAATGGTTCATTATTTTCCATAATAAAATCAGACTGGGATTTGTTAGACCCCACAAATGTATTGATTTCAATCTATGACCGTGACCATGATTTCTTAGAAATAAGAGCATTTTGAATAGGTCTGTCTTATTCTGATGCCTATTTGTCAGTGTTTTAGCCATCATAAATAACTTGTCTTTTCTTCTTGCAATAGGTACACGTAGGAAGAGACAAGTATCTTTAATGAAGCTTCTCTGAAGTTTGATTTTCAGAAGTTGTGCCAGTTTGAGTTTTAGAAGGGCTTGTATTAGAATGAAATACTTTTCTGCCCGAAGACTGTTGAGGAGAAGTCTTATTTACAAAAGGAACTTTATCAGTTTAATAATACTCATCCGCAGCTCCAGCAGCATTTTCCAAGGTTTGAATCTGATGCTCGTCAAGATAAGATTTACTGTCGCTGGTGACACAGTTTTTATACTCTGCAAGTACTATAAGTTTGAGACTTTGATAATCTTGTTCAACGTTCTTGGCTAAGCACCATCTAACAAATAACTGCTCTTTTTCTCTAGCAAATTCGGCATGAGTTTTTTGCCGATAAACCTAACTAACTCATAACTACTTAAAATGCATCCTTTAACCGTATCATAGTAACCACTGTGCTGAACTGACAGTTAATGGTAAATATCACTAGCTTTACCAGTGAGTAGACGTTGTAATAAGTCAGTACAATGCTCCCTTGGCCATTTCAAATTTTCAGCAACGTTCTCAAAATAAAAAAATTATTTGTCTACTTCTTTTTCTCTGAAAGGGGGCATTAATCTAATAGTCTTTATTCTTTGCAAGATCAAAGCTTGAATTTGGATTTGAAGTATGAATGTGCTTTTCACTTGCCAGTTCAATTTCTTTCATTCTAAATTGATGTTCCCTCGCTTCCTTCTCTCTTTGCATTTGCATCTCTCTCTTTCTCTCTTTCTTCCTTTTGTCTTTCTTTCTCTTTTTCTTCTGCTTGTAAATGTATTTAGTTTTATTTCTCTTTCCTCTCTCTCTCTCTCTCTCTCCTCTTTCCCAATTTGTAATTATTTGTTCATTTTCTTTTAAATGTTTCATTTGTTCTTTTCCTTTTTCAAATTTCAATTGTTCTTGTTCTTTTTCCAATTGCATTTGTTCTTATTCTTTCTTCAATTGCAATTACATTTGCATTTGCTTTTCTCTTTCTTTCTGAAGTTCCAGCTTCCTCACCTCCAATTCGATCTTGTATTTTAATTTTAATTCCTTCATGTTTATGTCAAAGTCTGATAAAGGATTACTGACTGAAACCAAAGAACTTTTATCCAAAACATTTATTTCTACCAAATACTGAACCAAAATATTTATTATTTCTTGTTTCGTTAAAGAATCCATTACCTCAGAAAGATCGTATTTTATGGGAAGTTGAATGAATTCATCTTTTTTAAAAGATCTAATTCTTCCTAGGTATGATTTGAAAGAAAGATTTCTATTTTTGATGACATTTTGGATAAAGCTTGCCGATTTCACCAAGATTTCAAAAACCTAGTTCAATTTAAATTTTAAAAAAAGTTTTCTTTAATATTCTATCCAAAATTCAAAAATACCACAGAGGAGCCCCCAAATCTTATGTTACGTGTTTAGACTCGAAGAAACAGTATCGCAAGAAAGGGTGAAAACAACAATCGTTGAAAAATATAACAAACAATTTATTTCCCTGGAAAAATTCTGTAAAAAAAAATATAATATATGAACTTTCCAGAATCAAATCTAAAAATAATCAAAGAATAATCCACGAATAAAGTTTTCGAAGTCCTAATATTAATATGTTCTAATTATTTCAAGTCCGACGAAGAATCCAAGATGGAAGGCGATGAAGCATGATATACCTATACTGTGTTGAAGTCTACATTTCCTTGAAGTAACAAAATAATTAATCATCCGGTCTTGGAAATCCAAATAAAATTTTCAAGAAGTGTTCTTGTTCAAGATTTATGTAAGAACAATAATATTTCCAGAGAAACGCATTAATATTTTAGAGTCGAAATAATCAGAAGAACATTTTAACAAATAACACAAAAATTCAAAAAAATCAATACTGGTCATGACAGAGGAAAACAACTTGACATCAAGTGTTTAAAATTCCTGACTCTCTCTCTCTCTCTCTCTGTCTCTCTCTCTCTCTCTCTGTCTCTCTCTCTCTCTCTTTCTCTCTCTCTCTCTCTCTCTCTCTCTCTCTCTCTCTCTCTCTCTCTCGATATCTCGATCTGTCTCTCGATCTCTCTCACTAAACATCATATTTATACTAAGTATTTCGCAATTTCGGAAATGCATAAATGCGAAATAGAGGATCACGTGATCATGTTTACATGCTCTCCACGTCACGTCTACGCTCCATTTTTATTCTTCGTTAGTGCTGCACATGGAAACACGTGTATCCTGCTTTCGGCCTCCATCCTTTGTTTTTATGAAGCAAGCACGGTGTTCTCTTGTCAACGTATCTGCTATGACTCGAATGAATGAATGAATGACGGCATGAATGAAAGTAGCCAGACTCACGACCGCATCGCTTTATATACCTGGAGCAAGCACAGACGTGAAGGAAAACACCCCTTACACTTTAACTGCCAACACACACAAACCAAACAATCACTTCCACTCTTTTTATCACCACCCATACATTTATTCTACAAGTCAGAGAAATCAAATGTTATATCCCTTGACCTACAATCACACTAAGATACCAACACACAAATACACCAATTTGGCAATAGAGTAGTAATGTTTTGCTACATTTTTGGTGGAGGGGTAGCCCTGAAAAGGGCTGTTTTGTTTGTTAGGGGTCTGGCAATCTATCTTAACGTCTAGGGTAACGTCCCCGTCTCTCTGCAGGCTTTTCTACAGGATACGGCCTGCTTCTGTGGAATGAGAATGAAAACTTCTTGGTGTCCACACGGCAGTCAACAAAATCTTTTTCCGACTCCTATTTCGTTGCTGTTGTTGCTGCTTCTGCTGCTGCTCGCTCTGTTGTTGTTTCTGAATTCTGTATTTCTCTATACACTCTTCTTATTTCTTTTTCATTTCTCCTCTAAACACTTCTTCTAAGAGGTATTGTGTTGCCTTAATCATTCTCAAAATTTCTATTCTCTTCCGGCTTTCGCATCAGCTTTAGCCTGGCAAGATGTAAATTGACGTTCTTGCTTTTCCTACTTGTGTCGATAACGTTTGGTCATCATTTTTTAACCCATACTTTGAGTTCTTGTTGTTTGGGAGTGGGGGAAGGGTCAACCATCTTAATAGGGATGGGATCCGCTAATGGAGTTTGACAAACTTTTCGTGCTTATTCTTCCTCTGGCATCTGTGTTGTTACGTCTGTCTTGGTCGTTGGGGGCAGTGGTGGTGGTGAAGGACTTTTCATCAGGGTCTTACAATGTTTGAAAGTCGGTTGAGCTGTTTCGTCTAAAGCTTTCTGGTGAAAAAGACGAAGTCGTTACAACACTTGGCCGTACCGTTGCATGTTTCCCTTCCTGAAAAATCGCTGAGATCCATCAACGATTGCAATTCGTGTTGTAACTGGGACATCCCGGCCAGATGAGGATTGGGAGGTAAATGCGAGGTGCGTTGTTCTCGTCAGCGATGGAATTCCATCCATCGTTTGTAAGGTGCTAAAGTCAGTTTTCGTCCTTCTATCAGATTCCAAAGTACACGTATGTGATCTTTTCACCAAAGATGTTCTTTTCAACTTATTGGTCTTTTTTTTAATCGTGGACCACTGGATGAAGCATGAGCTCCAATGAGTCCTGAAATCATTGTTCCCAATACACCTTTCACCAAGGGTTATAACAGCACAGGCAAACTTCGTCAACCTTGTACAGACATCTTTTTCTTTTGACGGACGGGTATTTTCGTTTTCACCATTTGGCGAAGAACGTGTCGATGATAGGCTAAATGTTCTTTCTGATGTTGAGACAAGGGTATCCTTCCTTTCAAGACATTCAGGCAACATTTGAACACGGTATCGACGACTTCTTTCTAAGTTGTTTGAATGAGTTGTTTTTGCATGGGTGAAGGGGCTTTGGACAGAAATGAAAACACATAAATGTTTGGCTAAACGAGGAGGGAGTCCTTTGCTTTTCTTTCCTTTTGTGACAGAAGAGGGCTGGTGGTGTGCACTTATTTTAGGTGACAACTTTTTTCGTTCAGGAGCACAAACACACTGATACCCATCGCCTGCCGCGGTTTTTTTTTTATAGTGGAATGCGTTGCCACTGATTGTCGGTACGTCGTATCAACTTTATGACAGGCAACACTCGACGTTTAATGGTTCGCAATGGACTAAATCGGGATAGTTCTTTCTTGGATAATTACAGTAAACTCTGTAACATGCCCGTTCTCTCTTGGACTTTTATTTTAGGAAGATACTTTGTTAGCAGCCGCCATTGATACTACAGAGGAGTAGGATGTCACCGCCGCAGGATAAGTTCCTGGAGACACGGGTTTCCATTTCTTGCATCAAATGGGGAAGGACGAGTGTCAATTTGGGGTTGGCTGGCATCGTTAGCAGCGGTGAGGGGAAGAACTTGAGGCTACTGGAGACACATACACCGTCGCTGCAGGTCGTTGCTTGAGAATGTAAGAATGCATCCAGGTCGCAGGGCCTCTCTTCCGTGAAGAAGCTGCTTTCTTGGATCTTTTCTTGGTATTTTTCTTTTTCTGGGGACTTTTCATCTTTTGGGGATGTGACCTGGCCTGGACACCACTGCCTTTTGTATTCTTTGAGCGTTTTGGTTGGTAGAGTCTTTTTTCTTGGGGGTCACTGCTGGGGCAGTAGAATCACATTTTAAGAAGCAGCGAATGATGACATCTCCTATAGAACCGCTATCTCCAAGTATCAAATGATTGGCATTTCGGTTTGTGTGTCGATTCGGGGATCTGCCAGTTACTTCAAGGCTACTTTGTTTCTGTCATAAAATCGTTTGATTTTGATTAGGAATGTGAATGATGCCTTGAAGAAATTGGCGAGATGTTACCTTAAAACCATCGTTAAGACTTTCTTGGGACTGGCTTCTAAGACACGAGCACGTATTTGTGGATTGTTTTGCGACTAATGTCATACAAAGAGCGAATCAATTTGACGGGAAGATGAGATTGAAGGGATGTCATGTTGACGATATGTGAAACACACGAGAAGTGTCTGAGGTTTTTATAGATTATTTTATGTCGATGGGGACGTGTACTCGACAGACCCTCCTTCTTGGCACAAGTTGTGACAGAACTGGGTACGAAATCGCAAATAATCAGGGGTGGTGGTTTTTAAATCGACGAGTAACTAGGCGTGAGGTGCTTGAATGGCATGAATCAGCCAACGTGTTCCTAACTGTTTGGCAAACACTTGCACTTGCAATTTATCTCTAGGGCTTTTAAACAACACCACGTAATGAGTGTTGAGACTAATCGTGCGATGGGCTTTACTTTGATGAAGCAAATTTTAGGTGATGTAAATTACACTGGCATTAAGGTGATGTCTTTTGCGCATGAACCACTGTTTTTTTTCTTCTTTGTCTTCTCAAAACATGTCTTCGAAAATTACCATATTGGTTTAATTGGGGTTAGACACGATCCCGTGGTCTTCGCGAGGAATGCCTTCCACAAAAACGATGGAATCTCCTTGATATTCTCAGAGGAGGATGTACACAGATTGCCACCCTGAAACAGCACGATACGCTGACGTGGACGATCGATCATATATGTTCGATCAAACGTTTGACAAATTAAGTTTCGCCTGAACCGCTGTGTCCAGCAATCGACTTATTAAAGGAATGGCCTCCCAACTGGAACAATCTAACGTTTGGTCGATGACTTTGAAAGTCGAGGATGAGGTATCAGAGGCAGCAGAGGTAGCCATAGTGATGGTGTTGACACGTTAAAAACGAACACAGACAAGACAAGAGATTTTATACTTTTTCAAGACACGTTTATTCAAAACATTAAAATTTGACACAAAAAACAAAATTACAGAGAAACCAAATGGTTAAGAACATCGATAAAATGCACACCAAAACGATCAATGTGGAATATAAACAGGTCATTGTACAACATTTTTTACGAAGGTTTGTTGCCTTAGAATAATGTCTCGGAGCACTTGGTAATGACTCTACCCTTTGCAGAGTGTCAGTGATGTCTTCTCCGAATGGCGTTTTGGGGGTGTGCATGCCAATGACGGTACCGTCCTGAACGGGATGGTTTTTGTTGGTTCTTCTGCCACTGTGGCTAACATAGTTTTAACGGTCACATTTTTCACTGAACATTTGAACTTGTGATCACAAATGTTTGGCATACTGAGAAACTTCTTTCGTCCAAGCATCGAAACCAAAACTTTTTGCAGTCACGGACATCTCATCAGTGAGGGTGTGAGTTACAAGCTATATAAACATCTTCTTAAACATCTTCAGTGGAGAAAGGTTGACGAATCATTCTTTCTCGTAGAGATAGAGAAGAATCGAGGTGAAAGGGCAACGCTTTTAACAGAATGAACCTCTCGGGTACATTTAAAGGAACCACCCTCCTGATTTTGTGGTAGGTACTGTTCGTATTTAGTCCACAATTAATTGGCTGGTAAACGAAATTTCAGAAAAAAGCCACTAAGACGCACACCACACGAAGTCCCCAAATATTGAGATCCCACTAAAGGTAGGAAGTGACAGTGCGGAGGCTATTAAACATGTTCCAGGTAAACCGAGTCTTTCTGCTGACACTCCTGAATGTGACACACCGCAACTGAATCACTTGACTCTATCCCCTTCGCCCAAGTAGAAAAATCCAGCTCTGGCTATTTCGTCGTGAGCAGATCCTGCCAGATACTTGTGCCACTTTCATTTGAACGTTTAAAAACGACGTTCAAAGTCGCAGTATTCAGACAAACGTAGAGGCAACGAATATTCCGATTTCACAAGTTCACTTCGATGAGCCGGTGGTAATACCCAAATTAGTTTACGCAGGCATGGATGACATGCGTAGAGTAGAGGCTGCACGGTAGTATCACTTTGAGGATGAAAACCAGTAACGTGATAAGGTGTACTGTAACGGGTGGCATCGCCTTCGCATCCGTCAGGTTTGACACGCATAGCATCACTTTCCATGGTAGGTGAAGTAATACTGATAGCGAAGTTTCCATGATGTTGTGCTGAATCACCGCGGTCGTAGCGAACGGCAGCCTTACTATCGAAAGGCACCGCATCGCACTCTACTTAATAATCACTGAATTTGAATTGTATCTGTCTGAGAGAATTCAACTTTCTAGCTTGGCGTTTGCAGTCGCACTGAGCTATCGGACTTGGATGGTTTCCCTTTTTATATGCTGACCAATATCGGCGTGTCCGTAAGGTAAAATGAAGTGATTGGGAAGCCTCAGTTGCTTCTGGTACACGATCTGATACACTTTTGCAAAGGCTGACTGACAATTTGGTGTGTGGGTAAACTTACAATCTTGTGAGGTTCGTAGGTGATAACTTTAAAATGTTGATCTTCTCTGTATTGCAAGTTTTTTATGCACACCAAAGTTCACCAGTTGATTGGGGCAATGATTTAGAGTCAATCCTTTCACAGTACACTCGGTGTGCACTTCTCTTTGTTTGTCCAGGTATTCGTAGCCGTAACCTTTAGGACCGCCACTAGCAAAACTTAGAATCGTGTCATCTGGGTGCTCATCCGTCTAGGCTCCTAAATGGTCTCCTTCGATTTCAGGGTGACGGTGACCTAGGCGATTGATGTAGATGCAACTATCCGTATCAAGATACAGCACACGGTCTCCTAACTGGTGTACGGCTTCGTACAAGTTTAAACGAGCATGGGCTGTCACGTAAGCCGCAATGATGACATTTCCAAATTCTTCGTCCTGTACAAACTCAAGTTCTTCTTCGTAACTGACCAGGATCAAGTCTTCATGAATAACGTCCACGTGTTTCATGTATGTGGTTTTGTCGTGAATCGTCTGGAAATAACGTGAAGTTTCTGACAAGTACTCTGTTTTGGGTAAACACGGTCGTTGTCCCATTTTCCCCCACAAACAATTGGCAAACGATCGCCTTCTTTTGTGTTTCTCGATGTGGTCTAAAGTGATACCTTCCTGGTCAAAGTATTTCTCTTTGAATTTGATTTGGTCTTCGGGAGTTTGGCACCAGTAAGGATAAACACTGGCTTCTTGTTTCAGTTTCGAAAAGTCATCCACGTAGTCTGCAAAATGCCTTTCTGAGTCTCGTCACTCTTGTGGTACTGTTCTGTCTTTGGAAAGTAGTAAATTGTGTACACTTCTGATAAGTGGTATCCCAGGTCTAGAACTCTGAACAATTCCATGCTGACCCACGTTCCTGTCACGGCAAGTTCTTCCTAAGTGTGATGACAAAGTGGACATTGGTTGCACGTTACGGCACAAGTACGGCACAGTAGAAACTGTTTGCACTGGCAATGGTGAGGCAAAACGGGATGGTACAAGTCCGTGGAAGTCAAGACTTTAAAGTTAATCAATTCTTCGTATTGTCGAATGTTTTCCACGTCAATGTGTTTCGTCAGCAACTATGGGTGCCCTGAGGGAAAGTGACAATATTTGCACACGTAAGGATACAGCGAAGACACGTCCAGATATTTAATTTCTTCTATTTTCAAACAGGTTGCATTCGTCCATTCTTCCTAAAAACTATCCCGTAGGTCCAGAGGGTCCATCAGCTTGTAACTTTCTACGATGCGTTTACACTCAGGATAGGTTTAAAAACCATGGTCGTATTCGTGTTCCCATATTTGTACGACTTTGCATCCTTGCTGTTCTAACTTTAAGCGACCCTGACAAGTGGACATTGACACGTCTTCCATGCTAAGTTGTAAAAAATGAGTTGTAGTGTCACGTTGATGGTAGCAGATCAAACATCCTTGAAACAAGCAACCATTAAACTCTCACACAATCTTGGGTATTAATCGTCTCAGCCATCTACCAAATAATTTATGATCTTTTCGCCTCCTTGTTTCGGGCATATTAGAGCCATTTGTCTTTCTTGTCGCACAAGTAATGTAGCCAGCGTAGAACTATCATCGAGTAAAGGCGTTTGATAAAATTGTTCGTTTGAGGGCGGATGACAGTCAGGGTCTTCTCGGGCATGAAACGTTTGCGGTACACTGAGGAACACGCTTTGGCAAGGGATCGATCACTCCGTGTTCCATGAACAGTTCTCGAAATTTTCAATAGAAACGCCGTAAAATGTCTAAGTCTGATCGACAGGACTTTAATATTTCTTTCTCAAAGTGAAAGGGGTTCGAGGCGTGAGATTGGTACAAGGGGAGAAAGCGTCTCGTTGTTCGGTGAGCATGTTGTCGGGGTCGTAGTAGCGAGCATCATGCAAATCTGACAGAATGCCATCTTGATTGACTTCAGTATTAAAAAGTGCGGACAACAGCCTTTTGGTCGTTTCTGTCATTCCAAACATTTTAAGCATTCGGCTCAATGACATGGCCACATAACTCATCGAAGTTTTAAACTGCTATTGTTCCACTTACATGGAAATGATTTTTGCTCCATTCAAAGTGACTTTAGGACATTCGGTGCCTTCTTCCGTATAACATTTTAGAAGATATTGCCCATTGTATCCCGAGAAATTGTGAGCCATCACCGTGGCATAGCGTTGATAATCTCCGTAAGGTTCGTTCTCCTCCTCATTCCACATCTTGTCAATAGGGTCTAAGATCCATTGAGCGAAATCGGCCATTGTGTTCGGTCTTCGACAGATTTGTTCACGTCCTCCAGGAATCTTGCTACAGTGAGGGCAATGACAAAAGATGGGTTCTTGTATGCGCTCCCCGCACGCTCGATGAGTAGTTCACTTGCATATCGAAAGATGCCTATATTACGTGTTTAGGCTCTAATAAACAGTAACAAAGAAAAAGTGAAGACAACAAGGTTTGTAAAATTTAACAAATATTGTTTCACTGGAAAAACAAGGTAAATATGAGGGAAAAGAACTTAGATTTTAAGAAGAAAATATAAACTTAACTGGTCACAACAAAACACCTTTCAGTGTTAAAGGTAAAATGCCCAACTGAGATTATTTCTCTAAACATCCGTATAAAACCTGACAACTGCGCAAAATAGATGTCCGAATGAGGGTCAACCCTCCGATAAAAACAGAATTTCTAGAACATCGTAAAAGCTATTTACGTCTAAAGTCACTTAGTCACAGTCGGTCTCGATTCCGCTATTATCATTCAAACATTAAGAATGAATTTTAAAAGAAGAAGTTCTTTACTTGATTCTCAATCAAGGTCAGGAACTAGGTCAGCTTGTAGATACAAAGTTCGGTGTTTACGACAAAACAGTCAGGTCAAACTAATTTTGGAAAATATCAATTTCCAGTAAACAAAATTACATTACTATAACATGTAATGAAATAAATAAAAAAATTAAAACTGACAAACAGATAATTAATTTAAATCAAATATAAATTAAATCAAATATGCATAACACATAAATAATGGGTTGAGTTGAACTATATTAAATTGAATAATCCATATGTACATTTTGAAAGGCATTTGATTCAACAGAAAAGTGATTATGACAAAGCGTTTCAAATTCATCGATCGGTTGATTGGGAAATGCTCTGTGACTTCTTGTTTCCTTTCGTCGAAGTATTGGAAATATTTAAAATAATATCGCTAAACTTTGTAGATAAATATTTAATAAAATTTGCTAATAATTAGTGCTTATTATAATCTAGGTTACAAATTCCTTACCGACACAATGTATGCTGGAAGTGGAGCCAGTCTTAAGTGTGATTGTACCTAACTGATATGAAATGCAAGACGTCTGCCCTGAGTATGACTGGTGTGTTCCTAAAAATCAAAACAATCTACAAAACTTGTGACTAAAATATTTAATATAGTCTAAAGTACAATAATTTCTTACCAACACACTGTGAAGAGGAAGTGGAACCAGTCTGGAGTGTGGTTGTACCACTCGGGCATGAAAAACAAGACGTCTGTCCTGTGGATGACTGATATGTTCCAAGAGGACATACTTGACAATTTCCCGAGGTGTTGCGAAAAGAGCCCGCAGCGCAAGCGGTTGTAACTGGATAAAATGAAAATAATTTTGCTATATTTAAGATTATTAACACGTATGTCTTTTGCAAACTAACATACAAATAACTATTTCCTGAAACTAAACTGCTGCAGTTTCAAGAACATTTATATACGCGAGTTGCCTCGCCGTTTGAGTATACACGTGTGTGTTGTCTGCCTGTCTGTCTGTGTTGCTGGATTTATTTGGAGAGAACGGACGTGTGTCTTTCTGGATTGCAAAAAGCTTAATATGCTGGTTGATTACACTGGTCAACAGTGAAATCATTACTGACTTGAAAAGGCCCTAATCTGTAGTATTTTGGTGTGCCGAACACGAATATAACCGTGAAAAATTTGTATTGGCTCTCGTTTTGAAGATATTCATATACCTCATTTTCTATGTTTCACTGTGTAAATTTCTCCAGTAGGACTGCAGCAACATCCGGAATAATGATGTAACATTGCATAATACCATCATGCTCACATCATCCACAGTTGATTGCATCATTTTCTGATGCAATGCAATACTAATGCCATGCGGCTGCTGAAGTAAGTTGACGTCAGCAGTGTACTATACATGTGTAGGCCTATTATACTAATGCCAGGCGGCTGCTGAAGCTGACGTAAGCAGTGTACTATATAAAGCCCAATCAGATAGGTTCAGCATTTAAAATATTTTAGACGTTGTGCGAGACAGTTCAAGCTACTGTTACATAAAACTTATTATTTTATCCATTTACGTAAAATAAAGAACAGTAATGCCTCGAAAGTGTGTTAATACCGCGGACAATTTTTGCTATATTTGTGGGGAAGTGACATTTGCCAACCAGAAGAAAAGTATCAATTCTCAAGTGAAGAAGGCATATCATCTTTACTTCGGATGCAAGGTTGGTGACCAAGACAAGCCTTGGGCTCCGCATATATGCTGTGCTACATGTACAACACAGCTTTCACAGTGGTTGAATTGCAAAAGGTCATCAATGCCGTTTGCAGTCCCAATGGTGTGGAGAGAGCCAAGCAACCACCTAAATGACTGTTACTTCTGCTTGGTTCCTCCTCTTTCCGGCGGAATAACGAAGCGAAAGAAGTCGAGAATAGTCTACCCAAACATTCCGTCTGCATTGAGACCAGTTCCACATGGTGAGGGACTTCCTATTCCAGAACCTCCAGCAGAATATTCTCTTGATTCATCTGACGAAGACAAAGGTGAGTCGACCTGTTCTTCTCCTGGTCCATCAGCATGCAGTGATCCAGATTTTCACTGTGGTGCATCATCAACCCCACACAGAATAACACAGGAAGAACTAAATGACTTGATTCGTGATTTGGACTTATCAAAGAACAAGGCAGAATTGCTAGGATCAAGACTCCAACAATGGAATCTTCTAGAAGAAGATGTCACAATTATTGCATATCGAAAGCGCCACCAGCAATTGGAGCCTTTCTTCAGAAAGGAAAGTAATCTGATATTCTGTTCCGATATTGAGGGCCTCATGAATGCTTTAAAAATCACTCCTGACCCACAAGAATGGAGACTATTTGTGGACTCTTCGAAACTGAGTCTCAAGGCTGTGCTTTTGCACAATGGAAACATTCTTCCATCTATTCCAGTAGCGTATGCTGTCCACATGAAAGAGACATACGATAACTTAAGGCAGCTACTGAATTCCATTGAGTATAACAAGTACAGCTGGCACCTCTGTGGTGATTTGAAGGTAGTTGCCCTTTTAATGGGACTGCAGCAAGGATATACAAAATACATGTGTTTCTTATGCGAGTGGGATAGCCGAGCAAGGGAAATGCACTACATGAGGAAGGAATGGACTCACAGGCAGAATGTAGCCATTGGAGAGAAGAATATCCAACACCCAGCTCTGGTTGAGGCTCAGAAAATCTTGCTACCACCCCTTCACATCAAACTAGGTTTGATGAAGAACTTCGTGAAAGCCATTGACCGGACTTTGCCAGCATTCCGATACCTGCATGAAAAATTCCCTTTACTCAGCGAAGCAAAGATTAAAGAGGGAGTTTTTGTGGGTCCTCAGATTCGAGAGCTTTTCAAAGATGACCGGTTCAACAACTTGCTGGAAGGTGACGCGAAACAAGCATGGAATGCTTTTCGCCTAGTTTCTACAAACTTCCTCGGAAATGTTAGGGCAGAAAACTATAAGGAACTAGTAGAAGACATGTTGATGAAGTATAAGAAACTTGGCTGCAATATGTCTCTAAAGATTCACTTCCTTCATTCCCATTTGGATTTCTTTCCTAGCAACTGTGGTATTGTTAGTGATGAACACGGCGAACGTTTTCATCAAGATATCGCAACAATGGAACAAAGATACCAGGGAAAATGGTCCACTACAATGCTGGCTGACTACTGCTGGACACTCCTCAGAGATGCTCCCGAACAGCTGTACAAGAGACAGGCGAAGAAATCTAAGATGTAGTCAATGACTTGATTTTTTATAGGTAGGCTATTACAGTTGACCTTTTACTATTGGAATGCATTTCGTTATGTAAACATTAATTTCTTGCAGATTACAAAAAAACTAGAGCCAATTTTGCAATTTGACTGTCATATTCGTGTTCAGCACATAAAAATTGATAAGAATTGACTAATTTTATTTCAGTAACATGACTTTTGTAAAAATTTGTTGTCCAGTGTTATACTCATACGTTTGTCTTTAAATTTAACCGATAACTTTAAATTGTCCATAAAGTGCACTCCCGTACAATGTTGTACACGGATTCACAGTTATCTAATGACCAAAAGCAAAGCAGCTGGCCAGTAAATGTGGATTAATATGAGGCATTCTTTCCAGAATTCTTCACGTTTCTATAGTTACGAAATTTACACCTGAATACCGTTATGTTTTTGTTATTTTTGCCATATTTTGTAGTGAAAGGAATTATTTGTACAATATTGACGAAAATTTGCTTTATTAGATGACCTGTAAGTGAAATTCTAGTAAGTATGCTTTCGGAAAGATGTCTTTTGAAGTTGTTTCTTTAACAATATTGTTATACAGTGGCCATATTGGATGCTAATCTGAATCATGCGTACAGTATGGAAAGACAATTATGCTAGCATATATATCTGTTAATTATGGTTAAATGTTGTTAAGTTACCAATAGAATGTCTTTTTTTGTAAATCTTTTTCGTTTGATTACTTGTTTGTTTAACTGAAGCCTCATTGAATGGTGAATTGGTATCTTTTTGTAAAAAAAAATACGTAAATCATTTATGCCACGAAGCTTCTATCATATTAGATGAACTTTTGTAACGGGTTTGGAAGATAATATAGTTTAAAGATTTTTATGCTTTTGTAATTCGATCGAGAAAGGCATCGTTCGCAACAAAACGTGGAAGCGCTTCCTGCCATATTGCTCTCTGCTAGATATAGTTAAAAAATAACCCAATTGTTTGACAGAATCTGCTTAATACGTCAAATACGGATGATCGACACATTACGCACGATGGACGCAAAGCCATATTAGAAATCCGCTTGGTGACGGACAGATTATATTTTGCTAAATTCGATGTACAATTAAAATGCGTTTGAGTGACGTAGAGCGACATTTTTTTGAGGTACACTCCCATGACTCCTTTATATTTTTTGAAACGTTCATCTGTCTTACCAAAATGCAGGGTTATAGAGAAAACAAGATGTCGTCAAGCCTGAATTATGTGACTTGATTAGGGACTGATTTAGCAATGTGATTTGTAATTTCATACTGTTTTGTCTCAAAGAATTGTACGTGCATTTTAGACACGAATATTTAAAGAAACTTTTGTTATTATTTATGTGATAAATTTCAAGTAAGACTATGGATCATAAAATGTTTGCTAAATTTCAAGATTTGTTGGTACAATTGAGAAAAAATTCTAACCAGTGGGTTTCGCACTGAACTTAAAATGTTCTCCTACCAACGTTTGAAAAGAGAGCAAGCTGTATGACCTTAATAAAGTTATTTTATTTTCAAATTATCATTAATATATATTCCTACTGAAACAGTTATTTTTTACTCTTTTATAGATACCAATAAGTTATGCTCAGTCCAATATGAAGCTTAGCTTATATTGTAATAGCTGATATAGACACATTTACAATACAGTGATAAATGCACAAAACATTTCCTTGACATACCATCACATTGTAAAATGCTGGAGGCGCCTGTGAAGGATGTATTTGTTCCCGTCGGACAATTCTTACAGGAGAACTGTTGCGACAAGTCCTGGTAAGTTGCGTATGGACAGTTTACACACTCCTGTAAACCACCGCTGTTTCGGTTATCAAGATAGTATGATCCAGGTCCACATTTTTCTGAAATATTAGTAGAGTTAAATATGGTTGGATGTTTGGATAGATCAATGGATGTGTGGTTGGATGGGTGATGCCTCTAGACGAAGTAAAGTGTTTAATATCCTTCACTGAGAACAATTTATTGCATAATTTATCATAACTTAATGGTAAACATCATTATCAAATCACCTTATTAAAAGAATCCAAGGATCTTCGGTATTCCAATTTGTCTTATGTGTTCGCCTTTACATATCAATTCTGTCCGCGTAGGTTCGAGTCTCACGCTCGGCCAGTGTGGGTACGTGAGAATACTTGCCGGTAGTTTTCCGTGGGTTTGTGGTTCTTTGAAGGATTCTTCCTCAACCAAATATACTAGCTGCCATCTATAGCTTATTGTGTGCTGAAAAGTGGCATAATACCCATAATAACAACAAGAAGAAACAAATCACTCATATATGTTTCATATGTTAAAGAATAAACATTTTTTCCTTGAGTGAATGTAACATGTTTACTTTGAATGGAGTCAGAAATGAAATTGTTATAAGGTTTTTTTTTTTTTTTACCGTGACACGCATCATTTTATTAACCAAGTTACAATACTAGGACAAATAAACGACTTGCCATTACAAAACCCCATCCTTTCACTGCAGATTCCAACTATCTAACCTCATCCTAAACACGACCCGCATCCCCAAGAGATTGGCCTAAGATGCATACTGTACATTTAATTTTTGGTTACACCATCATCACGAACGAAAAGTGTGGGAACCAATAATGACACTCTTCTCAGAGATAGTCTCAAATGGGAAACTTATAACATTTTTAAAAAAGATGTGGTAACGAACAGACACAAGGACGGATGGGCTGACATTACTATATCATTGACTATATCATAAGGAAGAGTAATATTTGTCTGTCTGTATGCCTACTTGACTTTGTTTTACTTTCTTTCAATTTGCTTTAGACAAATATTTATATGAGAGCCAAATATGTATGTGCCAGTCTTAAAGATTAGATATATCTTCTAAAAACAATTTTTCTAGACGCTCTATTTCAGTCGTTTGACTTGTCTTTAGTGTATCTATTGTCATACTTGTATGATAGTAACTGACTGTTTTTATCAAAATAGATTTCGTGGTCATGTCTGACAACCCCAATGCCTTAAAAAAATTTACTAAAAACTACTAGCAAGATTGCGTAAGTTTTTATAAATTTAACTAAGGACTCAACTTGAGTCTGATTTTTTTCAAATCTAAGCTGCAATAAAACATTACTTACGACACACTCCATTTATTACTCCACTTCCGATTTCACACTGAAATAAAAATGGATATTGATATCTAATTTGTTTAAGGTGAAAAACGCCTGTCATGGAAAACTTCCCTTAAAATGTTATCTATTTTACACATCTTTGTTATAGCAGTTTCACTTTATTGATATTCCTATGCGCTTGCTAAATCGTAATACCTTTAACCAAAATTAAGAGTAGAATCAAAATTATCTACCTGAAAGAAGTTAATTGAACAGGTTAACTGTTATATTAGTGCTCAACGGCAAATCAGCACATAAACGATTATTTAGTGCGTGGCATAAGATTAAAACAGCTGATCAGAGGTTCATTAGATTAGCCGATACGTGTTGGTCAAGGTTTGATTTAAACCCGAAACATTAATTCAGCCATGCTAACCATTGAATAAACGTACCTTGGCTATCTCAAACGAACTATGTACAAGTATGATGAAGGTCAGGGTACGAAACACAACACGACAAAATCAAATGGTGAAAAAATGGTGATGATCTGGTTTCTCAATGTAGGCCAAGTTTTAACGACCTTGTAATAAAACTTCATTATTATAGCTATTTCGTTATCCCCCAGTTAAGTACAGTACGCCAGTTAGCAAGAAATTAAACATTACACGCAATCTAACATAACTTAAAATCTCTGCAAATAGTTAAAGAGATATGTATACAAAAAAAAACGTGAATTGAAGAAAATGGTATTTACGTTGTTGTTCTGATCTTCCATGTGAACTTTATAACGTTTGGCATATCAGACTGCAAAATTAAAACTGTCTTGCAGACGATGAATGAGCCTTGGAGTTAAGATGAATTACCCTGAACTTTTGCCTTCTGTGTCAAATAGGTCAAGGTTCAGTGCCACTCCAGGTTACTGACCACACATGTCTAGATTTTATATACAGTACCAGAATTCTATTTCAAGAAAAAAAACCTACTTTGTCCATAAAGGTCATTTACAAGGTCCTAGTTCGCTTAAATGCACTTTGTTCCGTGTTCGATTTTTTTGTCTTTATGTGCGAAGACTAAAAGGCATTATAGTTGCATACTGGTCCGGTCCGGCTTCCTCTCCTGGAAATTCTAAGCAATAATAAAACCTCTAAATCAAAGAGTATTTAACACACTTTATTATAAATTTTATAATATTCTAAGTATAATAAAAGCAAAGGCGGTTCAGGCAGCAGTTATCGCCTCACTACACATAAACATAGGTAAAGGTAGGAGTGAGGTACGACTGCCTACAACGTAGATGAACTGGTGTTTGGCTGATTTAACTAAAGTCGTTTCTCGCCTACAAGGCATTTACGACTACTTTACTGTGTGCGCTTTTGCACACTTATTAGTTTGATTGTACATAATAGATTCACTCCTGTCCGCAAGGCACACAGTGTGTATGCTGCATCACCCCCTGTCTTTTCAGATGTCTGACTGAACTGATATGACAAATGACAGCAAATACATATAATACTGTATAGAAATAACTTCGTGCACACTGCCATTAAAACTTTACCTCTGCTTTTCACTGGAATGTGGTTTAAAATAAGGAACAAAAATACGGTTTTAACAACCAATTATCGCTTAAATACACCTAGATAAAGGTCGAGGTAGAATTGGGGCAATATAGGCTGTTGCGATAGTAGTGAAGGGGGACGATTCACGTACAATGGGAATTACCATTACCAGACCCCTGGGCACGTTTACGGACAAGATTTATACGGACAGAAGCTTGGGCCTGTATATGGACAAGGCAAAGTTTATATAATGTCTGGCGGAGCGGGACATATAGCTTGATATAACTCCTGGCGGAGCGGAACATATAACTTGATATAACGCCTGGCGGAACGGGATATATAACTTCATATAACGCCTGGCGGAACGGGACATATAGCTTGATATAACGCCTGGCTGAGTGGAACATATAACTTGATATAAAGCCTGTCGGAGCGGGACACATAGCTTGATATAACGCCTGGCGCAGTGGAACATATAACTTGATATAACGCCTGGCGGAACGGGATATATAACTTTATACAACGCTTGGCGGAGTGGGATATATAACTTTATAGACATAGACAAATAAACAAATACACAAACATAACACAAACACAAACATGGCCTGGCGGGACGAGAACCCGTACAGTTCATACAACAAAAACCCCAAAATATCGCCTGGTGGGGCGGGAAATATAGCTTTATAAAGATAGAATCACCTATCAAACAACCCAAAGTGATGAGAGTGCTAATCTAAAAAAAAAGTTTTATTCAAAGCAACACACATTATCTACTATTAATACATTGTGGGGAAGGAAATTTGTTTTCTACAAGACACACCGTTACCTACAAATTACCTCAGCAAACGAGTTAGTTGTTATAGTCACACTACTCCACATCCACACAAAACAGACACATTGGGCGGGGACAAGGGGTAGGGTTGTTAAGGAAAAAACATACAAACACATGCAAACGTACACGCGCACACCAACTAAATACACACAAACAAAATACACAGACAAACGAACGCGTGCATACAAAAACATACACTTTTTTGTTAAGAGATAAGGATTTTGTTAAGAGAAAAAAACACATTGAGCAGAGACAAGGGTTGTATTGTTAAGTAAAGAAACAGACACACAAACACATACAAACGTACGCGCGCACACAAATACATACATACACACATGCACAGTGTTTTGTTAAGAGATAAGGTTTTTGTTAAGAGAGAAAACAAACACGTTGAGCAAGGACAAGAGTCTTTTTGTTACGGGAAAGAAACAAACACAAACACATACAAACGTACGACTATATCTAAAGATATCACTGATGGAAAGATTGGCATTGATCAATTAAAAGGTGATATTCTCGTTATCGACAAGAACTTGCATGAAAATTTCATTACCATGAAAATGATTGATGTTAAGACCTTGAACATTGCCCTGGCTAAATCTTCTGGAAACGTTTACACAAGACCGAACGAAAGAATAAAAAGCTGGAACAGAGACATGATCTACGCAGTGTTCTACAAGTTGTCATTTAAAGTCAAACGATATTTAAATTTGTAAATTAAATATTTATTCAAGAATTACAACTCAAAAAGTGATTCATCAAAAAATTTTCAATAACTCCTCCCTTTCCTTCTGGCTCTTCACTCTCTAATTCTACCATTATATCTTTTTAAATACTGTACAACTGACAATTTGTTCCTCCATTACATTCACGTTCAAACACGCACAGCACACATGTAGTTATCTCATTCGCACATGTACAACCGCTCCGGTGGCCTAGTGGTAAGAGCGTCCGCCTCGGGTGCGGAAGGTCGTGGATTCATCCCCGGCCGAGTCATACCAAAGACTTACAAAAAATGGTACTAACAACTGTCTCGCTTGGTCCTCAGCATTACGAGGTTAGTGTTAGGATTGGTCGGCCTGTGTCAGGATAATGTGACTGGGTGGGACCTCACGACATGATGCCTCAGTGCTAGACATCACTAAAACCTGCCACACTGCAGAGATCGTAGCGATATGGCTGAAAAATTGTTAAAGCTACGTTAAAATTCCAAATCACACACACATACGCACATCTACATTGTCGAATCAGTCCGCACTTGTTACACAAGATATTATAAATATCATTCGTACCTGCACATTCACCTAACGTACTGTAAGTTTCACACGTGTAATTCAGCCGGTTCATCCGCCCAGCTGGTTGCGGTACCTGACTTACTGGCGGTACCGGCGTAACTGACAATGTGGCTGAGTAAATCAGAGTTTCAAACTCACCTGTAATCTCAAGTTCGGAATCTGTGATGTCAAAGTTCAATCAGTAGTAGCAATTCGTTCACTGTTTTCCAAAACAGATCTGTAAAGTCATTTCAACTTGCCTTCTCCATTAGATGGAATGTTTTTGTCAACTAAACATTCCTGAATAACCGTGAAACACCCCTTCACCACTGTTGGGATTTTTTCAGTTTTTGATTATTCAAAGAATCACTCTTGCTACGGAAGTCGAACATAAAGCTCCTTTATTCCATGGCTTCTTTATCTTCTGGACAGGCAGCCCATGGTTCTTGGTTGACAGTAATTATAAATCGTTGAGAATCAGCCGATCCTAACCCACTATTCTTGATAGGAACCATGCAATCCTTCCCTTCACCAAGTTGCTTGTATATGTCCAAAGTGTCACGGTGAAAACGGAGTTCGTTTATCAAACCGACTTTGGAGTGTGCTAATTCAGCAAAGCAAAAGCGCGAATCATTGGCACTGTATCCGACGTATTGTGTCAGCCCCAATACTGGGTCCGTCCAAGAGGTTTTGCCATTGTTGGCTGAACCATTACACATGAATGTGTTCAACTTTGGTACTTTCTTAAAAATAAGATACAAAAACACACTAACCAATATAGTGGACTCTTGATAGCATTTTTTTCTACTCACTCCACTCTTTCAAACGTTTATGAGTTTCTTCTCCTTTTAAAACTGCCACACAGTGTTGTGTCCTCCATTACTATTTCCTGGTATAGTCTGGAGTCGCAACTGCATTAAAGTCAAGCTGCATTCATCACCAGTTGCTTTGTTTGAGATCCTCACCAAAGGTAGTCTACTAAAATATCTGCATTTTCATTGTCGTCTGCTAGACAGGCTTCTCCTATCTTTTTAAAAATGTATGTTTTCTTGTTCTTCTTCATCATGTCCTGCAGGAATTTGATGTGGTCCTCTGGACGTATCGTTCCTGTCTCTAGCTTGGGTTTCTTTGAAGTTTTAAGTATTTCTTGCTCTCTACGTTTTTTGATAATCTGTGTTGTCTTGGCACACTCTTAGATCTCTTGCGTGCCAGAACGTTTCCATTGCTTTACTAATGAATCCGACAATCTTTTTTGGTTCTGTTTTTATGTAGCTGGTTATGTTGTCAATGTATTTTACTTGTTGACTCTTGACTCGGAAAAGATTATTTTTACTTATTTCCTTTAGTTCTCTAAAATACTTGTTATGCTATTGTCCGTTATCTTTGATTCTCATTTGACCTGCTTGACTTCTCGGTCTGACACAATATAGTAACGTGTTTCAGCTGTAAAAGTACAATTGTGGTTTCTGTCTAGTTTATGATATATAGCAGTGTTGTAATTTTCTAGTAAAATCAACAGATCTTGCAGGACATTTTTCACTCTCTGGATATCTTTATCCTCTTCATTCATTGTTGACTGTAAATATTATGTTGTTCTCTTGCAATCATATCGTATTTAATGTATATTCCTGGTATTTTGGGATAAATAACTGTCCCATATAAATTCCTACACTTGAATCCGTCCATTCTCCTTGAATTCTAACGGTGAACTGATTTCTGTCAGCGTTTCTACGTAAATTGAATTACGTATTTTCCCGCCAGGAAACCTCATTTCTAGCTTCAATGACTTCACGGTACTGGACACTGCTAACAATGTTTCAAGTGGCTGTCCTGATTATGCGCTAGTGTAGACAGGTGGGTAGGTGAAATGAATTGAATAAGGACAAAGGAAGTTTTATAGGGACAAACGAAAATACACACATACACACATACTCACACACACGTACGAGACGCACACAAATACAAACAAAAATACACACACGTACGCGCACGCTCGCATATAAAAATACACACATACACACACACTTACGCGCACGCACACAAACAAAAACATGCACTCACACACGTACGCGCACGCACACAAACACTCACACACACAATTTTATAATGGTGTTTTTTTTTCTATGGACGTTATTATCTAAGTGGAATAAGTTTCTCTGAATCTTTCTTAAGGAAAATATACCATAAAAACAAATGTAAGTGTCGTGATAATTTTACAGTAGGAATAACATTCTCTCTCTCCCTCTCTCTCTCTCTCTGTCTGTCTGTCTGTCTGTCTGTCTGTCCGTCATATTAGTTTTGTTTGAAATCCTAATGCTATTTGTTCCAATTTGAAGATACCTCTCCAAAAATGTGACCAGTAGTCACCATAGTTACCAAATCTATTCCATTTGTCATGTAATTTTCTTTCTCAAAAACTGACACCCTTAAAAATGGTAAACAGCAAATCGTTGGATGAAATAAAATCTTGAGTTGACGAGCTTGTAAAATTCAGGTATCTTAGCGGTATCCTTAATTTGCACTGCAATGTGTCATGGGATTTATTTTTTTCTAGCATTAGATTTACCGTTTTTCAGAAAGGAAACAAACGCACGACTTTTTCAAGGAAGATGCACTGCATAACCCTGCTTATGGTTAACTCTGAATTCTAAAACTAAAACATGCGTTCAGAAAAATGTAACAATGTTTGACCTATTTTCTCTCAGTTCGGAATGTCGAAAAAACAAGGCGCGTTTCAGTGCTGCTCTTTTTATTACCTTTTTCCCCGCTCTTAGATTTGTGAAAACTTTGCACCATTGCAACGTGTACTGCAAAACACTGGACAGGTCTTCAATTTGGAATATACTGCAAATGTTAAGCAGTCAGTCGAGAATAAATATCACACTAACATTCTATGAAATTGATAAAATGAATGAAAATAATTAACATTTTCACATAGAATGTATGGCTGTCTTCAATATATTTGTCCTATAATACCGCAGAAAATAAAAGAACCAAAAATGTTGTGCTTCTTTTCTGCTTTTTTTCTTCTTTTTGTTTACCATTCTTTTATTCTGTAATGCTAATTCTGTCTGACCTTCTCTCAAAACGCTAGTCTCCAGACACACTGTCACCCAACGCAGTAACACTTGTGTGCGTGCGTGCGTACATGTGTGTGTGAGAGAGCTTGTGTGTGTGTGTGTGTGTTAGCTTTCGCTTACACACATATCGCTTGTACCAAAATTTAATAAACAAAGAAATAGCAACCATTTAGGTGCATATCATCGTTTTCAATTTTTCTGCGTATCACATTTGGGGCTACTAGACCGTGAAAAATAATCTTCATGACGTACCAAACGAACTTTTTTCTTCGCTAGTCTTGTTGGTTCTGTCATTCTATCAGATTCAGCAGCGTTCGTTTCTCTCAGTCTTTTAGTCCCACCGTGTAATGCAAATGGCACTGGATATGAGACAATCATATCTTCAAGATCGCTAGTACAAAATTCTACCAGCACATTTTGAAAAGTATTTTGTGACACGGAGCGTCATTGTAGCTGGGTTTCTGCTTTCTCCTTGGAAGAGTGTCATCCTTTCATCTTGGTTACAAACTCTGTCAAAGTTTTACACACTACTTGAACTATTTACATCTTACAGTGTAGGTGAAAGCCTTCGTTCTAAATTTTCTAAAGGAGCGTTTATCCATCTCTAGAATGTGGTAGTAGTTTTTAGGGGTTACTGTCGTGGACTTTGGTTTGACTTTGACTCTCTGAGTCTGGATTCTGGCTCACTCATGTCATCTTCAAAATCACTGGCATAGATCTGAGCCAATACTTCAGCTGCTGTGCGAGGCGATAGGTCACGTTTGCTTTATTTTCCTTTCTTCACGAAACCATGCGATCCTTTCATCTTGATTGCAAAATATCAAATGAGTACATTTTAAACGTCACTGGCTCCTATATATCAATGCAAGGCCAGGGTTTCCCTATATAAAGGGTCAGTGTATTCCCTCAAAGCTGGATTGTAATTTGTACCAGAGAATAGACCAGAAAGAAAAACGTGTCTTTTGTTTTTTCTACTCACGCATTCACACACGCCCGTGATGGGGAAAAGTGATTTAAGTTTTACGTGATTTTGGCACACATGAAGTAGTTTCTTTTCGAGAGAAATGGGAGGCCATGAAGAGGACCTTTGGGTATTTGTTTTTTGTCCTTTAATAAACAAACTCAGGAACGGGAAGTAATGAGCTTTAATTGTCTTATCCCTTTCCCCGGTCAAGGTCTACTTCTGGGCCTGTTGCTGTAGATGATTTGGTAGAAATCACTAGGGATGGTATCTCAGGCGTAGTAGTTGTATTGATGGGGCTGGACTGTTTGGATCGGGAAGCTCTTTTTCTCTTGGGTCATATTATAGAAGTCTGATACATTTCTTTCAGACTCCTTAACTCTGCCAAAATGTCTAGGGGTACGGTCACCGTTTGACTTTCACTCACTTCCTTCTCTCCTAGATCTTGTTCATCCTCTGCTTTTCTTTCCTTCTCGTTTTCTTATTGCGTCTTCTTCTCGCTGATGTTGCTGCTGAATGAAAAAGGCTTGTTCTGCTTCTTCCTGCTGTTGCAAAAATTTATCCAATTCTTCTTTCTGCCTCTGTTTAAAATTATCGACGTGCGGTAAGAAAGGAGACAGCGGAGACGATACTGGTACCGGAACAAATTCTTGTGAAGAGAGAAAATCTGTTAAATTCCAATCAAAATCGTTCTCTTCTGGGAGTAGAACTGTCATTGTTATTGTAGCCATTGCTATGCCATCACTCCTGGATTCCACGACCGGTGCACCCCAATTTATCGTCCTCGTAGTTTCCGTCATGTTCTAACTCTGTCGCATTGATTCACTGTACACAGACGTTAGCGCCCCTCTATAGGGAATGTGACATCACAGGTAGGTCTCTTAAAATTCGAAAGCAAACTCCACACTGTGACTGAGTTTTGTAACGCGTGTTAAGTTTGGTGAAAGAACTCAATCCGTTTCGATCCACTCTTCCACTATAAATAACCGTGGTTCACTTCAATCCATTGCCTCGAAAAAGATATTCATTCTCTCTTTGTCATATTGATGTATTTGTTTGTTTGTCTATGTCTCTGTCTATGTCTATAACCCTGTCTCTAACCTAGGACGTAGAAAAGGAACATGACAGAGACACATTTACAGACATTAAATCTACGCAAAAAATTTAATCAGCATAGCTACAGTATCCTTACACATATGTCCATAAATACACAACTATTCTAAAGCATGACGGATCACATAGACTAGCTCAGCTGACTATTCAAATCTATATATAACTTATGTATAGTTAGCTACGAGATTTCCTGCTCGGTTCAACTGAAGCTCAATAATGTGTGTGTGTGTCTCTCTCTCTCTGTGTGCGTGTGTGTGTTTGTTTTTGTGTGTATGTATGCGCGCGTACGTCTGTGTGTGTATTTTGTTTATGTGTAATTTTTGTATATGCGCGCGTACGTTTGTATGTTTTTTTGTGTTTGTTTCTTTCCTTTAACAAAAAAGTTTATCTCTTAACAAAAATGTGCGTGTATGTGCGCGCTTACGTTTATTGTTTGTGTGTTTGTTTCTTTCCCTTAAGAATTTTTGTATCCCTTAACAAAACGTCCGTGTGTATATGTGTGTGATTTTTTGTATGTACGCGTTCATTTGTGTGTGTATTTCGTTTGCGTGTGTATTTTGTTTGTGTGAACGCGTACGTTTGTATGTGTTTGTTTGTTTCTTTCCCTTTACAAAGCTTATCAGTTAACAAATATGTGTAGGTATCTGTTTTGTATGCCCGCATTAATTTGTGTGTGTGTATTTTGTTAGTGTGTGCATTTAGTTTGTGTGCGCTGGTACATTTGTATATGTTTGTATTTGTTTCTTTCCCTTAACAAAAAATAATTGTCTCTGTTCAATGTGTTTGTTTATTCTCTTAACAAAAACCTTATCTCTTAACAAAAAAGTGTGTGTATGTGTTTTGTATGCACGCGTTCGTTTGTGTGTTTGTATTTTGTTTGTTTGTGAGCGTACGTTTGTATGTGTTTCTTTCACTTAGCAATAAAACCCTTGTCCCTACTCAATGTGTTTGTTTTTTCTCTTAAAGAAAACCTTATTTCTAAACAAAACGTGTGTGCATGTATGTGTTTTTGTACGCACGCGTTCATTTGTGTGTGTCTTTTGTTTGCGTGTGTTTTTTGTTTGTGTGCGCGTGTATGTCTATATGTGTTTGTGTGTTTGTTTTTTCCCTTAACAAACACAACTCTTGTCCCGCTCAATGTGTTTGTTTTGTGTGGATGTGGAGTAGTGTGACTATAACCACTAACTCGTTTGCTGAGATGATTGTAGGTAATGGTGTGTCTTGTAGATAAACAATTTCCTTCTCCACAATGTATTAATAGTAGATAATGTGATAGTGTGTTGTATTTGTTAATGAAAATTTAGTTTAGATTAGCACCCTCATCACTATGGATTGTTTGGTAG
This sequence comes from Sinohyriopsis cumingii, assembly GCA_028554795.2. Taxonomy (NCBI): domain Eukaryota; kingdom Metazoa; phylum Mollusca; class Bivalvia; order Unionida; family Unionidae; genus Sinohyriopsis; species Sinohyriopsis cumingii. The sequence continues at coordinate 43,234,841 of CM068826.1, read as the reverse complement.
GCGATACATTGTCCATAAAGTTATATGTCCCACCCCGCCAGGCGATGTTTTTGCTTTTTGTATGAACGGTACGGATTCCCGCCCCGCCAGGCAATGTTTGTGTCTGTGTTACGTTTGTGTATTTGTTTATTGGTCTATGTCTATAAAGTTATATGGCCCGCTCCCCCAGGCCTTATATAAGTTATATTTCCCGCCCCGCCAGGCGTTATATTAAGTTATATGTTCCCGCCCCGCCACGTGTTATGGCTTTTATTTCCCCGCTGTCATTATTTTTCCCGAATGAGCTCAGGCACTTGCAACATTGTTGACAGTCTCCATGACGTCACGCTGTTCCATTCATATTGTTCCTATACAAACCTATGTTTAACTTTCCCTTGTCAATATACAGGCCCAACCTTTTGTCCGTATAATTCTTGTCCATAAATGTGCCCAGTAGGTAAGGTACTGGTAATTCCCATTGTCTGTGAATGGTCCCCTTCGGATTTTAAATGTACACATGTAACTTGGCTAGACAAAGAGCGGGATGTTCTTTTCGAATCAGGGTGGTCAGATGAAGTGTTAGAAAAGGAACTAAACTACATAAAAATGCTAGACAGAGGCTCTTTAAAAGCACTTCTCGATTTTTCAATTTGTATAATTACTCAAGTCTGATATTTGTCTGATTTTACGAAGATCTATTAGAAACACATTAAAACGTGTTTGTATCCCATGTTGAAAACCCAATCTTCCATTTTTTAAAATTGTTTTTGTTGAGGTTGGGGAGGATGGGGAGAGAGGTATGCTTTTATGATGTATTTCATGTGTGTTGTCCAGAAAGGTGACTCAGATCCTAGATTGTAAGTTTTGTTTATTTAAATAGCCCAGTGGGCAGAGCGTCGTCCTCTGATGCGGGAGGTCGCGGGTTCGAACCCCGGCCTAGTCATGATAAAGACATTAAAATGGTACTAGCAGCTGCCTCACTTGGCGCTCAGCATTAAGAGGCTAGTGTTAGAACTGGTCCGCCTGATGTCAGGATAATGTGACTAGGTAGGACATGTGGCATGATGCCCCAGTGCTAGACATCACGATAAACTGCCACTCTGCAGAACGTCAAAGCGATATGGCTGATAAAGTATTAAAGATACGTTAAAAATCAAAATCTCATACACACACGCACACACCTTTTGATTGATTTTCCTCTTTCGTATACAAATTCGAAGACTTAATATTCAGAATCATGAGTGATAGTCAGTGTCTGAACGAGGGGGTTCCATAATGGTTTATACTAGGTCCTCTACGTCCCTTATTTACATCAATGACACATTGATTGAAGAGTTCAAGAACTTCGTCCACAGTGATGTTAATACCTACCTTGATGAGCATAAGGTCAAAACATTTAGAAAATGCTGACAATTATTCCTTAACTCACAAATGTTCATTTGTCAATAGCTCTTCCTCTCAGCAGTTGCTTGCTAAAATAATCTGTCTCTTAGGAAAACTTCCAAATGCCAATCTGACACAACTTATATGTATCAAGTTTCTAATAAGACTGTTAAAAAATCCTTATCTCTTCATATGTGCACCTATTGTAGGAAGAAAGCGCGCTTTATTTCCGATTCCTACAGTTTAAAAAGAAGCAACATAAAAAAGACAGAGTTATTCCAAATGTTCTTATTTCAAGCATGTCAAGGTCATCGTCAGGTATTGAAAGCAATACATGTATTGCGTCAAACAAACCCCCAGTCTGATTTTGTTATAGAGCATTATGGACCGTTCATGTCCAAAGTTTTTATATCACTTGTTGGAATTATGTGAAGTCTATCCATATTCTAATTCTAAGGGACAAAGGAGCTTCTCAGAGTCTTTTATTATCAGGTACCTGGCCTATTTCTGATGTCTTCTTCTAACTAAAGTTGGAGGAAAGTTCGGCTTGTTAATGATCCTTTCCATTGTGTAAATCAGTCATCTTCTCAGGACTCGTTACAGTGGGAATAGTGAGGCCCTGACCTACCGAATGTATTCATTTATTACTATTGAAGCTTATACCCACATTGGCTGAACGACTACGCGAACCCACACGGATAGACCTGAGTTGGTTAATCAACTGTTTCCTTGATGCATATTCCTATAGGAAAATCTTACTTGAACACTTCATGAAGTGATTCCCTAACTCTCCAAATAGCAAAATTAACATGTGGTACTTTTAAACTGCAATTAATACCGCTTTTATGATGATTTTACTTGTCATTTTCTTTAATGTGGCATGATGGAATTGCAGAATGTTTTTATAAATGAACGGTTTCGTTGTATCATTGTAGAACTTTATTAAGGACATGGTCTAAATCTTTCGCCACGAATGAGCACACTGAATCATGGATAACTAGGTCTATATGCTATAAATACGAAGTTTAAGTGTTTCAGACTATATTTTCATAACCTTTTGGGCATTAATCCCATTTTCATAACTGTGTTGGCATTTCATTATAGAAGGTTATTACATATTTGTACTGTTATAATCTAAATGATGCATTTGTTTTCTATGTTGTAAAACCATATGTAGTTTCAAACAATTTTATATCACAATGGCACACTAGCGAATCATTTTGCTCCTGTCTAGTTCCAAAACGTCTGAAACCTATGCAGTTTTATCATTGTTTACTCGAACCTTTTACTTTTTCAGCGCAATGTACCGATTCCTGATCTCATCCTGAAGCATTAAAAGAGAAAGGAATTTTCAGATATACTTCAGCAGTGTACCTCAACCTATGATAAGGGATTTGTAAAATATCGAAAGATGCTTCTCTGGGAAGCTACTGGTAAACTAAGCACATGACAAAAGATTTCCAATGGAATTATGTTACCACCTATTGCTCTCAAAAGTATTATGGTTCATGAAAATCTAAATTTTGTTACACGATAATCGTTTTAAAAATGTTAAGCTTAAAAACAGCAACAAAATCAAAAATGTGACATCAAAAGGGAACATAAATGAGACAATATAGATAGAATTGGAAGAATGTGAAAATTATCAGTCAAAATGATCGTCAAATTTCATTAGCAATGAAAGATATGAAAGATATGTTGCCACTGTCGTCTGATTTCCTATAAACTGTCCATAAGGAAGTTCATCTCAGGTCATTCATATAATTTAATAGACTCTTAATAATTGTAAATAGTTTTATATTTGATAATGTTGGCTTCTTGTTGTTTCTAGATCTTGTAGAGTGGTTTCGTGTGACACTATCCCGCAAATAAAAACCGAAACGACTGTCAAATTTTTGGCAGATGGAAGTTTTGATTGCGTCATTATAAATTCCTTAGATTTGTGTCTTGTTCTCAAATACGTAAGACATATACTGGATAAAACTAAATAATTGACCAAAGTGAATTGCATATAAATTTTGTTTTGCAAGCGTGCAAACATTTTCATTCCAAAGAAAGCAGATATAAACTTGTGCATGTATATTCCGTCTGAAAAGAGTAGAAATTCAATTGTAAAGCAATTATCATGAATATCAGTGAAGTTTATTGTGGACGGTAGATAGTTAATGAGAGACAATATCAAGAGGATCGGTGATATTGATTATTGGGAACATGGATGTAAACCAGCACATAATGAAAGAAAAGAACACTCTCAGATTTTGACAGCCATAAAAGAGATCCAGGTCAAGTTAGATCTGATTGATGTGAAAGAGTATAAGCGGTTTTCACAACATACCAGATGGCATAAACAGTGCAATTCTGAAAGATTTCAAAGAACCTGTTAGGCTTTTGTCAACAAAAAATCCCAGTACGAACATATTACTGCGAGAAAATTACGTACACGTCCAAAAGATAACTTTAAAATCCTGCTATCTGCGCAAGCAACATTCTTCTATTACAAACAAACATGCACCGTATGACACATAGTCGTAACGAAGAATATTTTCCAGAGACGCCTTGATACATTTCATTTACATAATTTATATGTAATAAGAAAGACATTATTGCCTCTGCAAAGTTTACAAGTTTCAAATGTCAGTTTGACACGCGTTTAAATAATTCCAACTGCCTGTTTGTATAAAGTAATGATAAGACATATGTGATTACAATTCTATAGTCGCTCTAAACTCCATTACACTGAAACAGATGGAATCTTCTGCTTCTGGGTGCATTCATATATCAAGTATTACAACTATCGTGCTAAACAATATTGCCAGATACATGAACACAACAACCGATTATACATTAGCTAAAGAGCAAAACCTAATTCACTGTCATTTGTGCTAGATATGATGATGCGTGCTTCTGGACCTGGCGTCCATCCAGTAGGTTACATACATATGCATGCACCAATGCCTTAAAGAAACAATTTGAGCCGTGCAAGCTATTAAAAGTAATGTTCATGTATTACTGTGATATATATTTCGAGATGAAAGCTTATTCATTGTATTGTTTACCGTAATTTAAAAAAAAAAACAGAAGACAAATAACCAGCAATGGAAGCTTTACAGGCAGTATGCATAGTATGTACAAGAGATTAACTTGGTATTTGTCGGAATCACAGATCATATGCAGATAATGGGCTTCTTAAATAGAATAAATGATGGACACAATGCTATGAAAATATTAAGCAGTTGTATTCCATTGGAGGAGACACACGGTACATTGCACAGAACTATTTTCAAACTTCGCACAGTGACAAGGGAATGAAAAGTCACTACTAATTTCAGTTTAAAAAATATCGGAATAGGTCCTGGTAATAGTACAGTTGTATGTCATGGGAAGGAGGGCATATTATAACCAGTGCAACATGACTCTGTTAAAACTTTACCTATTCGCACCTGCGTAATGACCAGTCACTACAAACACCTGTTTATGAAATATAGTAATGGATCGTAGTAATCGTACAGAAGCGTTCCATGGAAAGTGAGGGCTGAGATAAAGCAATAGAACTCATGTCAAGATTTTTCAAAGGTCACAATGACATGACAAGTTGAGGTAAATTTTGGTTTAGAAAATCTTTTCAAAGTGTTTCCCACGTAATAACTCCAATATGGTTAAAGCAATATGAGCTATTAGCTACGAGTCTTCAGCTTATGTCGTACATGGTATTTTGTAATTAGTGTACGATTTAAATAAGATTTATTAAAATAACTTTCATAACCCGTGGTTTCCACATCTGATAACATGAATTTTAAGAACAGGAGTACTGAAGTATTAAGATGAGACGAACCCGTCAGTGAAACGTAGCACAGAGAACAGATTTTGTGTTTGGTTCTGGATCGAATGATAGCCGCTGTATGGTACAGAGCAGGGGAGGTGGGCTCTGATCGTGGTACTCTAAGGATGATCCGAAACTGTTCCTTGCTTTCTGCCATTTACTCACATCTCATTTTTATCATATCTTGTACATTAACTGAAAATGTGAGTCTTATTGCTCAGCGATCTAAAACTCTGTTACCCATTGGCATTTTAATCTGTGATGATACAATTTAGCCCTAAATGTTCATCTAGTGGTCTACCAATCTAAACAAATAAAACCATTTATTATGCTGTCATTTGCAATCACCACCATTGACTCACAGGTAGTGTGTAACACCCACTATAAATAAAAGGAGATACATATCTTTTCTATATAAAGGTAAACTTAATTTCGAGCTCCAGTCCAACATACCTATCCGGCCTCACACACCAGCAAGATACTTTCGATCCTCTTCTGACAATCATATACTCATTATTCCCACTATGAAAACGAAGTCATATGGACATCGTTCTTTTGCATACCATGGCGCAGCAACGTGGAATGAATTGCCCACTGAACTTAGACACAAACACTCAGTGCTTCCATTCAAGAGCGCTATTAAAACTCACCTATTTCGACTGCAAGAACAGACTTAAAGATCTAATAATGTTTCCTTCCTCAAATATTTTCAGCGTGTGTACTCTTTTCTAATTTCATGAGGTTTGTTGTTTCTAATCATATCATTATAGAGGTTTGTCTAATCTTGTAAAGTGCTTAGAGATTATATATATATGGCCGTGTTCATTATCAGACATCTGTGATATGACCCACAGGGTAACTTGTTGAAGGACTAGATAAAATAATGTGGGGTTCAGTTGAAATCGTCTTGACTTTTATATTTGTTACCTTGTTTATGATTCGGATTTTGTGAGTTTTCATTATTTTTATGTTAATTGTAATGCCAACGTATTGGATAGCACAAATCCTGGTCGTATATCCAACATTTGATTGATGCGTAACTCCCGTTGAAGAACTCTTCAAGGTGGTAGTCTCAGGCATAAGTTTTCAGACTAGGCTACGTCTTTCTTTACATTTCTATTTCGTGCTTATATATTATGGTTTGAGTACAATTTTGCAATCATAGCGTGGTCTTTTATGTATTGTTTCATCGACAACCGATCAGAGGTAATGTTTCAAAGACATCGTTGAGGCATGCAATGGAATACAAAAAAATATGCCATACACCATATACAATTTAGCCTATCTGGGCATCTTGGTTGTATGTTGATACGAAAGGGAAACACTGTTGGTAGTCGTCGCTTTGTATCTGAGATACTGACCCGGTCAATGAGCTGAATATCTTCTACAACCGACTCTGTCCTTTTATTCTTATATTATTTTCATTGTTAGAGTCCCTTGAGATTCTTGGGTCTTTCGTTAAGGTCGTCCTTGTTTGAGTCGATATATGGATATGCTTTATGACACACATTGGTCGAGCGGAAGATATTTTTATTAGACGTTTACGACAACAGTTAAGTGAGATTAGTGAAACTGGTTTATAATAAAAGACAGTTCTCTGCTTCCATCTTGTAATTTCCACGAACATATCAGACTTGTCAGCTGAATACAATTTGATTTTAATGGTGGGTGGGATTAACATTATTAGCAAATCAATATAATCGTTAGAGATGCTCTTTTGTTTCTACCCTTTTGTTATCCACTTCGTCAATGAATCGGAGCCAACTTAGGATTTCAGGGGTGTTTAATTCAGAAGTTTTGTTAGTTTCTCCCCATCAATATGCTGGCATATAATGGGGCTATTTTGTGTCCATTGTTGTATAGCTAACTTGAAGATAATGTTGGTCAAGAGAACACAAACTTGTTCTTCGTCAAGTGTTTGTATGGATAACGAAACATATTTCTCAGATTTATAAGATATCCCGTTTCAAAGGAACGTGTAGTCATTTTTAAAAGTTGATTGTGCAAGTATCAAGCATTGCAGAACAAAGGCTGAAACCTTCGCCTTAAAGGTATATTCGTATATGATCAAATCGGTTTTATCTGTTTACTAGAAAAAAGTGCACTTGCTATTTCAGCAAATATTTTATACTTTTAAACCGCTATTTTGGCCTTTTTCAGTGCATGTATATTGTTATTCTCCATGTGTTTTACCTACGAATGGAAGAAATGAAATCACTTATCTTCTGATTACAATCAATTCACTTTGTTTGCAGACACTCGCGGTCTGTGTCGGAGCATTTATTCAGACTGAACAGTCAGTCATCCCCGTAACAAACCGTAGTCACGTTCGGGTATATGAGTGGGCGAGATCATTTTCATCAAAGTCGTTATTAACCAAAACAATCTGAACAAAGGCAAACACAGTCACCTTGAAGGTTTATTATTACATGATCAAACCGGTTTTAACTGTTTACTAGATATATCGGAACAGTACTTCCTGCTTCAGCCAATATTTTATACTTTCAAATCGCTCTTTTGAGGTATTGAGTACATGTAGATTGTAATTGTCCATGTGTTGCTAGCTAAAGGTTACTCGTACAAGCCTAAGAAACTAAATATTGGCGTGCATATAAGAGCCTGTTATAGTGCGCGATTAAGTACATAATTAGGAACCGGTATAAAAATAAAATTGTTGCCTTGCTTTCATAAATAACATATTGAATTTAAAAGCCTGATATCAGAAACAGCCCGCCTTACTCCATACTATTCAAAAATTGAGAAATGAGCTTCAAGCGATTAGCACTTATATATTTCTTAGACCTTCGTTCTGTTACTTTCAGACATCATTGTATATTATTGTTGTTGTTGCAGGGTTTAGCGCCATTTTTCAGCACACGATAGGCTATACATGGCGGCCAGTATTAATGGTGGAGGAAGAACCCCGGAAAACCCTGGAAAGAACCATCGAGCCACGAGAAGCTACTGGCAAGCTTTCTCACATACCCACATTGGCTGAATCCGAGACTCGAACCCACGCAAACAGAGGTGAGATGGCAGTGATCCGTAACGGAGAGCGCTTTAGGCCACGCGGCCACTCCGGGCCCTCATCGCATATTAACGCACCATGATCTTAAGGATGGTGGATAATTGTTTGAGTATTCTTAATCGGTTACAATACGCATTATTTATTACTCTCGTTTAATTCTGCGTGATCAATACGGTGACCGTCCAAAATAACTAGCTAAGTTATTATATATAAAAAAACTAAAAATTAAAACGGATTAAAAATATTCGCCTATTGTCCATTTTATGAAGAGAAGACTACGCCCGATTTTGAGTCTTTATAATATACCTAATATAACGTTTTGTATAAAGGAACTGCTAGAGTGCTACTACAATATACAAAGAGCGTAAAGACAAAAGGGTTTAACTAAGACGCATCAAGAAGTTGCAAACTTGATGCTGAAGACATGCTCAAACTGTGACGTAAATCTATAACAAATCGATTGAATGAAAGAGGAAATTCAAAAAATCGTTTTACATTTAATCGTTCAGAATGACAACACTTATGTGATTTTTTTTCTTTCTGTACGGATTTTCCTCGTATTTATGGGTGTGCAGAAAGATGATCCACAGGTGGAGAATCTTTCAAGATGGCATCGTGTACTTAAGCTTTATACTTCTTTCGAATTCCCCTGACCACTCCTTTCTTAAATATATGCATAATGTTGTCACTCGGCGGTCATAAAGTGAGTAACAGAAAGAAGCGAAACCAAGAATTTTTGTTAAACTTTACAATTAATTGAATTATCAAAGTTATAAAATGAAACGTTTAGAGGAAATTAAAGCATTATGAAATGAATGCACAATAAAGCATAAAAAATTATATTCAAGTCCAAAATAATCGAATGTTCCGAATGAATTACAAATCATCGAATGTTCTGATTTGCCACCAATTCTGGTGTAAAATAATAGCATTGAATAAAATCAGAATAGTCCCAGAATAATATTTGAGTACAAGGAGCACGTTGCAATTCCAATGAATAATCCAAAAATGTAGACTGGTACTACAACAATAACATAAATAGGAGTGAAAATAATTGGCAAACCCTGCTTACATATATACAAGCATAAGGGGTGAAAACGCATTATGCACCTACTCGCTACGTGGCATTTTGAAAATACCCCACTCCCTAAAGAACCCACGTGACCTAACCATCCAATGTGAAATACCTTCATTCTTCTAAGAACCCACTTGACCTTACCAATCAATGAGAAATTAACAAGAACTTGTGAACAGGTTTGATTTATTGATATTAGTATTACTGATCGTAGACAAACTATGCAAACACCTATTTTTAAACCCTAAGCAATCTGCAATTTTAATATCTTAAATACAATTTTATACCCGTACAAAAGTGGCCTAGTGGGTAGAGCGTCCGCCTCGGATGCGGGAGGTCGTTGGTTCGATCCCCGGCAGAGTCATACCTAAGACTTACAAAAATGGTACTAACAGCTACCTCGCTTGGCTCTCGGCATTAACAGGTTAGTGTTAGGTCTTGTTGGCCTGGTGTCTGGATAATGTGACTGGGTGGGACATCATGCTACATGTCTGCGGCATGATGCCCCAGTGCTAGACATCAATATAAACTGCCACACTGCAGACATCGTAGCGATATGACTGAATTTTTTTTAAAGCTACGTTAAAAATCCAAGTCACACACACACACACACACACATACACACACACACACAATTATTATCTCTTTAATATCTTGTTTATAGATGATCATTACTATTTTCAGTCATGAACAAAAATGACACATAATAAAGGCACAATCACGTACCAAGTGTTACAAAATATTTAGATGTACGTAACACTAATAATTGAAAATATTGCAAGACAGGGAATACAAATCATACAAAACTTATCGATACTCAAATTATGTTGTTCTGTTTATAACGATTTCTCTCATTTAATCTTTAAAATAGGGATTTTATTTTTAAATGGAAAAAATTATGGAATTTTTACCAATCTGTGAGGTCACTCTGGTGAATATGTACTTCTTTTAATTTACTAATGCTTAGCGAAGAAAATGCACGTAGGCAGACAGTACGTATATTTAACAAGTCATTAATATTATTGCCATTTTAAGATCAGCAAATTCATTAACCCAAATTATTAATCAATGGGTTGTTATGTATAACGAAATGCATTATTTTACTTACAGTTTGTGAGACAACCTCTGGCATTTGTGAGCAGACCACGACCAGAATGATTATATAGTGCCAACCAGCCATCTTTGAATTGAAAAGTTCACACATGTTCATCTGTTTGGCAAAAGGTCTATGAAAAGTCCACCTTCTGTCAGGCACTTCGAAGAAACTCTGAGATGGTTGACTATCCAGGCTGTTTACTCACCAACAGTGCGGAGTCAGACATTGTAACTAATGACGCGTGGTAAGACGGCGTGTCGTACCCGACTAAATTAACCGCTTATTTCCGGTGTGCCATACACTGCGTAAGGTATGTGGAAGATTCTGACTTCCAGTTGTTCTCAAGCTAAGTGTCCTGAATCGTGGATAATGGGTGTTATTATATCTGTTCTTTAAACAAACTTTAAATTAGTATTAGTAGCATGGAGAACTACTGAAGCGTTGCAAGTACCTATTCAAATATCGACAAAGAAAGGTTATGTACATGGGCTAAAAATAACTCAAAACATGTTTGAAAATCCATTTATTTTTCAGGAGATAAAATTCTAAACTGATTACGCACACTTGTAAAGTAAGTAATGTATATATTTTTGTTTCAACTTAGTGATGTGTTTGTCACACAAATTCCTCGCTTTTACAGCAGTAAATTGTATATACTTTTTAATGTAGAATAACACTTATGTTCTGTTTTTATACATGCGTAACCATGTCATAAACGCTTACAACATCCTTCCCTAGCATCCAGTTGTTCTGCTCTACCGCTCAGCATAATGTAAAAGCGAAAAATACTAGTCGTCCACACAATCTACAAAGACAGTCTGAATTAGGGTCTAGTTTTATATTGCTGTTGTGTTGTGGTTGTTGTGGGGTTTAACGCCATTTTTCAGCACGATAGGCTATACATGGCGGCCAGTATTAATGGTGGAGGAAGAACCCGGAAAACCCCGGAAAGAACCACCGACCCACGAGAAGCTACTGGCAAGCTTTCTCACATGCCCACATTGGCTGAATCTTTGACTCGAACCGCCGCAGACAGAGGTGAGATGGCAGTGATCCGTAACGAAGAGCGCTTTAGACCACTCGGCCACTCGGGGCCCCTGTTTTATATTGCAACTGGTTTTCTTTTTGCATAAAAGACAACACCAATAGGTACATAAGACACAAATATACTTGCAACTTACCTTTGAAGCTCGTATAAAAGTCAATTTACTATGGTCAATATATTGTGTTTAGAAAGAGAACACAACGAAACTATTTAACTGGGGGTGCTTTTAGATTTTAACGACAATAAAAATATGTTCAGTGATTGTGTGTTATCATTTTGATGTCACTAACAGCACACCATAATGAAATCCGAATGTGAGTATCGTGACAAACGTGTAGTTTCTGGAACGACACACAAAATGACTGTTTCGTGCTATCTCGAGCTGTATTGGCGTGAACGTGCAAAAAAGAGTTCTAAAAAAGGATATGACTTTGACAATGGGGTTAAAGTCCTGACTGCAAGACATGAGATGCCATTAAAATGAGACGCAATAACTTGAATTCATACACATCAAACAAACGGAACTTTGGTGTCGGGCTTGATACTGTAAGTTCCACACATATTAAATTTTATAACTTAGACAATTAAATTATTTGGTGATATTGCAATTCTAGTTGGTTTCGCTTATTTATGTTACTTATTTTAATGCCATAGAGTCGTTGTACTTATACTGTACACACTAGTTTAGGTACATATGATTTGGGAGCCGTAACTTTTGCGCAATCATTTTTTTTTTTGTAGTTATATTTGAATTCCTTGATAAAGCGGTAACTGTCATAACCGCAGAATATTTTGAAGAAAGAGTGGGATGTAATTTGTTTTAATTATTGTAATTAAAATTAAATTTCTTATGTTTTGGACCTCTTTAAAATGGTCTTTTAAATGGCTATAATCTCTTACTTTGTTTTCGATTAAACACTATAAATCAACAGCCTTCACGTGGTATGTAGTCAATTGTCAAACCCTTTACAATATCCAGTTCCACTCCCATATAGAACTCTTTATTACTTTCTGCACATGATCCGAGTCTCTTTCCTTTCGGATGTATACTGTTGTGATTGTTTCCACGAAGAAGAAAAAATGGATAACTCTCAAAGGCATTATCTTGTCCTGAAACACTATGTACCTCCTATTTAAAACAGGTGTTCATTGAGAAAGTTCAGTCACTTCTAAAACGCTAAGCGTAATCAAATTGCTTATTCACATTCATGACCACTGAACCGTTCGGTAAAAAGAAAACAGTTACTGAAGACCACATTATTACATCTCGAGTGGCAAGTGTAGTTTCCGCTTTACTGGAGTGGGTGGGAAAGGAATAATGAAGCGAGTCACGATGTAGACGTCGCTCGGTGAAGAACAGTTACTATAAACTATTGTTGTGTGATATAATGACCATTCATTTCGAGCTTTTTTTAGTGGAAATTCTTTTCGACAGCGAATGAAGGACTTCTGCGGTTTGGCAAGAAAAGGGTGGTGAATTTGCAGCAAGATACATTATGGTGAACTACATAGACTAAAAATGTGAAAGGATATGGGACGCTATTGAAAGAATGCTTGTGTATCGTCAGGCAGTATTATAAATAGCTTATTTTACATGAATAAATGATGAAGTTGAGTATGACCATGACTTTTTTCAGTATAGGCATTTACTTACAGGGACTGTCGTAATCGAAGTATACATTTGCTTTGTTTTAACTATGTTTGGTTTGTCAGTAAGTCTGATTAATTTTATTTCTGATATTTTCATATGACACACTTTGTGTTATATGTCCTAGTTTTGCTGACAGTGAAATGACAGTACAGAAAGAAAGCTACCACTGCATTTGCAAGGTGATTTTTCGGTAAGAATGGCTGAAAAGGTGGTATGATAATAGATTACCCAAACCGAAAGCGTCGCGGGTGTTATAACATGTAACTTTGACTGCAAAGGTTGAGGGTGATTATGACCGAAAGGATGAGGCTGATATAATAGGGTGGGAGGGGTGAGTCAAATTCACTGAATTTGTGTTTTTTAATGCTTCTCCTCCATACGGCATGTTTTAGAATTCATTGTTTTATTTGCCCAATTACATACCTAATAATCTGACTGGTAGGTGACAATTTTAAATCATCTTGCAAGTAACTTTTCTGCATGAAATATTGCTAACTTTTCAACTGTCCCTGCTAAATAAAATGGAAGATACAGAGGACAATAAAGCAACATGAATCTTCGGTTAGCAAAGCACGTTGAAAGAAAACTTAATAAAGATCCACGCCCGCAAGGACCATTCAAAGGTTACTTCACAAGGACAAAATATCCATATAGAGTTGAGCTGGGAAGACGTTGAAATGATTTCAGTGCAAAAGCAGAACAATTAAAGAAAACAAAACCATGATTTTACAAAGTAAAATTACACTATGCAACAGTTGCATTTCTTTTGAAAACTACATTTGCACTGTTATGACTCTATGGTCTTAATCTAAGTAACAAAAAACAGCAAAAACAAACAGGTTTTGTAAAGTTCAGCAAAAAATGTATTTCCAAAGAATAAAAAGTGACAATTTAAAAAGAACTGACAGTAATACAAATTAAATCCCAAAATATTCCTAGAAGATTGATCACAAGCCCAAATGTAAGAACCATTTCACTTCTCACTATAACCGAACATTGACGTTACCGTTTGTTTATTATCATTCGAGCTCGCCGTACATCATTCAGTCCTAACTGAGTATATTATTCAAATATACCATAATAAGCTAGTTGGTAGACCGACAGAACATGTGAGTGTTTCTGGTACATTGCCACCAGGTTACAGGTCGATGAGTTCGTATGTATTTTAAGTTCAGGTCTAATTCCTTTCAGACAAAACCAATATATGGGTAATTTATCTCTCTACAACAATTTCTCCACTCATAACAGGTAAAATAGATTACACTTGTAACAAGATAACCGGGTGGGATTTTCGGATTCACAACAGAACACTTTTGACGATGATATAAGTAAAATGTTTAATAATGGATGAATTGAATGAGCAATCAATTATGAATATATGCGTGTTCATATAATCCAAATATTGGATTTAATTAAGATAGCAAATACAAAGACAATCGGTGAATGGTTCACAACGATTTGACAATGGAGCGATGGATATAGTTTACGCAGGTAGTAAACAATGTAGAATGTAGTAAAATGAATTCACTCAGGTAACCAAGTTATGGGTTTTTTACGTTCTTTGCAAATGCAGTCATATTGGGGTTAGAGAACCTAAGAAGAAAAGCAGGATTTGTTTGACAGAAAACCCTTATTTTCCTCAAATATCAGAAGATCGGTAAGCTTCGATTTATAAATTAACACACAGATCACAATCGTAACTACATTTCATCTTTTACTACTATCATATGATCTCTGAAATAGTTGAACATACTATAATTGAACATGTTTATATTAATATTTGCATATAAATTGAGCGTGACAGGAATATAAAGTGTTAAACTTCAAAAGTTAAGTTCTCACGTGCATGTTAGAAAAGCTATAACCACTTTAATCAATCAATGTTCATTTAATGTTTAATGAAGCATTCACTACCGACTCCTTTCAATCTCAGCTGGTAGATATTGGATACAAACTTACAGGTCCTTTACACAAACTTGCTGTAGCCTCACCTACTCTGCCATGTTGGAGACATTTAGAGAATTTTTCAACAAGAATCAAAGTGTTTAAAGACAGGATAGTCCCTTTATCAAAGTGGGAGAAGGAAACAACACCAGCTCACAACAAAGCAGGACTTGCACATCTTCAGCTGTAGAGCTGTCTAATGTCAAATGTCTAATGTCCGGGGTGTCCGGAGGGTCTAATGTCCGGAGTGTTCCAAGTGTTCCGAGTGTCCAGATTGTGTAGAGCTGTGTAGAGTTGTCTGGAGTGTCCAGATTATCTAGGTTGTCTAGAGTGACTAGAGTGACCCGAGCGTTCAAAGTTATCAGTGATCGGGGTCGACGTGGTGCAAGTTGTAAAGCCAACCACAGGAATTAACCGTAGAAGCGGTGAAGATGAACTGTAGCAGCCGTGGAGCTGAAATAAAGTGTGCTGATGACGGAGTGTAATCTTAGTGTCATCTAAGCCATTAATTAAAAAACTTATTAGGAAAATGGATGGACTGACATTTTGAAGGACTCACACTAGGGTCTTAAATCATCTATCGAATTTTGTCGTAAATCCTATAAATATGTCGCTAATTCAATGATTATATCGCCACAGTTTGGATGCAAGTTCGTATCCTCGAGTAGCCTTTGTATATCATTAGAGTTTTTGGTTTTCTCCAGTCTTTGAGTAGACGGTTGATTATGATCCTCACTGCCTGTGTCAACGGTGTCAACGACATCATACTTTCTTCTTTTTTTTAAATCCGAAAGCCTTAAATTGTGCTCATCACATATTGGATTATGCAGCATATATTATTCTACATCGCACATTAACCACAATGTTAGAATAGCAAACAAATTTATGTGAAATCTTAATATTTGTCCAGGATTCAAAATAGTTGCTAATTTTGGGGTGCAGTAACTTATCATTTCTGTTTAAATAAGGGGAAATATGGATATGTTCGTTAGAACACGATCTGAAGTGACATTTAAGCAAATAAAAACAATTCATATTTTTTCTTTCCTTGCAAGTCCAATAGTTTTCTCAAAACTACACAAACCTCTAATCAAACCATATAACACAATTGAATCATCGAAATAAATGACGCGTGTCTTAATAAACTGTTGGATGAACTACTCTTGGACCTTAAATAGAGCCACTATCTAAAACTGATCCCTATAATTATACACAAGGATAAGTATTAAAAAATTGTCGCTTTTAACATCTGAGACAAAAGTATTATTGTCATGCTCAGTACATCATTTGGGTAGAATTATTTATTGAAAGTATTATTCACCGGAAATACAATGTGCTCATCTATAATATTCTTGGAGTGGAACAGTAATTTCGAATTAGAGTAATTTCAGAGAAGAAAAGTTTGGATTCTATTATTGGGATACATTAAAAGACTGTTAGCACATCGATATAGTACAGGCTTCTGGCACATTAGCATATTTTAGACTGCAGGCACGTCAGCACAATCATTATTGGAACTTATTTGGAATACCTGTGAAAATCAGTAGGAACTTTATACATTTGGACTTGTGATCAATCTTCTAGGACTATTTTGGGATTTAATTTGTATTATTGTAAGTTCTTTTTAAATTGTCACTTTTTATTCTATGAAAATACATTTTTTGTTGAATTTTACAAAACTTGTTGGTTTTTGCTCTTTACTTAGATTAAGACCATAGAGTCATAACAGCGCAAATGTAGTTCTCGAAAGAAGTGCAAATATTAAATGCCTTCTTACCATCCGTCTTTAGTTCCGACGTCTGACTCAGCACTGTTGGTGAATACACAGCCTGGATAGTCAATCATCTCAGAGTTTGTTCGAAGTGCCTGACAGAAGGTGGACTTTTCATAGACCTTTTGCCAAACAGTTGAACATGTGTCAACTTTTCAATTCAAAGAAGGCTGGTTGGCACTATATAATCATTCTGGTTGTGGTCAGCGCACAAATATTAGCAATTGTCTCACAAACTGTAAGTAAAATAATGCATTTCGTTATACATAACAACCCATTGATTAATAATTTGGGTTAATGAATTTGCTGATCTTAAAATGGCAATAATATTAATGACTTGTTAAATATACGTACGGTCTGCCTACGTGCATTTTCTTCGCTAAGCATTAGTAAATTAAAAGAAGTACATATTCACCAGAGTGACCTCACAGATTGGTAAAATATCCATAATTTTCTCCATTTAAAAATAAAATCCCTATTTTAAAGATTAAATGAGAGAACAACATAATTTGAGTATCGATAAGTTTTGTATGATTTGTATTCCCTGTCTTGCAATATTTTCAATTATTAGTGTTACGTACATCTATATCTTTTGTAACACTTGGTACGTGATTGTGCCTTTATTATGTGTCATTTTTGTTCATGACTGAAAATAGTAATGATCATCTATAAACAAGATATTAAAGAGATAATAAGTGTGTGTGTGTGTGTGTGTGTGTGTGTGACTTGGATTTTTAATGTAGCTTTAACAATTTTTCAGTCATATCGCTACGATGTCTGCTGTGTGGCAGTTTATATTGATGTCTAGCACTGGGGCATCATGCCGCAGACTTGCAGCATGACGACCCACCCAGTCACATTATCCAGACACCAGGCCGACCAGTCCTAACACTAACCTCTTAATGCTGAGCGCCAAGCGAGATAGCTGTTAGTACCATTTTCTAAGTCTTTGGGATCACTCGGCCGGGGATCGAACCCACGACCTCCCGCATCCGAGGCGGACGATCTACCCACTAGGCCACTTTTGTACGGGTATAAAATTGTATTTAAGATATTAAGAATGCATATTGCTTAGGGTCTATAAATAGATGTTTACATAGTTTGTAGTAATAAAAAATATTAATAAATCAAACCTGTTCACAAGTTCTTGTTAATTTCTCATTGACTGGTAAGGTCAAGTGGGTTCTTAGAAGAATGAAGGTATTTCCCATTGGATGGTTAGGTCACGTGGGTTCTTTAGGGAGTGGGATATTTTCAAAATGCCACGTAGCGAGTAGGTGCATAATGCGTTTTCACCCCTTATACTTGTATATAAGTAAGCAGGGCTTGCCAATTATTTTCACTCCTATTTATGTTATTGTTGTAGTATCAGTCTGCAGACTATTTAATGTTGCGTTTATATATTATTTGAGGGGAAACATTTTTGGGATTATTCATTGGATTTGCAAAGTGATGTTTGTACTAAAATATTATTCTGGGACTATTGTGATTTATTCAATGCTATTGTGATACACCAGAATTGGTGGCAGACCAGAACATTCGAGGATTTGAAATTAATTCGGAACATTCGATTTTATTTTGGACTTGAATATAATTTTTAATGATTTATTATGCATTCATTTCATAATGCTGTAGGTTCCTCTAAAGTTTTCATTTTATAACTTTGATAATTAAATTAATTGTAAATATTAACAAAAAATATTGGTTTTGCTTCTTTTTGTTCATTTTATGACAGTCGAGTCACAACATTATGTATATATTTAAAAAAGGAGTGGACAGGGGAATTCGAAAGAAGTATAAAGCTTAAGTACGCGATGCCATCTTGAAAGAATCTCCACCTGTGGATCATCTGTCTGCACATCCATAAATACGAGGAAAACCCATACAGAAAGAAAAATATTCACATAAGTGTTGTCATTCTCAACGATTAATTGTAGAACGATCTTTTGAATTTACTCCAAGTTAATTCCTCTTTCATTCAATCGATTTGTCTTAGATTTACGTCACAGTCTGAGCATGTCTTCAGCATCAGATTTGCAACTGCTAGATGCGTCTTCGTTATACCCTGTCAAGCTTCTGAGCAAGGTTTTGACGAAGAACAATTTTGTGTCTCTTGACCAACATTATCTTCAAGTTAGCTGTACAGCAATGGACTCAAAATAGCCCCATTATATGCCAGCATATTGATGGGGAGAAACTAACAAAACTTCTGAATTAAACACCCCTGAAATCTTAAGTTGGCTCCGATTCATTGACGAAGTGGATAACAAA
Source organism: Sinohyriopsis cumingii (assembly GCA_028554795.2). Classification (NCBI taxonomy): domain Eukaryota; kingdom Metazoa; phylum Mollusca; class Bivalvia; order Unionida; family Unionidae; genus Sinohyriopsis; species Sinohyriopsis cumingii. Next base: position 43,215,778 of record CM068826.1, on the reverse strand, counting down.
AGGGTAGAAACAAAAGAGCATCTCTAACGATTATATTGATTTGCTAATAATGTTAATCCCACCCACCATTAAAATCAAATTGTATTCAGCTGACAAGTCTGATATGTTCGTGGAAATTACAAGATGGAAGCAGAGAACTGTCTTTTATTATAAACCAGTTTCACTAATCTCACTTAACTGTTGTCGTAAACGTCTAATAAAAATATCTTCCGCTCGACCAATGTGTATCATAAAGCATATCCATATATCGACTCAAACAAGGACGACCTTAACGAAAGACCCAAGAATCTCAAGGGACTCTAACAATGAAAATAATATAAGAATAAAAGGACAGAGTCGGTTGTAGAAGATATTCAGCTCATTGACCGGGTCAGTATCTCAGATACAAAGCGACGACTACCAACAGTGTTTCCCTTTCGTATCAACATACATCCAAGATGCCCAGATAGGCTAAATTGTATATGGTGTATGGCATATTTTTTTTGTATTCCATTGCATGCCTCAACGATGTCTTCGAAACATTACCTCTGATCGGTTGTCGATGAAACAATACATAAAAGACCACGCTGTGAGTGATTGCAAAATTTTACTCAAACTATAATATATAAGCAGGAAATATAAATGTAAAGAAAGACGTAGCCTAGTCTGAAAACATTTGCCTGAGACTACCACCTTAAAGAGTTCTTCAACGGGAGTTACGAATCAATCAAATGTTGGATATACGACCAGGATTTCTGCTATCCAATACGTTGGCATTCCATTTAACATAAAAATAATGAAAAAATCACATAAGCCGAATCATAAAAAAGGTAAAAGAAATATTAAAATCAAGACAACGATTTCAAATGAACCCACATTATTTTACATTATTTTATCCAGTTCTTCGACAAGCCACTCTGTGGGTCATTTCACAGATGTCTGATAATGAACACGGCCATATATATATATATATATATATATATATATATATATATATATATATATATATATATATATATATATATATATATATATATTGTATGCTACTAATGCAAACATTTAGAGAATATGACCTAGACGAAAAATAGTAGTGCATCCGTATTTCGTTTATCCTAGTGTGCGTTAGTTTCCTACAGTTTTTACGGTCTCATTCTTCTATATTGACATCACTTTATAGCTATTATTATTATAGTTCGGCTTTACACTACCTACACTAATAATATAAGTAGATTGATGTAACTGTTTTACCTAGTGAAAAGCATGGCAGATATTCAAAGAGTATAAGTTAACGGTAATGTACTCTACTGATGGCACCCCTATATAACCAGAACTCATCCAAATCACTTTGATAATTAGGTCACGCTAAAATAATAACAATATGCACTTCTTGCTTGGATCTTAACTTTATCGCTGTTTACAAAGCACAAGATCTCCTTCTATACAGGCAATTACTTTTTTTGTTAACGTGTTTATGTCGGTAGTTTGTTATTTTTCATTACTCTGGATATTATTGCTTTTTTGAAACAATGTATATTTAATTAAAACAAAAGCGATAACACTTCGTGGGGCGGGAACATATAACTTAATATAACGCCTGGCGGAGCGGGACATATAGCTTGATATAACGCCTGGCGGAGCCGGAGATATAACCTTTTATAACGCCTGGCGGGGTGGGAAATATAACTTATATAAGGCCTGGGGGAGCGGGACATTTAACTTTATAGACACAGACCAATAAACAAATACACAAGCGTAACACAGACACAAACATTGCCTGGCGGGGCCGGAACCCGTACCGTTCATACAAAAAACAGAAACATCGCCTGGCGGGGTGGGACATATAACTTTATGGAAAATGTATCGCCTACCAAACAATCCATAGTGATGAGGGTGCTAATCTAAAATAAATTTTCATTAAAAAAACAACAACACACTATCACATTATCTACTATTAATACATTGTGGAGAAGGAAATTGTTTATCTACAAGACACACCATTACCTACAATCATCTCAGCAAACGAGTTAGTGGTTATAGTCACACTACTCCACATCCACACAAAACAAACACATTGAGCGGGACAAGAGTTGTGTTTGTTAAGGGAAAAAACAAACACACAAACGCATATAAACATAGACGCGCACACAAACAAAAAACACACACAAACAAAAGACACACACACAAACGAATGCGTGCGTACAAAAACACATACATGCACACACTTTTTGTTTAGAAATAAGGTTTTCGTTAAGAGAAAAAACAAACATATTGAGTAGGGACAAGGGTTTCATTGTTAAGTGAAAAAAAACCCACATACAAACGTACGCTCATACACAAACAAAATGCATACACACAAACGTACGCGTGCATACAAAAATGCATACACACAGTTTTTTGTTAAGAGATAAGGTTTTCGTTAAGAGAAAAAACAAACACATTGAACAGGGACAAGGATGTTTTGTTAAGGGAAAGAAACAAACACAAACATATACAAATGTACCAGCGCACACAAACTAAATGCACACTCAAACAAAATACACACACACACAAATTAATGCGGGCATACAAAACACATACATACACACATTTTTCTTAAGGGATAAGCTTGTTAAAAGGAAAGAAACAAACACACAAACATACAAACGTAAGCGTTCCCACAAACAAAATACTCATGCAAACGGTATACACACACACAAATGAACGCGTACATACAAAAACACAAACACACGCAAAAACACAGACTTTTTGTTAAGGGATAAAAAATGTCTTAAGGGAAAGAAACAAACACACAAACACATAAACGTACGTGCTCACACATACACGCACATTTTTGTTAAGGGATAAGCTTTCTTATTAAGGAAAAGAAAAAACACACAAAAACATACAAACGTAAGCGCGCATAAAAAAAATACACAAAAACAAAGTACACACACAAACGTACGCTCGCACATATGCACACAAACACACACACACACACACACACACACATTATTGAGCTTCAGTAAAACCGAGCAGGAAGTCTCGTAGCTAACTATACATCAGTTATATGTAGATTTGAATAGTCAGCTGAGCTAGTCTATGTGATCCGTTATGCTTTATAATAGTTGTGTATTCATGGACATATGATTAAGGACACTGTAGCTATGCGGAATAAAGTTTTTGCGTAGATTTAATGTCTCTAAATGTATCTCTGTCATGTCCCTTTTCTGTGTCCTAGGTTAGAGACAGGGTTAGAGACATAGACAGAGACATAGACAAACAAACAAATACATCGATATGACAAAGAGAGAATGAATATCTTTTTCGAGGCAATGGATTGAAGTGAACCGCGGTTATTTATAGTGGAAAAGTGGATCGAAACGTGTAACGTTCTCTCACCAGTCCTAACACGCGTTACAAAATTCAGTCAGAGTGTGGAGTTTGTTTTCGAATCCGAAGAGACATACCTGTGATGTCACATTCCCTATAGAGGGGCGCTAGCGTCTGTGCTGTGTACAGTGAATCAATGCAACAGAGATAGAACATGACGGAAACTACGAAGACGATGAATTGGAGTGCACCGGCCGTGGAATCTAGGAGTGATGGCATAGCAATGCTACTAAAACAATGACAGTTCTACTTCCAGAAGAGAACGATTTTAATTGGAATTTAACGGATTTTCTCTCTTCATGAGGATTTGTTCCGGTACCAGTTTCGTTTCCGCTGTCACCTTTCTTACCGCACGTCGATGATTTTAAACAGAGGCAGAAAGAAGAATTAGAGAATTTTTTGCAACAGCAGGAAGAAACAGAACAAGCCTTTCTCATTCAGCAGCAACAATGGATAGAAAAAAGCGCAATAAGAAAACGAGAAGGAAAGAAAAGCAGAGGAGAAACAAGATCTAGGAGAGAAGGTAGCCAGTGAAAGTCAAACGGTGACGGTAGCCCTAGGCATTTTGGCAGAGTTAAGGAGTCTGAAAGAAATGTATCAGACTTCTATAATATGACCGAAGAGAAAAAGAGCTTCCCGAGCCAAACAGTCCAGCCCCATCAATACAACTAATACGTCTGAGATACCAACCCTAGCGATTTCTACCAAATCATCTACAGCAATAGGCCCAGAAGTAGACCTTGACCGGGGAAAGGATAAGACAGTTAAAGACTTTGTACTGTTACATGTGCTTGACAGACTATCATATGACTGACAAAGACATCGAGAGCCATGCTGATGCTTTTCTGATGGATGATAAGGGTGACATTCTTGTTGAATTTTCGGAAGGTGTCCGGAGGTCTTAATCCCATGGAGTTGAAATATGTAACAACTGTGCAATCATATCAAAATCCAAATGTTCCTCAAACCAATGATAGAATTAAAAATATTCTGTTGATTCATGGCGATAGTTCACGAACAGAGTATTTCTATTTGGATCCCTTAAACACAATTCATGTAAGCCCAGAATCACTCGACCCGAATTTTCGCGATACAATTCTGCAAACAGTGATTTCCAAATGTGGAACGACTGATCATAATCCAGCTGTACTTTTCTTACTTGGATTAATTGAGTTTGATGATAGTGTCTTTGATGGACTAACATTGATGATTAGGTTGAAATGAATCTGTCGTCTTCTTATTGAGTTTATTAGAGTTCTGAATGGTCTTCTGAGCCATCCGCCGGTGTTTGTCATTACCGAAAATACGCAAGGACTTGGCACCAGTCAGCGTCTGTGGGTTAGAATTATGGGGACTGGTGCGAAGCCTTCTCAAAGAGCTCGTCTACATCAACGTATTTCTAGTGGATGGATGTTGTTTCGAGGATGCAAAATGAATCCCTCCTGAAGGAGTTACTTATCATTCCTTCTGCAAATCTGAAAGCATTTCCCAGAGAAATCATCTTGTCTAAGGGAAACGTGTTTGCACTACACTTACAAAGCGCTTCATCAACAGACAGGTTACATGTTGCAAGAGCGGTTCCTCAAAGAGCTGGGGAAGAAACTCACCTAAGATTTGAAAACCATCATCAAATGCTTCATCCATATCTCCTTCCATGCATAGAACAGGAAGAAGTCAAACCAGGATGGATCAAAGTCGAAGTACAATATATTTGTCTAAATGGCGTATCAGTACACACCTGTAGCAAGAAAGATAACTTTTCCGACCACATTGGAAGGAATTGTGATGAAAACAATATTGAAACATTAGAGGTTGTGGGTTTTGTTGAGTACACGGAAATGTACAACTATTCATTTAAGCTAAGACTTTCAAAGGCTTTAAAGTCGAATATGGCCAATGGTACTCGCCTGCTACCGATAAGGTCAAGGTTGTTTTATGTTATCTCTTGAAAGCTGGGTCCATCATAAGAGTACCAAAGTCCTGCGTTGTGCGACAAGATGAAATTCCGAATTATTATCCTGGAAAGCTATTGAACATTATCAGAGTATGGTATCAGGTCAAACATGTCCCAAAATAGACGAAACTCGGTATATTTTGTGTTGATGAAGGAAAATACTGTCTGATTGTAGGTATGATGGATATATTCCATTATAAGAGATATAAATTTGACATCCTTCATCTGACACGCTTGAGATATGGGACATAAATATCATGCTTTGAACACAATCATCCTTTTGCAACCTCTCCAACCAGGACAAGAGGAATGCTTCCTAGAAAACATCAGGTATTCACAAAGGCTACTCTACATGAAATACCACATATCTAAGACACTAAGAGAAAGAATATTACAGAACGATACTACTACCTGCAAGTTTCTAGAGGAATATGAAATATTCAGCAAGGAAAATCGTCCCGTCCTCGTGCCAAAGGTTGTATGATGGATGAATGGAAATGACATAACATTCTATAAGTAATACATTGAAGATGTAAGTCAGATGTCGTTACCTAAATTTATAAATGTTATGACCATCCATGGGAAATACCAGTTAAAGAGGAAATCAAAGGCTTCACAACTGTTCGACAAAGTATCCACGTATATAATTGTAGGAGGGTTGACTGGACTAGGCTGGGTTATTTATAACCAAATCGCAGAAATGGGAGCAAGTGTGATAGCAACATTCTCCAGAAGAGGACTAATGAAAGAAAAAGAAGACGAGGTAATGAAAATTGAGACAAGCATATGGCTGTAAATTTCTCTGCATGAAAGTCAACGTTGCAGATTTCAATTCGCTTCAGCGTGCCTTAGAAGAAATGAAATGCCGTTGTGCAGTATATAAAGTGAAGGGAATATTCCAGGGAGCTGAAACGATCAACAGTGGTCTATTCTTAGATTCGACGATAAGTTTCATAAAGTTATGCTACCAAAAGTCGCCGGATCCTGGAATCTCCATCGTTTATCTTTAGATCTTCCACTGGATTACATTTTGTTACAATCTTCTATTTATGGATACTTGGGTACCCGGGAGATAGCAACTATGGTGCAGCAAACACTTTTCTGGATGCTCGGAATCACTACAGGCGCCAGAAAGGCCTTCCTTGTCAGGGCATTTACTGGGGTGGTTTACATGTTGTGCTTGCTGCTACATTCCAGTTTGAATTTTTTTTTTTAAACTAAGGGATTTCCACGACTGGATGAGGAACAGATACGGCACTGTTTCTTACACTCACTTATGCAAGATCTTCCACATGTCGTATACTCAAGCTTTGACTGTGACCTTATAGCAAAAGACTACGCAAAGCCAGGAATGGAAAGATTTACTTTCAAGGTCAGAAGCATACTAAAAACAAAGAATTTGAAAACCCATGAGCAAGAACTAAGGCTCAATAACAGGTCAGCTAAAGTACAAACTGTGATAGAAATTTTGAAAGAAATTACTGGAACGGTAACAAATCTAGACGTTTCAGATCTGCTGCGCTAATCTCCCGCTCTAATGCTGAAATTGATTCGTTATCTGCGATTCACTATATTAACATCATCTCTGGCGTCTTCAAATGCAAGCTTCCGGTACAGAAGATTTTATCTCCAGATTCTACCATTCAAGTTGTTGCTCAATTTTTGGCAGAGAAAATAGATGTAGGAAAACTGATATCTTCAGATTTGGACCTCATGCACGAGGATGAAACCAAGAATGAAAGAAATGGAGGTGTACACATAGTTTCAGATGCCTCACCAGCTATCAACTCTGTCAGCACTCAATTATGATTCAAGGTAAACAAAACTTGTTTGCAAAATACGGATAATGCTATACTTTTTACGGCTTGCGTCATATCCTGTAATATTTCATTTTCGTTTTCTTTTCAGTAATGCCTGTACTGAATATTAGTGAATGTGAAGAAATTGCACGAGAGTAAAATGTGTATATCATTAAATATTAATTACTTAGCAATTTACAAGAAGAAAAAACCTAGGAGTAGGCAATGATATAGGAAACAGTTATGGCATGTTTATCATGACTGCTTGAATAAATTCACTCGCATCGCAAACATTTATAAATTGACATAGAGAGGTCAGTATAGAGATGAGCATATTCTACTTACATAGCATCCTGTGTTTCTTAATCCTAAAGGTGAATTATGTTGAGACAGAGCCGAAGAAGGATTCTTTTGCCTGCAGATAGTGATGATCTCAGTACTAAGTGGAGTGGAGACCTTGAACAGTGTGAGTTTCGTAAGCGGTGTCGGAAAAAATGGTCGTGTTGCTATTTCCATATGTACCGTTTGCCTCTCCGTATAACAGTTGGAATTGGACATGCAGTTTGTCCTCAGTAATCCCTGTACACATGTACGTATTTTAGCTCTTGTTTCAGTTCCATGATCAGTGTTATAAATGTTGTGATAGTAACTGTAATTGTCATTTAAGTCAAGGAGAGCTGGTTCATTGCGTTTTATTTCCTCCATGTAAATAACATTTGCGTGACGAATAGCTTGATTTACATATATCTGATTGTCCTACATGGTACCTTCAAAAGGTAAGGTAATGACTAAAGCAAGGAATTATTTGTATTCGAACTGAACGCGAGTTTTAAAGGTATATTCATATCTCAGTCGGAATCGTTATCAATTTACATAATTTTTGTAAATAATGTATACTTCTTAGACATATTTTGCTGTATCAGGCTTGATACATGGAAGTGTTTCCTTAATAGATGAATAAATCTTGAAACTATTCATTGACATCATCAATCAATCAGTATTGTCACGTGGAGTTCGTACCTGAAAAACTTTAAAAACTTTGAAGATTAGATTCAAATATTACACTTTTAGAATTCTAGTTCCGGTTTAAAGTCGTTAACGTTGACGTAAAGTATATTTCATCCGTCTGTGTAACAGTTTAATAACACCGCTATGTATAAATTATATGCTCATGCTAACTGTGTTTGTGAATTTTTTTGTGTGTCTGTGTTTTCACTAAAATGGATAAATAACTTAACGTCATGGCAGCATTTTGAAAATCATTGTATAAATTAGCTACTTTCATATTATTACAATTTTAATAATCAAACGTTGGGGATTGAAACATAAAAAGTTTACATACCAGTTTGTAGGCTCAAAATGTTTTCTTTTATCCATTTGTTAATACTTTTTAAAGAAAATAATGCAAACTGATTAGGTATTCTTAATAGGATCATTGAACTTTAACAATTAAAATGGTACAATAAAAATCTACTGACATTCAGACATCATATGTAAATATATCTAACTGCATTTTTTGTTTCAGAACATTTGGTCTTTTCTGTTTTGAAAAAAAAGCTGCGGGCGACCAAATTGTTCATTAAAGTTTTTTGATTTTTTACGTCTCACTTGTAATGTAGAAGATATAAAACTATGTTAGGAAGCGGCTGAGGGAGCCATTGGAGTTATGACAAGTATTTGAATGCATGCTGTCTACGTTTTGCTGTATTTCCTTATTTGGCAAACAATGATTTAGTTAGCGTTGATCTAAATAAATACAGATATTGTATAATGTGCACTGTTTTTATCAAGTTGAACATGGTGTTCTTCGCTATGTATTAATCTAAGGGGATGGTGTTAACATAAAAGTGACACTCACGTCTTCGACACGCTTCTTCGATATGACTACTCCACAACCTTCCCCTCTAGTGTAGCCATCAGCTCTGCTAGTGAAGAATGACACTGGTCAATAGGAGATAGCAGTGGGCATTCGATAAGGTTTTAAATAGCTTTGGGTCGAAAAGGAGATTCACTTCTCCACAAATTGCCATATCACAGTCCCCTAAAGAGAAATTGCTTGCATTAATTGAGACCGGTATTCACTAATTTCTTACACTTTAGTACAAACTCTATTGCTGCTCGTCGAATAAATGTTATATTTATCAAATCTGTTCTAAATAAAGTATCTATGTCTTACAGACCTCCATTTCTAAATATCGTATTTGCTGAAATCTATTATGTATGAATCATTATTATCTACCACAAATTAATTGAATACATGAGATGTGAAATTTTCCTAACGTCTAATCTGAAACGCAGCCTCATTGTAATAACAGTTGTCATACTAATTGATGTTACTGTTGCAACATCAATAGGAACAGCAGTAGTAATTGATGTGGTAGCGGCTGTTAACGTTGTTCTTGTTTTCTGGTATATTATTTTGAACTTATATTCACTTAAATACAAATTTAGATACAATACGGATACTATTCAAATATGATTTACCGAACACCAACGGTAAAGAAAACGAAATCAACATATGATACCGTACGCATATTCAACTAGAGAAACAAAGATTGAACTTACAATACGTAGCAACTTACCAGCACCTAATGTCAAGGCTCCTTGATGTATTGCTGCTAGACTGGACGAGCGTGCATTGTCGATTGTCATGGAAGGCACGTGAAGATTGTAAACGTAGGACACTCTCGCACTTATTAAGGTAACTGCTACCACTGTCAAGATTTCTCAAGACATTACATTTAAAGTCATCGGTCATCACACCTGAAAATGTATATTTTCTTGTAATACATCATAAAGGATTCAAAACTTAAAAGTAAATTATATGCACTAGTGCATTACCAATAACATTCATTATAGACAAAAGGAGAAAATACATAAATTTAAAGAAATCTATCAATAAAATGAAATCAAATACGAAAAACATGAACATGAAATGCAGAATATTATCATGCATAGACAACGCATCAGATTCGTTACAGATATCACTGTTGTAAGTATCTTGTTTCACAAAAAAAAAATTATATAATATTTTAGTGTTAAAGCCACATCATCATCAAATATTTTTGGAGGAAAATCTAGTGTTTTCTCATCTTTCTTGCAAATAGATGCACTTCAATTTTAGTTTTCTTTAATCTCTTTTTCTTGCAGAAAAAAACCCGCAGTTGATTAGTTAATATAAAAATGGGAAATGATACGATCCTAAATGGCTATATTAAAATTACATATGACTGACTGAAACCCTTAGCAGTAACGACAATTATCTTATTATCTAATAAAGTATTAAGTTGTAAATAGTGTTATCCCAAAACGATTGAAAAGTATACGATTATATGTAATATTTAAATGTATGGTCAGTTATGTTTGGGAACCGGCAAAATTGAATTATACCAATATACGTTCCTTTGTTTGTGCCATTAAGATATCAGCGCGTGATTCCGGCATCTTCCATCGCCATGTGGGTGCAGTCAAGCACAAATAGTTGTTGGGGATCTATCCATTCAGTTTCTTGGTCTGCTATTCCGAATATTGTATTGTCCCAACAAGAAAATCTAGAGGTAAAACAAATATTAAATTCTGATTACTTAAGGAATTTTATTAGGTTTTCTTTCTCGAAATTGATTATGAAATCTTAATTATGGAAACTGTTAAACCTGGGTGTCTTGAAACTTATATTTGAAAGGAAAATAAGACCAATATTCTTAAATTATAGTAGTATCTTTGCAAGCATCAGTGGAAAATGTGGTTTCAAACGAAGCTACAGAGATACATGCTAACGAAGTATAGATAAGCAAGCAAAGTTCCGGTGAGACTTATTTTTCCACAGAACACACATGGCTTACCTTGAATAATATACCTGTTTAAAACATCAATAAATAAACGTTATGAACAAGGTTATCGGACTTAAAGTTACTTGTTCACCCTTGTATCTGAACTAGAATGTGTCAGTATCACGTATGGGGATTGTGTAACATCAAACAAGAGGATCACTGATATCTTGCAATTTCAAAGAAAATGTTGTTGCAGATTGATAGGCTCACCCTTTTTTCCCCTCAGTTGTTCTGATATCAAAATCTGACTAAGCACACGCACGCTATCGATCAATATATTCTGAAAGGGATTTAATGCATTGGGCTTAAATATTTTCTAAATAAATATCTTCTCCCTCAATGGAAACAGTACCATATATGGGACACTACGAACGGATCGGCGTTGTGATTGTTAATTTCGCTCCATCTTAGAGAAATTAGGTTGGAACCAACAAATGTGTTGATGGTCAGGATTCGCTTCTTTGGAATGCATTCTGGTATGCTTTATGATCTACGTTTGAGACGGGATGACCAGCTATACAGTGAAAATAAGACTTGCTGACGGCACGGGAGAGAGATATTATAATCAGTCTTCCAATAGCAAAACAATTTGCTTCTGCCCGCTTATATTTAGTCGTCTAAATATTGTTCGAAGTAGGAACGTGATCGTAATACGTAAGAAACTGTATTGGTCATATGACTTGATTAACGACCTTCTAAGTTATACCTTTGGACAAGCCCAGCTCTGTAGACTGTTTTTTCTCCGGGTCAAGTGGGTCAGTGATAAAGTGGTTATCTAAACCAGAGCGATGACTTTTGACCTCAACAATGTGATTTTCGCTATTTAGAAGAGGACGCCAATACTCCTCCCTGTCATTTGCTCCTGGAAATCGGCGGCCAATACCGATTACTGCCACTGCTTTTTCCTCATCCATTTTACTCCATCTGTGAAGAGAATTTAAGCACACCCTGATGGGTTCGGTCTCTAGTACTCACAAGCTACTGACATAAATATATATGTGCATACACACTTTGTTCGCAAACGCAATAATGAGCTTGATCGGATACAACATCATCAATTACTTAAATTAAAAAAGAAAACTCAGTCTGTCCATGTATGTCTTTCTCCGTATATATATATATATATATATATATATATCGAGTGTGTATTACGGGAGAGAAATAGCTACAGATAGAGCTCGTCCAAACCAGTTATGTTGCAAACTAACATATAAGCTAATACAATGTTAGATTGGTTCATTTAAAACAAACTAAATATCATTAATGCTTCTACGAAGATCCAGTTAAATGTATAGCAGAATTTGAAGATGCAATAAACTTCACCGTGTGATACCTTGCATGCTTTAAGCATCAACCAGTACAGTTGCAAATGGTTCACATAAATCTAAAATCCATACGTTTCAGGGGATTCAAGAACATTGCAAATTGTTCACAAATAAAGTAACAGTTATGAATAGATATTTTGACTTGATGTGTTAGCAAGCACACAAACTACTAACTATCATGCATATCATAGTCTCGGGATGTCTTATCTTATTTGAAATAATGTACTAAAGGTACACTTCTCCATCAGACATACTGAAATAAAAGAATGGTTAACCGGTTACACTTCATACAAATATGCATTTAACTATTGTTTTCAAGTTGCGAACCAGTGGCGGCAGACAATTTTTATATGCAAGGATATTATAAATACAACGAAGACAAAGGTATAGTGTCATAGTTATTTATGTCTTATCCAAATACGCTTGGAATTTGAAAGTTCAAACAGAAAAGAAAGATGACATATATGATGAGAGAAATAACCAAAAAGACAAAATCTAAAATAGGTGCCGTTTAATTACGGAAAAGTGATTTTGCAAATGCAAAATTTGTTTGAAACGAAAAACTCAGCAAACTTTTCAACTTACAGAAGAAGTCAGTTGTATTTTAAAGGTTTAAGTTTGTTTTGGATTTTGGCATTATATTTGTGTCACCTGTATTAAATATAGGCGTTTAAAACGTATTTGTTGTCAATTTGCCGAATAGGTTAAATACATATTTTAAATGTGTTTCCTCTTCGAAAACTGCAACTGGGCTCATGACTTTTGATATATGATGAACGTTATTGTACACATGAAGCTGCTTAGTAAACTTTCAATCCATATTCTGGGTTTATTTTGAGTGAACGATTTCGACATTTTATCTTTCCGTTTTATACTTTCTTTTCTGTCGTATGCGTTTTGAAATGCTTTAAAGCAGCAGTTAGTTTTGTTTAAAAAAATATGTGCGTGCTGTTCTATTTTGGAATTTGGGAATACCTTTTGATCTATTGTTTATATTTACTCAATTAGATTCATATTAGTTTTAACCACTTAGAGTAAACTGATAACTCGAATTCCAAGTAATCTTTCTTCCAGTTCGAAATATAAATGATAGCCTGTTTAATATTTCCTTGTAAATTAAATGGAGCACAAATAGGAAAATGAAAAGAAGGTTGAAAACGTCCATCGTCGAGTTGGATTTGACATGCAAATTGTAAACCATTCTCAAAGATTTAAAAGAGATTTTGAACAATTAAAAACAGACAAGAGTTTGCAAAAGCACCAGATGCGGAAATAGGACTATTGGAAAGAAACAACAGAAATTCATGTAACTCAAACAAATTAATTTATTATTGGTGGTGGTATATTTATTTTAGGTATCATGATCATTTGGTCGAAGAGTAAAGTTGTTTCCGTTTCTAAGGCTTATGAAAATTCAAAGCAAGTCCTTAGAGACCACAACAATATTTATTTATAAAGCTTCTTCATTATATCCTACATTAAGTATAGACATAAATGATTCACTGGTACTGGTGTTTCCGCAGCTAGAGGTGTGTTAGCAGGAATATTAACAGGCATCGTTGTTCCTTTCGTTTCTTCGTATGTTAGCCCGACACCATTAGATAGTAAAGCCATTAAGTAAAAATTTATATCCAATTACGCTTATAAACCTGATGAAATAATATGTCTGTCATTCTAAAGACAAACAGAATTTTCGATATGAAATTAACCATGAATAGTTTATTTATATCACCAACGGGTCCAGCAGGTGCAAGGATATAAATATGTAATCAAAGAGAAAGTGAGTGGCACAGAAAGAGAAGATGTGAAAGGCGGACATGGAGTAAATGAAGGGCTGGTTTAGAGAAAGTAACTCCACTAACTCATCGTTGTGTAGGTTTCGCTGTTCTAATTTTGTCCCAACAGACAGAGTGCGATATTGCATTGGACTCTAAGAACGAAATTTACTGTGCTAATCTAATTATGAACAAACGTAGTAAACACTCTGTATCACTGCAGGAATAGAAAAAAGAACAAGGTGATTGCTCTTTAAAAATCAAGCCAACCTAAAGGTATTGACTGCTACCATCCCTTTGATGATCCAGCAAAATACGAGTACACCATTTCACCATATCATAGAAAAATAATACTCTCTTGAAGGTCCATGACTACAACATTTTCCTGATATACAGAAGTGTGTGTCTACCTCTATAAGCTATAACAATAAACATTAAACAATTAATCTCGAGTTATAAATTGAGAAAAGTTACAAGCAGGGGCAACAAATGTTCAAAACACATTTGTTAAGACAATCAGTCTGCGGTGAATGGAATATATAAAATGCAGATTAACGCTCAGATCCTAGCAGATCATTATCCACTGTATCCTTGCTATGGTTTATTTAAATAGTTTTAAATTGCTCCAACATATTGCAAACGAGTAAGGTAAATTTAAAAAATATTTACTCTGATGACCGTTACGTCTAATTATATTTAAGGGGCACTCACAATAACAGATTGCATGGTAGTATTCATAAATTAACCAAACGCTAAGCAAGATAAAAATTTGAATGCTCACAAAATATATGCTTACTTTGTCTAGTGCTAATTTAAAACTTTAAAGAATCAATAGACGTCATTAACATACACTTGAAACTGCCGTAAACAAGATATTTTGGAGTGGTTAATTGTCTAAAGACTATGTTTGTATTTAATCTGATGGAGAATTCGTATAATAATCTTTTACACATGTATGCCAACCATCAATTATTTCATGAGTAACTTTTTCTCCACAACCTGAGGCAGCATATCATAAAATTATTCTTTTATTTTCGCACATGAACAATGAAGTGATAGAGTGGAAAGATCTGCACACCGAGGCAGACTTGTATGTACATCGTAGCCATTTAAACTTGTAAAAAAGTATTTAGCTCACACTAACACTTTCAGGAAATTTATTACTCATATAACATTGAAAATCTTAAATAAAACTGTCATTAGTATGAATGAATTTACTGCACCACTGAACTAGTTGATTATGTTCCGAACGACGTATCTATAACACGCGATACAACCAGGTGACTTTTATGTATAACGCATACGCGTCATGTTCTTCTTGGCAGAGACCAAGAAAAAGCAAACAATTACTGCATATAAATAATCCACGAGACAACGTGAACTGATTATACATTAAACATACCTATTAAATGGCTACGGAGATGTAACGGACATGCAAGCTTGAATCAATAAAAATGCTAATATTAAGGTGAGTACGTAACTTTTGTATCCAGCAACTTACAGTCATAGACATAAACATATTTAAATGATGTATCGATAAATGCGCATTAAAATAATTCACAAATGAAAAGCAGGAAACCAAAATTGTATAAAACCTTTCTTAAATAACGTGGCCGTTTTAATCTCAAGTCACATCAAACCATACAAACGAAGGTTCTGTAACGAAATACATTTTTGACTTGAATCAGGCCTGCTAAACGTGTAAGATAGTTTAAGCTGCATGTTTCTCTTTCATCTGTTAATTTTTCTTCAATAACTTATTCCGATAAAAAGGATAATCACATAATGGCAAAATCGTATGGCGTCATCGGGGACAAATCAACATAGTGATGACAGTGTGATCAAACTATACTTGGATTCATATCCTTCCTATTTAATGACGTAAGGCATACGTCTGGACCATAGTCTCAGCCTGCAAAAAGGAAATAAAAGATGTTCTTTATTTACTAAATGCATACAAGTCATGGATATTTTTAACGTTTTAGAAAATATGTCTTCTTTAATTGTTTTAAATTCTCAGAAACTCCGATGCCTAATCTTTTTACACATAACTCCAAACAAATTAAGTTAAGCTTGTAACACCAGTGCTTAATAGTGCATTTATCGTGAACATTACTAAAAGTAGGTTGAAATAATTATCGTCAGCCTGTCCATCGATACTGAGATACTGAGATACTGAAATGTGAAAGTGGAAATCACCACAGTATCCATAAAACTTTCATCGCTATAGTTGTGATATCACTTTTGAAAAAACTATCCCACTGAGGAAATATCTCTGCCCTTATGTGTTATTCAAATTAATATATCTACATTTAGAATTCTCTACCTCTCTCTCCAAATCAGGATGAACAGATTTTGAAACAAGTTAAGAATGTACATTTATGTGAACAGCAAGGAGATGCCGTTAAAAAATGGTAAAACACGAACAACAAAGAAGATTCTAAGTTTGAAAGTATGTTAACTAGTTTTCCACATTAATCGTGGAAATTGTCAGTGATTAAACTTTCAAGATCGGTTTCTATTCGATATTCAGTGTTATGGGTTCAGTACTTTTGCACCCTACGACAAATGATACAGGTCTTTGATTGAAAAACAATCCTGATTAAATATAATACCAAAAATGATTGAATTAATGATGCTCTGGCTAAACATTATGGTATATTTGGAGGGTTTGAAGAGGATATGTATAAAACAGAAGTATCAAGTGGGGATAACTTTTTAAACGAAGGTTGTGGATTTAATTTAGAATATTAGAGTTTAATGAGAGACAGACAAAGCCAACAAAAACTGCGAAAGTTAAGAAACACAGGAAATAAATAAGCAAGAATGCACGTTAATCCAATCTGTCTAGTTAGATGTCCTGTAAATATTTACAAATGTTATATGAACATATGTTCAGATAGTTTTTGTGACGATGACTATCTCTTTCTCCTTGCCTCTGTAACTCGCATGCATTGCTGTGAAAGGAAACATGCCCGACTTTGCTTCTAAACACATTACAGACTCAGGCATAAGAACATATTTATCTCAGAAACAAATAGAAAGCAATGCTCCAGACACAGGCTATACATATCACGGACCACAAAAATCATATCTCTCTCAACGATTAGCGCAGATTTAACAATAACCAGAAATGCAGGCTTGACCATTTTTCGTCATACGCATGCACAGAATAATAAAAGCATTCCCGTCGTCGAGTAGAAAACAACAAAGTAAGTGGTTGCGTTTATAAGATCTAATCGTAAAATAACAGTGATTTTGCTCATATCAAGTTTGGTTGCAATACTAACAAATCATTGAAATAATTGGTTTGAGATCATTATTTGTGGTCAAAATTTTCCTACGAAGCTGTATATCTGCATATAGGCAGCTACGGTCCTGAAATGTGTTATGTCAAACCTGCTTTCTTCCAACTTTGCCCATCACTCCATCCATCCCACTTGAATAAAAAAATTTAAAAAAACACGCAATCAGAAAGTTTAAAAATAATTGGTGCCTAGGAATCAAAGGGGGTCAATTAAAAGTCCACTCACTACTGAGGAAGAAGATTTACCTGTATATGTTTTCTTGCACTAGTAATAGCAACACTTGCCTCATTAGCAGGACATAAAATATACATCGCCTACAAAATCCTGTTCTAAAAAGATCCTCAAGTCATATATGGCTATTAGCTTGATAATGTGCTTGAGGTTCATTTAATTTTAAAATTAATATGAATTACATTATGAATTCCAAATCCCCAAACCACATCTCTCTCTCTCTCTCTCTCTCTCTCTCTCTCTCTCTCTCACTCTCTCTCTCTCTCTCTCTCTCTCTCTCTCTCTCTCTCTCTCTCTCTTGGATTTTCGCCTGTGCCATGCGACGATTTCTCTGGACCAAATAACAGAAAGTGGAAAAAGATTGATGTAGGATAAAAACAATATTGTTGTTGGTAGCAGTGTTTAAACATAATAATTACTTATATGAACTGCAAATACATTTACATGTTTGATTTACCTATTGTTGGTTCGTCATTTGGATTAGTTTATATTCCATACTTGTTTCAATACGCTCGCCGGCAAGTGAATGGTAACCACGCTGTAGTTTCTGGTGCTCTAATTGCTTCATTTTAACCATATGTCATGTTTAAATCATAAATGTATTTCATATTCAATTATTCTACATGAATGAAAATAGAAGTTAGCAAAAATGAAGCAACTTATCAATTGGCTTTTAGGATTATGAATAACCAGATTGTTTCTTGACTACAGGTAACTGTGTATTGACCTAATGAATGAAATTGTTATATCCCTGCCCAGTGTATACAAAATATAGTTCTGCACATTGTTTGGCGAGAGAGAAAATGTGGGAAAACTGATATGTTGACAGACAGACCAACAGGTTTACGGTTATATATGTTGTTTTTTGGTAACAAAATGCTTCTCAAAACAGCAGTACCATAAACATTTAAAACTTGTATTTGCTTTCTATTTTTATGTTGTATATGATTAAATTTATCCAAGATGTTTTATATTGTTCACGTTCTATATTTTGTAAAAAGAATATAATTATTACACGTGTGAAACTTTTGTGTGATGCCTCGCAAAAAAATAAATATACGATGACATATTTAAACCAGGAGATCCTTAATATAGAAATAGATAAAAGACAAGAAATATTTTCAAATGATTTAAGAAGGAAGAGTTTAATAGCATAAAACTTACATATAAGTACTGTCATGTTATTCACTTGTCTAGTATTATTCACGCAAACAATATTATGCAGTAAGTTCCTGGAGTTGATAGAGTGTGGGAATGGTCTAATGACGGTATTTGAATTAAAATTAAAATTGCTTTTGTTTGAAAATATGTGTGCTCTACCTTAATCAATGATGTTACTTTTTAAGATAACATGTGTGCCATGTCTTATGCAGATGAAGAATATCAGTCTGTCACTCCTTTAAATATCACGTGTTCATAACACACAATGGCATCAAAGCATGAAAAGAATATACTCCTTAATCATTTTCGTGACTCATCTCATATAAAGATATCCACCTCGAGGAAATGATATAAAACAATCTCAGATATTGAATACATGAAATTTCAAACTTGCATGTTTCTCGGCTCTTCCGATAATTTGCTGCATTCTAACTTTATCCAATACTATTATGCGAAACAATGAAACCAAAGATGATTTATGGAACTTTCTGGTCATTAGCCCACAAGGTTCGATGATCGGCTAGTATTCATTATAGGGAAAGAATGGATACTGCATTTTTAAGTTACGGTAACCTACGAGAATCATGCCAGAGCCAAAAGATGTGCAATAAGTGTTTTACCAGGGTCGAGAAACAATTTGGAGAGGTATTCGCAAGGTATGGGCATTTTGTTGCAAAATATCCATGGAAGATAATAATCTTACGCATTATTGTAAACGGAGCTCTTGGAATCGGTATGATAAAACTGTGGGAGGAGAAAGGCATGGCTACCGTATACACCCCTATTGACAGCGAGGCTAAACAGGACAGTGCGAAGGTAAAGTCATTGTTTCCAGATCTAACTGGTTCTAAATTCGCTGGGTCACAACAACTGCCTGATCTTGCACGACAAGTTGAGGTTGTAGTTTGAGCTAAACCTGGAAACAGAGGTTGAAATGCTGCACATCTACGTGATCACAGCAACCATCGATTACAAACAAAAGACTGTAAACTTTATTGATATTTGTGCTAGAAACAACGTTGGTTGTGTGGTAGATGGCGAATTTTTCTTCTCATCAGAATTAAATGGGCAGTTAATAATTTGAATATCACTTACCGAATCTTTGACCATCCAACATTTGGTCCGATGTATTATGAAGGTATTGTTGGCGCTTCATCAACTAATGTTTCCCATCTGAGTTCTGCTCAACTGCTTCTCTTGAGATTTCATATCAGGACAGACATGGGCTCTGGTGTGTTCAGTGCATGGCAAGACAAATTCGTTTCCAGGATGGAATCGTTTTCATCAAATACTATCGAAACTGCATATGCTCATTCGGATTCGCTAGAAAAGGAACTCGATAAAATATTTCTGGTGACATAACTTTGTTTTTAGTGACCTTTACTTTGATGATTACATACCACCACGATGACAGCGAAATGGAACTGATTGAGCCAGAGAGCCAATCTTGGATTGTGTGGAGTAATTGCAGATGGTATATCAGTTCCTTCTTCTTTTGGATTAGTAAGCGCCTGTGGAGTCAGTTTTGTCAGCATTGTTGGCATTGTACTTTTTCTGGTAATAGGTATGTGAGCATTGCATCGCTAATCATTGTCTGATTTCATCGAAACCTTCCCTTGTAAAATATTACAGAATCAAGGCCATATGATTAAAACTATATTTTACTAAATTTCTAAGATTTATATTATTTGTTGTGTGAAATATATCCTGTACAGCTTTCTTCGTTGCTTAAAACCCAACGTTTTGAAAAGCAAATCATGCAACAGGGATCTTGATTATTGCCAGGTGGTCCCCTTACGCACTGACTAACAGAATGTACATTGAGCAGAAATTTAAACAAATGGCCATATGTTTCTGTGTTTTGATAAATAATGTTATCATCAATACCACCTTATATAGTCATTTAAATTGCTTGCTTCTCAGCTGCCCATTGTCTGAAATAATTTATTTTTTCTATCTTTAGGAAAAGATAATTTTCTTTATATACAAAATATAACAAACATTTATCGCAAACAAACAATGGCGATGAAACAACAAAACCTGTCTGATGGGTTACATTTACCTCTGTATTAATCTTTTATTAGTAACGACTGATGGCTCTTAAATGATGTATTTCTTAACTGACTATGATATAAGTAATATGAGATACATATGCACATATTTAGCACAGCTATACTGTACCGAAAGCCACGCAAACTGTACTTTATTAAGTATGCCCACAATTAAAATAAGAATTTTTATGATTTGCATATTTACAACACATTTGTGGTACCTGTTGAATCATATTAATAATGTCTTCTTCAACATTATTGCCCATCTGTTAGCTTCCTAGTCTCACGCAACAGTTTTCTTTTCTGAATGGCAGGAATTGGGGTGGATGATATGTTCATTGTGCTGTCTGGTCTTGCTGGAACCCATGATAAAGTTAATGTGGAAGATAAACTTGCAGAAACCATGAGAAGCAGTGGAGTGGCGATCATCATCACCTCAGTGACTAATCTCATTGCAGTCTGTGCCGGGGCATCATCAACATTTTTGAGCGTCAAGAATTTTTTTATATTACTGTGTGCAGTTCATTTTGGCGTTTTTTACCTTGCCATATTAACAGTATTATAACCCAACATTCATGCACATTAAGCGAAATATTATAATTAAATGCAGTTCGTTTCTTAGAACTTATGAGAAGCCAAATATTGAATATCATACTTATCTTTATTTTTATATTAATATTTGATTACTGTTTTGTTTCATTTCATTGCCTATTTATTCTCCAGTTTTATTTGCTTTCGGCATACAAAACCTAAGTATTATCATTAGAAGCGTAGCCACTTGAGGTCAGCTTTAACTTTTTGATTATATTTTGTATCGTTGAAAATATTGACTTGTGGCTGGTTTTATATAGTTAATTAATCCTTTTCTCATTTTAGGTGTTGCCGTGTTATTCTGCTACATAAATCGAGCGACCTTCTTTCTGGCTAGTTTGATTTTGCACGAGAAACTTGTAAAAGATTGAGACATTTTTTAACCTGCAGGAACGTTCCGACTAAGAGGGACCTGGACAAACTGACTGTTTGGTTGTTTCCTAAACTTGTTGCAAAATTAACATCCAAGATCTTGAGGTTTGCCCGTAAAAGTTTTGGTGGGATTATGGTCAGAATTTGGCCATTATGTGCAAAAATTTGCACAAAACCTAGAGTTGGTAGGATTTTTGTGTAAAAATGTGACGTAATAATTGAAAGTTTGCATGAAGTGTTTTGAATGGCATGTGATGAATTTGAGTAAAATTGATATAAATTGCCACAAAGCACAATCTTACGAAATGTCTAATAATTTGTATGTATTGAATGTATAAAGAGAAGTGAATGGGTGATCGTAAAATATAAAACTTGCATTTAATGTCAATATTTTTTCAATGTCAATATTCATTTTTAATTTTATTATACATGTGTGCATGATTTGAATGGAATGTGTTCGATACAAAAGAGTGGAAGGAAATTTCTGTGTCCAAAGCATAATTGCAATAGCGAGAACTTGAATTAAGAGACAGTAGTAACGAATTGGTGGGTTTGGAGAAGTAGTAACGAATTTTTGGATCGTAGAATGCAATTGTAATGAAAGTATTTTGTATTATATGCTTGTCTCCCTCTCCCATGGTTGTCGGCGTCATCGTCGCGGAGAGGTGAAGCAACCACATTTTGTAAGAACAAAGTGTGGTTGGCTAACAGGACAGCCACTTTCTCCGCCATGTCTCCTGGAACATTTTCCCATTCCGATCCTTCCATGTTCTTTGTCCATATCTTTGTTTGTGCAATATCGATCCAAGATATCCTATCAAAACGTAAAGGGCTTTAATAAATATTATTACAGACCAAGCATCTTGCATGGTAATCACATACTACCTCCATAAACATGTAATAAACATGTAAATGGCTAACAGGACAGCTCCTATATCTTGATGCTTCAGTTCTAGTGGTCATAGTCTTCAGAAATTCAATAAAGACATATGACTTGGTATAATTCTTCACATTGCTCTTATGGGTATGACGTGTTTCAGGTTCTTGATTGTTTTCTTGACAATGTTCAATTTGCTCCTTTGGATGGGGGAATCATGGTGAGAGAAACTGGTGAAGAAGTTGGACATAGTTTTTTTGCACTCAACTTAGGTTTTTTTCTTCATTAATGTTAACAATATATTACCAAAAAAGATCAAGTCCAACTTTCTCCAAGATTAGCCTCCCTTGTTACGTAAGAAAAATGACGGTCCACATTACTGTGCTATATGACTATGTCCAACTATATGTATGAATGGTATCTATGTATTATTAGTTACCTATGTATGTATGTATGCATGTATGTGCATGCATGTATGTATTTTAGCAACGGTATTGACTATATTATTTTTTTCAAAGATTTGTTTCCCTTGATATGTGTAGAATAATGACATTGTAACTTTATGTGATATATGACCAGTTCCATAATTTTTTCACAAAACTAAACTCCAAGAAGCAGGATATAATAGTATGTGTACATGAATGTGTATGTAAGAGTATACTAATGAAAAGGCTATATTTACTGGAATATAGCACAATAAGATTGGGTGACATATTCTTATGAAATGCAGTTTCAAAATCGGATATATTCCTATGAAATGTTAATCTAGAATATCGACATTTAATGTCATTATGATTTTGGCTGTTTGTCCATTTCATCTTTATTATATTTAACTTTGTGTATAATTGTCATCTGTCCGCTGCAGTTAATAGAGACCTATTTAGCTACAATCTAACCTGTATATAATATTTGATTTACTAGTTTTGTATTTAAAAAATCGCGTCTATACAAATCCTACCATCTCAAGCCATCATGATCATAACTCCTCTATTGCCAACGATCTTATTTGTATAAATTTTTAAGTTATTATACCGATTTGTCCCTGGAATATACAAGTGATAATGCCCTCTTTAATGGTATATTACAGAATATGAATGGATGGTATGTTACTACAAAATGTTGATCTAAAGTAACGAAATTTAATATTATGCCAAAACTCCGACCTTTCATAGCCAGCACGGGTCATAATATCTCATTTACATATATAAATTCGTATGCATGTATGTATGTATGTATGTATGTATGTATGTATGTATGTATGTATGTACAAAGGTGCGCAATTATACTAAGTCCCAAGATTAACAACTGTGCCATTTTAAACAAAAAATGTAAAAGAATCGGTATTCTCTAGAATAGTCAAGTGTAAAGAATAACTTGTTACGTTGGCTTTTATATCCATCTATCACGTTCTTAACATCTTACATTAAAATCAGGTATGGTTATATGTTTCCTGTGTAGCCGGATTGTAAAAAA
Source organism: Sinohyriopsis cumingii (assembly GCA_028554795.2). Classification (NCBI taxonomy): domain Eukaryota; kingdom Metazoa; phylum Mollusca; class Bivalvia; order Unionida; family Unionidae; genus Sinohyriopsis; species Sinohyriopsis cumingii. The sequence continues at coordinate 43,191,683 of CM068826.1, read as the reverse complement.
AACCACGCGTGATTTCCTACCCGAGTTTAATATATGACTCTGAGTGTTTACTGACGGTGGCTTTTACAAATAGGATTATGGCTTGCTTGCATGCCACAATCATACCTACTAAAACCCTCACTCGATTTGTTACAGGTAACGGATATTTCTCCTACATTACCTATCTAATTGAGGTGGATTTACTTGGAACATATTGCTATAATAACACAGCACAATATCGGTGAGTTTTTTGAGCAGCGGGGGGGGGGGGGGGGGGGCGAATCGGACATTTTGTCCAATCGTCATTTGGTTTAATTAATACTTTCTGCACTCAGCGGATCCGGTGTCGTCAGCGCCCGGTAAAAAAAAACGACGTCGTCGTCGGGGGGGTCGTCCAATCGTCATTTGGTTTAATTAATACTTTCTGCGCGCCGATCCCAGCGTCGTCAGCGTCCGGTAAAAAAGCGCGACGACCGCATCGATGTCATTGCCCCCCCCCCCCCGCTGCTAAGGGGCTATTTACAATGAAAATTATTTACAACTAACCGAATATTTGGTCAAGTCCGATACGATATCGTGTCCGAGGATCATGTAAATTTATCGTTACAAATCCATGTGGGGTCGACTGAGCATGACTAAAAAAGTTTCGAAAACCATTAAAGTCCATGTCACCGCCGCACCATGTCTGCCAAATATTTCGTAGCGTGTGTGTATCAACGCCGTTGAATACAGCAAGAATATTACAGTTGTCTCTGATTACTTTTGGAATCTGAGTGTATCGTTGAGTGACATATATCACGTCGGTGTTTTTATGTCTGCCTCTGGAAAATATCCTAGCTGGGTTTATTTGATTGTCTAACATAACATCATCATACACGACTAGATTGTTAACGTCGCCATCAATATCATCAATACCTGGTGCATCATTGATATCTGTAATAAACTCAATAACATTTTTTTCAGCGATCGCTGATGCATTCTCGTTAAAATCTTTCAACACCTCGTAGCATCGTTGATCATCCACGCTAGGGGCGATTAAATACAACTTATCCCACTTCATCCATCTCATTATTAAATTGAGTAACAATTGCGTCTTGCCGGATCCAGATGGTCCGATGATAATCATCCGGATCGAGTTTGGTAACGCTGCAACATGCTTAACTGGTTCTCTTGTTTTAGTCGCCGAAAAATCAATTATATTCATTTCTCTATACATAAATTATGGATTTATATTGTGTGAAGTGTAGAGTGCGTACTGGCACAAATGATATGACAACCGTTACAACAAGAAATAACAGATCGGCACTTACTGGTAAGTGTGCACGATGCGGTACAAAGAAATTTAGATTTATTTCTATTAGACCCGGAGACGTTTTAAAAAAAAGCGAGGAGGTGATATTGCAGCCAATTTATCAAAACTCCCCGGAACTCCCTGGGCAAGGTATCCAGGAGAAAAGCACCTCCCAGGATATAGCTACTGTGGCCCCGGAACACGATTAGATATCAGACTCGATGATCAAAATCAGCCCAAACCCGGTGAGTATCCAATAAACGCTATCGATAAGGCGTGTCATGCTCATGATGTTGTTTACTACAAAAGTAGCGATCTGCAAAAGCGTCATATCGCGGATGTAAAATTAATTCACGCGTTAAATGCTATTCCTGATAAATCATTCAAAGAAAAATTGGCTTCATGGTTGGTAAAATCGGCTATGAAAGGTAAATTAATGATTGGAAGCGGAGCTTCTCGCGCTGGTAATTGAAAACGCTAGCGTTTATAATAACAACATGGAATCCATCTATTATTCTCCGAGAGGATACTGGAAGGGGAAGGCCGCAATTGGTAAACTTGCAAGCGCTGCAAAGGTAACAAAGGCCGTTGCGGCTAATTGGTTATCCAAACAGGCTATATGGCAAATTTATCTACCACCGCCTAAACAAATCAACTTTTCGCGCTTTGATGTCAGCGTACCCAATGAAGTTCATCAAGCTGACATATTATTTCTGCCGCATGACAACGGTTACAAATACACGCTAACCGTAGTTGATATTGCGAGTCGATACAAACAAGCGGAGCCGTTAAAAACAAAGTCAGCAACTGAAGTAGCCGATGCGTTTGAGCGGATTTACCGAAGGGGTCCTCTGCGCTGGCCAAATCTATTACAAGTTGATCCTGGTAGTGAATTTCGCGGCGCTGTTTTATCAACGCTGAAACATCATAGCGTCGCGATACGACGAGGTCATACTGCGCTACATCGTGATCAGGCAATTGTTGAACGATTCAATCGGACTCTTGCTGAACGGTTATTTGGGTATCAATACGCGAAGGAATTCATCCAAGAAAAACGATCTCGTGAATGGGTCAAAAGGTTGCCAGGCGTAATTGCAGCGTTAAATAACGAGATTACCCGAGCAATCAACATGAAGCCCAGCGACGCGATTAAAAGAAAGTATATACCCGGAAGATCAAAATTAAATAGCGTTTCCAAGCCGATTCTCGGCGATGTCACTGTTAGATATCTGTATGAACCAGGAGAGCTTGAAGGCGGTAAAAAAAGAGCTACTGATCCTATTTGGAGTGTTACCACACATAACATATCAACGATAACACGATCAACTGGTAGACCACCAATCTATAGACTGGATTCAACTGCCCCACAGCGGGGGTTTACACGCGAGCAAATACAAGTGATACCTGACGATACTCAATTGCCCCCGCGTGGTCTTAACTAGCGCCGTTGCGTCTATTGCACTCAAGACAGGTCAACCTTACATTGTTTTTGACATGACCGAGACTGTTATCAATCCTGTCCACGGTAAATTGGCGAGCGTCTTTATCCGAATAACGCCAGCGCATTACACAATTGCAACTCGCGCAGTGATTATTCTGTTGTTGTCGTAACGCAATTATTAATTCGGCATCAATATCAAAACGCCGCTGTTTTTTTTTATCCTGTTGGCGGTAACCCGAGAGTTTTCTATCAATGACGCTAGCATCAATAATGTCATCGTTGTCACTGGCTTCGTCAATAACAATTCTTCGAAGCTGATTCATTCTCCGTACTCTGGACACTGCAAGATAGACTAGATTTGAGCATTCGATGCGATTATCAACCATCCAAACAATTGTGTCCGTGATGGTTAATCCCTGCGAGGAATGTATTGTCGTTGCGTATCCTAGCGTCCACGGGGATTTATCAGCACGTAGCGCGTCCTCGACGACGCTGATATCAACGAGCACAATATCATTCAGCACAAGAATTTGTTTTTTTGTCCCTGACGCTGTCGGGCCCGGGATTTCAACTTCAATGTTCTGCCGCCGTGTGTCCGCGGGTCTATAACATAACGGCACTGGACGCGTTGGAAACTTTTCCTTATGCAACGCAAACAACTTCCGCTGAAGTGTGTCTCTGACTATCTTTCTACTCGCTACAATCAAATCGTTTGGTCTCCATGTTTCCCAAAATGTATTCATTGGAGTTTCGGGAATCACCTCGCGGATTATTTCACATTGAACTCTATCCGGCTGTAATCTGATTAATTTTTTTACCTCGCGCAGTTGTTCATCAAGTGCTCGGTAATCAGTATCGGTTTCTTCATAATAGTCCACAAAACCCTTTAACCAATCATGTGGACCCTCGCCGACAAATGGTGGTGGTTGGCCATGATCTCCGCACATTATCACCGCTGTATTCGCGCTCAGCAACCACTCAAGAAACATTTGTAAAACATCTAACGAAACAGTACATATCTCATCCCAGATGATAACTTCAGGAATAAATTTTTCCCCCATTCGATCAGGAGTCCACTCACCGCCGCTGTATCGAAAAAAGCTGTGATAAGTAACGGCGTCAACATTTCGTTGTTTTATCTATCGCGCTAGTCTATGGGTCGGTGTAAGCACGATTATACTTGCCCGCGTTCGAAATAATTCAATTGCCCGAGTCGTCTTTCCTGACCCGCCACAGCCGCTTAAATAAACTGTTTTATATATACAAATTGGATCAGAACACGGTGGTGCATTAGACCATTCTGACAATTTATCACCGCGTAAGTAATTATTTTCAACGGTGACATCTGCTGACGGGGAATAATTGCGTCGTATTTCATTTTTAATTCTCCATGTACCCCAACTCTCGTCCGGACTAGTAAACTCGGCTATGTTTCCCTTATACTTTACGTCTATGTAAAATGAATCAATCGCAACTCTAACCGCGGTGTCGGGAAATCTATTTATCATCGAGAATAAATTGATAGCGGCGTAACCCAGCATAGACGCCCTCAAATGTGGATATGCCGGGCTGTCTCCATCGCTGTAGGTAACAACTGTACCCAACCTTGTTCCATTGGACAAGAAAGCTGTTTGCAGTTCACGTATCTATTTTTTGCCACTGCGTCCTTGATTACGAAATCATATTCTGCGTCATCTATAATCAGCCGTGAGCAATATCGTTTGTAGTCGCAGTTTTCTCCACCTTGTGTGAACTTACCAATTATTCTTCTACCGAGATCTTTTGCCTCGCGGTTTCGTTGGTTGAATATCTTTTTGGACCATTCGATGATATATTCCTCGTCGGCATCAATGTGTTTTCTGGATTCGTCAATTATGCTATCTAGACGCTCTGGTTCTGGTAACCAGAATTCAGTCTGCGCCCGGTATGATATAATCGCGTCACTGACAATCAACGATACAAGCATGCTACAATCAATCATAAACCGTAGCAGCGCTATTGGAAGCCATCTCTTTTCAGCCATGTGTCTAGCAATCCAAATATAACAACAGCGATGAAGTCCTGCCGCGAATTCAAATGATACTATGCGAGCTAATCCGGTTAAATCAAAATCAGGCAGTGGTCCATTAATAGCAACACGAGTCATTTCATGTCTGGGGTGTCCAAATCGTTTGAAATACTCAGCGGCGGATCCATACCCGAGAAAACTCGCTGGATAACAGGCAACCATATCAACGGAAATCATAGCGTCGCGGTTGTATTCAGTGTTCCATAGTCCACCGTGATAGTATTCCAAACAACTGGATTGTACATCCGGTAGAAATTCCTTGCGCGTTGGTCTCCACGCATTTTTCCTTGCTGCAACATGAGCCGCAACCGATGGAATCGTAAAACAATTTGTTAGCAGTTGTTCATCATGCTCTTCAAATTCCATGGCGGTTTTTTTCATCTTGTTGTGAAACGCTTCAGTGCGATATAATTCACCGTTTGGTCTTACAAACTGATCAAAGGTATCCGCATCGTTTTCAGCGCTGCGAAGTAACCACACTGATACAGGGTCGTTTTTACACAAACAAGCAATAGCATCAAATAGTTTCCTCTCCGCGAGAAAACCATCCTCTCCCAGGAATTCCCCCGGGATATACTTTACTGTTCTATCCCGTGGAAATATTGTGACCGCGGGCGTCCACGCGTGTTCGTTATGATCAATAATTTTGATTGGGGCTCGCTTTGATTTATACTTTGATTCGTATAATACTTCACCGGTTATTGTTGTAACGGTTATTGGAAATCTCAACGACGTTTCTAATCTTGCTATGTCGCTGATGGTTGCTCCTCGCTCGCGCACTGTCTCCTCCCATTGGTTTATTTTGCTACATCGTAAATCAGTTAGTTTATTTCCTCGACACGCATTTGTAAAATGCTCTATTACTCGTTCTGCTACACAATTTATCGCCGTTGACTGTTTCATCGGCGCTAGTTTTCCGATATCAGGTTTCTTATTTAACGGGTATATTCCATAGACAACTGCTGTTTCAGGATACGCTCGTTCATAGTATGGTCTGTCAATTCCGGTTAACAGCCCTGGCTTGGAGTCGCGGCTAACAATGACTGATTTCTTGTCGCTGAGAACCGGTTCAAATTTATCACGTATGATCCAATTACCTGATTCCACCCGGACAATGAATTTTACTCTGAAAAAATACTTTTTACCGTCAAGGTGTGATATTATCGTTGCCGCGCGTTTGTCGTTCATGGTAGCATCAACAACACCATCAATTCGAAATGTTGACCAACTATGAGATGCACCATCACGCTTGAATTCATTGATACAATCGCGTATTTTATTCAACAGGGTTCTATCGTCTATTAACGCTTTTGGTGCGTCCTTGAGGACTCTATCGAGATTAAACCTAATATTTTTCCAGGGCTTAATTGCTGCTAATCTCTCGAACTCCTCCATATAATTAAAACAAGTATTTAAATAAAAGAATATAGTATAATGAATCACTGCAAATGGTTGATGATTGGGTCGATAACCCCGTGCAATAAATCATGTAGAGGTGAATTCTGCGGGTATCATTTACAAAGCGTTCGTAATGGTTCAAATGGCCCCCTCCCGTGCTTGGTTTGCCACGTTGGGGTGCGTGGTAAATCACAATTATGTATCAATTGTGGCGGCAAACGATACAGGGAACTAAAACGCTATTATGACAAGCGAATAAAAAACGCCGTCATTGACTCCGTCAAGGACAAAATCATCAAAACTCCTCAAGACTACATTGCAAGGTTTATAATTAAACCAAATAATGAATTAGACAAGTAGTATTATTATACAAATGAACCAAGAATTTCAGCCGCATCCTGTGCTCGTTAATTACGAAGACTGAAGAAGCCGGTTGGTACCATAAATAATCAGGGGTATTTGATGTTTGGTGCCGGGAAAAAAAGCTATTACGTTCATAGAATAATCTATGAAGCGTTTAACGGATTGATCAACGACGGTCTTGTTATTGATTACATTGATGGATGTCCTCAAAATAACAGACTGTGTAATCTGCAAGCCATCTCTCAGAGTCAGAATAATAAAAAAGGCCAAACTGGTAAGTTCTCAAAGCAAGCAAGGGGGGTCAAATCGTTTGATACATCAACGCACGAGGAAAAAATATTTCAGTCGATGAATGAGGCAGGAAAATATTTCGACATTTGTAGAGCCTCAGTACGAAAAGTAGCAGAACGAGTATATCAAACAGCGATCTCAAAAAAGACGGGTCACAGAATTCGATTTTCATATATAACATCAAAGGGAGATAACTCGTTTTGTGATAGCGTCGCATGACAAGAGTTACGTCCCTTGAAGTCCAATTAATGTTACGATTAATTAATCATTTTACGATGAAAACTAACGAAATACACGCTGTTATCTAACAGCTGTATTCTTTTTTTAATGTTTTATTCAAATATTTGGTTTCATTTAAATGCTGTGAAACACCATTAATAAGTATTCAAGGATTTAACGATTCAAGGGAATTCAAATTAACACACACCTTGTGACTGGCGCGGTTGTATTAGTCACCTTATATATAAGACGACTCGTTATAAGCCTGGGGCTTTCGAAAGCCGATTCGATCAATCAAAACTAACCCACGCTCTTGACCCGGGCGTGTGGTTGTCTTTTATTCACAATCATGCAACCGGGTTAATTTAATTGGGTTGCTCTTGATTGGTCGAATCGGCCCTAGAGTTCCGCCCCGCCGTTTTATGTTTGTGCTGTCCCATCATTTCATTATAAATATATCCGTACGTTCCCCCAAGCATATCTTCTGGGCGGTCTACGATGACGTTTGTCACCCTAGGCCTCCCTCCCGGAGATGTATGTTTCGGGGTTCCCTTGGGCTCAGATGGATGCGAAGGCACCCAAGGGGTTCCAAGATGTGAATGTAACCGATGGGCCTCTCTGACGTCATAGGGCGCCAGCGGGGTTGCCAAACGGGTGTGCCGTTCATTTTTTTTATATTAGAAATAAAGATGTTTATAAGAATATGAATATCGAAGACATCAATAACATTTTAACTGAAATTTCAAAATTAAAAAATCAAGGAATTGTATTATCTGATAAGCTTGATAACCAAAAAATATTGTCCGATTACGAAATTATTAACGAGCAATCAAAGAAAGGTCGATATACCTTGCCACGTGAGTATTCTTTTATAGAGCGATTACAATATACGATCAATGAAAACCTGTATGGCAATGACGTAAATGCATTTATTGGATTGTTTACTACCGTTGAAATAATACGAAAAAAACTCGGACGTGTTTATGAACGACGGCGGGAGATTTCTAGTAAGATCAAAAACATTAGAAGGATTATAGACGAAAACTCCGTGGAGCCCCCAATCTAATGGCATGTAGCGTACGGAAGTGAATTTTTACGTTGTATACATTTTTTTTTCCCCCGATAGGTCGTGGTAACGTGCGTCTGACGCTGCCACAGGGAAATTAGAAATTACGGAGCAATTTGCAATAATGGTAGGCGAATCACTTACTACTCGGCTAGCCAGAGAGCGGCTAGCAGCGCTTAAAAAGTTCATACCGTTACGAGACAGGGTCCGAAAACAACTTCAAACGTGGCAACAACTACAAACTGATTTTGTTGTTGGAAGTGAACAACTCTTTGCTCCGATAACGAGTGCAACTGTGCCCGTCCTCGGTGCGCTTGAAAAGATAGCGGCTCAGACCGAGCAAACAAAAGAGTCTCTGGAAACACTTCCTGCGAAAATAGCGGTTGCTACAACACACCAACGGAGGGAGAGGCCGCCACCACTCGCTATAACGGACCCACAAGAACCTTATGTTACAATGGCCGATGAAGAGAACCAGAAGAAGAAATACCGGAAGAAATACCGGAAGAAATACCGGAAGAAATAGAGAAAGAGGGGAATATACCCCGTAATGTACTTAAAAAGAGCACAATAGACACAATCATAAATCTTGACGATGAAGAATTAGTTAATTTTACTGTTACAAATTTTGCTAAGGGCACACGAGATGAGCATATCAATAGCGGCTACGAGAAAAATGTAAATTCGGTGGAAAAATGGACAAGAATAGTGTATTTAGCAAGTAGATATAAAGACGAATTATCACGTCGTGGTGATCCCATTTACGACGCATTCCTTGAGAATGTTAAAAGTAGGAAACCAAAAAAAGGAAAAGGATACTCTGTTGGTAAAGACGTTACTTGTCCTGGTAATGTTCTCAGTGATATATCACGGCTGGAAGTACTAATCGGAGGAAAACGAGCCGGAAATAACTCTCCGGAAATAATCAATGAGGCCGCTGATATTTGCAGGCGGTTATTTGCCGGTGGTATCATGGACATTAATGTATATCGAACGCTCATAGACGAACTCGTGGACGGTTTTGATGACCACGGTCATTACAGCGATTGACCAATCACTAATTGGAAAACACTGGTGTTTTTATAATAAAGATGATTATACACTACAACCATGATAAACCAGTCAGCGTCTACGTGGTAAACTCACGATTGCCTGTATACCGCGCGTGGTACGGAGACGGTCTCGGTAGCACCATTGCGGGGTTATTTACAAGAATGGCTCCAAAAGTGGCGCCGTTAGCCAAACAATTAGGAATGAAGGCTATTGATGTTATTCGTGATATTAGTGCTATTGGAGATGTTGCCGGAAGGGCGTTTTCTGCCGCACGAGATAAACTAGCATCGTCGGTGAGAAAAAGAAAACAGAAACCACCGGTGATGCCATCAACGACAGTGATGCCTGCAAATGTCAGTAAAGTAATGAATAACGCCGTGGAAGAAAAACTAGAGTCGTTGGCGGCTCAGTCATTGATGGCAAAGCCATCCACCGATGCAACAACCAACGCGCTCATGAACGCAATAGCGGGAAGTGGCCTTAAACAAAATTTAAAGAATTTACGACGAAAACGACGTTGATGAAAATCGTAGATTTTCCACTCAAAGAGTTTCGCAATTGAAAACATCAACATGATAAATAATAAAATGTTTGCGCGAACCGCTGATCCCGCGTTTGATATGGACGCCCCAGTGCGCAGGGATGATTCTGTCCGTGATTATCAATTTTATTCCTATCAACCACCACAAGCCGACCTACGATCGCGAATTGAACTTCAAGTACAAGATACCAGTAAATACTTTTTGCCGTGTGAAGCGTTTATCGAAATTGAGGGAGAACTATTGACAAATGTTGCCGCTAATACACCATACGCAGATGACCCTCGTGTTCGAGTTGGCTTCGTCAACAACGGTATCATGGCGTTATTTGAGAGTGCCAGATATCTTATTGACGGGCGAGAAATTGACTCAATAGAACGCGAGGTTGATGTTGCAACGACGATAATTGGGCTAGCAAGATACTCAGATGATTATACAAGATCGGCGGGCCCATCTATGATGTTCGCAAAGGATACCACTAATAACGCTGATCATATTCAGTACATTAACGTGCTGATGAAAGAAAATACCGCATTTGACCCACAGGCTGAAGCAGCCAATCCAGACCGCACAGCAAAACCAGGCGCTGATTTCACTGTTATAAAAAGTACTAACGATAATTTTAATCTAGGGTTTGCAACACGAGTAGCAACATTACAAGGACAACGCCGACAGTTTTCATGCGCGATTCCACTCCATCACATATTCGGATTTTGTAGAAATGTCAGAAAAATTATCTATGGGGCTAAGCATACAATCGCTCTAACGCGAAGGGGCGATGATAACAATGCAATATGGCGTGCTGCTGGCGTCACTAACGGTAAAGTCGTTTTAACTAAAATAGCATTGTGGATGCCGCTGTTAACTCCATCAGTTACCACGGAAGCACGATTGTTATCATTTATGGAACAAGGGGGAAAATCGTTGTTGAGTTGGCTAGCGGTAACAACTGATGCTAAAGAGGATAATGTCGCTGATACATTTACATGGCACCTGGCATCAAAACAAGGCGTTTCAGCCCCGCGTCATATATTTATAGCGCTACAGAATAGGGATCGATTGGGTAATCAAGAACGCAGCCATATGATATTTGATCGATTAGGAGTCAGGGAGGTTTCGCTGAGAATAAACGGACAACAGGAACCATCCGAGGATATGCAGCTTAATTACGACAACAACCATGTCGCACGTGTGTACCATCGATTGCTGTCATATATGGGTCGTGATCAAAACGTCGACACCGGTTTGCAAATATCACAACTTGATTTTAAAAACCTGTATCCGATTTATTACTTTTCGCTGGAACATCTTGATTTAACGAGACAGTCCGTCGTTGATATACACTTCCGAGCTCGTATAGCCCCGGGTGGTGTTGATTATAGAGCGGTTGCTGTCATTCTCAGCGATAAATCAATGCTGTTGGAAGGTGTTGGTGGACGAATGAGAATCGTTGATGCACCAGTGGAAAACATGTAATTGAAAACACAAACGCGTTTACAATAAAAATGTCGTATAGTGTTGTCGGTGTAGAGTTGACCGATGGTCAAGTCAAGAAATTACGATCAAAGTCGGCTAAACAATGTGGAACCACAATAACGCTGAAGCCGTCACAGATGGCAGGTGGTAATCATAAGATATCGTTGACGGCGCGTCAAATAAAACATTTCAATGATGCAATGAAGAATAAAAAGGGTGTTCAAATAGATTTTTCGGCCGCAGAGATTAAAAACATGGAAAAGACCGGTGGGATATTTCCGCTGTTAGCTGCGATTCCAGCGTTGATTGCCGCGGCGGCCCCAGCAGTGGCGAAGGCGGCGGCGTTGGGGGCCGTTGGTACCACGGCGGAAATGGCATTGAAGAAGGCAACCGGGAAAGGCTATAAAAAAAGAAACGAGGACGACCCGTAGCCGGAAAGGGTCTAAGACTACCGGGAACCCCGTATTCATGGTACTCGGGGAAGGGTCTAAGACTACCGGGAACCGTTTATTAACGCAAAAGTCAATGACTCCTATTGTCTAATTTTGATTTAATAGATGCCGCAAACGCGTTAGCGATAAAAAACTTCAGAGGTGTTTTTATGAGGGATCAATTACCGACAAAACCAAGGAATATTGAAACCGGTATAATTAACCTCGATAAATCCTCCGGAGTGGAACTCATTGGGTTGCATACGCAATTGATCCGCGTGCGATCGTCTATTTTGATTCATACGGGTTAGCCCCGCCGAACGAGTTCATGCGGTATATCCGGGCGTGTTCAGCCCCGGTTTTTTCTTCCACGCTGCCAACACAGCAATTAAGTGACCCACCGATATGCGGCCGTGAGGTATTGAACGTACTCGCGGCGATTTCATCATCGCGGAAACCACCTCATGTGGTTGTAAACGAATACACTAGTGGGGTCGTAGAGGCCCGGCGGGTTAATTAAAAACACTGTTTTTTTTTTTACAATAATAATGATTGATATCTGGGGACGACCGGTTTCGGCGCTGAAAGAATCCACGGAAACGCTCGCCACCGATGACATAAAAAAACTAATCGAGGATGAAATTGCTGATACGTTAAATCTAACCATTGTTGACCCGGGCGAAATAGTTGTATTTCAAGATCGTCAGGGTAAATTAAAATCCAGTAATGTGTCGCTGGATGACGTTTTAACACGACAGCGTAATGCCGCCGAGAACACTATCGCGCTATATACCGGCGACGGACGACTTAAATCAGGTGAATCCATCTTGACGATAAATGGAAAAATAAATACACTGGGCGACAATTATATATCCATGTCGAATTCGTTAAAAAATTTCTATGATAAATTTAACGCGCAAGCAAATCAGTTCGAGGGGATACAAAAGTCTGTCACCGGTATACAACTCACTACTGCTAGTTTTTTTGGGACCCCGACGGTGACCGAACCGAATCTTGTAGGGATAAAAAATAGTATTTTGGAGTTTACAACGCTGTCGGGCCAATTTACCTCGTTACGAAAAAATGTTAACAGGGTTGATGACGCCGTTGATAAATTCTTTGGTAGAAAAAATGTCAAACCGGATGAAATTAAAATAACTATAAATGATATCACTGCGTATGGACAGGAAATAGAAACAATCAAAACTGATGTTGCAACGAACAAAAGGAGTGTAGACGTGCATGAACGGGAAATAGAAATAATCGGCGCTAATGTTGCAACGATCATAAATAATGTAGACGCGCATGGACGAAGAATAGAAACAATCAAAACTGATGTTGCAACGATCATAAATAATGTCGACCCGCATACACAGGACATAGAAATAATCAAAACTGATATTGAAGCGAACAAAAGGAGTGTAGACGCGCATACACAGGAAATAGGAACAATCAAAACTGATATTGAAGCGAACAAAAAAAATGTAGACGCGTATTGCCGGGGAATAGGAATAATCAAAACTGATGTTGCAGCGAACAAAAAAGGTATAGACGTGCATACATATGAAATAGGAACAATCAAACTTGATGTTGCAGAGAACAAAAAAAGTATGACCGAGAATACACAGGAAATAGAAACAATCAAAACTAATGTTGCAGCGATTAAGGGGAATATAGACGCGCATACACAGGAAATAGGAACAATCAGAGCTGATGTTACAGATATCAAAGACAGACTACCGGAAATGACAAAAATAAAAATCCCTCATGAGAACACCATCAACACAGTATACACGATTCGGCATGGATCATTCACTTGGACTCCTACACAGAATATAGTAAATATTATCGCAACTGTTAAGGGCATTTATCGATTGACACTGGTTTCAATGATGCAGTTTAATATATTATCGTCGAGTTCATTCGGGTTTAACAATACAATATCAACAATTATAGACAAGGACGCAACTGAACCGTTTACAATTAGAGCCGTTGATAGAAATTTAACCAGGGCAAACATTACATGGTATGTGGAATTTGTAGCGGATCTAAGTAATTAAAAACACTAGCTCTTTTAAAATAAAAATGACCACCAAGGTAATTGAATCAGAGGTATCACCGACGTCACATCAATATCGATTCAATACCGTAAAAGAATTCTCCGCGAATTTGAAAACGCTTTCCGAACAATACCGTGTAAAAATGAAACAATACCGTCGAAAAATAACCGCCATCGACGCGGTCGTGTACTCGGTGTCAGGTATAGTAGCCGGTACCGGTGTTATTTTATCCACGGTGACCATGATGGCCCCGATCGCTGTTCCAATCGCTATCTCCGCGGCGACAACAATTGCTGGAGTCGCCAACGCAATCACTAGAAAGATATCATCGTGTTCTCAGAAAAAACTCAACGAGTATACAGTAAAACATCAAATAGTATCCGACGCGTACTCGAAATTATCCGGGTTGATCTCGTTGGCGATAGATAATTCGTTTATATCCGATGTTGAATTCTCCACGATGGTCCAGTTGTATGACTCCGCGATGTCAAAAATCGAGGATTTTCAACTGGAAGCTGGAAACCACGTCGCTGAAACCACTTCAATGGGCTCAAAACATTCTCCTGAAAACAAGCAGGTTGTTAATATTCGGTGTTGAAATTAAACACTAGAAACAGCGAATAATAATAATGTCGCTGAACCCCGAAGGGTTTCAATTACTTCAACGGATCGCGGAGAACACCACTCCGGTACAAACAAGTATGATATCGATAACATCAACGAAGCCAGAATTCAGTGTAAACTTCCCTTCTCCGATTCCAGTGAAGGAAATAGCGCTGGCAAAATTGCGAGTATATCACAGTTGGCCTAATATCCGAGCGGAAGCATTTAACGGACAACAACCTAATAACTCGCTGGTTTTTGCATGGACAAATAAACCCAATGGGACCCCAGACTGGAAGGAGGTTACAATACCAACTGGGTCATACCAAGTAGAACAAATCAATAAAGAATTTCAACGCAGGATAAAATCGATCACAGGAAAAGAATCAAAAATCGCTATTACGGTTCATGAACCAACGTTATCGTCGACGATTGAAATAAGCACACCGGGATATATGGTTGATATTTATAACAGTTCAATAAGAACCATACTAGGTTGGCCTGAGAATCCACCTCATGAAATCCCGCGGACTTGCACACGAATGCCCAATCGTATCATGAAATTGATCCCAGTTATCGAGATGATTTGTCTATTATGAAAAACACGTTATTACCCAGTTGGTTTATATTTCGAGACAGGAATACCATGCAATGGTATTTTCAGTATAAGAAAACTCCTGAATCGCTCGTCATAATCACAGTTAATTTAAATGATATCGATAGTTTTTTTATCGAGATTAATCGTAATTACCGATTGCAACTAGAACAACTACGGAAAACAAAAGCACAAAAACACGTTGAGGTGTTAAATCAACTTATATCAGACATGGAATATATCAATGAACGAATCGTTAAAACAATATCCGCTAACAGCGATGATAATAAACAAGAATTCCTAACCGAGTATAATATCACAGAAGCCGATTTACCCGATTTCAAGTTTCCAGGATACAACGCGCCAGAACTAAGAAAGTCTCTTAATGATTTTTTCGGTCCATCAACTATCCTCAGACACGATAACGGAGAGGGTGGTAGGCATATTGCCCCATACAACGTAAATATCGCATCGGTGATAGCAATCAATCTAGTGTGCGATGTTATCGAAGGGAGTTACCAGGTAGATACCAAGCAATCAAATCAAGCTCAACAGGAGTATATCCTTTATTCATTTTCACCAACAGCCCCTCCCGGATTCTTAATCGTTGAGAGCCCAATTAATCCGGTCTATATGCGATGCCATAATCGGTTTTTAACGAGAATTAATTTTAGACTTACCGATCAGTCAAATAACCTAATTGATCTACAAGAGGAGGAGTTAGTGATCACTCTGTTTGTAAGATCATTGTAAATAGCCCCTTAGCAGCAGGGGGGCAATGACATCGACGCGGTCGTCGCGCTTTTTTACCGGACGCTGGCGACGCTGGGATCGGCGCGCAGAAAGTATTAATTAAACCAAATGACGATTGGACGACCCCCCGACGACGACGTCGTTTTTTTTACCGGGCGCTGACGACACCGGATCCGCTGAGTGCAGAAAGTATTAATTAAACCAAATGACGATTGGACAAAATGTTCGATTCGCCCCCCCTGCTGCTTTTTGTCATGTAGTTCATTGTTTTCATGTCCTATTCCCACGTATGCCAGCTATGCTTTTTGTCCATCTACATTTTGAAAACCAGTGTTGAGTAATGTGTTTGTCCGTCTGAGCCATGCATTCTGATAAATAGTTAGCGTAGTTACCGATTTACCTTTCATACCTTTCAATGAAAGTCAATACATCGCATATTTCATAAACATCAACCTATTTTAATACCACACACACACACACACACAACACAAAACCAAGCCACATCTAACCACAACCACACACAACCACACACACAACTACAACCACAACCACACACACAAAACCACACACAACCACAACCACACACAACCACAACCACATACACAACCCCACACACAATCACTACCACAATCACACAGAATCACAACCACAAACACAACCACAATCACAACCACACACCCACCCATACAACCACACACACACACAACCACACACACATGCACACACAACCACAACCACACAACAACCATAACCAAACCATAACCACAACCACACCACAACCCAACCATAACCACACCAAAATCACAACAACCACACCACAACCACAACCACACAACCACAACCACAACAACAAACACACACACACACACATCTACAAGGGTTAGATTACCCGAACTGGTACAGTTCTAGCATGTTATAAGTAGTTCAACCACCGGATACACAAATTATGGCCGGATGGCGAAACACTTGGCTACGTAAAAGGTGTTTCAGTAAATTCTCACTCTTTTCAATTTAATCCTTACCGTACGTACGTTTTCACCTTATATAATGAACGATCCACATCAGACGATGCATTTTCTTCAGCAGATAAGCTTGAGTTTTTTTTCCACATCATGTATTAACAAATGCACATACAAAATCATGAATGCACATTATGTTACTATGATTATTATATGCTTATTTTATTCTCCGTTAATTTTACATTTTCAGAATCGTTCAGTATTTTACGATATTGCACACATTCATATTGCATTCACGTGCATAAAGGAACTACTTTCTATTGTAAACAAACAATGGACGCAGACGCAAGCACTTTTGATTTATAAACAAATCATGTGTAGTAGGCACTTTACGCTTTGGTTGATGAAATGTGTTTCTGAATGAAGTAAAGCAAATGTTTCGTGGACTGCCACATATCAGCTGCTTTGGCACATTCCGTGTTAACTTTTTTGATACAATGTTTCGGATTTAGAATAGCTATACAGTAGAGGCCAGAAAGGGTCCTTACAAATAAGATAAAAGTGAAAAGGGATAAACTGTCTTCTTTAGCTGGCAATAAGAATGGCCACAAAATATACTTACAGTTTTACATCCTTAATTTCCTCAAAATGTACTTTCTTAGTTCTGCAAATCCGAATTACATGAGCCATGTCATAGGTTCTCAATCTTGATTACACATTTCGAAATTGTACTTTAATTTCTAATATAAGCGCAATTACATCCTTTTTATTGCGGTAAAAATGAAATAAGCATTACATTCTATAGCATCTTTTTGATAATTGCAATTGAAAGACTTGATACTTGCCCCCACATTATGATTTCAAACATTCAGTGACAGAAACAGAAACACATCTGCAGATATTAACACGCTTCTCCCTCGCTTCTTCAATTCGATGTATTTCATGTTGAATTGTCACATATAAGTCCAGTCCATAATCAATAAATTTCGTAGAATCAACAAAATACCAAAATCTATTCATTCCAGATCAAATGGAAAGCTTGTTGCAATGCGCATTCATTCACAATATGACTCCAAATTTCAATTTTAAGTAGACAAAAACGCCATTTTCTTTTTAAGCTGATGTGTAGCCCCCGACTAATTTCAAATTTATTTGGACGGAGTTATGTGCGCATCAATAATGTTGTTGTTGTGTAATGATGAATCTGCGCTTGTGTATTTAGCTTGACATACGGCGTACATTCATTTACTTTGTTTCTTATAGTGTATTTTGTTTATATAATTAAGCCTTAGGTAGAATAAGAAAATGATTATATAATAAAAGAGTTACTGCATTTGTATGGAAAAATATGAACTCCTTTTGTCGGATGGATATACTGCACTCCCAAGGTTGTGCAGCATTACATCCGAAAAACTCGTTAATATTTTCCAATATAAATGCAGTAACCTATAAATACCTATAAATACACAGCATGAATAAGAATACACAGCATATAACTTAAAATGTGTATCATATAATAGATATTGCACAGGATATAATAACAAAATGCACATGATTATAATAAAAAATGCAGAACATATATTTCCAAGTTTACATCATATAATAAAATATATACATCATATAAAACAATAATAATAAATGTAAAACATACAATAATAATACATGCACCTTTGATAAGGAATGATCATTATATGATGTAATTTAAATCACATGTATTCAAACCGTATTACTTAAGACAACGTCTGCTGCTTCATAGTTTTACGTCCTTTTTATATTTAAAAGAAACTATTCAAGACTAGGATAGTGGACAAAAGAATGTGACTATACTTGTTAAAAAATTTGTCAGTAAAAAAGTGTAATGGCTGATTACCCCCATTGGGTTACAGCCTTTAATGGCTGTTTTATCAATGTTCTTTAAAAGTCTACAAATGTTCTCTAGCGAATCATGAACTAGAATGCGAACTATTTGCTTGCGTGATTCAAATCTTGAATTGTTGCAATAGAACAGTAACTCAGGGTTATTATGATGTTATCACGAATAGAAACCAAATGCCCGAAGGTACCTTTTCCTGCTTAGCAACTCATATATCTGAGGCAGTACGACGATGGTAAATTTATCGCGTTTAAAAGTAACGAATCTGGTCTCATTTTCAACCGTACCAGTCTTACAGTTTAGTATAGATTTATGACGTTTGACTTGGTCAGTTGTAAGCTAGACATGCATTTATCAGATTGCTTGATTTTAGGTTTAAGTTCCAGCACAGACATAAGTTTGATAGTGATGGAGGGCGCTGAAGATTACATGGATGCACATCAAGAGAAACAACTTTGTTTTTCATGCTTGGATTTCCGGAGCTGTATTCTCTGAGTAAACAGGCTTTCTATTCTCAAACGTTTCGAACACGAATCTCAAGCTTGTGTTCCAAAATTTAAAATATTAAACGTGATACTTGATGTTGCTTGACGTTAATGAAATTAGACTGAATATCAAAAGTATGCCCAATGTTAAAGTTACGTTAAAAATCCAAATCACATCACATCACATCATCTAGATCATATTCGCTAGCCAAGGTTCCGATAACCCATCTAACCTTGGCACATCGAACAGCACTATCGGTGCTTTGTACTAGCGACATCTATTGGATTTCATGTGTTGCATCCCTCAGTATGCAGTGCCAACTAACTAATAGCGTGGTGGAAATTGATCTAAACTGGATACTTTATAAATTTAACATCGAAAGTATGACTATGTACCAGAGGGAAACCATTACAGGTTTATTTGAGTGAAAGGTATTAGTACAAACACAGGCCGGCACTTGAAAAGTACTTATTTATCAGTCCATTCAAGTTGTTTGCTCCCTTGTCTCGATCACGTAGGAACAGTGTTCACATTTGAACAACTTAATTTTGATAGGATGCAGTGGCTTGCCATCGCATTCAATGAAATTCACAGACGCTCAGCACATAAATATGTTCTCGATATGCCAAGGTGTAGATAGGGTTATCGGAGCCTTGGCTAGCAAAGATGCTTTTAGATAAACCTAGATTTTTAAAGCAACGTTTAGTGTTGCGACTGTACTGAAATGGTAGACAATAGTTTTCGGATGTATCATAGTTTGTACAATATTTTCAAACTAGTCCATGAAACGAGTGTAAATTTAAGGCATGCAAGATGTCAGTTCAACACTGTTCTATCCCCATTAGGCCTACTGTTTACTGTAAATATTAATGACCTTAATGGCGCTTTGAATGTCTTGTATTGAATCCAACATCGGTGGTGTTTGAATAATTTCGATTTTTACGACATGTCTGTACTTAATCCATATATCGGTGGGCTATACCAATCATCAAGAATATATCAGCATTTCACACGAGCAAATGCTAGTGAATACATGATATAAAACCTAGAAAAACATCATACCCGAGGTTAGATTTTGAAGATGGCTTTTGCTATTTGTAAATGAGTAAACGTCCCTAAGGCATATCATTAGTTTAGATAGGCTAAGTGATGGTGATATTAAAAGACACTGACGATTTTCTTTTATCTGTGAGTGAACATAAGTATTTTAAAACGCTACGTTTCAAATCCTATTTTTTACAATTTGCATTGTGCTTCCCTCTGGACATATTTTTAAACACTCCAGTGTATTAAATGTATGTAAAAACAATGGATTTAGATATGTAGTAGATTATGATAGGCGCCAAAGTGCGTCAAGAATGCTTTTGAGTAATAAATATGATGTATATTTAGTTTATATTGTCTGCTTAACTTTTGTACATGATTGAGGGTAGAGTTTTGGTCTACCCGATTTTTGTCATGTTTTAAAGTTATAAAAAAAAATTGTTTGCTGACATATGAGTTCAAGGTCTAGCCTTACTGACACAAATATAATGTTCTGGAAGAGAACTTGTGACCCACACGCTGGTTATTTTATTGTGTCTCAGATTTTTATATAAGGTTGCGTTAAAACAAAATTCTTCATTTATTTTTTGTCACAGTCTGTGAAATCAATTTTACTTGTGTTCAGACAAATTATGAGACGAATCATTACTTAAATTATCCGTAGAAATTACCAAGCGCTCATTGGCGTTTTGGACTAATGCACTATTTAGGAATTATTGTGAATACATTCGACAACTTTCTGGAATGTATCACTGTGAAATATTAGGACTGGTGATACATCAGCTTATTCAAGGCTATTAGTACCACAGCCAGCACATACTCATTCGGAACACTATACTTTTGGACTGGTATTAGAACTTTAGGATTATTTGGGATTTAATACACAATATTGTAATCTCCTTTTAAGGTTTCGCTCTGTAACTAAGAAAATAAAATTATTTGCTGAATTTACATAACTTGTTGATTTTATTCTTTCTGTTACATTGTGTTAGATTATAGCATAGTAACACAGAGTGTATTCATTTTGGAAATAAAATAGGTCGTATTAATAGCAGAATCATGAAATGAGTGTTTTAATTTTCATGTTGCTGGTGTTCATCAATAATTGTTCTATGGAGTAGAATATTGCATAAATATTTTTGGGCCGGATCTTATTTTAAATTGCCGCTTTTCCGCATGGAGTAAAGTTTGAAAAAGTTATTATTATTATTATTATTTTTATTATTATTATTATTATGTGTGCATGTTTTGGATTTTTAATGCAGCTTAAAAATTGTTTAGCCATATCGCTATGATGTCTGCATTGTGGCAGCTTATAGTGTTTGTCTGAGGCATCATGCCGCAGAAATGAAGCATCATGTCCGATCCAGTCACGTTATCAAGACACCAGGCCGACCAATCCTAACCTCTCAATGCTGAGCGCCTAGAGAGGCAGCTGTTAGTTCCAATTTTATAAGTCTTTGATAGGACTCGGCTGGGGTTTCGAATCAGCGACCTCCCGCATCCGAGGCGGACTCTCTAACCACAAGGCAGCCGGAGAGGTATTATTATCATTATTATTATTATTATTATTATTCTGGGGAAAACATTAAAACCCCTCGGCTTAAAAAACAGAGTTGAAAAACATTATCCTAAATACTAAGCAAATAGTCTATTAAGGAAGGTTCAGTTATGTACCATTTTACAGTTATACTTTTGATACAGTTTAGTAGAGATACACAAAATCAGAAAATACCCTAACTCCTAAGATTCGAGCATTATCTTAAGGGACGCTAAAGAATGAAATTTAGTAAAGTTGTAGTTTAAGCTTCGATTTCGTGAAACTTCTAGAAAAATTCGAGGAAAAGGTTTCCAACATTCAGACAAGTGAAATTCTCAGGTAATTAGATTAATTTAAATCTTATGGATAAGGAGTATATCAATAAATTACGTCCTTTGCAAAATACAGAAAATCTATATGTTAGGTGAGATGGTAATTAAAGTATGCGAGCTATAAATTATTACGCACTGGCTCACAGTGGCAGTCTATTACAGTGGATGAGACCGAATATCGCATTGTCATACACCTACTTGTAAATACCGTACACAGCCATGTCTTTGAAGACCTCTCCATGAGACAAGTTTCGAGAAGATAATATTTAAATCTTTGTAAATTCAGCGTTTACGTTGATTCAACACACCATGGATCAGATATTATGAACAAATTCATGCTGACGTGAGTGGTTAAAAACGATCAGATGTGTAAAGATTTAGTTAAATGTGGTTTGATTTCAAACGGAATTACAATGAACCATGTGTAGTAAACAACTTTTAACGAACGTCATAGTTTTCAAGTGAAGAATGTGTTGTAATGCGTACATTTGCAGTCAAGACACAATGGGACCACTACGCTACACCGTGTACGGGATCTTTCTTGTCGGATTAGTGTCTATTCAAGCCAGTCCCGATGTTCTTGAGGCTGAGAATGCCGTCTTTTTTGAAGGGAAACAAGTTACACCGCGATCAGAAGCTTCGGGCCAGGCGACATTAAAAATGTACAAAGGACAAACAGTTTCAATTGAATTTTGCCTGACGAAGCATTCAGAAATAGAAGTGCAAAACGTATGGTATTCCAAAGTTGGCGAAAGTGATTTGATAACGGTGACTGTAGACAATAAAAAGTTGGGAGAAGTGTTAACGGAACCTCTTAACAAAGACGGAGAGGGCTGGAACATTTTTAAACCGAGTGGACCATTAGGTTCTATCGTTTACCTGTCAGAAGGAAGACATCAGCTAAGTTTCTATATTGAGAAGGGTGACGAATATGGCGTAGAAATTGATAAAATTGAACTGTTATTACATAATGGGAAAGAAAAAAATAGCTTGGATTGTAAAGTATTCTGCTTTGACGACATATCATATGATCATGGTATAGCAGACACTGGTTGTGGTCTCTATACATCAAAAGGCAAATTGGTTCAGAAGAGCAAAACGACTTTGTGTGCAGAAGTGGATAATGTAAATATTCCCATCTTCCATGACAGCGCTCGAAAGTACATCATTTCAGCCAATCTTCCTCAGTATACATCATTTGAAAACAGTAGAATGGCTGACTGGGAAAATTGTAAAACGACCCTCTCGTTGTGGTCTTTCAGAGACATAGATCTTTCTCAGACTCAAAGAGTCACGCAAGCCTCTGGAGTTGCTACAATGTCCGTAACTCCTCTGGACACAGACCTGCAATCGAATTTGATAACTTACGGATTAATTATTGAGTTTTCTCTCGATGGTCCCAGCCTAGGTATGATGGATTCTGAGATGGGATCAATCATTAAAGTTTACTTCAGAGGGATAATAAACACAGTTGACGTTTCCATGCAGTACTTTGGCAGATTGTCGCAATGGTCGCGGTCAACTACCAAGACTGTCTATTCAAATAAAACCTGGGACACATGGAACATACCGGATTTTGCGTGGAGAGAAGGAGGAGGAAACAGCATAAGGTTGATCATTGCTGCTTTCCAAACAGAGCGGATACAAATCAGAGAAATTTTAATGAATAAAAGGGACCAGGTTATGGATCGGTCGGTGATGGCGTACAATGATGGTATGACCATTATAGAGGCTGTATACGTGGATTTATGGTGGCGTGTCAACGAAACAATGACACTTAAAACACTCAACAATGGTCGAGTTTTTCAAGGGGTACACTATTTTCGAATTTACAGAAAGATCCCGTGGTCTGAGAAGGACTTCTGCCAGGTCTTCGTAATGTATCAGGACGGTTATGTGAGATTGCTTACTATCACTCCCCACGGTCTTGACTGGATACCTTTTGGTTCTTCGATGTTGATTGGACAGTCTGACAGTATGGCTGTTAGACCGGCTGCGCCACTTCTTAATGTTGATGTCGACCCCAAAGAATTGACTATTAAACCGACATATAGGGATGGAAGCTTTTTGTCTCTAAAGCTGTATGTCAGAATGAAAGAGACGATAGTCATTGTGTCAGATGCAGTCTACGCGCATTCGTTAGCTTCGTATCCTTTTCTCACATTTCGATCAATGTGGGTTGCCAACGGCAACGCTGACGTCGACCACGTGAGTGTGGATGGAAATGAAGCACATCATATTCTTTCAGGATGGGAAACGTTACGTGGAATTTCATACGCTTTCTTTAGAAAGTGTATCTCAAAACATAACACTCTTAGTCCAGACCTTAGAGTGAAAATAATTGATTAAGTTTTATAACAGACTATGCAATATAATCTCATCATTATTGATATGATTTGCTTAAATACATTTACCCAGATGAAGCTGTATGATGAACTTTTAAATATATTTCCTTGCGTAAGTAAATGATAAACTTCATCATGTTTCGATTACATGCAAATCTGTTTAATCGGTGTAATTTGAGTGCCTATTACACAATCACTATATCTGGATAAAATTTAGAACCAGGAAGCACTTTGTAAAATAGAATCAGAAACAGATAACCTGGATGCTGTAAGGTAGTCAGTTTCAATTATGTAAGACTCACGCGTTTCACAACGCTACTGTCAATCAACGTTTTAATATCTACATCCAAAACGAAAATGGATCAAAAGTTCTTCTTCAAATCAAGTGCAATTGTTTTATTTTTATCTAAATAAAAATCGAAGACTGCATTGTGTTTTAAATAGTAATATTAATGGATTACCTTTTCGTATCATCGGTTTCGATGATTGCATATCGACAAGTAGCAGAAATAGGTACGTGTGTATTAAAACCTTAGAGAAATTACATATTACAAAATCATCTTTTACTCGTGTGTATTAAACCTTAAGAGAGAAATTACATATTACAAAATCATCCTTTACTCGATTAATGCTTTTATACGTTTTGATTCTGTGGAATCTGCTAATATATTAATTTGAAATGTTTTAAATCAGAAAAAAGGCATTTCGAAACTCCTTTCGACAAAACATGTTTAGACAAAGTACCATATGAAGAATATGACTACATTGGTTATGACAACATGCACTTTGTATTAAACAATAAGTCTTTTTAAAAACATACTTATTATTTTAAAAGAAAGTTCAAATTAAACGTAAATATAATTTTTCCTTTTCTTGAATATTATGCAATCTTTCGACATCCTTAGATCTCTCTTGCACTTAAATAACTAAAGCTTCTCATGAAGAATATAATAATTAAAATTTCAAATATGTAGTTGATTAAAGGTCACAGGCCATACTCCAACATTTTCCTATTTATATCAGATTTGCATTACATGATTAAAAATAGTTATGCTTGCACACAAAAAAAATTATCAAGTGTAAAGACGAAATAATAATTTAATTACTCGAAATAGAAGTATACAACGCTGTTACTTCCCTTTACTTACGATTTCCCACCTATAGAGGACGCAACCGGAAATGACGTACATTTATCCCTACAAGACGAAGTACATGCTTCTTGTCAAAAAATAAAACACTATAAATTTGGATAGGCAATATTTTAGATGAAACTAATGAAAACTAATTTACTGTTCAGCCTTATATCGGTATGTGTGCACGACACACTAGATCGTGTCGATTTCAAAAGTGTTCCATTCT
The DNA here is from genome assembly GCA_028554795.2 of Sinohyriopsis cumingii. Classification (NCBI taxonomy): domain Eukaryota; kingdom Metazoa; phylum Mollusca; class Bivalvia; order Unionida; family Unionidae; genus Sinohyriopsis; species Sinohyriopsis cumingii. Next base: position 43,166,119 of record CM068826.1, on the reverse strand, counting down.
TTCAATTTATTTTGAAAATTCTCGTTAATACAGATAAAAAGAATCAATGCTGGCTTCCCTGTGTCAGCAGACTTTATGAAAAAAAAAAATGAATTAAATCGGCTCACTTAAAGAATCCAAAGGATCCAAACTTGACTTCCTTTTGTCGGCCGACTTCAGAAGAAAAAATGGCACACTAAAAGGATACCAAAGTCAATTTTCTGGGGTTGGTTTGCATTGTAATAAAATAACCTATGTATTTGATATCCTGTCGGTAAGTTTAAACAATGAGTTTATTGCTCCATGCCAGTTGTGTTTGTCACCCGGGCTTCTATTTGTTTGCCATATGTAATCATAATTGATGTTTGCAGGACACAATAATAACTTACTTTAATAATACTTTTGTAACCCATGCTAGCAAAAAGATTATCATTTCCACTCACATTGAATGTATTTTAAAATAATGATTTTTTTATTTGCGAGATACCGACTTATAGTTAACCTTGATACAATACAATCTCGGTCAGTTCGCAATAAGTAACTTATCATGCGTAAATGGCAGGTGCCTTCAAGCAATCGGGTGATACTTTCGTCTCATTTGCGATTTTGTTATTTGACATAAGCGATACACACTGCACTAAGGATGCATACGCAAGCCAGAATCCGCTACATATACGGAGTTCGTGGATATATATTTTTTAAAAATAATTTTCGCATGATGAAAAAGAAGGAATATATGATTACAATGCAAGGTTTATTTATTTCATTTTATTTTCAAACAAGTATATCTTTATCAATTTATTTTGTACCGTGAGTGGGGGGGGGGGCACAAATTAAACACAGAATTATTTCTTTTCTAATTAGTAAAGAATAATGGAGCAAATATGATTGACAATATTGACCAGTAATGACAAGCTTTCAATTTACGCGCGCAAACACTAAGACAACTTGAAAAATAAAAACAAACAAAAAAATTAACTGGTAAGAGCTTCATATTGCAGCAACTAAATACTGACAAAATGCTCAACATTAATCTCTCTCTCTCTCTCTCTCTCTCTCTCTCTCTCTCTCTCTTGTGTAATCTAGTATGTATTGTATGCAGCTGTGTTACAACGTGAAGCCTAAAATTAAGTATATTTGTTATAATATCTCATGTACACTACCCTTATCAAAATGAATAAGTATTATGTAGAATATTAAAATAGATTTAAAAAGATTATCTAAGCCAATCGTTTCCATCTTGACCTCTCACTCTTTTCCATCTGTAATCAGACGATAAAGATAATTGCGTGGATTTTGTGCTAATTTATTTCCTGGATTTGTATGAAACTAGAATTTAGAGATATCTGTAAAATCTATATATAACTTACTTTACCTAGAAGGGAAGATATACAAGGTTTCCTTTATCCAGGTGGTTTTCTTGTTCCTCTTTAAATAAAAGGTATAACACGACCCTATAATTTAGAGTCTTACTTAAAAATCTTATTTTTCGGAAGCATTCCTTTTCAATATTAAATGCATGTACCTTAATCTGCTTTTCTTCTTTCGATTCTTTCAAGTCAGACTATATTCATTTTACTTTTGCTTTGTATTCGTTGCTTCTTTTAGACCCCCCCCCCAGCTCAACAAAAAAAAAAAAAAGACGAGAGAGAGATTATACATAAACATTCCATGGTTTTCTTCAGTTTCGATAACACGTACGATTACGTTAAGACAGTCTTTAAAAAAATACACTCCCTGCAACAGAGCTGTCAGCTGTCATACGTTCATGGCTTGTACTATGTACTATTTGAAAATGCATTTGCCATCCTATATGTATAGTCCTGTGCATACCGATTGAAAATTTGTACACTAAATGGTTTGGTCCATTTATTTACTAGAATTGTTAACCGTGAACAATTTAATTGTCGCTGGGACGAAACGTAGTGAAATAGATTTTCTATAAAGATCTGGTCGGTTCAGCGAAAATAACCATTAAAACTGTCCGAGGTAATATACTTTAACTATTTGATAAATGTAATAATTGTGCTAATATTTATTTATGTACGAAGAATATCCGGGATCATATCGTAATTGAGAATCTATTAGATGAACCTCTTTCTTTGTGGCACACATAAGTGATTATCAGACCCTTTCAAACATTTGATCAGTTTGATGTGTAAGTATCATATTAACGTCAAATATATCATAAACTGTTTTGGTTTATAATCCCAAAGTAATTTTTCATTCTCCATATTTTTTAAATATGTTACAAGAACAGTGTCATATATTAGCCGATGGATTAAGATTAATATTGTGTAAGTAATTTCGAAGCGATTGGATGGGCTGTTATATTCCGCCAATTTGTTCTCTTAGTGGAATGCGTAATTCATTTTTTTGTCCTTAGAATACATTAGTAGAGCCACGTTTGTATTTGAGGCAGAGGATGAAATAATTGTCAAAGCCAAACCATGAAAATGATTGTCAAGATCCTCAGCAACAAAATCAAAAGCAATTTTCTTATACCAAGGTGACACGTTCCACTTCAAATTCTGCTCAGCGGAACACTCCGAAGTTAATATACAACAGCTTAAATATTCAAACGGCGGCGGATCTGACCTTGCCCAGTTCTCAACAGACACAAGAGACGTGGCTGAATTGACGACTGAAGCTCGATCTCAATTCAGAAAACACTGGAATGATTTCCAAATTGTGCAAAATACAGGAGCTCATCGGCTGTTTTCTGTTGTGCGCCATTGGTTAACGTACTCAAGTCGGAGTCATTTGGGTCGAGATTGACAATCTTGAAATACCTACTAATAGCCAACATGATGAATTCAAATTTAAATGCATTGTTTATTGTTTCAGTAACATACGTTACGATTTGCAATTGGAAAACATCATCCGTGGTCTGGCCACGGTTGTGCAATGGAGAAGATATACAAATTGTCCTGAAGAGGATGACATAAATATTCCTATTTTTGTCAGTAGTGCACGGACCATACAGATTATGGCGAATCTACCTAAGGATTCATCTCTCAGAAACAACAGAGAGCCAGATTTCACCAACTGTCATAAAGTGAGTTCCTTATGCAAAGGTAAGGAGACAGATTTTTATTGACAGATTATCATCATCAAAAGTACAATATCGCCATCATTTCAGGCATCAGTAACATAGAGCAAGTTAAAAGTATTGCTGCATTGATTGCCGGCAGCAATGACAAGGAGATAAGCGTGAGCATAGTGTTCAGATTAGATGGACCAAATGAATGTTGGGGACTCTGAAATAGAATCAGATATCTATTTCCGATTCAAAATTGTCCCTGAGCTCTGTTTCTATGGAATATTTGGGACGGGATCGGAAATGGTCGACACCTGTGAAAAAAGAGTTTCATAAATATATGCGTGGTGCTTGATATTACGTGGAAAGAATGTGAGGACAACCGAGTAAAATGTATTATTCATTAAAAAAATGAGACCTTGTCAAAATCGATAGCATAGATATAACTCGGCGTCCAAGATGGCAAACTCGGTTCTTTCTAATGTACAATTCCGGCAAGAATTTGGTGGAGGGTGCTGCCATAGATTTTTGGTGGTTGATGAACCAAACTATGACAATGCAGTTAGTGGACAACGGAGAAATATTATATGTTGCTGACTACTTCGGAATTAAAGACAGGACACCTTGGACAATGAACAACTTCTCTAAGATATTTGTAATTTATCAAGACGACAGGATACGACTGCTCCCTGTAACACCACATAATCCTGACTGGATACTGTTTGGTTCATCATAATACACTGAATCCAGATTTTAAAATCCTGATAGGTCAATGATGTAACAATGATACAGATCCGTTTTGAGAACGTCATGATTACTCTTACCAAGGTACGTAATCAATGCTGCTGATTTTGAATCTGTTCCACTTTCTTGGAAGCAGTTATTGGCAGTAGCAGATGCTTCTGTGTGGTGGGCTACGTTGACCTGTAGGAATATATATATATATATATATATATATATATATATATATATATATATATATATATATATATATATATATATATATATATATATATATATATATATATGGCATTCATGTATGTTGTTTCGTTCTTGGTATTGCTGCATTTTTCATCGCTATGGCATCAGGTTATAAGCAAACTATTTCGAATCAGATATGCCTTTGCAGCTGATTATTTGCCATACAGAATTATGAAAAATTAACGCATAAATATATTTGTATATAGGATATTATTTCTTTTCACCTGTGAATGAAATTTAGGGAGTTTTTATGATACCAAATTTTCGTTTTGTTGTTGTTTTGTGTCATTTAATTAACATAACTTACCGCATATATTATTCGTCTGAAATACATAAATTAGGCAAGTTTACATAATATTGGGGATGGTAATCTTCTTTATATGCAATGGCAATAGGTTTAAAGAGATCGTTTTAACACACTCTTAAAGAAACCCTCCCCCTGAATTATTAACTTTCTGTGAGAAAAGGTTTTCTTTCCTTTTGTATATTTACATTATTTTGGAGATTACTCCATCACATATATATCAATAGTCTCCTGTTCAACACACGGAACATTTTCTTGCTGAACAAACAACAACATACATTAATTCAATTTTCTTTCTAGAGTATTTTACGTAACAGCATCGTGGTTCACCTTGTCATCACTTTCCACTGTACGTCTGATGTGATCTTGCACTCATGTCAACATCTTGTGTGGCATGTATTTCATTTAACATGTTGCCTATATGAAGCAAATGTTGGATAGAAAACCCGCGACAGGTGGCTTGCAGTTTGATGTACATTTTCTGGTTTGTTTATTAATTATCTATACATTTGAATATGTTGCGATATAATTTTGGATTTTAATGTGTGTCTGTTCAAAAATGATTAGTTCACACAATCTCAGTTCATGGATTTCCAAATTTGAAATATTTTATATCATTTATACATCGACAATAAATAAATATACTTGGAGAAAACAATGACAATTAGGAATTGATACTTTTCCAAATATTTTTTTCATATCAACACCTCTTGGTTTCATCGAAGCCCTAATTTACTTTTCTTTGTTACATACCATCCTTCTTTCTTTCCTTGAAATGGCCATTTCCACAGAAGCATCATTATTTACCTTCTCTCCATACGCCAGTCTTAAGTGACACACTTACAGACAACCCAGTAACTCAAGAAAACATTAGCATGAGAGTTCAGTGTTTTTATAACAGTCTGGAAACTAGAAATCGATTTTGTACCAATTAAAACAAATATAATCTAATAAGGGAAAGGATAGTTCAATCTCATTTAAAGCAATCGCCAGGATAATTCTGTTTGGTTACTCTTGACAGATAACCATTTTTAGAGCTACCTACATCGGCAAACTGGTGTTCCAGGAAGATTCGAATTCCACACTTTTTGTTGCTTTTCCACTGATGGTCCCAAATAAAGAAAATCCGTTTTAGAAAATATCTTATATATGCAACGTATTAAACTGATTTATTTACGACAGGAACAGGTAAAGCGGTAATAATACGCTTTCCACGGAAGCATACGGAATTCTCATCATATGATTTAATCTCTCTTGTCATGAATGACAATCTAAATTCATAACACATTTTCAAGGCAATCTTCATATTTAATTATTCTTTTCAGTTTTAAATACGACTGAAAAAATACGAAGGAAGTTAGCACCTAATGCACTTTCATCTTTCAAAGACCTTTCAAGATATTATTTTTGAATCTGTACTCCATGAAGAAGAACAGTGATAAACTAATTTACATCTGACTTCATGCTGCTGGCAAAAAAATCAAAATTAGGTGATCCAAGTCAGGTTTTAATCACTGTGTATTTCATTGCTTAATTGTCCAAGGTTTAGAAACGATAAAAAGCAGTGGTAATATACAATAACAGGTTCATTTTGTTATGTAATAATACAGAACTTTATAGGAATATATTCCTGGTATGTTGCATCAGTAATAATAATAATAATAATAATAATAAGGAATTTGTATAGCGCCTAATCTGTATAAGCTCTAAGCGCCTTACAACATTAGACAACACCTATAAGATATAAAAAACATAGATAAGGATATGATTACAAAAACAAACACCATGTAATTAGAAAATGTAAAAACATGCTGAGAATATTTAAGGTAGAAAACATTAGGTCTTTAAGGTTGTTCTTGCAGTCGAAATAAGTAAGTTTTGAGAGCACTCTTGAATGGGATCACTGTGTCTTTGTGTTTCAGTTCAATCGGCAATTCATTCCACGTTGCTGGGCACTGATATGCAAAAGAACGCTGTCCATATGACTTTGTTTTCATAGCGGAAATAATGCGTATACGATTGTCAGAAGAGGAGCGTAAGTATCTTGCTGGTGTGTACACATGGGTGAGGTCGGATAGGTATGTTGGACTAGTGTCTGTCAGTGAAACGTAGCACAGAGAACAAATTTTGTGTTTGATTCTGGCTCGAATGGATAGCCAGTGTAGGGTACAGAGCAGCGGGGAGGTGTGCTCTGATCGTGGTACTCTAAGTATGATCCAATCAACTGTGTTTTGAACCTTTTGAAGTTTCTGGAGTAGATATTGAGATGATCTAGACATAATTGAGTTACAATAGTCCAGTCTTGAAAGTACTAATGAACACACAAGTGTTTTAGTGGCATCAACTGAAAGATATTTGCGAATGGAGCTGATACGTCTCAGCTCAAGATATGCAGCCTTGCATATGTTCATGACATGTTGATGCAATGTCAGAGTACTGTCCAGAGTAACACCTAGGTTTCGTACTGATTGTGTGAATTTAATGTTGGTGTTGCTGATATTTATTGTTTGAGGTAAAGGATGTGAATGAGAAAGTCTTTTTGTTGTCATCAGAATGGCCTCAGTTTTATCATCATTCATCTGCAGCTTGTTACATGTCATCCATGATTTCACATCAGAAATGCACCTCTCTACACCTTGGATGGTAGCATCAACTTCAGTTGGGTGGCTAGATTTGTATATTTGGGTGTCATCAGCGTACAATTGGTGAGACACTGGATGATGATCTATGACACGTGAGAGCGGCTGAGTGTATAGAATGAAGAGAAAAGGTCCAAGAACAGACCCCTGTGGAACACCACAACATAGATCAACTGGGCTGGAGTGTATTCCATTTGCAGGCACATTTTGTGTCCTGTTGAACAAGTAGAACTTGAACCACAGTAAGGCTGTATCATGAATGCCAAACACATGCTGGAGACGGTGAAGTAATATATCATAGTAATATATCATGGTCTATTGTGTCAACTGCTGCAGACAAATGAAGGAGGGTGAGGACTGTAATCTTTCCGCTATCCAAAGCTGAGAGAATGTAACTTACTAATTTTGGAATAGTAGTTTCAGTACTGTGGTAAGGGCGATATGCAGATGGTACATTGCTAAAAAGACTGTTTGAATTCAGATGAGATACAAGCTGGGATAGAACAACATTTTCTAAGATTTTGTATATAAATGGCAGGTTAGAAACTGGGCGGTAGTTCTTTAAATCGTTATGGTCTAGTGTCGGTTTCTTCAGCAGAGGCTTTATAATGGCGGTTTTGAAAAAAGATGGGAATTCCCCTGATGAGAGAGAGGTATTAATAACATCAGTTAGTGAAGGCAATACTGGATCTAAGCACTCAAGCAGCAGTGATGTTGGAATTGTATCAAGTTCACATGACTTTGGTGCACTCTTAAACAAGATTGTAAGTACGAAATCCATAGAGACAGGTTCAAATGCTGTTAATGGTTGCCGCTCAAATTATGTATCCCAACCGTATGGTGACGACGAGTCAATTGAAATTGTGGTGTCAAGCTTATTTCTAATGGTTTGTACTTTGTCACGGAAGCAATTTGCAAACATGTCCGGAAGGTAGTTGGAAGTGGTGTAGATTTGTTCCTTGACATTAGCTTGTTAGTAATCTCGAAGAGTTCTTTGCAGCTGGAATTTTCCATGATCTTAGTAGTGTAGTGGGCTGATTTCGCTGCATGGTCTATATTTGTGACAGTCTTCTTAGCGGCTTCATAGATTTGCTTATGAATACTGAGTCTAGTGGAAAGCCAAAACCTCTCAGCTTTACGGCGGTCTCTTTTAGCAGTGAGAAGCTGGTCCCTAACACTGCTATACCATGGAGAACACTTTTGAATTGATACTCTTCACTTGGTAGCTGGGGCATTTTTGTCGAGCAATGAACGCAGGCAGTTATCGAGTTGTTCTGCTGTAGGAGGTATGCAAGTTGTTAGGTTTGCTTGAATGTCATGCATTAGTTTGGTTCTATTTATCATACGGAAGTTTTTCTTAGCAGACAAAGTAGGAGGGTGAGGGACTGATATGTCAAGATGGCATATAATGCAGAGGTGATTAGATGCAAGTTCATGGGATACCAGGGAGGACCGTAGAATGTTATCATCAGGTCTATGAAGAATCTAGTCTAAAATGTGACCATGTTTATGGGTGGGTTGGTTAACTTACTGTTTGAGGTTGAAAAATATTAATGGAATCTAGGAGTTTTGATGTGTTTGAAAGTTGAAGTCTCCAGAATAATCAGGTTGCCACCTATCGAATGTCCATACTCCAGACGATTAGGAAACTGTTCCAAAAAGAAAGATTCAGTCAGCTTGTTTTTTTTTACTAGGAGGAGGGCGGTATTGGCAGAAAAAATGGACTGACCTTTGCCCCAGTGTGATTGTGGTCTGGACTAGGTCAAACGATGTGTGGAGGAAAATGAATGTTGTGGTATGGTTAAGACGTTTGATCATGGTGTTCTTTGTGAAGACAGCAATTCCACCTCCGCGAGAGTTACGGGGGAACAACTTGATGGAGTAACCAGTGGGTGTTAGATCCGCACACTTGGGCTCATCGCTTGATGTTTTTAGCCATGTTTCTGTCATGACAAAGACGTCAATATTCTGGTCGTTGATAAAATTAACTATTTATGTGCACTTTTCCGGTGGTCCTACTGATTGGGCATTGTATAATGCAATACGCAGAGGTATCTCTTGGATAGTAGATACAAAGGTTGACGAATTAATAGGAATTTGAGTTAAGTTATCTAAATTAACGGTCGAACTTATAAATTGTTGGGCCGGAAAGAACATAAGGGAGATAATTATAATTTTTCTTCCTGTTCTACGCCTGCCAACTTTGAAACAACGTTTCTTTTTTCGCTTCTGTTTACATTTAGGTAATGATGAATGTAGTCCCAGTTCGTTTAGTCTAGAGCACAATGTAGCGTGGAGAGCCAAGGAGTGGTCATTTAAAGCAATTAATGAGGGTCCATCATAGTATAAACGGGTTGACTGGCGAGTATCACGTGATGGCGGTTTATTCAAAAACAAAGGAAGTTGTAGCAGTGGAACAAGACAGCTGAGAAAGGGTCTAATTGTTCTCACTTCCAAAACAAGGAGATGAAGAAACACATATGAACTGAACAGCCAATACATACTGAACACAATAACGTATACGAAGACAGGCAGCAAGCAAAAATATCATGAAAACAGCACCAAAAAAAGGAACAGCTGCTTCAAGCCGGTTAAGCGATAGCGGCCATAGAGGCAATTTTTAGTCACGTGCGATATCTGCTGTCTGAGAGTATGGTATGACTATAATGCAATTGTCCGGTGTTCTGAGAAATCTTTTAACAGTTTTCCTGCAAAATACTTTTGTTGCAATAATAATAATAATAATAATAATAATAATATTATTATTATTATTATTATTATTATTATTATTATTATTGATAATGATGAAGATGTAAATGTATTATCTTCTACGTTCTATATGAACTCCGGTACACGAACATATATGCATCAGATCATGCATTGTTATCATTCATGCTATCACACATATGCGTAGGTGAAACAACACACATATAGACATGCGTAGGTGAAAGAACACACATTATAGATATGAGTAGGTGAAACAACACACTTTATATATATGCGTAGGTGAAACAACACACGTTATAGACATGCGTAGGTGAAAGAACGCATATTATTGATATGAGTAGGTGAAACAACACACATTATAGATTTGCGTAGGTGAAAGAACACATTATAGACATGCGTAGGTGAAAGAACACACATTATAGACGTGATTAGGTGAAACAATACACATTATATATATGCGTATATATATATATGCGTAGGTGGAACAACACACATTATAGATATACGCAGGTCAAACAACACACAATATAGATATGCGTAGGTGAAAACATTCATTATAGATATGCGTAGGTGAAACAACACGCATATAGACATGCGTAGGTGAAAGAACACACATTATAGATATGAGTAGGTGAGACAACACACATTATAGATATGCGCAGGTGAAACGACACACATTATAGATATACGCAGATCAAACAACACACAGTATAGATATGCGTAGGTGAAACACGCATTATAAATATGCGTAGGTGAAACAACACAAACATTATACATATGAGTAAGCGAAACAGCACACACACACAGAAGCACACATGCAGTATTGAATGTAGCATTTTATTTCAAGATCTCTATGGCTTTATAAGTGTTTCAGATCATATTTATAAACATACATATTTGCACTTTGTGACAAATTGTACACTTTAATTTAATAATTATTGTCAGAACTGAGGTACTTAGAAAATTGTCCCAACAGAAATGAAGGTAATTAAGTCGAAACTGGTTCAAACATTCATAAAGTAGGCAGTCTTGAATGGAAAAACAATATTAAATTTTAACGTAAAGTCTTCAAACACAAACAAAAAAATGACACTGCAGGAGTCGTGTTCCCTAAGGGCATTTGATGATCAAATTCTGTGCATGCGATTCTTTAATGTGTTTTTCAAAGTCTTAGTTCTAATATCATAAGAATTATACATGCTATGTATAGCGTGAGGCCAGAGAACAATCTGTTTTCGCTTTTTAAATGACATTTACATTTGATACTGATTGATGTGAAACTGTTTGTTAGCTTCTCGTTAATTACGTAATGCAGACCCATCGAACATTGAAATGAATATATTAATATTAATAGAACATTATATATATATATATATATATATATATATATATATATATATATATATATATATATATATATATATATATATATATATATATATATATATATATATATATAATTCAATCCTTTAAAATTTGTCCCGATGTATGAAATTGAAATCTTTGAAATTTTAAAAAACAATAAAATGCGGAGACTTCATTTTAGTTTCAGCAGGGTATTTTTTGCTACCAATGTTCTTCTGGACATATGAAGTTCGTAATTATTTATAATCATTGCGTCGGAAATTGAATTTTTAAAATTTAGACCATGTATATAAAAAAGTTTGCATTTATGGAGTTTTGAAGCAAAAGAAAAATACAACATAAGATTTTTTCATATCCAGTGCAAAGATAGTTTTAATAATAATCACATTAAATCATTTGGAATAAAACTTTGAATATCACAAGAGGCTAAAACTTTATCAAGTTAGTCATGAAATGTACATCAAAATTTCCACTCCATTACATGGCTTCCGAAACTCAGCAACATTACTCCTCCACATCCACTTCCGCAGGAAAAAATTACAAAATTGCTTACTAAAGTATATGCTAGTAAGAAACTTCCACTGTACATGGACATCACCTCACAACCATCTGTCCGCTTGGCTTCCATACATCCAATCTGTTTAGGTCACTTGCAGGAGGAAATGACATTTATTTTGGCATGGATTGGTAAGTTGTCTTCAACAGGTGTTGCAAATAACTACCTGGTAGCTAAGCCGTCTATCTGCCCTCCTGGCTTCAACCTACCGCGACGTTTACGTCCAGTGACCTTCCGATAGCTCTTCAGATCACTTCACATATCATGAACAACTGTCCACTGACAAAGTTTCCCCTATGGACTGTAGGTTATGCACCTTGTTGATGATGGATAAATAAAACAAAACTGTGCTGTTTCAAAGTTAAAGAAGTGTTAAGAATACTTTAAATTAGTTTTTACGTAGATTAAGTTTTTCGATTGATCTTAATTCGTATATATTAATGGAATTTCTTTTTACACTTTTGTTGAAATAGTAACAGGTTAGTGATATACACTTATTTAAATAGTGTTTCTTAACATCAGACAGGCAAATTACTAGCGTTAACATATTAATCATGGGAGATTAAAGAGTATTCATTGACTTTGATCTGCGTTCGTGGGTCACGTTACTTTTTTGCTGCTGTTTTTGTTCTTGATGATGAGGAGGGGATTTAGGATGTAGTGGTAATTGTTGTCTTTAATATCAGCATCAGTGATTTTAAAAAATGAATTACTTTCAGTCATCAAAGGGCATAATCACAGTGGTTATTTTTGTGTTTTATGTTCTGGGGGTAGTGGCAGCACTTGATATATAGGTTTAATGTATACAATTATTTTAATACTGTAAAAGTTTACAATTATCAAACAAATGTTCACAGTATTTTCTCCGCTATTTACCATCCCTAAATGGTCAGAAAGATAATAAAAATATGTTGTTGCATTAAATGTTTTTAAAATGTTCATGCAATGTAATTTCGTACGAAACAAAATATCAGAAATGCAAATTTGTGCTCACATGCTATCCTCGAAAGTTAATTTCTTTCATGCTTTGTTACGTGTAGTTTGGTATAGAAAGTATTGATGGTGTATTAGTTTCTTATCGTACATGTGTGCGTTGAATAAATCACTGTTATTATACTGAATGATTCTTGCACAATACAGAAATAAACTATAATGCTATTCAAAATGTCTCATTTTATATTCTATTCAGTAAGATCAGAGTTGATTCTGCGGTCTAAATATCGTACATCCACCTTGTTGTCTTTAACTAAAGTTTATTCCTACAGTGTGGATATGATTTCAGTAAACAAATTACGTGCTTCACGAAAATAAAGAAAAATTAACCACACAAACCTAGACAAGCTGATAGTTTAAGTTAAATCGAGCAGGACAATGAATTTCCTTTTAATCTGGAAGTAACCTTAGTAGTAGACGATACTAAACGAGGATATTGTTGTACAAGCTGCAATTTGGGCAAGTCATTATGAATACTTTCTGCAAGGTATTGTCGATAATGCTTTTACACTGTTTACTTTCACTGGTTGACCCCTTATATTGCTGTAAATCATTACCATTGAGAACCCAATATCCGGTAAACACATAATACACTGGAGACAATTACCACAAAGACTTCCAAACATAGATTTTATTTGTACTTGAATTTCCAAAGTGCAGGACGTCGTCTGTTTCAAAGACATATTTATAACTGAAATCGATAATTTATTTACCTTCTCAAAATTAATGTTTTATCGTGTTGTCAGGCTTATGCATTTATCATTTTAGTTTGGTGAAGTTTTTAAATAGACAAAACTCGAACGGTATACCAATTTGACAGTTTTGAAATATAGCGAAAGCCTTACGATACATTAAGTAATAAAAAGAAAATATTACAATGTTACTTAATATTGCATACATTGATCCACACATGCATCCATCCAACCATCAGTGTATGTATCTATCAACCTATCAACGTATCTACATATTTCCCTCTATGTCTCTCTGTCTGTCTGTCTGTCTCTATCTCTCTCTCTCGATAGATAGATAGATAGATAGATAGATAGATGTGTATGTCCTTCTATCCCATCACTTTCAACCAATATGCCCTAAAACGTCCTATTTGTGCACCTTAATTAATCACTTAATAAAAAGATAGGAGATGGATTTAGTAATATCAACATCTCGTTCAGACTTGAGCATAGCATAGTTTACTTTAAAGATGTTTGAATTTTATACCGACATCCGACAATGCAAACCCTATGAATGACGATATAAAAGATTTGCAAAGGATTTGTTGGTAAATTTATTTCACCTATGTGGCAATTTAAAAGCAACAACAAAAAACAAACACACAATCAGCCGCCCCCACCCCCAGCCGCATAAATCCTCCAAAGGATGAAAACAATATTATCTGTATCGTTGACAATAGAACCATGTCAGAGAGATCATGCACCAGAAAATTACTAAATTTAATCTTCAGGTGTTGAGTGCTGAATACAATTATTTACTTACAAAATTCCATATAGAAATATTAGAAGCAATCATCTTTCTTGCTCAGTGGTTATTATGTTACACTTACTGCTTACACAACTAGCACATGTTAATATCGTGCGATTTTCATTAAATTATAAATTTATAAATACCACGGGTGTATGAAATTGAAGTGCAGCTGGACTACTAATGTATGTTATGGTACACATCTCTTTATTTCAACATTTTTTGCTAGTGAAAAAGCTCCTGATTAACATTATTGCATATGACTTGTACAAACTGTTTTTTCATGTGCTACTCTACCCAAATTTTATTTTGTTAGAGAAGACTGGTTCTAGTTCTAATCTTATTAGGGTTTTGTCATACCTTTAATTCAAATCGTATGCAGTCGGTCCTGCAAAGCATACAAACTAAGACAGCAGTAATGTGACTGAGGCAGCAAAATCTTTATTTATTTAATCTGTAAATTGAGAAAGATGATGGTATGTTCTTTTGATGAGGATTATACGCAATTAGCGTTTCATTGATTAAATAAGAGCAAAAGTAAGAACGTCTAGTTCGTGCTCGCCTCATTTTCCTCTGTACTTTGTTTTGTTTTAATGAAATATCTTACCAAATTCCTAAGAAATGCGAGCACATTTTCACAAGCAAGAAAACCTGAAGACCAAAAAGCAGACAATTTTTGACGGGACTATATGTATCGTGTATATCGTGTGTAACGGAATTGATAAGCCGATGTAGAAAGTCAAATCATTATCACGCAACAAGTTTTGGTGCAAACAGTTGGACGGCTTCGATAAAGGAGGAGCATTTCATTTCATCCGTGACTCAGACAAGAATGAGAGCTTTCTTTTAGTTGACAGTCGGTATTAATTGCAATGGATTGTAAATGTAACACATGACAATTTTCAACTCATGCCAGTGTAACTACAACTGATTTACACCCAATTACACTGTGTGATATCATATTGTTACAAGTGAACTCAGACTTAAGTTACTTTCTGCCATAGGGTGGGAAACGTTGATGTAAGTCGCAAGGAAACTGCTGAAAGTCCCCGTGGAACTATACATTATTTTGCACGGTAATCTAAAATTTGGTCATATATGTTCTACTTGCTGTTGCGGTTCTGTGTGAAATTTTGCACCTAGTTAGGGAAGTAAAGCCCGTGTTAAAATGTAACACCACCATATATGTATGAATTATACTCGAATAAACTCCACAGTAGCACAAGTAGCACTCATTCAACTTTGTGTGTTCTATGGGATCGTCATCGAATCGTTCAGGAAAATTTAAATCACTTTCAACTTGGAGATGCAAAAGCCGAACAGCTTAATTTTACAGGAAGGATATTACAGAGTCATGGCGCGATATGTGATGTATTGCTTAGTATTAAATTATAATTGACCTACAGTCACGAATAATTAATTACAATGTGGGTACATATACATTATGATATAGCTTATATAATTATGCTGCAGGTATTCCTACAGTGGTTTAAATCCGTGCTGAACGTATAACATTTGTGCAGAGCCAATACAAAAATCTAGAGATATGTCTCCGTTGGTAAAACTTATATAGACAGGTTATTTTTGCAATTATTTGACAGGTGCCTGCAATAACACAAATAATTAACATGGAGATGAACATTATGAAAATCTCTGACATTGCGTTAATAAATGGTGATGGATTTTCATCACCTGTAATTCACAAGAATGACCAGAAATAATGCATATGATCTCAAGTTGCAAGATTTTTAAAAAAATATATGAATACAATTTTTGCTAATGATAAATCCCACAAAACTCTATATATAGTATTATCGCAGTATGTACTTTAATTATCGTTATCTATGCAAAAATACAGGGTTTTGGAATAGACCACTTAATAAGGAGCCTCAGTGAATTTCAAAACACTTACTAGATCTCCTCCTACCAAAATACCATTGGTCAATGATTATGCCATTTTGAAAAAAAAATCGTAACTTGTAAGTTAACCTGAAATTTTGAGGTAAACAATTAAGCAAAATGAAATTGCGCCAACTATACTGACAGAGCTATAAATTAAATATTAAGAAACTTGAAATAGTCGTAAATACCATATTTATAGCCCTTAAAAGCTATTGAATTATAAGGATCTTATTAGGATCCTTCTGAAAAATGACGAGTTCGGACGGAATACGTTCTACTGCTTTGTTTATATCATATGGAATCATATTGAATTTCTGGTCTACAATTGAGAAGGTAAACCGAAACGTTGAAAAAATGTTCAGTGATTAAAATAACAGTGATGTACATAGTTCGAAATTTTAAAATGGGATACAATTATATCCTTTTGATTGTTAATTGCTGCAAGACGCAAACAATAAAATGATTTTAAGCATATATGGACCGATTCCTTTTTCTTCCGATGATATAGAATGAAAATATTTCATGAACAACATGGCAAGGACGAGGAAAAGACTGTAGAATTTTCCCATGCCTTGATAACCTTACCAAAGTTTTTTTTTAAAAAAGATGTTAAAAGCAAACATTGCTTCAACATATGCTGACCAAAGGATATAATTTATTTTTTGATCAGTGAGATCATCAATTTTTGTGCGGACGATGGAAACAACTATTCAAAAAGAATGGTCTTGCCAATATCCACTTACGATTTGATGAAACATTTACAATTATTGTAATGAGCTCTCTAAAAATAAATATTGTGATCTTTAATTGTTTGGAGAATATGAAGAGGAAAAACCAATGACGGTAGCTTTATTTTTGTATGTCTCATACTTTCATGCGTGCTTTATAGATGTGATACAAAATGAATTACAGTGTGCAGATAATTAAATGATATATTTATTGGTGTGATCCATATTGCGGTACTGCCAAGATTATAGTGTTTACTTTCATTAAATGTGTATTGAGAATATTGTTTAATTTAAAACTGAAATGCAATCTCGATTAATTACATTCATTTTGTACATGAGATAAGTCTAAGTTCCAACGCAATAACTTTATGGACATTATAATCCTGGAACCTATACGGAAAATATAGAAGCTTGTTGATTTTGACCTAAAAGTGTTGAAGGTCAAGATCACCATGACCGTACCTGAGTGCATATTTCTTCTTGAAGCCTGTCCAAGATGAAGAAAATAGTCTAGGAGTTCGTGAACCCAACCGCATGCATATGTCTTCAGTAAAATTTAAGACTTTATATCCCGTTCTTACAAAAGGGTGGACAGATCCAGGCAGCTTGAACCTAAACAAGTCAAATTGCTGCACCCATTGCTTCACGCATTCACTTTAGTCCCTCATTAGACTTTACAAGATATTTTAAAGTGGAATCTGCACTACAATATACTTACTACATTTCAAGCCGAAAGGTGAAAGGTCAACGAAATATCCTTGGCATTGCTTTTTGAGATTTCATTTTTCTATGTTTTTTTATTTCATTGTAATGTCTCAACAAGTGATAATATCTCAAAGATCTAAAAATATATGTATTTGGTGTGAGGTGATGTTAAAAGCCATTTGACTTTTAACATTTAACATTTTGAGCTCAACACGATGGAGCTTCTATATTTTATGAGAGATTTAGTGTAAGTATTGGAGATTCATTTAAGTTGTTATCTATATCAGTATTATCTGTATTGTCATTCATGATTATATTTTGTCCAAGTTATTTAGTTAATAACCCTTTAAATACTAATTTCATATTGTTCGTACGTTTGTACTCTTAGGAGAGATCATTCTTATAATCATATTGCATAGGTCTATTCCTTCATTCCAAGGTTGAATGCAGATAAATACTGCTGTACGGAATGAAAGAGAATTCATTCAAGGATATTTGAATATGTAGCTATATCGTAACTATTGTGAATTTATATATATATATATATCTAAAAGCAAGCGGTTTAAACCAAGAAGACTAAAAAAAGAAACCAGGAAAGAATATGAGTCTTACTGGATAGGCCCCCTTGAAACCAAGCGGTTTGAACCAAGAAGACTAGAAAAAAGACAGCCATGCACAAATAAAGTTATCTTTTGCAGCCGACACATTTTGTTTTAAATAATTCTCTATATTTGCTTAATAGTCTATACTTACTACAATAGCAACGAAATATCCGGGATATAATTTGTGATTACATAAATATACATAAAACAACAGATTTCGTTATGGCTCATCGATTTATGGTCAATTAAAATATTTTCCAGTATCCGCAACAAGTTGAGAAAAAAGTAGCTGAAACAAAATACATTGAAAGGTTTAATTCCTGTAGAAACATCCATGTAATCTTTTGCAAACACACGGTTTTTGTGTTTTATTTGTTTGTCTTGTCTATGTTCTGTATTTGCCTTTGAAAAAGACTCATTGAGGGTCGAAAACGCTCAGGCAAGTTAGATACGACTTTGCACTGTTCGTTGTCAGTTTATTGCAATATATATATATATATATATATATATATATATATATATATATATATATATATATATATATATATATATATATATATATATTTTGAGAGAGAGAGAGAGAAAGAGAGAGAGAGATGGAAAAAACACGTACACCAGTAGTGAATGGGGACGATTCAGGGACAATGGGACATTATTAAAAACACCCCTGGGAAGATATAGGGACTATGTAAATTTAAGATCGTGGGACTGTATAGGGACAATGGGAATTAACATGGGGGAATAGTTCGTGGGACTGTCTGGGGACAAAGGGAATTTAACATGGGGAATAGATCGTGGGACTGTCTAGGGACAATGGGAAATTTAACATGGGGAATAGGACGTGGGACTGTCTAGGGACAATGGGAAATTTAACATTACGGAAACCACTAGGGGATATGGCCTCAAGGGAATTTAACATACGGAAATTGAACATGGTGGGTCTGTATAGCGTCAAGGGAAACTGAACATGGTGGGATTGTCTAGGGACAATGATGGTAGAGGGTCAAACACATCAGAGACAGAGACATACATACACTAGTACAAGCGTGAGATTTATATATAAAGCATTACCAAGACCTGAAATCTTGCTGGGGTGTTCAAAAATTTGCATAATTGTAATGATGCTATAAAAAGCTATAATCAAGGAAATGCTCAACGACAAAATGGATGTGACTAAAAGTAACGCTAAACTGACGAAAAATTGTCCCAGAATTTAAAGGAAAATAAACATATCCCCGAAAATTAAGTAACAATGGTTTAGACTAAAATGGATAAAATTAGTAACTACTTACAATATCAACTTGTGTGACGATCGTGGATAAACACCCATGTATCTATTTATAGCTATAATCAGTTAAAATTCATATGAAATCCCACTATCTATTTATACTACAACTTGTGGGTTATTCCTTTGGAAAACCCCACTATCTTTTTATAGCCTCAGCTTGAATGACGTTCCTGTTTATGAACTCTAGTACATATGTATAGCTACAACCTGTGGAAATCCCCAAGTCCATATTTATAGTCTTAAAATTTCCAGCGTCAGTGACGTCACTGTACTGAACACTAGGGGATAAATGTCAACAGTGTTGCAAGTGGCTGACCTGAATACGCGCTACTGTAGGTAGGTAGGTTGAATGTATTTGATAGGGATAAATGGAGTTTTATAGGGACAAACAGAGACCAACACACACACACACACACACATACACACACATACACATGAGCACGTAACCAGCATTAGGGTGACATATGTCACATAACAGCATTAGGGTGACAGAATGACATCATGTTGTGTTATGAAACAGTAGCACATATTTGTATTTGAATTCATCAAAATAAATTATAATTCCTATTATCAAGCTTCAACATTCATGTTTAAAACACAAAAAAATCATTTTTGAATATAAACACATACATATCACCTTAATACTGCGTCGCTGTAATGCCTACACACAACTGTGATAGTCAAAACATCCTTATGGCGACAAACTTTCACACACATATTCTGTCTAGTCCAGCATTAAGGCAACAACGTTCTAATGTCCTTATTGCCATACCAAACACAACAGAAAACTAACATTATATTTTAAGATCATCAGAATCTTAAATATATGCCTTTTAAAACTGTATTACGTATGTGCATCCACATCCATATGCCCACATAATCTTCACACACATATTGTGTCTAACCCAGCATTAAGGCGACAGTGTTTCTAATGGCCGTATTGCCATGCCAAACAAAACAAAGAAATAAAATTATATTTTTAAGGTGATCAAAATCATAAATATATGCCTTTTAAAACTGTATTACAACGTCTGCTTATCCATTTGGAATCGCTTTTATGTTTAACTTTTGTTTTTTAAATCCCCTCCCCCCCCCCATGCCGCAATATAAGATAAAGCTTGTATGTGTATGTGTGAGTTACCCAGGCTGGTTCCTCTAGCTAATGGGGATGTTCATCTGACCAACGACCATTCCCTATGGCGGATCCCCTTCCTCCTGTTGTTTATGTGATTGTCTATGCCCTGTGTTTGCTATATGTATATTTGCTATAGTGTTTGTATGCTACAGATGTTATTGTAAGGACGGCATTATGTGATATCATTCCCCTGGTTGTATACTTGTTTTTTTAAATAGGAACATTTTCCTTTCTGGAGTTCTTTTTGGTTCTTTATTGCTTTTAAATGTCTTTAAGAATGAGAGACGTTTATGTATTCTATCAAAAGGTACAAAATGCAAAGAAAACCCTAAACTGTATTTTTCTGTTTGCTTGTTGTAAGTTTCTCTCTCATTCTTTTAATATTATTCGAGGGCACTTTGCCTAGCCTGATATAGGGGGCTACACTACCATTACTTGATAATCGTGCTGCTCCTTATTTTAGGACATGGTCTTGTGGTGCCTCGAGTTTTCCTAAACCTGGAAAAGAGGTCTAAAGAAAACAGGCCGAAAATCAAAATGAAAATAAAAAATAAAACGGTAGAAATTTCTCCCTTTACGTCTGTATGTTTGTGTGTGTGTGTGTTTGTTATTGGAAAATGTCAACCGAGCTGCATTAAGTGTCGCATGGCAGCAGGTTTTGACTTATCAAACATCAGTTCAGAGATAGAGGTTCGGAAAAATATGAGAATATATACCTGTGAAGCTATGTATGTAAAGAAATTTCGTGGAGCATTTTCGTGAAACTTTGTTGTTAAGATTTTTTTCATGATTAGTTGTAATAATAATGATAATATTAATAATGGATATATATATATATATATATATATATATATATATATATATATATATATATATATATATATATATATATATATATATAATTCTTCTTGACGTAAATGATTGTAATCGATGTATGGTTTTCGCTCACTGTTCTGCCTACTACTGTCCTGTAGTTACACACAACCGCCATCAAGCCTATAGGCCTGGTCATAGATGTTACCCGATCGATAGTAATTGTAATGCAATGGCTTCAAGAAAGTTTTGCAAATCCTACAGTGATTATTAAATGAGTAAAGAGAAAAGTAAAGTAAAAACAAAACAAAACAAAACCATATGTTGGTCAAATCGAAAGAGATTTAGCAGGCAAGTGGATGCGTAGGTAGTATAAACATTCAATGCAAAATAGTTGTATTGTGGAAAAAAATGAATATTTATTTTTTGTTTAAATATCCGATTGATATTTTAGTATCAAATGCTGATCTTTTTCTTCTTTCAATAGCAACTGCTTCTTGAGAAGTTATACAACTACTGCATAAATGAATTATACATTTCCTTTTTCTTAACATTAGAGTACTTTCAACTTAATCTTGTACAGAGAAATAAACCACTTAAAACGGAGATATTTTAGGACGAGTAAACATTACGAGTACGCAGCACCGTTTTGAAAAATGGCCGTCTTTACTTGAATCGCAAAGTGTCGATGATTTGTAGACGTCTGTCAGCTATAAATAGCATTGTAAAATGTTTAGTATGTTCTTTCTTTAAGATTTATGTGTGCTTGAGTCGGCATGAAATAATAATTTACTGCTATACAGCTGGGTCGTGTTCAAATAATTTGGACCTCTAACAGAGTAGGATATTGCCTTCAACTTTATTTAATGTGTATTTTAGTCTAATGGTCCATGTAATGTATTTGCATATAAAACTCTTTACATTAGTTTAATCTCATACGACAGAGTGCAACTATCGGACAAAGTTTGCACAGACTTGAGCTATATTATACGTCTTTATCTCATGAGTAAAACAAAGTTATTTATTACACAAATAATATATAACAATACTAACCAGCGTTCTCTACATGTATGTCCTTCGTACTTTCCAGGTCCAATTTGTCAACGGATTTACAATTTACGGAAAGAGAAAAATTGGTTATTATATAAATTGAGAACAAAATAAAATATTTGAATGTGTAAAACATTGATAACATTTTTATAAATCTCTTGATCTATAATACTTTTTTATATTATTTTTATGATTTATTTATTAAGTTTGTTCCATTTATGTATTCTTTACCAAACACAAATTTAAGATAACGCTATCTTTAACTACAGCTCGATTTTTGTTCGAACCAGTTTCGAAAAGTTGTGTGTTATGTCTTAACAAGAAATTTGATTCGAGATAAAAGAAATGAAAAGAATCTTTTTATCTTAAATCAATTCAATATATCTGCTTAAAATTTTTCATTAACTTTGAAAAAATAGGAAGCAATTTTAGAAATGTCGTCTTAATAGTTATTCACTGACGGTGGGAGAAAATACAACCTTAACACACGGTTCAGTTTTTGCATAACAATATTTAATAAAATCGTGTATATCTTGCATCAAAATTTCTAAATACTAGTTAGCGATGATATTGTGATACATGTATACAATTCTGTAAGTGAATCAGTCAGCAAGCTAAGCTACATAAGAATAGCACACATTAGGGTGACACAGATTTTGTCACCCTAATGCTACTGTCGCCATAATGACTACCCAGTGACAATGAACTGTCGCCGTCATGACGGCTTCGCTGTAACACACACACACACACACACACACACACACACACGCACACCACAGAGGGAAGAAGAAAAAACAAACCCAAAATATACTATTCGCACAGGGAAGATGAAAAACCCAACAAATATACTATCCAGACGTTCTTACACACACACACACACACAACAGATCGAAGAATAAACCAAAATTAAAATATAGTATCCATACAAACGTACGCTAACGCATACAAACCCCAAATATACTATCTACACAACGTCGCTAACGCATACAAACCCCAAATATACCATCCACACAAACGCACGCGAACGCATACAAACCCCAAATATACTATCCACACAACGTCGCTAACGCGTACAAACCCCAAAAATTCTATCCACACAACGTCACTAACGCATACAAACCCCAAATATACTATCCACACAAACGTACGCGAACGCATACAAACCCCAAATATACTATCCACAAAACGTCGCTAACGCGTACAAACCCAAAATATTCTATCCACACAACGTCGCTAACGCATACAAACCCCAAATATACTATCCACACAACGTCGCTAACGCATACAAACTCAAAATATACTATCCACACGGAAGGGAAGGAAAACAAGACCAAATATACTATTCATACAAACGTACCCGTACGCATACAATTCCCAAATATACTATCCACACAACGTCGCTAACGCGGACAAACCCCAAATATACCATCTACACTCGGGAGGAAGAAGAAAAAAACAACCAAATATACGATTTACATAACGTACGCGAATACACAGACACACAAACACACACACACACAGTGAAGAGGAAAAAAAACAAACCCCAAATATACTATCCACACAGAAGGGAGATAATACTAACCCCAAATATACTATCTACACATGGAAGAGGAAGAATACAAATCCCATACCTACTATCCACACGGAGGTGAGATGTACAAAAAATATACCCCATATCTACAATCTACGCAGAGGGAAGAAGAAATAAATAACCCAATATACGCTATCCTCAAAGAGGGAAGAGGAAAAAAGCCATAATATACTAACCACACAGAGGAAAGAAGAAAAGCATTATACACTATCCACACGGAGTGAAGAAATAACCCTTTATATATACTATCAACATAGAATGAAGAAAATAGCCCATTATATTCCATTAACACAGAGTGAAGAAGAAAAAGTTTTTTGAAAGAACCTAAACCCTCACCTGCAATGACCAACTCTGCCAAGCACCTACACCCCACCCCACCCCACCCCCAACACTACAAATCCCATTTAACCCGTTATTTTATGGCATCAGTGTGTGATTTAGGAAACATCAAGACACAAAATGATGGATGAATAGACTGACTATTGTTTACCGACTTGCATGCCTAAAGAAAAACATCCTTTCATTTCAATTCTAACTAAAACATGTTCCAGAGGGATAGAGATAGGTGAAAGAGCACAATATCATAAAGTGTAAGTAAAAAACAAAACACGTCATCCTTATTATAGAATGTCAAGACTAAGAGACACTTACGTTTTCTTTCTGGTCTATTCTCTTTTAGAAGGTAGTGTGAAATTTCACATCAGGGCCAACGCATCGGCTCACATTGTCGACGTCATCGACTATAAAAAGAAGTGACCATCATGCCCTTTCACACAGATTCAGCTACTACGATCACTCCGTCACCCAATTCTTCTCTGCAAGATTTACAAAAACAACCCTTGTGGGTGTGGTATGGAGAACGTGTGCCTAAAACGCAAATCGTCTTTTTCTGCCAAACCTTCGTGGTGTATTGTGTCATCGGTGCAGCCATTGCCAATTTGAGTTTGCAACAAGGAGACAAACAATTGTGGACCATTGTATTGAGCAGTAGCATCGGTTACCTGCTTCTTAATCCCTCCCTGAAATTCTCCTCGAATCGGAACAACGGAAACCTTGTGTCCAGTGTCAGTGCCAGTCACCACTCCCTATAACAACCCCATTTTGGGCGGAGACACTCCTCTGACTTCCAGTAACACCTCGGAGAGCCACAAAACTCTGGAATTATGAGCAATAACAACCAATTTTACTTAACCTTACCCAGTGACAGTTCCATGGAGGTGTTTCCCAAGAACACGTTGTGCTGTTACACGGTCAAATTACCTCAGACCATCCAGTTAGATCACGAAGCCCATTGGGAAGTGGCTTTAGTGGAAATCATTCACCCAACACAAATCAAAAACATCACCAAAAAGCAAAACACTTTCGAGGTGGAAATCATGAATGCCCAATTGGAGGTAGAAGACAATAAAATCGGGTTTTTAGGGGACACAAGACCAGCCAGCAATCCAGCCTTCATTATCTACACCTTGAAAATTCCTTCAGGTTATTATTTTAGTGGTGAACATTTGGTGGACACTATTGCGGACAGGTTCAACTTAGCCTTTGGCAAAGCACTGAACAGAGCCAAAAAAAGTGTGAAGACTGAGTACCATAAAGTGGCCCATCGTCTCATAACCAAATTTCAAGATACGGACACATTGTCCCTCAGGTTCAATGGTAGTTTGTTTGAAATTTTGGGTGGACATGCAGAAATGGTCGCAAACAATTTGAGCCCCAAGATCAACAGTAATATGGATTTTTACAGAGCTTTTGGAAACCCGGTAGAACTGAACCAAGGACTTAATTTGATCTTTGTGTATTCCGATGTGGTGGAGTACAACGTGGTGGGACACACCTCTGTGCCGTTACTGCGTGTGATTCCTTTCAAAGTGGATAGTACCACAAACAATGACCAGGAAGGTGCAAACACCTATCACGTACACCGTGAATTTGTACATCCTCACTATTTGCCCGTCAGTAAGTCGTATTTAGACACTGTCAACATTGCTATAAAAGGAGATCTGGGACAAATTATTCCATTCACCAAAGGGAAAGTTACAGTGAAACTCCATTTTCGAAAACGGTTCTCTAACGAATTGTAAGTCAAGACAGCGACGAGTGACATTTTCACCCTATTAAAATCCGGCCAGATGCGTGTGGAATTTCAGTTTGCAGAAAATCTACGCGCAGATAATACGGTGAACGTCATCCTGTATGCTGAATTTGACAATAGGATATAAACCAACAGTTTGAGAGAAGTCATTCTACACTATTAGAAGTCATGGAAGACTTTTATCAATGTTTATATAGTAGGGATTCTTTGGACATGGAATGTGAAGATCCTGAGGAAGGAGAATCCCAAGACAAAGACGAAGAAGTCATCATGATGAAGTCTAGATGGCCAGAACAAGAATCACATTTAGTTTCCTGTTATGCTATAGTCTTGACAGAAAAAAATTAAGGAATTGATCAAGAAAGATTGCTATGGATGTCATAACGATCATCCCAGTCAAATTCAAAACGATAAATGCCTGATGCTGAGTCAAGAAGAAAAATTGAACGAATATCTGGACGAAGTTTGGAGTCTCATCTCGGAAGAAGACGTGTTACAACAGTGGTATAAAGGCTTGCGTGAACATTATTGTCCTCCATTAACAACTCAAGAAATCCATCGCATCGAAGCTCTCTTGGATCAGAGTTCGGAGACAAGGCGAAGAAAGGTTACTTTTCAGACATTTTCAAGCAAAAAGTCAGGATCGAATTGATGACTTATTATTACCTGTGAAGAAAAAAACAACAAATGGATACCTGGGAACTTTATTACCTTTTGAACCACAGTTCGTACACTGCTTCTTGGAATCCTGTCGTCTGTGCTAAAGATGAACTCCCTCATCGCAAACCTCAAGGCCATCAAGCTTATGTGATCAACACGGACGACAGTCATCTCCCAGGAACCCACTGGGTAGCCGTCTACTTTCCTCAAGAAGGATGTGTGGAATATTTCGATTCGTATGGATTGCCTCCTTTGGAAGACGATATCATCGACTTTATGAGAAGAAATGTTCAGACCACACGATTCAATAATGCGAAATAACAAGGCACATATTCCTTGGTGTGTGGACAATATTGTGTGTATTTTCTGCATCATCGTAGTCTGGGCTATTCTTTAGAACATTTAGTGACTTATTTTGATCGTCATTCTTCTAGAAACGATGAGAAGGTAGATCGATGGTTTTGTGACCAGTATGCTTATCTTTTGTCTCTAACTAGGAAACGTAGTGTCCATCAATGGCCTAATGACTTACAACAGTGGAAATCACAATTTCATTCACAACGTTGTCAGCCCTGTCCAAAATAATGTGTGAGTTGAAAAAAAATGTTTGTGATTAGAAAAAAAATGTTTGATGTTATATTGTTGGATTATTGTTAAAAAATGTTAGAGTTGTTTGTTAGTGTTAAGTAATTTGGAATAAAAATGTTGTGTTTTGAAGAAAGAAAAAATGCCTTTGTGGTTTGTTTAACTATAGGTATCCTGATTCATGCTCTTTGACTTCTCTCTATCCCTCCCATAACACTATTTGAACGGTTCGACTCGAAAACCGTGTAGTAATGATTTCCTTCACGTCCGCGTCTTGAAAATAAAACGGGGCAGTCTCCAGTCTGCCCATCCATTGTCGACTCATCTTCCTACGAAGATGTGCTCAAGATTAGCCAAGTTGAGCGAAGCCTATGTGAATTTGCATAGGGTCATGACAAGTCTGATACCGAGACCTGAAGAGATAGACAATATCATAATGTTGAAAGTCACTGAAGACCTGAAAGAAGAGCTCTTCAAGGAGGAATTCAAGAAGGAGAAAGAAGAATGGATGGAGAAGTACAGACTTCATAAACAGCGGAGAGAGCAGCAACAGCATGAACCTGACAGAGGCTTTGTCAACAGTTGTATCGACACCAAAGAGTTCTTCTTCTCTTTCCGAAGAAACAGACCTTATCCTGTGAGAAAGCCTGTCGTCAGAGGAGGCCGCCATCTTAATACCTAAGCGATCGCCATAGCTTCAAGTTCCCAAAAAAAAAAAACAAATTCAGGGCTACCCCATACTCTCGAAAAGAAATAACATTCCATTGCCTATGATATGTTAGTCAGTTAGAAGAAAAAATACAGAAGTGAGTCTATCAGCACATGATTTCTTTATCTTGGTTAGAAAGTGTGACTCTAAGTTGTTCGTTTCCGTCGCTTATGAAAATTTTAAAAATAGTGATGTTCTGTAAAAAGTGAGTGAGTGTTTCTTTTAGGTCTGTGCGGTTTTTTTGTTGGTGATAATATGGATAATGTAAGTTCGGGTACAACGAAATTAAAAAAATTAGGCCCAGAACTTGGTGTGGAGGGAAGAAATATACGCAACTGGAAGGGGAGGAAGAAATGCAGACCTAGTCAGTTAGCACTCCACCCACCTCGAGAACACAAATAACATCTAGTCAACAACCGACTATACCTAACAAACAACCCGCCCCGGAAAGAGTGGTGGCAAAGCAAAGGGCCAATTATGTTAGACAAACGGTATGGCAAACTCAAATGTAATCATCGGAGGCACTACGTTCTTTTCTCACTCCGATACTACAGGCAATCTCAGCTGAAAGAACAACCACAACAACAATAACAGCGACAGACACCATAGCAGCGGATTTGAAACTATCTACCTCAACTGAAGAATTAGTATCAGAACCAGAAGAGGAAACTGAGCCGGTTGAGGAGGAGGAGGGGGACGCTGAACCTCGTTGAGAAGTACACCGAAATGGGGCTAGATCAAGCATTGTATGACGTCAACAAAGCAGGGCAGTTTATTAGAGCCATACAATACGTTGCCTACAAATCTCTAGACACCTTTAAACCAAGACCTTCTCAATGGGGATTAGGGGTCAGAGTTCTTCCCCAATTCTACAGACAAGCCTACAGTGGATACCCCCTCAGTCAACTGGTACAAGCCGCTGCTTACATTACCGCCCATCATGGCTACGCATTTCCTGATATCAAGAATCATGAGACTAGGAGTGCGGGAAAGAACGTGAAAGCAAAAGAGAGACGTGTTACCTTCTAACAGAAAAAAACAGATTTTTTTAGGGCTCCAAAAGATTGCTTATTATTAAATAGGGAACCATATTTGGCTTGGTATCCCTCCTTGACTAAACTATTCTCGAAACAAACTTGACCTATTGGAACACCGCAACAAACTTAACTTTTTAAACCTAACAGTGACCAAACTGGTATATGTCGCTTAGACATAATAATTTAAATAAGATCAGTATGGCTATTTTTATGTACACTAAGTTCTAATATTAGACAGATATGTTAGGAAGTAGGAAATTTAACAGACTCGTTAGATTTGAACTAATTGCACAGGTGGTTAACACATTATTGGTACTTTTTATTGTCCATTAGCAAAAACGGGACTTGATTTGAAATAAGTACGGGCTAGCGTTTTGGTGAGTACTTAACATCCACGGCTGTCTTGCTGAGCACCTTTTTCCTCCTTTACCACGCTCGGACAGAAAAATGAGTGTGTGGTGAGACAATTCCCATTCATGTTTAAAGCCTTTCAGTCAGGTTGTTAAGGACTAGTTAGTCCTACACCTAAGTGGCTAAATTTAAAAATACTATGTGAGTACATAAAAGCCTGGGGGATGAGGCTCTCTTTCCTTCCCCAGGAGTAATTAAAAATCACGCGGTGCGTTAT
This sequence comes from Sinohyriopsis cumingii, assembly GCA_028554795.2. Lineage (NCBI taxonomy): Eukaryota > Metazoa > Mollusca > Bivalvia > Unionida > Unionidae > Sinohyriopsis > Sinohyriopsis cumingii. The sequence continues at coordinate 43,136,531 of CM068826.1, read as the reverse complement.
TAAACCAGTGATACATGCTCCATTAGAGCGAAAATCACTTTAATTCAAGTAAGCAAGCAAGCAAGTTCGGGTACCGTCTCTAGCACTCTTGATGACACCAACTGTCTGGGTTATTTTCTTTCTTGCAAGCCCCTATGTTCCACTTCTGTTTGTGATAATAACTTGTGATACTTCACATTTTCTAAAGTGGAAATCTTTACAAGCCGTACAAAATACAAAATTTATATGACTTTGGCTTTTGACACTTGCACAGACTCTTCACTTTATAAGTGTCACGAGAAAGTTGTATATCCAATTTTTACCATTTTCAAAAACACGCACACACTTGCAGCTTGACCAGAAATATGTACACCTTGTTTTGTGGATAAGTCACAGACAAGTCCAAGCATATATAGGTGGTTATGAACGTTAGGAATATCCCCTCATTTTTTCAGAAATATCAAAGCTTGTATGTGCATTTTCCCTTTTCCACTCTATATTAGTGCTTAAATTTGTTCCAAAAAAAAGAAAAAAGAAACGAAACAATTTTGAAGAAAAAAACAACTGAATTTTGAATTCAGGTTTCTCTCTGTTTGTAATTTTTTTCAAGTTGATGGTGCTTGACAGAGTACATTCGCCTACCTTTCCAAAGTGAGAGGCATTTCTTCACATGTCATTGCCTTTGTTAAATTCGGTTTCATTGGTTAGTTATCGTTAATCTTTAATTTTTTTCATGCATTTCTTTTTGATAGAAGATTTAAGGCTTTCTATTGTTGTAACGGTATTTATGTTGTTTAGTCTGTTGATGAAATTATCTATAGCAAAGTGCTTAAGATTTTTCAGTTTTTTTTATTATTTCAAGCCCTACAAAATGAGACCAAGTTTGTATTCAAAGACGATTGAAACTCTAAATTACACGGGCGTGAAGGAAAACATCGTTGTGTTTAATCTAATCATGCTTGCCGTATCTGTTTGTGTTTTAGAGGTCATATTTCTTCTTAAGTAAATACACGCATCAATAGACAGACAGATTGGGTCATCATCCTTGAGTTTCACTGTACTTTCGGTTCTTTACTTCATACAAACCCCAAATTTATTAGTTTAAAAAAAAAGATAACATGCCCCTCAATACTGTAACACGTCTGTTCTGACTCTACCGATGTGAGTGTGAGTGTTTATGTTAAAATGTTTAAGTGAGATATAAAAAAATGGTCAGCTTGAAAACGCGAACCAATACTGTGACGCTCAGTATTTTGATGTGGTAAGAAGAAATGGTACAACACACACAAAGAGGGCTTGTAAGTTCACATTTCAGTCTGTCTGCACTGTAATGGTAACAACGCAAGAACATAGGGATTATTATGCCACACAATCCAGGAACAAAACAATGCATCACCCGTTGTAAACCATTTCATTGGCTTAACTTATTTTCTTAACGCGTTCGCTTCGAATTAACTTGAGTAGCTATTCAGACAGTGACGAGAATGGCCATGCTTTACTGAGTCTATCCTATAGGCGATTTATATAAAAAAATATTTTAAAAAATTAAACTAATGCACGAACAATCGTACCATGGGCGATCCCATGGAAATTGTGTCCGTCTTATTGCAAAATACATCAGCATTTAATTTAACCGTGCAGATCGCTAGAACAAACCTCTGATAATATACATTTTGAAAAGTGTTGTGTGACACGGATCGCCATTGTCGCTTGGTGTCTGCTTTCTTGTTCGAAAAGAGATCGTTTCGTCTTGACTATAAAAATTTAATTTGACTAAGTTTTACGCACTACTTGAACTCATACATTTACGTTGTAGGTGTAAGTCGTCGTTCTCAGTTTTCTGGAAGTTCGTTTTTGCGTTTCTCAGATGTGATACTATATTTTACGGACTGAACGAAATTTCTTTTGGCGTGAAGCAGGACTCGTGATTTTGTGGCATATGTGGAGAACATTGATGAAAGTTCAGTTATGTCGTCTTCGAAATCGCTGACACGGATTTGAGCTAACACTTCAGCTCTTGTGTGAGGCGACACGGCACGTCATTGCCTTTTTCTTTATCAATGAAATCATTTCATCTTATTGCAAAATTACATTTGACTGGGCTTCATACGCAGCAGGTCCCTGTACATAGAGAGAGTGTCTTAGCGTCAGAGTAATCATTCCACTCTCAAACGATCAAGAAGATGGAAGAGTCAGCACAGATCGACCTGCTGGTCAAATATTTGCTAAAAGTCATACGAAAGCATAATTCACAGGCGAAAGTGGCAACAAAACTTACTCTTTTGGTCATTGATTTGATGAGAGTCATACGAAAGTGTGTAAGTGTTGATGAAGTTTGCTATATCTGCAAAGGTAAATGGGTATTTGTCTCCAGAATACCTGCTTCGTCTAAGAAAGAGAGACAAAAGTCAGTATGCCTAATATCGCTGTCGGGAGAAAGGACACTGGGATTCAGAGTGCCCTACGAGTAAAGAGAAGAAACAGAAACAAAACGAAACAGAGAAGAGGGATTCAGAAGAAGAAGAAATTGAAGATGATGAAGAACTTGTGCCAGTAAAGACATGGAAATGGAAAAATTGACAATGTGAGCCGATGCGTTGGCCCTGATGTGAAATTTCACACTAGGTTTAGGTGCTTTCAAAAAACTTTTTCTTCTTCACTCTGTGTTAATGGAATATAATGGGTTATTTTCTTCATTCTATGTTGATAGTATATATAAAGGGTTATTTCTTCACTCCGTGTGGATAGTGTATAATGCTTTTCTTCTTCCCTCTGTGTGGTTAGTATATTATGGCTTTTTTCCTCTTCCCTCTTTGAGGATAGCGTATATTGGGTTATTTATTTCTTCTTCCCTCTGCGTAGATTGTAGATATGGGGTTTATTTTTTGTACATCTCACCTCCATGTGGATAGTAGGTATGGGATTTGTATTCTTCCTCTTCCATGTGTAGATAGTATATTTGGGGTTAGTATTATCTCCCTTCTGTGTGGATAGTATATTTGGGGTTTGTTTTTGTTTTCCTCTTCCCTGTGTGTGTGTGTGTGTGTGTCTGTGTGTCTGTGTATTCGCGTACGTTATGTAAATCGTATATTTGGTTGTTTTTTTCTTCTTCCTCCCGAGTGTAGATGGTATATTTGGGGTTTGTCCGCGTTAGCGACGTTGTGTGGATAGTATATTTGGGAATTGTATGCGTTCGGGTACGTTTGTATGGATAGTATATTTGGTTTTGTTTTCCCTCCCTTCCGTGTGGATAGTATATTTTGAGTTTGTATGCGTTAGCGACGTTGTGTGGATAGTATATTTGGGGTTTGTATGCGTTAGCGACGTTGTGTGGATAGAATATTTTGGGTTTGTACGCGTTAGCGACGTTGTGTGGATAGTATATTTGGGGTTTGTATGCGTTCGCGTACATTTGTGTGGATAGTATATTTGGGGTTTGTATGCGTTAGCGACGTTGTGTAGATAGTATATTTGGGGTTTGTATGCGTTAGCGTACGTTTGTATGGATACTATATTTTAATTTTGGTTTATTCTTCGATCTGTTGTGTGTGTGTGTGTAAGAACGTCTGGATAGTATATTTGTTGGGTTTTTCCTCTTCCCTGTGTAAATAGTATATTTTGGGTTTGTTTTTTCTTCTTCCCTCTGTGGTGTGCGTGTGTGTGTGTGTGTGTGTGTGTGTGTTACAGCGAAGCCGTCATGACGGCGACAGTTCATTGTCACTGGGTAGTCATTATGGCGACAGTAGCATTAGGGTGACAAAATCTGTGTCACCCTAATGTGTGCTATTCTTATGTAGCTTAGCTTGCTGACTGATTCACTTACAGAATTGTATACATGTATCACAATATCATCGCTAACTAGTATTTAGAAATTTTGATGCAAGATATACACGATTTTATTAAATATTGTTATGCAAAAACTGAACCGTGTGTTAAGGTTGTATTTTCTCCCACCGTCAGTGAATAACTATTAAGACGACATTTCTAAAATTGCTTCCTATTTTTTCAAAGTTAATGAAAAATTTTAAGCAGATATATTGAATTGATTTAAGATAAAAAGATTCTTTTCATTTCTTTTATCTCGAATCAAATTTCTTGTTAAGACATAACACACAACTTTTCGAAACTGGTTCGAACAAAAATCGAGCTGTAGTTAAAAATAGCGTTATCTTAAATTTGTGTTTGGTAAAGAATACATAAATGGAACAAACTTAATAAATAAATCATAAAAATAATATAAAAAAGTATTATAGATCAAGAGATTTATAAAAATGTTATCAATGTTTTACACATTCAAATATTTTATTTTGTTCTCAATTTATATAATAACCAATTTTTCTCTTTCCGTAAATTGTAAATCCGTTGACAAATTGGACCTGGAAAGTACGAAGGACATACATGTAGAGAACGCTGGTTAGTATTGTTATATATTATTTGTGTAATAAATAACTTTGTTTTACTCATGAGATAAAGACGTATAATATAGTTCGTTGAAACTTTTAACGTAAACAAATGATGCCTAAATTATTGAAAAAAGTCGCTGACTTAAGTAATCAAAGGCAAGGTTTGAAACTGGAAGTTGAACATAAAAGTTCATAATAATTCTACTGGAGTGCTACGGTATCTCGGGTCTTAAATTTTGCGATTGGTGAATAAGTAAATAAAGACATCGACCTTCTAGATATTATATGTCTGTTTGGTGTTCTTTGCTCTATATTAACATAACATACATTTCAGGGCCAGATCAGGTCAAGTGTTTGGGGGAGGGGGTTTCCAAAATTTCAAAAGGGCCTTGACATTCCTCGAAAGGGCACCATAGGAAAAGTCTGTGTAAAATGTACCTACTAAAGCTCTGTGTGTGTAAAATGTACCTACTAAAGGTGTGTGTGTGTGTGTGTGTAAAATGTACCTACTAAAGGTGTAAAGTGGAGGACGAAAGGACCGGTTATCAGTGTTATTTACTTGATTTGTATGTAAAGGATGCACTGTCATGTTCCTTTTTAAAGCTGAATATATATATATATATATATATATATATATATATATATATATATATATATATATATATATATATATATATATATATAACATTATCAAAAATAAAGGATAAGGACTTTGGAGTATTTATAACTGGAATTTTATATCCATGATTCTCCGGCGACATATTTGAGCTGAAAAATTTACGGTCTCTCAAGTCTGTGCAAACTTTGTCCGATAGTTGCACTCTGTCGTATGAGATTAAACTAATGTCAAGAATTTTATATGCAAATACATTACATGCACCATTAGACTAAAATACACATTAAATAAAGTTGAAGGCAATATCCTACTCTGTTAGAGGTCCAAATTATTTGAACACGATCCAGCTGTATAGCAGTAAATTATTATTTCATGCCGACTCAAGCACACATAAATCTTAAAGAAAGAACATACTAAACATTTTACAATGCTATTTATAGCTGACAGACGTCTACAAATCATCGACACTTTGCGATTCAAGTAAAGACGGCCATTTTTCAAAACGGTGCTGCGTACTCGTAATGTTTACTTGTCCTAAAATATCTCCGTTTTAAGTGGTTTATTTCTCTGTACAAGATTAAGTTGAAAGTACTCTAATGTTAAGAAAAAGGAAATGTATAATTCATTTATGCAGTAGTTGTATAACTTCTCAAGAAGCAGTTGCTATTGAAAGAAGAAAAAGATCAGCATTTGATACTAAAATATCAATCGGATATTTAAACAAAAAATAAATATTCATTTTTTTTTTCTACAATACAACTATTTTGCATTGAATGTTTATACTACCTACGCATCCACTTGCCTGCTAAATCTCTTTCGATTTGACCAACATATGGTTTTGTTTTGTTTTGTTTTTATTTTACTTTTCTCTTTACTCATTTAATAATCACTGTAGGATTTGCAAAACTTTCTTGAAGCCATTGCATTACAATTACTATCGATCGGGTAACATCTATGACCAGGCCTATAGGCTTGATGGCGGTTGTGTGTAACTACAGGACAGTAGTAGGCAGAACAGTGAGCGAAAACCATACATCGATTACAATCATTTACGTCAAGAAGAATTATATATATATATATATATATATATATATATATATATATATATATATATATATATATATATATATATATATATATATATATATATATCCATTATTAATATTATCATTATTATTACAACTAATCATGAAAAAAATCTTAACAACAAAGTTTCACGAAAATGCTCCACGTATTTTCTTTACATACATAGCTTCACAGGTATATATTCTCATATTTTTCCGAACCTCTATCTCTGAACTGATGTTTGATAAGTCAAAACCTGCTGCCATGCGACACTTAATGCAGCTCGGTTGACATTTTCCAATAACAAACACATACACACACAAACATACAGGCGTAAAGGGAGAAATTTCTACCGTTTTATTTTTTATTTTCATTTTGATTTTCGGCCTGTTTTCTTTAGACCTCTTTTCCAGCTTTAGGAAAACTCGAGGCACCACAAGACCATGTCCTAAAATAAGGAGCAGCACGATTATCAAGTAATGGTAGTGTAGCCCCCTATATCAGGCTAGGCAAAGTGCCCTCGAATAATATTAAAAGAATGAGAGAGAAACTTACAACAAGCAAACAGAAAAATACAGTTTAGGGTTTTCTTTGCATTTTGTACCTTTTGATAGAATACATAAACGTCTCTCATTCTTAAAGACATTTAAAAGCAATAAAGAACCAAAAAGAACTCCAGAAAGGAAAATGTTCCTATTTAAAAAAACAAGTATACAACCAGGGGAATGATATCACATAATGCCGTCCTTAAAATAACATCTATAGCATACAAACACTATAGCTAATATACATATAGTAAACATAGGGCATAGACAATCACATAAACAACAGGAGGAAGGGGATCCGCCATAGGAAATGGTCGTTGGTCAGATGAACATCCCCATTAGCTAGAGGAACCAGCCTGGGTAACTCACACATACACATACAAGCTTTATCTTATATTGCGGCATGGGGGGGAGGGGATTTAAAAAACAAAAGTTAAACATAAAAGCGATTCCAAATGGATAAGCAGACGTTGTAATACAGTTTTAAAAGGCATATATTTATGATTTTGATCACCTTAAAAATATAATTTTATTTCTTTGTTTTGTTCGCCATGGCAATACGGCCATTGGAAACACTGTCGCCTTAATGCTGGGTTAGACACAATATGTGTGTGAAGATTATGTGGGCATATGGATGTGGATGCACATACGTAATACAGTTTTAAAAGGCATATATTTAAGATTCTGATGATCTTAAAATATAATGTTAGTTTTCTGTTGTGTTTGGTATGGCAATAAGGACATTAGAACGTTGTTGCCTTAATGCTGGACTAGACAGAATATGTGTGTGAAAGTTTGTCGCCATAAGGATGTTTTGACTATCACAGTTGTGTGTAGGCATTACGGCGACGCAGTACTAAGGCGATATGTATGTGTTTATATTCAAAAATGGATTTTTTTTTGTTTAAACATGAATGTTGAAGCTTGATAATAGGAATTATAGTTTATTTTGATGAATTCAAATACAAATATGTGCTATTGTTTCATAACACAACATGATGTCATTCTGTCACCCTAATGCTGCTATGTGACATATGTCACCCTAATGCTGGTTACGTGCTCATGTGTGTGTGTGTGTGTGTGTGTGTGTGTGTGTGTGTGTATTGGTCTCTGTTTGTCCCTATAAAACTCCATTTATCCCTATCAAATACATTCAACCTACCTACCTACAGTAGCGCGTATTCAGGTCAGCCACTTGCAACACTGTTGACATTTATCCCCTAGTGTTCAGTACAGTGACGTCACTGAGGCTGGAAATTTTAAGACTATAAATATGGACTTGGGGATTTCCACAGGCTGTAGCTATACATATGTACTAAAGTTCATAAACAGGAACGTCACTCAAGCTGAGGCTATAAAAAGATAGTGGGGTTTTCCAAAGGAATAACCCACAAGTTGTAGTATAAATAGATAGTGGGATTTCATATGAATTTTAGCTGATTATAGCTATAAATAGATACATGTGTGTTTATGCACGATCGTCACACAAGCTGATATTGTAAGTAGTTACTAATTTTATCCATTTTAGTCTAAACCATTGTTACTTAATTTTCGGGGATATGTTTATTTTCCTTTAAATTCTGGGACAATTTCGTCATTTTAGCGAAACTTTTAGTCACATCCATTTTGTCGTTGAGCATTTCCTTGATTATAGCTATTTATAGCATCATTACAATTATGCAGATATTTGAACACCCCAGCAAGATTTCAGGTCTTGGTAATGCTTTATATATAAATCTCACGCTTGTACTAGTGTATGTATGTCTCTGTCTCTGATGTGTTTGACCCTCTACCATCATTGTCCCTAGACAATCCCACCATGTCAATTCCCCTTGACGCTCTACAGACCCACCATGTTCAATTTCCATATGTTAAATTCCCTTGAGGCCATATCCCCTAGGGGTTTCCGTAATGTTAAATTTCCCATTGTCCCTAGACAGTCCTACGATCTATTCCCCATGTTAAATTCCCCTTGTCCCCAGACAGTCCCACGAACTATTCCCCAATGTTAATTCCCATTGTCCCTATACAGTCCCACGATTTTTCTCCATGTTAAATTTACATAGTCCCTATATCGTCCCAGTGGTGTTTTTAATGATAAGTCCCATTGTCCCTGAATCGTCCCTATTCACTACTTACACCTTTATGCACTAATCACTAACTAATGATTGATTACATCAATTGCCGATGAAGATACAACTTCTATACATTTTGCATTACGCTTTCTCCCAAAACTTTAGACACATATATGCAGTCTTCTTCTTGTCTTGTAATAAAATTTATTGCAATTATCCATACAGTCCTATTTAATCCTTCTGTCAGACCAAAGGATGAAGGGTGGTTTGGTGTTGTCCTGATCTTTTATTCAAAGAATCAGACAATCTTCTTTCAACAATTTACTTGCGAGACGTGTGACTTTGTCTGTGTCGATCTCAAGTGGCGCTCCAAATGTAGCAACAAATTCAAAAGCAAATATCATTGTTACTTTTTGAGGTTGTTGATTTGGAAAGCAATAATCTTCCATCTCAAACGTAAAATGAGCATTTACCATGATTCTTGTTCTTTGCGAAGATTGTTACCGCATCACATCAGTTTCTGCTCTCAGGCAAATCCAACAGTATAATCATATAATGGAGGAACATGTTTATGGGCTGGATATTTGTTGTAATTACAGACTAGACACTGCGCGATGTAATACTTCAGCTTCAGATATTTATCAAACCTGAACCAGTCAAATTTTGTTTTCAGCTGCTCGGTGGTTTTTATGACGCCTATGTTAGCTGACAATACTGTATAGTAGCTCCGTGTGTACCTAATACGCAGTAGTTAGTTCCAAGGAAGACACTGTCTAAGTCGCTTCACTGAATCAAGGACCTTCGTCTTCTTACAAATAACTTTTGGAATCCGTTTAGCGGTATATCAGACCTAAATCAACAACTTCATTTTTGCCGAGATTCGATCTTTTTGTAAGAGTATGAACTTATCCAATTCACTGAAGCGAGCTGTGTTTATCTATTTGCTTTTGTTGAGGTAAATTGCGCCATGCATATTAGGTTTTTAGTAATCACTCTCAACATGGCTGCTAACCAATGTACTATTGCTTCTTTACTAATATATGGCTTTTAATGGTCATTTTGATGCGAAATTCATAGGATTTTGATAATAATCTTTGTCTGTTCTGCAGTCAAATTATTGACCCTAGTCAAACAATTTAACAATATTTTCACTGAACACGAGTCTGCGACAGTTGTCACGGGTCTCGGACAGTTCTTCAGGGGAGTATTGCATCTCATTATAGACTTTTCTGGATAAAGTATATGCATTCCTATCTTCATAAACTTATTATTGAAGATGCTAAAACAGACCCACTAGTGCCACAATAAGTAAAGTAACACGTCCAACAAAGACGGAAAACAATTTCACTAGCACTCTTAAATAATCAGCTTATAACACTGCCAATAACTGCAGGTATTCCTTCTGCTACATGTTTTAATAACTCAACCAAATAATTGGGTAAGTTGTTCAAGCTATTCAAGCAAGTGTTTGCCTTGAATAGGAAATTAATGATTAGACGGAGTTGCAAGGACAGGAGCATGAGGTAGAGGAACAATGGGAAAAGCAACATTTTTGTCAGATGGCCTATAAATAAAGCAACTGGTAATTGGTTTCGTTGCAGTAATAACAAATTTTGTACACTCTTTTCTTTGAATAACAGTTTAGACTTTCTCAAAGAGGAACTTTGCTTCTTATTATTACTTGAATTTTCCACGTTAGTCTTGTAAATATTTTCACCGTTTCCATTTTTACAAGTAGTCTTGACCTCATACCTTTAATATTGCCGAGTTCATTTTATAACATATTTATTACATGTTTCTTTCTTATATGTAGACCATGATGTTCGGAGTTTTTTTAAAGTTTATATTTTCGAGGATGCACTTTGAGCAGACTTTTACAACCGCCCATCATTTTTTTGTCATTGACGCAAATTATATTGGAACAATCTATTCTTCAGATGCAGGTAAATGTTGCATTCTAAATAATATCACGAGTTTCACCAGCAATTGTATCTGTTTTGCTTTCTTGTTACCTTAATTAATTTTTATACTTTTGACCTATATGATCAAAATCTTGTATCTCTTTTCTTCCTTAGCTTGAGTTTTGTCATGTAAATGAAACTTATTAAACGCTTTGTCTCATTCACCAATTAATTGATTCATATCAACATTTCCTTTTCCAAGCCACCGACCAATTCGTGTATGCGTTCAAAAGTATTCCAAATATGGTATACCTCCAGTATATTGTATTAAAAGCCTTTGTACAACTGTAGGTTCTAGTGGGTATTTAGGCTGTGCTTCTTAAGTTGGACTTTCTCCGAACTAACACTCTATTGTTTTTTCTCTTATCAAATCATTTTGTTTAATGTGTAAGGAAAATATTTGATTATTGATGCAATGGGAACAGTTTGTAAGTTCCCAAACTCTTCACTATTCGTTGAATTCTTACATCAAACTTTTAAAATATGACATGGTTTCTCTGGTACACCAATTACTGACAGATTTATTCGTATAGTTCTTAAACTAACTATATTGCTGTATCTTTCTTTGTATTCAATATATATTGAATCTTTAATATCTTTAAAGAATTTGAACAGTTTTAAGACTAAAACTGAACATAGCTATTGCAAACAGGACATACAATGAGCTTACTCTCACAAACGTTCACTAAAATATAGTGTCGTTTAAGTTAATTTTGCCTGTAAGTGCATTTCGTATGCTTATTAATATAAATGCACTTAGGTTTCAAAAGACCAACTGAAACTTGGGAATATGCAAATACTCAATATGTATATCGTACCACCTGGCCTGTCAATGAATATGTCCGAGTATTCTTCCAAGATCGCGTTGATCTGCCGACGATGATCTTTGGTCAACTTTACACTCACATTTACTTGTTCTACCCCGTCTGTCTCGAAACTCAAGGGATATTTTTGGAGAACTTTTATTTCTGGATCTCCTACTGTTCCATCGTCAACGACCACCGTACAAACTACGTTCAATATCCCCCTTTCTACAGTGTTTATAGGTCTCTCGTCGTATGTAGTACCCATATTAGCATGAACTATGCTCAATCGTATAATCCATGTCGCCTTTAACCTCCGTAACCGCGTAGGGACCTCTGCATTGAACTAACAGCTAATTAGTGCTAGTAGGAAGTGGTACTAGCACCCGTTCTCCCACAACGAATTTTCTATGTCGCTCTCTGAGATTGTAGCAATTGGCATGCTTACGCCCCGATTTAACAAGTTCTTCATGTACCATCCGACAAAAACTCTCAATTTTCTCACGCAAGCTCAGTGTTACGAGTCTATGCTCTTAACATAACTAACAGAAAAGAGAGAAGACAATAAGCTTTGTAACATTTAACAAATAATGCATTTCACCACACCACAAAGTAAAGAAAATAAGCAAAATGAACTTACGATATTGTGAATTAAATCCAAATTGTAATCCAAGAATTAAAAAACACAAGTCCTATCAATGAAAAAATCTCAGTGAATCCCAGTTCTAATCCCGATGAAAATCCAAGATGGAAGGCAATGACGTATGCAATAGTCAGCGTTGTACTGATGTGTCATTCGTATAAATTCCGGTAAATGTCTTTCTCCAATGATTAATTTAAAGCATTTTTGTATTTCCAGGGAAAACAATCACTTAAATTCAATAATTTGAAGAAAATAACATTTCATCCCCAAACTGGACACAACATAAAACAACTTGACGTAACAAATGTTAAGGCACGACTGATAGAATTCTTATCATAACATCAGTTAAAAGAATATCTAAAACGCAAAACAGATGCCAGGATGGGGGTCAAGAGTTCACCTTTCTGGAAAAAATAGAAGTTTGTTTACGATTTGACACGTCCCTTACATCATGTAGTCCAGGAATGACCTTGACTCAACTTAATGATCACTATTCTGAGAAAGAATTTTTTAAAAAAATTTTTACCAAAACTGTCACTGATTGTAAGGTCAGAGACTAGATACAACGTTCCTATTATTAGGTATTTACATCAATGAAATAAATTTTAAAAATATATAAAAAAAATATATCAAGTCAAACAGAACTGAACTTAACTCTGAAAAAAGTCCAGTAAACAATTTTACATTAGAATAACATGTAATGGAATAAAATAATTTAAATCTAACAAATAACCAATTAAATTAAATATACATAACACTTCCCCGATAACAGAAAAAGAAAGAGTTATATAATAAAGCTTTATTTTTACCATTGGTTAATTATACATGTGGTTTATAAAAAAAAATAACAAGGGAAACATCTTATGAATGATACAAAGTATACATGAAATAATATATTTCTATACACGGGAAAGTGCATCTGCTATTAACTTTTCTTTTCCCTTGATGTGCCTGATGTCAATATCATATTCCTCTAACAACAAACTCCACCATAACAATCTCTGATTTCTATTCCTTATCTTGCCGATGAAAGTAAGGGGTTTTTGCTCACTATACACAATAATCGGAGAAGGGGCTGAACTAATGTAAACTTCAAAGTGTTGTAATGAGAATAGCAAAGCCAAACATTCTTTCTCGATTGTACAATAATTTTTCTGGTGCTTATTTAATTTTTTTTTTAAAATAGCAGACTGAATGATCAACACCATTTTTATCTTCAACCTGCTGGAAAGTTCCATTCTGGTAGACTCCAAATGTTCACAAAATAAAATCTTTGTTATAATTAGAGGTCTGCTTCTCAAATGATAATATAAAATGCAGTAACAATAAAGATAGACCAGGTATTTCATAGAGAATTTTAAATGGCGTAACTATCAAAGACTCAGACTGAGAAAAGCATGTTTCCTAAAACACCAAAATCAATTATTCCTTCAGATAGAAAATAAACTTGATGTTGTACAAGGTCAAGTTCAAAATACAATTATCCATAGCATATAAAAAAATAAAACAATTTACAAAAGCTAACAAGCAAATAATCCGAATTACATATACCTAACACTGGTAAATTGTTTTTACTTAATCATTTGCGACGTCGCCTGTCAACACTTCGGGTGGGATCCGCATAGGACCTCGAATTGTTCTTTAATACAACAATTTAAACGGCAGGAACCCCAAAACTTTCAAGTGGTAATTCTCAATACGAAAACAGAATCGCATCCAAATAACGATCCCAGTCTTGCGGCCCTTCCACGCTAATTCGCCGCAACATCTGCTTCAGCGTGCCATTATATTTTTCTACCAGTCCATTGCTCATTGGATGGTATGGTGTAGTATTGGGCTGTTTGATGAACAACAGCCTACTAATCTCAGCATTTAAGTCGGAAGTAAATTGGGCCCCATAAACCGTAAAGTTTTCTTCTGGCACCCATACCCTGCTAAACATGTCAACCATGCTTCGGCCACCCGTTCGGTTTCAATGCATGGCAACGCTACGGCCTCGGTGTACCTGGTTATATAGTTCAAATAAATAAGAATGTACCCGATCATATGTTGTATTGGTCCAACGATATCCACCTATGTTCTTTTAAATGGTTTGTATTAAAGGCATCCGTCCAAAGGGAACTCGTGTGACCCTTTCGTTAAATACAGGTTTCTGGCACACGTCACAAGACTGACAAAATGGTGTGACGTCCCTATGGACACCAGGCCAATAGAATTCAGCTAGTGTTCTGCTGATGGTCGTCCCCTTACCCAGCGGACCAGTCGTGCTAAATTCAAGTGCCACCCTAAGTACACTGAACCTGTATTTCTGGGGCAAAATCGTTTGCCAATATTTCTTACCATCTTGTATGGTAAACTCCCTTTGGATTAACCCATTCCTCCGTATGAACTTTGATCTGCCACAATCCTTGCAATGTTAAAGGCGCTTAACGCAATTTTTCTGCAGTTGGTTTCACGGATTCGTAGCACGTTTACTCTGTTATAAAGCTGTCACGCTAAATTCCAGCCACAATCTCGGGGACTTTCAATTTCTGAAATGCGTTTTTCTCTCCCCGCGCTTGAGTTTGCGTATCGACTGCTCTAGCTAAAGGTATTCTAACATATTATATGCTCATATTGGTCTCATTAACTTTACCTTATCAGAATTGTCTAGCATTTTACGATACTGAACACCTTGATATTGCACGCACAAGCAGGAAACATGTGCCTGAAAATAGTGCATTAGGAACTACTTTGTAAACAAACAATGTCCACTCATTTAGTAGGCGCTTTAGGTTTTGGTTGATTAAATGTCTTTGTGAATGAACTAAGCAGGTTGTTTCGTCCTTTTGAAAGTATAGATCATAAAGTTAACAATAGGGAGGATGTGGAAACAAAACTTTCAAACGAACAATCAAATGAACCTGATATTCGTAATGTCAACAACAAACGTGAGAGTCGCTGTAATTGAAAATACCGTTCTGGTCATTTAAACAGTTTAAACTGAAGGTAGAAAATTAATAGCCCAGAACCAATAAGCCAATAAAAGTATTATACCCGCTGACTAAAGGGACTGTCACACAACAGTTTCTTTGCAGTTTTCCCCGTGTAACTGTTTGATACAATGTTAGACCATCGATAGCAGACAAACACTGTATGATACAGATCATAGATGGGGTCCCTCTAACAATGAGATGTAAATGGAACCTTAGGTAGAATATGAAAAGGAGTATATAATTAAAAGGTTACTGCATTGTATGGGAAAATATGAACTCGTTTTCTCGCATGATTACTATACTCCCAAGATCGTGCAGCATTAATCTGCCATGGTTGGAAGACGGGACCCTTCGACATTACCGATCGACAGATCGTAAATAGGGCTGTCCATTCAGAGTGCGTCGACTGCTCCGGTCAAAAAGGAGTTTCTATCTCAATCCTTGCAACGGGAATGCGATCAATCATCTGATCAAGAATCATACATAGAGACTCCCACTCGAGCATTTGACTGATGATACCTCATTAGGCTGCGTTTATTATCACAAGACTGCATTTATTAACCACACCCATACAACCAGTGTCACTTACCTCTGCGACCTCTTCATCGTTAACGGCACCTCTCGCTGTTCGTACCCGCGCTTTGGGGAAAAGACACGTGAAAACAGCTACCACGTGAATGGGTCCCTTCATTTCAGGACATTTTGGAATTTTATGATACCACTCGTAACATGCGTAAAATTCTATGTCCTTACCTACTTGCCTGATTTCACAGGCGTCGGTGCCCTAGATTGGTATCCAGAACTGTAATTTTTAAATTTAATTAACATTATATCTTTAAAGTTATTAACTCAATTTGTTCAATATTTTTGTTTGTTTTTTAATCTCTTTGTTCGGTCACTGCTCATTATATCAAATGTGAATATTTACCAAAAGGTCATATATATAAACCTCTTTTACAGATAAGATAAAAGGGGGGTATAAATGGTTTATATGAGGTCATTCTTTGTGCATGTTCAGGAAGCAGGGCTGTTGTTCTGAGTGACTATTTATATAGCAACCTATGAAGTTCAGATGATTAAATTCGAACCAATTGATGGAAGTTCTGATTTCTTTCTTTTTAACTGGGGAGGGGAGGGCAGAGAGGTCAGTGCACTATGGAGCACTATGGGTACGGGAAGACTTGTAATTTATTTTCTTTTGGGGGTCTGGGGAGGGAGGACGGTGTATGGTTGGGATGTATGGAAAATTACCATTACGGATATCACTAAGGGTTAGAATTTTACACTAATTTTAACATTAATCACATTTTTAACATAAAGTTTGGATGACTAGATAATCAAACAGTAATTTATTACTTTTGGGAAGGTATATCACCCAATGAGAATTTTGACATTGTGGATGTCACTACAGCCCCCTGTTGTAATTTTAACAGGACGGAGAGACATACAAATACACTCAGTGACACACACTTTAAGACCTTGTCAACTATGAAATTGTGATATGATTCTATATTTAAAGTGCATAATAAAACTTAGAAAGCACTGTGAAAATTCTGATTCTATGTTTAGAAGCGACGTCATGTTATTCTCATTAGATTGCTCTATTTTAGTACTTAGTACTTTTAGATTACGATTATATTTTACTAACCAGTCAGAATGTTGACCTTATTGCAGGAACTCAGCAACTTTGCATCACCTTTAGCAACAAACTCAAACCAACAAAAACAACACCCGGTCTAATTTCCCTTTATGTATGTATGTATGTATGTATGTATGCATGCATGCATGTTAAAGAGATCGGTAACATCGTCCTCCATCAAGAGAAGAACTTTTTATGAAATAAAACTTTCTTCTTTCAAATGTCAAACATACATGTAATTAAAATGGAATAAGAATATTAATGGCACAATCATGTATATAAAACAATGCAAAAAAGGTTCTTCTATGGACGCGAAAGAGCATTTGCCATCAAATTTGCTTTACCCTTGATGTGTCTGACATCCGTATTATTTGATTGTAATATACGACTCTATAATAACAATCTTCGATTCTCCTTCTTAATTTTATCAATGCAAGTGATGATGTTGTCATCGCTGAAGACCACAGTTAGTGACGGAGCTGCACTAACATACGTCAGAGTGTTGCACTCCTTCTCTGTCGTGGAATGCATTCTTTGGTGCTTTTTTAGTTTCTTTGAAAATTAGCACACTGAATTTCAAAGACACCATCGTTGTCTTCCTGTAACAGTACTCAACCAACCACTACACTACTTGCATCTATAGGCACTATGAATGATTTAGTGAAATCTGGAGCTAAAAGAACTGGTGGACATTTGAGTAAGGCCTATAACTTATCAAAATCCTCCTGACATTTGTCTAACAAGTGCAATTTGGTCTTCTTACTTAACAAATTTGTCAGGGGTTCAGCAATCATGGACAAATTAGTGCCAAATTTCAGATAATAGCCTGCTAAACCTAAACTTTGCATCAGTTGCTTCTTACTGATAGGCATAATTAATTCAAAATCAGCCTTAGTCTAAACATTTATTTTGTTTATTTAACCATGTCCCACAACGTGTCATGTAAAGGTAACATAAGCACGGCAGAGGTCACTTTTACTCAAGCTGGTTGTCAGATTTGATTCACCTTTCGAACAAATTCTGGATGGTTTCATGTGGTCCTACCAGGTGTCGTTGTAGATTATGAAGTCATCGCTGTAAGCGTCACAGTTTCCTATACCGGATATTATCTTATTCATGAAACGTTGGAACTGGAGGAACCATTCATCCCAAATGGAATTGCATTGTATTGGTAAAGTCGATCTGGAGTAGCGAATGTTGAAATTTTCTTTGCTGTCTCCGTAAGTGTAAATTGGCAGAATCCCGTCACAGGCTCAAACTTGATAACGTATTTGGCATCTCCAAACATGTCAATCCAGTCTTCGATTCTAGGAATTGGAAACTAATATGTACTAGTGATACCGTTTACATTTCTGTAATCAGTACACATTCGAAAAGTCTTATCTGGTTTCGGCTCTAGACTACAAGGTACACTCCGGTCACTTTTACTTTCTTCGATGAAGTCATTATGCAACAAATACTGAAGTTCTTTCTTCAGATAGTGTTGATGGAAACATTCATCCTATAATATAAGGATACAGCTTTACAGGCGTTAAATTTACTATTTCAGCGTCGTGGAAGATCTTATTTGATCGTGTTGAGATATCTAGAAATAAGGCACCAAAATAGATACTCTAAAGGGAATCTTGATCCCATTCCCTAACAGGAAACACGAACAACTGAACACCTTTGTTTCTTTACCTGTATATCTCTGAACGCACAAATGTATAAATAATTATTAACCAAAGCTTTAACCATGATCTTAGTTTTATACTCCATAAAGGAATAGCTTCTAGAAAACTTGTGGACGCACACATAATCGTCAACGAGCAGCTTAGACTTAGGTAAAGGGCCGATACAATCTACAATTAAATTATTAAAAGCTATTCAAACGCAGGACTAGGTGATATATAAGCTTTGGGTATCTTCTGATTGGGATTTTCCACCATTTGAGAACTATGACAAGATCTACAAAATTTATAAACAAATCCCTTAAATTTTCGGCAAGTAACAATTACTTAAGATCTTGTGATACGTTTAATTAATCCCAAACATCGAAGTACCATGGTCCAGACTAAGACTTTCCTGCGGATACGATCTAGGAACAACAATTTGATATCTCACTGACCACGACCACTCATCATAAGCAGGTATCTCAGGTGGTCTCCATTTTTTTCCAAAGAATCCCATTTTTCAAAAATATCAAACTGGGAGTTGTGTGGTTCCGCTAATAGCTTTCTGGAATAAAACATATCTCGTGATCTTGCTCCTGTTCGGAAATGAGCGATTGTCTTTTGTTACCTTCATTAGAACAGACATGTAGTATGCTGTTTACAAATGTTCATTACAATCTATAACATATAACAAAAGTTATTACATGCGACTGCTGACTTCCGATTAAAAAAAAAAAAGAACACATCTTGATTGAATTATATCACACGCGTTCGAATCATTGGATTATTCCAAATTCGTTTAGACTCGGCCCTCGTGTGTGTGTGTCTGTGTGTGTGTGTTTAATATCGGCAAATCTGAAGCCATTGGCCATCATTTCAAAGTACAGTTTAAACCGGACTTCCGCGTTCATGTCAATGTGTAGTGGTTGATCAAACATATCACAGATACAGCCGTATGGAAGAGAGTAATCTATGTTGAGAGGTCCGGATTCCTGTCGCGTGCACCCCTCTTTGGCTAACCCACCGATTTCAGGAAATCCCATCTCTCCTCGAGAACAGAGATAGTACTCACAATGACTGTTGCTCGATTTGTATAATGTTTGTATGTTTCTCTGTGTATGTTTATGTTCACTATCAACGAATTATGTGTACTTTATGCTTTATATATGAACAACAATGAACTCGCGTTCCGTCACTGCATGCAGCTTTGCCCTAGGGTGGTTTATTCACGTCTTTGGCTATTGCAAAATATTGAACTCAGTTCACCCACTGTTGATTATAGTGAGAAAACCGATATTGAGGAAATAGGGAAACAAGCCACAAATTAGATCAATTTCTGTCACAAATTGCCTCAGCGACAGAGGAGGAGGTTTTACGGAAATCATCAAAAATGCTTCCTAAAGACGCAACAAACAGGGAAGCAGCCCTACTAAATCTACATTTGTAGAACACAGTTCACAGGAATGAAAGTGGACAAGACTAAGAGAGGAGTGGTTTCTCTTTATGCCAACCTACTTCTGATAAGAAATCACATCATTCTCACGCTTCAAGGTGGGCGCCATTGTGAGCCGGGCGTTGCATAAAAAGAAGTAAACAACACCCCCATGTCGTGGGTTTTATTTTCCGTCAATCATGCAAGATAAAAGAAAAAGAAAAAAAAAACAACACCAGACACGAAGACCCTAAATATTGGTATGCTAACATTATCGTGAATTCTATTCGCCTCCATTGGCCTAGACAATATGAATAAGATGTCTTTATCAAAAGATAAAGATTATAAATGTCACAAAATGAATAAGATCTCTTTGGCAACATTCAATACCATTGTCAAAAGCAAAATGATTAATGTATGTTGCCTATTATACACGATTTTATTTATTATACAAGACGATTTTAACAAAATTTAAGTACTCTTAAATAATCTAATCTTCTTCCGAAAACCCAATCGCTCAAAACGACTGGTCTTCATATATATATATATATATATATATATATATATATATATATATATATATATATATATATATACAGTAATCTGGGGATGATCAGATCTGTATTTTGTTTTAATATTCGCATCCTGTACTTTCTGTGACAAGTATTCTGACATTACAAAGAAATATAATCTAGATCTTCTTGCTGCACGGTATGTTATGCCAACTGTATGGTTTGTTTGCCATATTCACATCTCTACAAATACCTTACAAATTTTGTTCATTACACAAATAAATAGTATTTTTCCTATCTTGAGGTTCTTTACATAATAATAGGTCGATAACAAAGTCAGTTTATATGATAATTTAAAATTGTAAAATATCTTGCATAATTCTTTGTCTAAATCTGTCATATGTGTTATGACGGGAGCTTATAATTCTTATGAAATAAAACGCTTTATATTTTATATGGACACTTCCTTAATATATGTGCTATATTTTTTGGACAGATTTGTAAGTGGAGAGAAAACTTTCACGTATTGTTTCATAAATCTTTGCATAGAACTGTATTATACTCTAAATACCGAAAGAAAACAACTGGTAGCATTTTTAGGACTAATAAAATTGTCAACAGTTTGGAAACATCGCTTAAGTAGCATCCAGTTTGGACTAACATTTGAGAAATACAAGATTGAGATATGGAGTCACTTTTGCCTAGTGTTTAGAGTACCCTTTCTACTTTCCACTTGCTAGCTTTATTTTTAAAATATTCGTGCATTCTTATCCACTTTCGTTTCGATTGATAAAAGTGTTATTTACAATACTGCCTAATTATTTTGTGCTGACGTATATCTATCCAAACATGCGGTCGTGTAAATATTGAAGTTAGGTCTGGAAACATTTGCCATTTGCATGCTGTAATTTTTATAAATATTAAATAAAAGACGCCGTATTCTTTTCCTTTAGATACGTGAGTGCAAATAGCTCAGTATACGTTTGAAAAATTTATACATAAGCTTTCTATGCAGTATTTAAATGGACTTACGTATTTCGAACGTTATCTTGTAAGCTTTCAAATTTAATTTTCAAGCATTACACTTGCTTTTACAATTATTAAAAATGAAAATTCACACAATTGTTCCAATGGAATACGGCACCATACCATGTTTATTTCGCTTGTAATTTCCCGCAACATCAGATTGTGCCAAGATTTAGGTGGTAGTCTTGGTTACGATAAAAATGTCCTTATTACATTGTATCAAATTGTACAGGTAGATTAAAAAAAAAGACCATTAATTAGATTAAAGTTGACAAAATGTGAAATCATTCTCATGTTTTGTACACTTCAGGACCAACGGTTTTAAAATTTCTGTGTTACTTGCCCTGATTAAGATTCATCGATCTGGAAATGCTTGAGTTCGTGTCAAAGCAATAAAAGTAAAATTTCATTGCAATTTAAAATGCCAATTAATGCTTTTCAGCTTTGCTTTAATATTCCAGAAAAAAAACTTTAAATTGTAGCAATACAAATAATAACTATATCCAATCTATGCATTCTTTCCACCACCGTTATCTCTCTCTCTCTCTCTCTCTCTCTCTCTGTAACTCGCTTTGCCCACCAACATATTATTCTTGTACATTTGCAATATACCACTAGTGCGTTTTATTAGTGTTTTTTTCTTTTCTTTCTATAATGTGGTATATTGAAGTAAATGACATCCTGCTGAAGTGAAATTTTCCTCCCGTCGTTCCCATTTTGCAGTATTTGACTTCCGGATGCGCCCCTGTCTGTTTATGACCATTTCTAGTTGGCGACTAGGAATACAGTTAAATAATAAGCCCACGACTTGTCACCTTGAAAGATAAAGTATTACTGATTAAGCAAATTGCATCTATAACGCTATATCCGATTCGAGTCTCCTCTTGAAAGTGTGCTTTCGTTATGTCACATTAGAGTATATAGAGATTGTAAGTATCACGAAACGTCAATAAATGTCATGAATGATATAAAATGGTTAAATAACATGCACTTTATATTTTACTACCAGCGAATGGTGTTTATCGCATTCATTTGGAAAGGAGAGACGGAAATAGTATAGAAAAAGCAGAAAATACATTGCCGACACTCTCTCTCTCTCTCGGTTTGTACCTGTGAATGATGGAATTAGTTGCTACCTACGTATTATGGAATCATTCAAGTTTCAAAATTGAAGCTCATAAAATAATTCAAATTGAAAATTTCCAACAAGATTAAGCAAAACTGAAGGGTTACGTTTTGTTTCAGATACATTCTGCAGGATGTAAAAGTAATAACTCTCTCCGTCTATACACAGCTTCTTCTATTTAGTCATTACCATATTGGAAATGTAAGAGTATTGGAATGTGGCATCAATACAAAGACATACGCTGTGCTACATGATGAAACAGAGTGGAGATTAATCCAGCGAGGACAAGTAGCATGCACGATCACATAAAATGTTTTATGATGCCAGTAACAACTAGGTACTTTCTAACGCGCTGGCCCAGCATAATTTCATCAACGCACGCACACACACACACACACACACACGTACGCACTGAATTCAAAATAGATGATTTAAAAGCCATGCCTACACATTGTTATGTATATTTAATTTGCTATTTGCTTTTTCATACTTCCTAAACTTCTGTCTATGAGCCTCGGGTATTTACTCATACCCCTTCAAAATACATTCCTTAACCAGATCATAATCAGCACTTTGATGTACTGAAAGGGAAGTGTAGATGTCACATACTTTGTCAGAAAGTGCACTTTGTAAAATAAGAGAGTTTAATGCTCTCTTGTCCATATCAGATTTTCAGCTTTTTTTTCAAAATGAAGAAAATATTTATCTGCTTCTTTTTCTTTAAAAGGGGGTATTATTATCTAAACTACTATTTTAGTAACATTAAAACTTGAATTTGTATGTAAAATAGAGGATTACTTTTTCCCTTGCCAGCTCTAAATTTTTTAATCTTGAGAGGGTGGAAAGGACTTGTCAAAAGCAATGCAACACCCAGATGTTATCATTCATAATATCCAATTCATTTGATTCTACCTAAATATCAACTAAATATTAATTAGTCCTCGTATGTTGAAGGCGTTTTAGTTTTCTTGTTGACTTTTAGTATAAATATGGAAAATGATACACAAAAATGATTTCGCAGGCAATTTTTTGTTTCTATTTTCATTATTGCCTTATCCTTATCGAACATAGTGATACATAGAATATGGCCGCGCTAGTAATTTTATCATTAATGTTCGGATTTTGTGATGTTCAAACATATGACTGTACCAGAATTTTTCATATGTACAATATTATCATGATCATTTATTCCTCTGTGTCTTCTTCTTCTCATCATCGTCATTACGAATTCTTTATTATCATTCTTCCTCTCCTCTTTATGCCGCTTTATTCTTCTTCCTCTTTTCGATTTAAACATCAAATCCCATGCGAGGTCGGTTTTTAACATGATATTCGATAAATTCAGATTAGACCCATTTGGCATACCCGGTCCATTCCTTGAGACATATTATAAATAATAACGTATTTGACATCATTATTAACCATAGAGAACAATCATTAAAATGAATTATTCTAACACAAAACCATAAATAGATTCAAACATTCAATGCCAGTGATACTGTTTTGTCCTTTTGCGATAGTCGTACAATTTGGTTGTCCCTTCTGTGATACTAATTTAGGTGTCCTCTATGTTTCAAACGCAATGAATAGGTCTCAAGTCACTCTCATAAATAGTTGGAACCTTTATGGACCCACAGATTGAGGCCAAACTATCAGGGTTCCTTGAATCCATAAAAGCCTGGGGGAGGTGGCACCATTCCCTTCCCCAGGAACAACTAGCAGGCTGCGTTGCAGTCAGAAAAAAGTGGCACATGCACAATTGTACGCACGCCACTATAATTAAACTCAACAACAACAACAACAAAAAGCGCTAGTTTGATGAATAAAACGTATTTTCCTGAAAGGCTTGCTTTGTATTTTAGACGTAAGTTTCTGTAAATATAGATTCGGCGGAGAGCGCATAAATTGATTTATGCACAAAAAAGTAATTTATTTGGGATAAGTGTTTGAGTTGTGTCAGATTTATAATGGATTTCTTTGAAACACTTATAATTTTAACTTTATTAAGAAACGAATATACCTCTGTTACCGCTGTTACACGTCAACGACGAATTAAAAATATGCTGCAACATAACAAGATTTATTATAGTAAGAAATATGTCAACAAACCATTTGGATAGAATCATTTTAAATAAAAGACTACAACACGCTAAACACTCTAGCACATGCTCCCACAAGGGTGCAATGATTTTTTTAAAAAAATTGAATTGTTATGCAGAGAGAGACTCTAAATCTGCAACTGAAATAGACACTGTCTCAGGCGCAAAATAATTTTTAAAGTCATTGTGACTGAAGTTGATATACTGGTAAAATTACATACTTTTAGGTCATAGGTATAAATATGTGTGCGTATATATATATATATATATATATATATATATATATATATATATATATATATATATATCAGATTGCATTGCGTTAAAAAAATCTGATTTGTCGTCACTAAGAAGTAAAACAAGATGTATGGGTGGCCTAATGTTTATTTGATCATGTACTCAACAAACAGTGTGAAATAAGTTACATAACCCTAGGATTTATATGGCAATGAAATCAAATGAAAAACGTATACTTTTTTTAAATGGTTCAACGTTTTTTCACAAAGGTAAAGTGATCCAATCCTTCGATTAACAGAAAAAAAAACTTATTAAAATTTACTTTCTAACATTACACTGAAATCCCCGAAAGAATGTTAACAAATGGAATAAATTCTTAAATCCACCCATTTAAAACTGAAATCACAATACATTTGTCTGTAAGGTATAGTAACAATGTTAAACCTGCAGTTCAACTCATTTTAAATAAAAGTTTTCACTGCATGTACCAACCCGTTATTTGCGCGTTCTTTTCAATCTGCATGCAGTACAGATCCTGCGTAGTAGGCGTGGTCCTTCGTAGCCGTGATCAGACATATGGTAACTGCAAAACCTCTTTATACGCCTTCTGTCCGACTTTGTTTGGACCATTATGTGTGTTTTCGTGCAGTTGAATGGAAACTTCATTCGAATTTATCATATCATTATCTTCTTCGTGGTTATGATTATCAGGCTACCATGTTTTTTTTATTTTATTTTTCTGTCATTATTGTTCTAGCCATTTATGTCAAAGACAGTTAGGCAAACTAATTAGTTTAGGGGCAAATAAGACTAATGCGGACCTAATATGTGTGTTTTGGCTTTACAAGCACACCCAAACCCACCCCATCAAGCAGGTTTATAAATGTAATAGCATCATCGATATCATCGATACCATCGATACCATCGTAACGAACTGCCTATTGCTGAGCCGGAATTCCATCGTTAAACGAATTGCGCGATAGATTGGATATGCGATGAATCATTCTGGATGACCCAGGGATTTTTGCGACTAACCCTAACTGTAAAATGTGCAGATAATTTGGGAATGGGTTTGTATGGAAAGCCCCACAAAGCGATCCGCCGCCAATCCCTTCAGTATCTTTAAACCCCATATCAAAACTATTTGGAAACTTAGAATGACTTATCTTTTTGAATATGATCAAATTCGTGGAACCAGTATTGCAAAGGGTCAAGTTTCACTTGGGTATGAAAATTATTGTCCCTATCTACCGGTCGGCTTCTTGTCGTTTGGGTTTGTAGTTTCAGGTTTATCAAATCGCTGCAAACGAAAAAGCTTGCTTTAAGGTCGCTGCGGTTGCTGCTGCACAATTGGCATGGGGCAGCGAATTTCTGAGTGCTTCCAAAGCAATTAACGTACTTGTGCTGGATCTTGCAAGAATATCCCGTAGAACAGTGACCACCCTTGAGGTGAGTGAAACAGACACTTTTCTTTTACTCTATATTTACCATGTGAGTGGGAATGTGTTGTGCCGAGTGTGTTTGCCCCTCCCCTCCCAAACGAGTACAGCTTTCATGTATAATTCCAAATGGGTAGTTGCCCCACTGAGCTTCACCTCGTGCGTCCAACTGTCGAACGCTTTCATGAAAATAGCGCCAATCAGCGTGCATTTTTCTTCAAGTATAATGACAGTTTCCATATGTTGGGGAAGATAGGTACTGACCATTGCATTTTTCACATAGGTTACTAGTAAACTTGCTCCAAGCGAGAACATACGTCCTGCCGTGAGGTAGAAGCTCCTCATTTTACGGACAATGCTATGTTCCTTGAAAAGTACTGTGTGTACCGAGATGAAACTTTAAACCGCATCCTGTGAGTTATTTAGCAGGGTAGGAAAGTCTTTGTATGAACCGGCCCATATGTTGGTCTTAACTTTATCAGGGATAAGAGCAGATGGAGAGATCGACGAGCTCACGAACTGTGAATGAGGAAGAAACGCTGAGGCAGGATTTATTTGAATAATTGGCTCATTGGTAGCATTACATGAATCTACGGATGTGCCTGTAAGTAAAGTAGTTACTTGGATAATGGCACAGGAGACCGCGGATGGGGCTGATGCGTTGTCGTCTGACATGGAGGGTCTAGATTGAGGATCGATTATTGTCAGCCTGTTTTCCTAAGCACCACTACCCACTGGTCGAATTTATCGTTGATCTCCCTATTCACTTGGATACTGAGCCTGTCGGAGATCTGTTGCATTATCAAATTACGAAACCTGGGGATTTTACCCAAGCTCCTTCGCTGGGTGATCCGGGTTGAGGATTGGTGGCCACTGGTGTTATCGATGGTGTCGCCGTTATGGCTGTCTTCATCGCCTCTTGTACATTGGATTGTGACGATCTCGCTCTTTTAACAGTGTCTTGCGTAGTGTTGAAGTAATGGGACATGGTGACGTAATTGATAATCAGAATCTTGTGACTATTTCATTAAATTGTTTGTGTTTGTAATTTTTGTCTGTAAAATTTATAATACTCCCTGACGGGTACTGGTGTTTCTTTTCCTTCACCTATGCCTTTCCAGATTTCAATAGTTTCCTTAGTGAATCGTAGTTCGTTAATCAGCCCGACTTTGCTGTTGGTTAAATCAGCGAAGCAGAAGTGAGAATCATTGGTAGTTCTTCCAACGTAGTTAGATTGCCATAGTAGTGGATCAGTCCAGAAAGATTTCCCGCTGGAGGCTGCTCCGATTAGTAGCATAGTGTTTTGTTTGGGTATCGCTTGTTTAGCAATAGCATACATGGTTGTTAAAAAGTATGTAGGAGATTTAATCTCGTATTGTCTTTCGGCTCCCCATTTTTGGAATAGCTGGTGCGTGTCTTTAACGCTGGCGTATTTAATGTTGCTGGTTTGTATGGTTTCTTCGCTGGTCCCGCTGATGAAGATGTCATAGAATTGTCTTGGGTCAGTCAGCGCAACTAAAGTACCAGCCTTTTTCTCCAGCTGAGCAGCTTGTCCAGATGCTAGAATGTTGAAAAGTTCCAAGTAGTCGTTACGGTCCTTTTGTTGGGCAGCTGTTAGTGTTGAGAGTACAGTTTTCTTATTGTACTTACGAAATAGTTCTACCAGCGTCAGCAAAGATTCTCCGCCTTTGTTTAACTTGGCTGGTTTATCAGTGGCTGGACTATCGTCCGCTTTACGTTTCTTTCCTGGTACAGGATTGGCTGGTGCTGGTTCTTCTGATATTTGGGCAACGTATTTGGACAGGGTTTCAGGCACTGCTCCAATGAATTCTCGTGGTGATTGATTTAGATAGTTCAAAAAGTTCTTGAAGTTTCGAACTTGAAACGATCTACAACCAAAATGGTTGTCAGTCAAGACTTGTTTCAGATGTTTGTATCTTCTATGTCCATTGATGTGGCTGTCACAGCGTATTACTATGTGGTAATGATCATTTGGTATGAATTGACATTGTTCAGTGTTATCCTTTGGATGAAAATAAACAGCCACTTCTTCCCATTTGTTAATGAAACTGCATAATTCTTGAATTGCAGGGTTATCACTTGTGGTATTAAATCTTCCATCTGTATACTTGCTAATGTTAAAGTCTTCGGGTTGGAATCCTTCCAATGCGAATACTGTTAAACTATAGTATGTATCCATATCGTCGGCCTCCCACGTTGTGGAACGGCGCAGCGGAGTGTAACTGGATCGTGCCGAAGTCCGCAATTAAATAATATATATAAGAGTGTTTTGCACTATTTATACTATTGGACTAAGTAAAGATAGCTACAATTACAACCAGCCCAGCCAAGTTGTTGCTTGGCTTAAAATTTTGCTGGTAGGCTTTGTACCAGCCCAGCCAACTTTTTTACTTAAGAGTTTGGCTGGTGGCTGGCCTGATTGATAATTGTGGCTATCTTTACTTAGTCCTAGTCCGTAGTCCGTGGTCTGGTGCTTATTTCAGCCACGTGAGATGGCTGGTGACTGATTGTACCCGCGATGACGCGTGTACAATCAGCACCAGCCTTGACGTGGCTTCATAAGCACCAGCCCACGTCCTACTTCCTGGACTAAGTAAAGATAGCCACAATTATCAATCAGGCCAGCCACCAGCCAAACTCTTAAGTAAAAAAGTTGGCTGGGCTGGTACAAAGCCTACCAGCAAAATTTTAAGCCAAGCAACAACTTGGCTGGGCTGGTTGTAATTGTAGCTATCTTTACTTAGTCCAATAGTATAAATAGTGCAAAACACTCTTATATATATTATTTAATTGCGGACTTCGGCACGATCCAGTTACACTCCGCTGCGCCGTTCCACAACGTGGGAGGCCGACGATATGGATACATACTATAGTTTAACAGTATTCGCATTGGAAGGATTCCAACCCGAAGACTTTAACATTAGCAAGTATACAGATGGAAGATTTAATACCACAAGTGATAACCCTGCAATTCAAGAATTATGCAGTTTCATTAACAAATGGGAAGAAGTGGCTGTTTATTTTCATCCAAAGGATAACACTGAACAATGTCAATTCATACCAAATGATCATTACCACATAGTAATACGCTGTGACAGCCACATCAATGGACATAGAAGATACAAACATCTGAAACAAGTCTTGACTGACAACCATTTTGGTTGTAGATCGTTTCAAGTTCGAAACTTCAAGAACTTTTTGAACTATCTAAATCAATCACCACGAGAATTCATTGGAGCAGTGCCTGAAACCCTGTCCAAATACATTGCCCAAATATCAGAAGAACCAGCACCAGCCAATCCTGTACCAGGAAAGAAACGTAAAGCGGACGATAGTCCAGCCACTGATAAACCAGCCAAGTTAAACAAAGGCGGAGAATCTTTGCTGACGCTGGTAGAACTATTTCGTAAGTACAATAAGAAAACTGTACTCTCAACACTAACAGCTGCCCAACAAAAGGACCGTAACGACTACTTGGAACTTTTCAACATTCTAGCATCTGGACAAGCTGCTCAGCTGGAGAAAAAGGCTGGTACTTTAGTTGCGCTGACTGACCCAAGACAATTCTATGACATCTTCATCAGCGGGACCAGCGAAGAAACCATACAAACCAGCAACATTAAATACGCCAGCGTTAAAGACACGCACCAGCTATTCCAAAAATGGGGAGCCGAAAGACAATACGAGATTAAATCTCCTACATACTTTTTAACAACCATGTATGCTATTGCTAAACAAGCGATACCCAAACAAAACACTATGCTACTAATCGGAGCAGCCTCCAGCGGGAAATCTTTCTGGACTGATCCACTACTATGGCAATCTAACTACGTTGGAAGAACTACCAATGATTCTCACTTCTGCTTCGCTGATTTAACCAACAGCAAAGTCGGGCTGATTAACGAACTACGATTCACTAAGGAAACTATTGAAATCTGGAAAGGCATAGGTGAAGGAAAAGAAACACCAGTACCCGTCAAAAATCTCAACTTTGGAAACGTTCCCAGCCAGCCACTTTACATGACTGTCAACACAGATCCTTGGGCTGGATGTCCTAAGGCCTATAGGCCAGTGCAAGAACGTTCATTTATATTTAACTTTAATTCTTACAGCCAAGCCTTACGCCAGCATAAAATACAGAATCAATCAGCCGCAGCTAATCCATTATGGCTGAAACATTGCTTTAACATTATTGATAATCACCTTCAGGGTCTTAACGTCACGGATCTCATGTTTAAGGATCCTAATACTGACCCAATATTTCTAGAATTAGAACAAGAACTGTGTCTTAATGTTAGACCAGTACCAGACATAGAGATAGAAGAGATAGAAAAAGGCATTTGATACCGTGTGGCACGAAGGACTGCTTTTTAAATTATTCACGTTGGGAATTACGGGTAAATCCCTTTTGATATTTTTTAACATGTATACAAATTTACAGAGTAAAGTTCTTGTAAATGGGCAATTTTCAGATTGGTTCTCAATTGGCCAAGGAGTGAGACAAGGGGGTGTTTTGTCAACCTTGATGTACACAATATTTATAAATGACTTGCTGCTACAGTTAGAAAATAGTGGATTTGGAGCAAAGATTGGATCCTTAGCTGTGGGAAATCCAACCCTAGCTGATGATATTTCACTTTTGGCTATATATCCTAGCAATCTACAAAAGCTGTTAGATATAGCATACGACTACAGTAATAAGTGGCGATTCGAGCTTAGTGTTACAAAGTCATACATTATCATTTTCGGACCCCAATACAAGAATTTTATCAATATGAAATGGTATCTTGGCCCGTCATGTTTGCCGGTCACCGATTCGGCAACACACCTGGGTCACCGGATTAACTCAAAGCTGACGTCGCATGACGCAATACTCGATGCATGCAAGAAAGGGAAAAAATCTTTTCACGGTCTGTTTGGTATTGGCATTAAACCGAATGGTTTAAATCCTTTGGTTGCTGCAAATGTAATTAAAAAGGTAATTTTCCCTTCAATGTTTTATGGAAGTGAATTATGGTGTAACATTTCAAAAAGTGACCTCGCTTTATTGGATAAAACTCTGAGGTATTTTGCCAAACATTTACAAGGTTTTCCAATACATACAAGATCAGACATTGCCCTGGGAATGCTAGGATGGACATCAGCGCAGTCCGAAATTGATAGAAGAAAATTGATGTTTTTACACAGATTGTGTTTGATGCCTAACAATGTACATACTAAACGTGTGTTTAACGTTGCGTTATTTCACTTCATTCTGAGCGGATGCATGTCAAGCTGCGGGTTAATTTCAAATTTATATTATACCTCAAAGAAGTTTGACTTGCTCGGGTATCTAACTGATTATTTACATTATTCTGAAATTCCAGATAAACATAATTGGAAAGAAATTGTAAGGTCAAAAATTGTTGGTCTTGAAAATAGCCTCTGGAGAGTTCGTATGTCTAATCAAGCAGATTTTGATAGATTCTCTTCGATACACGAATACTTACGACCTGCCTCAGTGTGGCAGTCGGCTAAAACTAGACAACACACTAAGGTATTTACATATGTAGCTAAACTATGGGCTGCTGTTCCACAAACACAGCTTGATCTGTGTATTAGATGTGGGAATGTTTATACAGACTTGATACTTCATTGTTGTGTTAGTTGTCCTTATATGTCGAACTTTCGAAATTCTTTCTGGGATTTCCTTACTGATAAATTTCCCCTGAGCCTGCACATTACGTTATTTAATGCAGAAGATGAGCTGCAACTACAATATCTTTTAGGTAAAAGGTTACCATCAGGAGTAATCGACAAAGAAAACTCCAAGCTATTCGTCCTGTATGCAGCATACTTTGTCATGCAGTGTGCAGCTATCTTCTGTAAATAAGGTACTGAAACTTGCAACTTATGAGTTGACGAACACTTTGTTGATTGATATTGTGTAAGAATTTGTATTCCAATATAGAATATTTTTTTTCTTTTTTTTTTTTTTTTTTTTTTTTTTTTTTATATATTTATTGATTGTATTCAGATGATTTATTCTTATATCATGTAATCTTCCATGGAAGGAAATAAAGATGATGATGATGATGATGATGGCCAATTAGGTACTTGAATTAAGGTGTAAATACAGATAGTCAAGTCCTCTATCCATTCCAATGATAATTAATTTTAATGAACTTTACAGAAGCTGCCACATTTTCATATACGTGGTAACAAATTAAAGATAATTGGTGCATCCTGAAAGATTTACGCGTGATGCAAGACAGTTAAAATATAGCAGCATATTGATATGCAATGGTAATAAATTAAAGATAATAGCTATGAATCTACAAAGAACCATGTGTGAGGAAAGACAATACAAATATTGTATCATTTTTATATACAGTGGCAATTGATGTGTACAGAGAGACTGTCGTGTGTGACGTAAGACAGTAGAAATATTGCATCATAACACTTGAAATGTCTTTGCCTGCTTCTCGGGATAATTAATATTTGTCTGACAAATTCTAAGATGAAGTTTAATTTATAATCACAGAAAAAAAGTCATTTCTCTGTTAGTGTCAGATTTCGATTTAACGTTACAAACCTGACACATTCATTCCTCATAGCAAAATACTTTCATATCTTCCCGTATTACCTCTGATTGGCAAGTTCCCCACTCTAAGCATAGTGATTATATAACAAAGAGCGCTATCTCCCAACAATTCTAGATATCTTTGACAAGTAAATTCTACTCCCAATGACCTACAGAAACGTAATAGTTTCCTCAGCTTAAACGCATCCTTCAGCTTTAGCCTAAAAATATCTTCACATTTCAAGCTGAACAATCTAAGAAATTTATTTTCATCATAAACGACCTGAATACACCAAACATTGCCAAATCCAAATGTAAATAGAAGCTTTTTGACATTGTTAGTCCGGGAATCACAATTCCCCCCCCCCCCTCCTTACTGTAAATCATAGTATTATTTGGGATATCTGTCTTCCGGCATTTTTAGAATTCTTAGACAATATTTCAAAATACTTTGATATCTTATACACTGCATACTAATTCTTCCTAATTCGTTATATACGAATGCATTCGCAGTAGACATAGATGTACCAAGGATACATTTCCAAAATGACAAATGTTCTTTCTCTATCTCGTTGGCATCTTTATCCTCCACCCTACGCCACAACCACAGCCCCATAGTTAACGATGTGAGCTATCTTCGCGTCAAAAAGACGAAGCAATCCAGTTACGGGTAATCTGTCAAATTTTGAAAGTCTTTACTTCACTATATCCACAGCCTTCAGCGCCTTTAAGGATAGCGTTTTCTGGCACATAAACCAAGAGTTTTTTGAAGAAGATATGCATCGTAAATACTTATAATACGATTCAATCTTTACCTCTGTATGGCCATAGTACCACTTTTCGTAACTTCTGAGATAGCCTCCTCTGCGAAATACAACCACTCTTGCTTTTTACGTATTCACTTTTAATTTAGAATTAAGGAAATATGTATGCAGCCTATTGAGCCTATTTTGCAACTGATGAGCAGTGTCAGCCAAGACAATTAAACCGTCTGCATACAAAAATAAAAATAGTTCTAAGGTTTCCACAGACATTACCTGTTTCCTTCAGCTAAAACAGGTTTAAAATCTTTCACAAATAAATAAAAGAGTAAAGGCGATATAAGATAACCTGGCGTTCTCCCAAGAGGGAATTAAACACATCGGTAATAAGATTGTTGGACTTAACACATACTTTTACATCATTATAAATTGCCTTAATTATTATTAACATTTTTCCACTAATAATTTTACTTTCTAGCTTTTGCTACATTAAATGTCTCTCTATGTCATCAAAGGCCATTTCGTAATCAATGAAAACAGCATATAATCTACCCCTACGTTTTCTTAAATATTACAAATTAATGTATATAATATAAATGTAATATCTGTTGTAGAATACTTCACTCTAAATCATGTTTTCTCTTCAGCCAGTAATTCATTTTCCTCCACCCATTCATTTATTCTGTTATTTAAAATCGATGTAAATGCTTTGCCTAATACAGGTAGTAGACTAATGCCTCTGTAATTGGAGGGTTCATTTTGCATCCCCTTTCTTAAAGATTGATATGATACTAGCCGTTGACCAATATTCTGCATAATATCCAACATCGAATAGTTTATTAAATAAGTTTGTTAATATTTGTGCTCGTATGCTGCTCTTACATATAAAGAAGTCGCTAGATAAAGCATATATTCCAAAAGCTTTGTCATGTTTCAGTTTACTCAACGCAAGGCGTACCTCCTCTTCAGTGATTATTCAATCTAAATGTTTCATGAATGAGTTGCATGTTTTCATTGTCCTTTATCTGGTCAACAGCACTGGAAAAATTAAATAATTCTGAAACATATTCAGACCAAATTGCAGACGTGATACTGTTTTGCATACCAGTACTTGGGTTCTTTACAAGGCGCCATAAAAGTTGTGTATATTTAGAGTATATGCAGATAAAAGGCTATTTGGTTTGTTTTAATTCATAATGATTTTCCTTGCTTCTTATAAGAGATTTATACATGTTTCTATAAAATTTACAGTCTTCAAGTAATTCACCTGTGCCTTTTAATCTGAACAGTCTTAGATATCTTAAGGCTTTGTAATGTATGTCAAGGCTGACATTTAAAATTCTTCTTGGAGATGTCACAGCTAGGATTTGCTTTCTATTTGTTGTCTTCCTTGTGCTTGCTGCATCATAGTAAATATCAGTAATTGTTTTGACGCATTCCTTAAGTGTGTTATATCATTTAAAATCTTATCAATATTTTGAGATAAAAGATCTTTTCAAGTTTGGATTAAAGATTAACCTTCTTCTTTGATCTATATGTATTTATTTATTTCGTTACCCCCAGAGACCATTATAGCCTTTTGCTCTAGTTCACCAATGTAGACTAGGGAAAATACAACAGGCATGTGTATTGATTCCAATCTATAATCTATGTCAAAGGATGATATATTTTTAAAAAACATACGTCGGCTAAGACATAATCTATTGTCAAGGCCGAGCTGCCATTGATACATGCAAATTCCTTATTCCTTTAACTGATCCACATCTACCATTGGCGATTCTCAATCCAGTCATTTGGTGTGATGTGTGATTTAGATTTTTAACGTAGCTTTAGCAATTTTTCAGTCATATCACTACGATGTCTGCAGTGCGACAGTTTATAGTGATGTCTAGCATCGGGGCATCATGCCGCAGACATGTAGCATGATGTCCCACCCAGTCACATTATCCTGACACTAGGCCGACCAGTCCTAACACTAACCTGTATGTGTGTGTGTGATTTGGATTTTTAACGTAGCTTTAACAGTTTTTCAGTCATATCGATACGATGTCTTCAGTGTGACAGCTTATAGAGCGTTTTACAATTGTCTTGAATAAACAAGTAATTTTGCTTGCATAAAAGTGATTTACAATGGTGCAAAATGATTTTATGCACACAAATGACATCGTATTTCAATCTTTACAACACGTCCTTGTGTGCTTGTCCCGTGTTATACATATTATCAGTTTTTGATACTAAGAAAAATATTTATAAACATAGAAAGATTCGTGCACGAAAATTAAATTAGAATCCCATTTATGGACTATGCTTTTATGTACAAATCAGCATACATAGCTGAACCCCACCCCATTCCTTCTCCGCATCCTATTATTATTATTATTATTATATTACTGGTTGTTTTGGTGTTTCTCTTACTGTCTTTAAATTATTATAATGCTGCTAAGGTTGTTTTGTTAATGTTGTTTTCGTAATTGACGTTCTTAATTTTATTGATGTTACTGTTATTATAAACACCCAGATCCTTGCAACACTTAACTCAGATTTCAAATTCTTTTAGATATGTAGAATTTGGGTCAAAAACCAAAATCTAAAAATTGACTACTTTTAGAGTTTTGGTAAACCAACAAATGTTTTGTTCCAAAGTTTTTCAAGTTTTTATCAAGCTTCTTAAGATCTTAAATGTTTTCTGTATTGTGAAAAATTGTGACTTTTTAGAACTGTCACTTTTTAAAGTGTTGATTAGACGTCCAAACACTACAAATGTGTCATGTTGTTGGTAGTATATATTTCCTCTCTTGATTTTATATTGATCGGTTAATTTTGAAGCATTTTCAAAATACTTTATTTTTTTCTTATCTGTGCTTTTGTTGGATTTATCGAACGAATAAATTGATAAGTAAACAACAATATAAATAATTAGCTAACAGTACACATTAATAGATCTGATTAGTATGCACTGGATGGATGGTACCTGACACCATCTGCAACTTCGAGTATGAATGCTTGGAATGATCATTTAAAGAAATTCTGAAGACTATGTCAAACCGCGAAACCTTTATTCTTCAAAAAAATAATAAACGATTGTCGATTAGTTGCAGGTGTCAATAATGTTATTCATTTTGCATAACCATTACACCAAACCATTCCATCCTTGCAATACCTTCATAAAGCAATAATACATTTACCATAAAACTACATAATCCTATTTCGTGGATGACCGGTAAAATTTCATGTCAACAATAGTAGTATCGTTATGGAGCTTTGGATTTCGGTAGCTAAACTAGGTCAAAGTTGTATACACTGCCTGACTTACCCGAACGACAAAAGCTTATATATACCGTATAGGGTGGTAAAAACAATTTTGATGCTAATGTGAAGGATACTGCTTCTAACTTTTACTAACTTACTGGAAATTTAATTATTAGTGTTCAATAATATGAGTACTACACTAATTGGTCACGGAAATGAAATGGCAAAGCAAACTCTGCTGCCAGTCAGGCATATTTTACCGGTTAGAAATATACTGCAAAGAAATTCATTTTCTCTTCAGTCAAATACTACAGCAGAAATAGGATTATTGTTCGCTCTAAAATAAATATACAATATTGTTTGCTTTGCATGGCTTTTTTATTTTCTCTGTGCAGTTATACTTTATTTTATTCCGACTATGGCAGAGATTATGTGGGAATATTAAACAATTACCGCAAAATACATATATAGTTATGTGTTTATGCTCGAATAAATAGTAACACAAGAAAAAAGTGAAAACAACAAGCTTTGTAAAAATATAATAATTTATTTCCCTGGAAAATTCTGTAAAAATGAAAATATATGAACTAACGATTTTAAGAATCAAATCCAAAAATAATCCAAGAATATTCCACGAAAATTTTTTAGTAGTCCTAATAACAAAGTGTTCTAATGATTTTAAGTTCGAGTTCCGACGAAGAATCCAAGATGGAACACGATGACGTATGTTGTAACATGTAGTGTTGAAATCTAAAATTCCTTTTAGAAACAAGAAACATCACTCCGGTTTTGGAAATCCAAATAACTTTTTGTTAGAACTGTCTTTGCTCAGGAATTTCAGATGAGCACACGTATTTTCCAGGGGAAAAAAAGAATTATTCCAAAACAACAGTCACCCTCCAGTGTAATAGCCCAGCTAAAAATACATCTCCAAAACAAAGGTTATATCGTATCCTAAAACGCAAAAGGGGGTCACGTGATCATGTTACAGAACCTCGTCGAAAATATTTACTTGTTAAAGAGGGGCCCCAAGTGGCCGAGTGGTCTAAAGCGCTCACCGTTCCGGATCACTTCCATCTCAACTCTGTCTGCGTGGGTTCGAGTCCAAGGCTCGGCTAGCGTGGGTACGTGGGAAAGCCTGCCAGTAGCTTCTCGTGGGTCGGTGGTTCTTCCCTGGGTTTTCCAGGGTTCTTCCTCCACCAGTTATACTCGCCGCCATGTATAGCCTATCTTGTGCTGAAAAATGGCGTTTAACCCTAGAACAACAACAACAACTTGTTAAAGATCACGTACACCCAGTGTGGCCCTGACGAAAACCAATCATTTTAAAATAAAAATAGAACTTACGTGGTTGCTACAAATTTTGAATCAAGGTCAGGATCTAGGTCAACACCTGGTGTTTACTAAAACATACAGTCAAGGTGAAACTATTTTCTGGAAAACGTATCATCTCTAGTGAATAAATTTACATTACAATAGCATGTAATTAAAAAAAAAATTTAAAACTACCAAACAAACAATTAAATTTAAATAAATATATATTAAATTAAATCATATATATATATATATATATATATATATATATATATATATATATATATATATATATATATATATATATATATATATATATATTCCAAAATTAAATCCAACGCTGGAAGTGTTGATGTGCCTGCTGTGATGGCATGTATTGTTATGAAATGCCAACAGTCATTTGTTGATTTACAGTAACATAATCTAAGGATATATCATTTTCTGAATTTGAATATCAATCCAAGACTTTGTTTCCAATTATTTTATTTTTGAGCGCTTTCTATTTTCTAATAAGAATAACTTGAATTAAATATTTGAACAAATAAATTCCAGCCCAAGTGAAATAAAGGACACAGCAATAATACAACTGATTCTGTTCAGATGTTACAACACAAATTGATAATTTCTAGATAACATTTTCTATTAACATAAAGAAATATTACCTAATGGAAACTTTTATTCCGGAAGGTTCCAAATGTTCTCAAGATAAAAACTTAGTTAAAATTAAAGGTCTGCTACCAAATGTATAATAAAATAAATGGCAAACTACAGGTATACTCGGCACTTCATGTGGAATCTCTAATGTTCTGTACTCAGTTTGAGATAGATATGTTGTTTACAAAACTAAAATCAATGACTCAAGTCAGGTAGAAAAATAACTTTGGAGAATGTCGAGTTCAAAATATATTTTGCATAGCATATAACGAATTAAAAAACTAACGAACAATGAAAATTAAATATACATAACAGCTGTAAATAACGATGTTGCTGGCATTGACTGGGTCACCCAATGCAGATAAATAAAGGAGTAGGAAATACTCCAGTTATGTAAATAGTGAGTACATAAACAGTAACTAAGATTACCAGTGATAAATAAATACAGAAATACATGAAACATGGAGTCACCAACTACTCTTTTCGATAAAAATTTGAAATGTTTGGAAGATGAAGAGTCTAAACGATTGGTGCGATG
This sequence comes from Sinohyriopsis cumingii, assembly GCA_028554795.2. Classification (NCBI taxonomy): domain Eukaryota; kingdom Metazoa; phylum Mollusca; class Bivalvia; order Unionida; family Unionidae; genus Sinohyriopsis; species Sinohyriopsis cumingii. Next base: position 43,097,205 of record CM068826.1, on the reverse strand, counting down.
ATATGAATTTTGTGAAAAGAGTTTGGCACGCAAAAACACAAAACTATGAAATTATTAAATAAACAGTGCAAGACATTAGCTTATCGGATGTTTTTTCTACAAGTGGCTGGCATTTACCTGCTGATATAATATTTTGTACTGATCAGCGCGCAGCGATTTGGCCGTATACCGAGTTGAAGAAAGTTATATTGGCACATAAAACCCTATTTGACAATAATCTTCAGTTGATGTGGCCTGGTGAAGAAGGTTATTTACGACGTAATGCCCAGAGTTTGAAATTTACTATCACAGACGAAATTTATTTTACAGCAAATGGCCGTACAATAAAACATTATGCAGTGAGAGCATTTCTATAACCATATATATTTGGTGAGGAGTGCATACGCCTGAAATTATGTACACCATCAATCAAAAACATTAACGATTATTTCTCTTAAAGAATACAATTTGCAGATATATAAGAAGTTCAATGCCGTTTGGACGTAATCAATGTAAAGTTGTGTAACTGGAGAAATATGAACTCTGCTGCAGAACATGTCATTACGAATACTGTAAATGACATTTTCTTGTGTTACGTGTCGGTCGAGGTCATCGACCATGCTTTAAATGTGGTATCGGTGTAAAGTCTCGTAATAAGCTTTGCCGATCATAGGTATCTTTTTGAGCAAGCGACAAATTCCTCATAGCAACAAATATAGAACCGATTATTGTAGAAACACCCTACAACGTCAACACTGATAAGGATAAATATTCAGAAGTCAATGAAATAATAGCTAAACTGAAGTCCTTGGTAAAGTCAAAATGTTTAAAAACTTTGTTGATAAAACAGGCAATTAGACAATACTTTCCCTTTGAATATTAGCATGTCCACCGTTAAATAAGGTGAGGTAACTGGAGCGAAAGCGTGGGGTACGAATACCAAGCGATATGCAAAAACCTTTTATGCTTGAGTTAATAGGACCCGCAAATGGACTAGAGCCATTTGCTCAAGATAAACTAAAGCCGGTTGTAACTGCAATATTAACAGCACAACGGCTGAGGCAGTACGAAGATGAGCGGAATAAATGAATTTATTCTGTTGCACCCCGTCTGACTGAAGCATGATTAAGTGTCAACATTCCTCCACAAGCCAAGCGGACAGAAATTGCACAGAACCGTCGATACAACAGCCATTATCACTACTGAGGCAGTCGAGTATGTTCGTTAACAATTGTTCCATAATTCAAGTTGTATAAATGCTCTTGCGATCTTCAAGACTACATGGCGATTATTTCAAGCATATATAATCCTAACAGAAACGTTGCAAAACTTTCATCAAATATGCATAATGATAATTGTATCAACTATACAGCACGTGGGCGAGACCGCACTGCCGTCCTGATAAAAGGTTGGGATTGTTCTCAGTATGGAATTTACCATGCCAGGTCGTTTAACTAACTACCCGGAAAACACCACAGCAATCATTTTCACAGTGGTGCCTGGTAAATCTTGAACCATAAGGACATTGTGTAATTAATGATGAGATTGATAAAAGTCATACAAAAATGATCTCGTTGGGGTTCTGAGTGGCTGTTTTCCAGATGTTTAGAAGTTCAGTTTCGTATTACCCCGAGAAAAAAAAACTTTTCGCAGATTGAGTTACATGCCAACACAAAAGTATGTTCCATGTGGTCAATAATAAACGTATAAAATTATGCAACTGGTATTTTAAATGGCCAATCTTATCTGCGTTGCATCCCGCAAGTAATAATAAAGATCTACCGCGAAGAAAAAAACATTACCTTAACTTACTTTTGGTAGCATTGGCATTCATGTACATGCTTCTGACACCATACTTAAAATCTTTTCACAACTCAACCCTGATATTACAGTTAATATTCTCGCGTGGTTGACTTAGTGTTCATCATCGTATACGACAAGATTATCCTCACTCGGATTAAGGCCATCACTGGTAAGAGTTAATCAACTGTTGAGAAGAAATCAGCGCTTGGGGATTTGTGTTTTTGGCGATGACTGAAGCGCTACGTAAAATCCCCGAGTACATCATAATACGGCTGATCGTACGCTAACAGCTTAATGTTGTACAACCGAGCTGACGTTAACCATATCCAAAGTCATATTTGACAACATTTAGGATTTCCCTGATCATGCCTCATCAATGATTAACGCTCGAACTAAAGTTTGAAAGAATTCACAATGCTTGGGCTGGTATGGGCTTTCCCGGTGCGGAGAAGTCGATCTGGATAAAGAGTTTTTCGGAAGCCGTCACTGTGTTTTTGAACACTAAGTAAAGCACGCGAGGTAATTTTCTCGAAGTCGATACAAACAAGTAATGTGATCTATATAACATAACAATACGTACAATTGTCTAAAGTAATCTGAGACTATTGTAACGTGTTGATGACATTTAGTGGCATTGATATGTATCGTCTCGCAAACATCCATTGAACATAATTGGACCTTGCTGGATTACTTTCGTAATGTATTCATAGAGGTCACCCAAGACATGTACAGTTTTTCAATATTGACTAGACTAGTGGAGGAAAATATTGGTTTGGACGCAAGCTTCTCATGAAACAGTTTAATAACTGTAATAAACATATACAGTGGCTAAGCTTGCCGATGATTCTATAGCAGAGGCTGCAACCCGACGTCGCAAATCTACTCTTGTGGACTAGGACAGACACATTACAGATCTCCGCGTGAAAACCTTAATAATTCGACTGTACATTAGAGATTGATTTGATATGTAATACAATGGCAAGCGTACATGGACATGTGATCCCGTGCGCGTTATTACACGACAAAACTAGTTTATGACATAATACAGAAATGGCCCTAAAGATCTTGTCCAGGGATTGCTTACAGGAGCAAAAAATATGCTCGCGGCCTTGTCTTCGCAAGCTGCACCGGTAGCTAAACAAGTTACAGTGCGAGTTGTTGATAACATGAAATATGTTGATGCGGTTCATTTGAAAACTCTGGGATTGTAGAAGTCCAATCGAGTCGAGATTAATTACTCGATCACTACGTGTAGAACCAAAGGCGATTACAATTGCATCAACAGAAACAATACCCACTCCAGTCAGTAAAATTATGAATATAGCTGATTAACAACACATGACGTATTCAGTATTTGCAAATGAAGTAATGGGAAGCAGAGTACGGAGCGGACGTGAGTGGCAAAGCTATTAAAAGGGATTAGACCAAACCGATGAGATATAAACAGTGGTATAATTTAAAGAAGTTTCTGATTCCGCGTTTAATATAGAAGTGCTTTTAAAGATAGAATTGAAAACGAGTTGCAGTATTATTCTGCGAAAGACCCTGATAATAGAGGTCGAATAGACTTTAAGTTAATTATATGTCTCTGTATTTTTTCTTCTGGGGCCTTCTTAGAAATTATGGAGAGCAAGCAAACAATATTAATACCAGGCTCGATTTGTCAACAAATGTATCATGGCGTTATTCAGCAGGGCGCATTATGTTACCGATGGAAAGGATATCGGAGCATGTTTTGAGCAACGTTGACATTGCTACGACAATTCTCAGACAAGCCAGAGACAGTGACGATTGTGCAACATAAATCAGTCTACGATGTTTCACACAAATAGATCCGACGTTGTAGATTCAATCCCATATGTGATAGCAAACGTCAGAAACACGGCCGGATATGCGTAACTGATGTCAGTGAGCATGACAACCTTGGATTCGTGAAGTGTCGATGACAACTTAACGCAGTCCCATTGTCGCTTTTGAGTGCAATTCCTCTCAGTCCCATATTTGGGTGTTGCATAGATGGACACAAGGCTATTTTCGGAGCAAAACATACAGTAACATTATACCGAGAAGGTATCAACGCAATATATTTGTGTAGTTCGGGCACTTGTTGGACAGACTATTACTAAAATACTCAAACAGGTATGCCGATTTTGCAGCATGATTTTGCTACGTTGTACCAGATATATTACTTTTCGTTGGAACACCTGAACCTGTAAAGGCAGTCTGTGGCCTAACTGCATTTTCAAGCAGTTGTTACAGAGGTTTCTGCGAGAGATGCCACCGCCGCTCATTCCAAACCTCCACCCCAACTACCCCCATCCGTCCCTTTCGTTGACAGATTCATCGTTGAAATTCTTTCTGATAAGATGCTGTTCTTGGTGAATGAACGAGGGTTATTGACATGCCTGTGGAAAACCTGTAATTCTTATAGTTGTCGTAATTAAATAGTATAATGCAAAATAATGTTATATTACGAAGTTACGGTTGGCGTTAGCTGTATTTGCCAACTTCCAGAATTTGTCCCAGCGGCGCAAAGTAGTCTCGATATAGTTACCAACCTGTATCAGGTGGCTATCCAGAATAAAACGATTAGTATGGCTGAGTTGAGTTTGATACTGTGTTGGCATAAATGGAAAACCACCTGCAATTCTGAGCACAGATACAGAACCGAGGCGTAAGTGGCCTAAAATAGGTGGTTGATCTACAGTAACTGTTCGCTAGCAGAGTTTGCTTTGCAAAATCGTTTACGTGAGCAATGGCTGTAATAATTATATTTTTCAAAACTAATAATATACTCAAAATATTTAGTCGATTGTGCAACGCAAAATCCTTCACGTTAGCGTCATCATTTTTTTTTCACTGCTCCCTACCTTATACATACATACATACATACATACATACATACATACATACATACATACATTAGGACAGAATTTTTTAGTACAAGAAATAAGATTGAAGTTTTCTCTAAATTGTATTAAAATTAAGTTTTGATTAAATTATATTGAAAGTAATTTTCTATTAAAATATATTGACATTAAATACATTTATTTCGGTATTACGGTTATATAATATTTAATCAACATTGCGCCCTTATGAGCAAAAAGGCAAAACCCTCCTGTATATACATTTCCCATGTATCGTAAGTCAGCAAAAACCTACACTCGGTAAGTTGTGTAGATAGATGAACTAGACGAATTCCAAGGATTCTTCTAGATGAGTAAATGAGATGATCCAGCAGAATTGTCTACCTAATGATGCACATAGACCCAGACGATAATCTGTAAGTTACTATGAAGCCTCACTTTGAGATTCTGACGAACCACAAGAACCTGACGTATATCCATATTTGGTTTTGTCCTAAGAAACTGATATAAAATGCGTCAGTCCACGGACACGCCAGTTTTCTCGTCAGAAACTCAAAGAGACCTCTGTCTTTACAGGTAAGATTATCGTCTGTGTACAATTTTTCATATAGTATAAGGATTTTTAGTGTTATAAGGACTTTTAATGTTAAGACGTTAATCTAACACCAGTACGTTGCAACGCTGGATAATTTTAATATTTGTTTACTACTCTTTAATATGATGTATTGGGAAGTTTAATTGTTTGAAGAACTTATATTTACTTGTAATTATATTATTGATTATTATAGTAAAAAGCAACGTTCGCTACCAACTTCATATTCAGTAATAGTTAATTTAGAAATAAAATACTCTTTAAATAATAGAGTTTAATATGTTAACGTTTTAGATTAAATTCAGTAAAATATATTTCAATTAAGGCATTAGTTTGAAATATTGAATTTTATATTCTTTAGCTATCGTGAATCTATTCGATATTTAATTATCTGTATTATATTCAAAAAGGCAGAAATTATGCAATATATGACGTTGGTAAGTGAAACAATATCGTAGTTTTATATGTATCTCTTATATCTGTAATTTAAGCTTATGTAGGCTGATATTGGAATGTAATTTTATATGTTGAGTATTTCAATAAAAACGTTTACTCGTCAGAAACTCAAGAGGCTTCTGTCTTTACAGCATCCCGTACCTCCGCTTGCCAAATTCCACAAGATGTAACAGTATTTTCAAGAGAGCTCAGTACTCTCTCTCTCTTCTCTCTCTCGCCATGGATAAAGACATTTCTTAACTGATGATTAATTCCTTCTCATAGTAAGAAATGTGAAGAAGGTTATGATACACAAAACTCTTATTCATAACACATACATACATACATACATACATACACACACACACATACATACATACATACATACATACATACATACATACATACATATATACATACATACATACATACATACATACATACATACATCCATACATACATACATATATGCATACATACATACATACATACACACACACAAACACACACATACATACATACATACATACATACATACATACATACATACATACATACATACATGCATACATCCTGTATACCTACAGACATCCATAAGCTCCATAATGGTATTACTAAGAGAAAGAGAGATTTAAGAAGTCATCTTTTCAATGTCACTGACGGACATCAAGGGTTTCTGTTTGTTTGTTTTGTTGTTTTGTTTCCCTTTTGGAGCTCAGTATAAAATCCGTAGATGAAGTTTAAATAAATATGAAAAATAGATTTATTAAGATCATATTTCCATGTAAGATATTAAATAACGGTAAATAAAAATCTGTCATCGATAACAAATAATATTTAATTGATAACGTAAACCTTTGTCATATTCTCATTATAGCCTAAGCATGTAATTGCAAATATTGCATAATTTTATAAACATAGGGTACTTCTAATCTCATCACTGATTTACTCCGTTTGCTTTCGCCTTTTGTTTATCTAGAGGAACTACATTATTTTCTACAAGCAAACTTTAAATCGATTTAGTCTCTGTTGAAAATAATACGACAATGAATCTAATATTTTTTTTGCAATCTCCTACAATAGAATGATATATTGCTGCAATCAACTAAACCGATGTTCCCAAATGTCTTTCTCTGAATGATAAATTATCCATGCATGTTATTTTGCTGTTTGCGTTCTCCGCGTTAGCAGAGTCATTAATATGAAGACAAAGAGCTGGCACCAGCTAATATTTTAATTAAATATTCCAACCTTAAATCGAACTTAAATTGTGGATGAGATTTCAAATAATATTTCTTTATTCATCCATTTTCGTTTGAAAGCTGTATGTTAGACATATATAGGAGAAATGATAACAATGTAATCAAAATAAATTGTATTCATTTTCAAGCAACTCAAAAAAAAATGTTTTTATACAATTGCTTTCCCTAAAAACTATCATCTTAAATAGTTATATTATCAAACCATCTTAATGTCTGAAAAGATTGTTAAAACTCAAGATAAATAGAGGAAATCTACATGTTTTGAGTAGATATACGGAAATATTTCATGAATGAAAGTGGAACCATTGTCTTGCACGAGTAGCGAAGCTATGAGTGACAAAACAAAATATATCCACTTCACTAGCAAAATATTTCCACATATCTATTTTAGAACACAAAAAGAAGTCAATGTACATAGGGTTTCTGCAGTATGTGCCAATGCGATTAAAAGCTGCATTGCTATATCTAGACATAAGAGTTATTAATTTAACATTAATTTTTGGACATCGACATTTTACAAATTTAGCTTGTATATATCATGCTTCAAATTGTGTACTTTGTCAAAAAAAATATGACTGAATTGGTACGATAATGAAAACATTTGTATGTTTGTTTACACATTTCATACTCAGATTGTTACTTTACGTATGGGGTAGCTAGAAGAATAAAGGAGTGCTTGTATTTGACAGACGTCAGAGCGTAACATCTTTAAACAAAAGATTTTAATAATTGCGAGTTTACCTTTAAGGTCTTTTCGTTCTTCATTTTGTTTATGTCTACATTCAAAGGTAAAAAGTTTCTAACAAATGTGAACCGTTGTATTACAGGTACAAAATACTTGCATGGGTAACATGTAGCAACAGTTTATTAAGTGTGCATCATCGGTATCAGTGATAAATTCGATGACGTCGTCATCATTATCACCGTCGAGTGACACTGCGCTTTTATTAAAATCTTCAAGAACGTCGTAGCATCGTTGGTCATCTATATATGGTGCTACTAAATAAAGCTTGTCCCACTAAAGTCATCTCATTATCAGGTTAACTAGCAATCGAGTCTTACCAGATCCACTAAGATCTATGATGATTGCCCGGATAGAGTTTGGTAATGCTGGATGATGCTTGACTGGCCCTTGCTCACATTTTGCTGAGAAGTCAATTACATTCATGTTATAAAAATATGACAAATGTATGAATTTATATTGTGTTCGATGCAGAATATACACTGATACCATTGGATTAAAAACAATAACGACAAGGAATATCAAGCGTGCAATCACAGGCAAGTGCGTGAAATGTAGTACAAAAAAATACAAGTTTGTTTCCCATTCACATGTAGATTGTCGCGAGACGTTAGGTGGTGGTGATATAGCTGCTGCACTGGGGAAATTACCAGGAATTCCAGTCTAAGTATTCGTATAAGAATAAAGATCTGCAAAACGACATATTTCAGACGTGAAATTGATTCGCACGCTAAAATCTGTAAACAATAAAAATCTGCGAGAATCTCTGGCCAACAGGTTGATAAGATCTGCGATGAAAGATAAAATAGTGTTAGGGGCCGGCAATTAATCACTGAATATTATAATAATAGAATCTATTTCTTGTATCCCAAGAGGATACTGGCGGGGATGAACGGCTATTAGTAGACTCGTTCATACAGCAGGTGTCACACGTGCTGTTGTTTCAGACTGGTTATCCAGAAAAGCAATATGGTAAATTTTAACTACCATCACCTAAACAAATTCATCACGGACGGTTTGATGTCAACACTCCCAATGAAGTTTATGAGGCAGATATTTTGTTTTTACCACATGACGCTATTAAAACTGATAGAAGTCGCGCGCACACATATGCATTAACTGTCGTCGACGTTGCAAGTGATACAAATAAGCAGAGCCGCTATCAACTAAAACAGAAACTGAAGTTTCATTGGCGTTTGAACGAATTTATCAACGAGGACCCTTGCGATAGCCACAGTTCATTCAAGTTGATCCTGGCAGAGAATGTCTTGGCACAGTAACGTCGTTGATGAAGCAGCATAACGTCAAAATCAGACGAGAACACACCGCGTTGCATCGCGATCAGACAATCTTTGAACCGTTTAATCGAACACTTGCTGTGCGATTATTTGGATATCAATATGCTCAAGAAATTTCCAGAAACACAAGATCTCATGAATATGTTGCAAGACTACTGCATGTAATTTGCTGCGCAAAACAATGAAATTACATTTGAATTTTGTTTTAACCTATCAATGCAAAAACAAAGAAACGCATACAAATCATGCAACCTGACTCTTTCTCAAAACAACCATTAATAGGTAACGTGACTTTCATGTATTTTTATGAACCTGGTGAACTTGAAGGTGGTAAAAAGAATAACTGATCATATCTGGAGTGTGACCACACATCAAATTTTCAGCGTGGTAAGATCTACGGTTAGGACTGCAATCTACAGGTTAGATTCAACGGCTCCTCAGCGTGAACTTGTCCTTGAACAGTTACAAGTAATTCCTGATAATACACAATTATTGCCAGATTGGATTCGTTAGCAAAGCCAGGAGCTAGCTGCTTGATGTCGATTACACTCAAGACAGGTCAATATCACATTTTCACGTGTGTGTCAGAGTCTATTAATTCTATCCACGTCAAATTGTTTTCGATTATTATTCGAATACTGCAACAACATGACTGTGTTAAAGCAAGTTCCGTGCGTGTTTTGCCGTTATTTCAGTATCATGATAAATTCAATATCAAGATCAAACTCACGTTTATTCTCTTTTCATTTTGCTGATAACCAGTTAATTGTTTCCTTACCTTATCATTTTTGATGACCCTAAGTAGCTGAGACATTCTTCAGACTCGAGACACCGTTAGATAAACTAAATTTGACCATTCGATGCAATCGTCGATGATCCAAATCACCGTATCAGTAGTCGTTAGACCTTGTGATGAACGAACAGTTATAGCATATCCACGGAGATGTATGCATCGTTAACGCGCTCTCAACAACATTGATAAATGCAAGAACATTATCATTAAGAATGAACATTTGTTTCTCCGACGATCTCGAAATTTCAACGTGGATGTTTTGACGACTGGTATGTGGTAAACGATAACACACTGCTACAGGTTGATCTGAAAATTTCTCCCGATAAAGTGAAAATAATCTAGGCTGAAGACAATCACGAACTATTTTCCTAGACGCGACTATCAGATCTCTAGGGTGCCATAAATTCCAAAAATCATCGATCAGCGTTTCTGGAATTACAATGTCATTATCTCACATTGAATCTTATCAGGCTGCAGTCTAATTAACTATTTTTCAACTCTTCAGCGATTCGTCAACGGCTCTGCGATCATCAAGTATTTCTTCATAAACGTCTACGTATTCTCATAACCAACAAGGTCGCCGACAAAGGGTGGTGGTTGACAATGATTACCACACATAATGATTGCAGCATTTGTCGTCAGTAGCCAATCAAGAAATAATTTTAACACATTGTATATCGTGCATATCTCATCCCATATAATAATCCTAGGGATATGTTATTCGCCCATTAGTTCATGTGTTGATGTAACATCGTGGCATCGAAAGAAACTATTATAAATATGAGATTTAATACCTCGTTGTTTCATCTCCCTGGCAAGTCTTTGAGTCGTTGTTAGCACCATCATGTCCATGTTGCTAAACAAATTTATCACACGTGTTGTTTTACCAGAACTACCAGGTCCATGAAGATCAACAGTTTTATATATAGGATTATATACCGATGGTGCTGATGACTGTTGTGATATTTGATTATTTTTGTGATATACTTTAACAGGTTTAACGTCCGCGGATTCAGAATAATCAAGTATCATTTCAATGTTTACTCGCCAATATCCCCAGGGCACTAGTGCCCCGGGTGCTTCTTTTATACTTATATCACATTCATTTAGCAGTCCTATATTTTCTTCATTGCTATAAAATGAATCTTTGGCGACTATAACAACATCCTTAGGAAAAATATTAATCATCGATAGCAGGTTTATAGAAACATAAGCTAACACTGATGATCTCAAATGAGGAAACTTCGGTGAATCGCTATCATAATTGCATACGATAGTGCCTAGTTTAGTTCCACCCGGCAAATAAACATCTTCTCGATGTACAATGTGTCCTTGTTTATTGTATCATTGATTATAAAATATATTTCAGCATCGTCGATGATCAGTCGCGTGTGAAAAGTGGTTTATTACCAGACGAAGCACCATGGATAAATTTACCAATGATTTGGCGATCAATATCCTTGGCGAACGCTATATCCTCGCCGCCAGATGCTATCTCTTGAGGTTCTGGCATCAAAGCTGTTCGTTGTTGTCTTTATGAAATCATTGCTTCGTTTAACGTCATCGATAATAATATTCTAGCATCGAGCATGTATCGCAGCAGCACAATTGGAGCCCATCCTCGTTTATTTTTTGCACCACAGTCCAACGGATTTGTTTCTTTGTCACGTTTGTTAGAATCACGACATAACCAGACAGGGATTATCACATGAACATATTTCGAAAATTAAAATGACTCAATTTCAGCAAATCCAGTTATAATAAATCAAAATCCACCGGTAATGGTTTATTTATTACAATCGAGTCATTTCATGTGTCGGATAACCAAATCGTTCGAAATACTTTTAAAATTCACCTGCTCCAAGAAATGATCCTGAGTAAATGCAACCATATCGAGCGAGATGACGTCGTTGCAATCATATTTAGTATTCCATAATCCTCCATGTCCATATTCTATAAATCTGCGTTGTATATCTTCGAGAAATTGTTGGTCTCCATAACATTTTCGTCCGAGCAACATCAGCATCAATAGAAGAAACAGTAAAACAAATATTCAATAACTGCTCAATCTCGCTCATGGCATCGGCGTATTTCAATACGATGTTGGTCATCCGCGTATGAAGATACCCCGCAAGATAAAGATCACCAGACAGCAGCACGATTTGATCAAATCTTCTATTTAACTCATCACTCTCCACCAACCACACGGATACAGTGTCGTGCTTACAGATATCATAAATTTAATCAAATATATCACCGTGATAATATCTAACCCGCTTTTGTGGTGGAAATATTGTTACATTCGACGTCCATGTATGAGCGTTATGGTCAAATATTACAATCGGAGAACCATTTGATTTATACTTAGCTGAGTATAAAACCTCTCCGGTTACTGTTCTTAATTATATCGGAAATCTCAATTTCGTCTCCAATTCAGCGATATCGGTTATCGTGGCTCCACTTGATCTGACTTTGACCTCCCACGACATTATTTTTTCACGTAGTAGATCTGTGGGACCCTTTCCTTCGAATGCATTCGTGAAATTTTCCATGACTCTCTGGGCGACACAATTTAGAATAACACTAGTCCGCATAGGCAGAAGATCATCAATATCAGGTTCATCATTCAGTGGCTAAATTGCATAAACAACTGCCGTCACAGGATATGCGCGCTCGTAGTATGGTGTGTCAATACCAGTCAACATTCTTGGTCTAGAATTTCTATCTAACGTGACAATGCCGGACAGGATCACGTTTAAAACGGATAATCCATATTATGTCATTATCACCACCATCACTTAAGATTGGATGACTGATGGCAACGATACATTTTATTCTAAAAAGTATCTTCGGGTGGATCCGCCATCGTGAAGATAATTAATAATCGTCCATTCTCGTTTGTCGTTCATCAACGAATCAATGGCATTTGTCGCTTACCTTCTTCTTGGCTTGACGGATATGATTGAGTAATAGTTGTAAATTTGGTACCAACGCTAGCGTTCGGGGCGATTTTCTAATAGGTTGATTTGTCAAGATAAAATCCAGCTCGATAAGGCTTAATCGCAGGGAATCCTTCAGACTCCTCTATTAAATATTTAAGGCAAATATAGCTTCTAATTAAACGTCAACTTAAATTAATATATATGACTTCGCGAGCACAAAATAGCATGAATAGTTGATGAATGGATTAACAAATCTGTGGACATCACCAACAGAGTGTACCAAGAAGAAACCTAGAACCAAAACCATCTTTGAAATGTAACGTTCGAGTCAGAGGAAAGACACAAGTGTGCAAAATTTGTGGTGGTAGCAAATACAGGGCTTTGAAATGGTATCATGATCAAACAAAAAGGATTACCACCAATCTCCGATCAAAGATGCTAAAGACTATCTCGCCAGATTTTCCGAGTAAAACAATTTACTTATTTTATTAGTAATATAAAATTATAATTTATACACATGATATATACTATACAAATGGCGCAAGAATTCATTAAACATCATATCATTAAAAATTATGAGGCAAATCATGCTGGTCTGATTAGGAATTGTCAAACAAAAATTCCGGTCGGTTTTCTTACTAATACCTGTTATCTTATGTTCACTGCTGGGAAAAACGTTATTTTTCCCCATAGATTTATTTATAAATGTTTTAATGGCTTGATCAAAGAAGGTCATGTTGTCAAGCATATTGGTTCCAATAAAACTAATAATTTTCTGATAAATCTTCAGGTTATTTCTCCTAGTCAAAATTGCATAAAAAGAATGCTAGTAAACAGAAGAAAAATGCCCGACCAGTTAGATCTATAAATCCACAGACAGGTGAAGAAATAATAATTTCATCAATACGCCAGGCTGTAAATATTTTAATATTCAGTACAACTTGTCACAAATGATATAACCAAATCAGCGTCGTCGAAGAAATATAATCAGTCATTATTCCAGTATCTCACCGAGGTCTCAAACGACCCGAGAACGTAAACCGTTCCATCGCTAATCGCTATTGATTTGTAATCGAGATCGTGTTAGTCAAGCGTGACATATCATTATAGTATAATATTTGTTTTCATCATCGTGCGATTCTCGGTGCACGTAGAAATACAATTTTCATAAATTTTCCATCAGTCGTAGAATATATTTAGCGGGAAATAACTCCGTTATGACTAAACAGAAAACCCGTTCCCTCCCCACCCCCCACCCCCCGCATATCTCCGTGTTTGTGAAGCCAATTGTCTGTCTATACGACAATCGACTTTAACATATAATGTTTTATTTTTTACATGATGTTGTATCTTTAGCGATGCTGTCAACCGGGACTGATTCTGGCTTCGTTTACGTTTCTGATATCACCATGGCACGTGGTTCCGTTGAATTAGCAGTGATTTGTGTGTCCTTTTAAATTACACCATATAAATGCTAATTTTGGATTTCCAGGTATTGTCTTTTGAAAATGAAATCAGACTATCATCTAAACGTGAGGGTTTGTATGTCTTCTGGTTCATTTTGTAAATTCATACTTTTCTGCGTTTTCACGATATATTTGATCGAGTGTGTATTTGGTCAACTATTCGTGTGTGAGTCTTGGGTATCTTTATGAAAAAGTTTCAAGCGTACAATATAAGAACACCAGATGGTCTAGTGGTTAACACTGCGGAATCTCACAACCGACATGTGAAATTTGGCGTCGAATCCTATGTTGGACATATTGTCAGTGGGTCACAATAAATGTATTATAAAGTTGGGGCTCCAGCCCAGATATCGAAATTCAACAGCAAATGATAGCATCCTACGTACTGATAATTCAAGTACACTTTCAACTATGTCAACAAAGTGGTAGGTACTGTTTTGCACTCCTCGGGGTTTGATCTTGGGGAGGGTGTGCATGAATTATCAGTAAGTCGGGAGTCCAAGGCTCGGCTAGCGTGGGTACGTGGGAAAGCCTGCCAGTAGCTTCTCGTGGGTCGGTGGTTCTTCCCTGGGTTTTCCAGGGTTCTTCCTCCACCAGTTATACTGGCCGCCATGTATATCCTATCTTGTGCTGAAAAATGGCGTTAAACCCTAGATCAACAACAACAACAAAATCAGTAAGTCGGATGCTAGCGTCAGAGGTGGACCGTAGAGCCTCGCTTTACCAGCATCAATTGCATTGAGTCGCCAGACTGCATTGTTGTCGGTGGCTTTTCTGACAAGTAAAACTGTGTTTGGCACCAAAAAGAACTTTTTTATAACATTTCCGCAAAATCTAAATATCTGTGATAGTGGAATTACACATGAAAAGTCTTCAACATCGTTTAACATTGATGGACGTGTTACGAATCCCAGGTTAAAATCTTCATTCATCGATGCGACTTCGGTTCCAGTGCCTGTCACGGAATTGTATAACTCCTTTTATTTATTAAATAATGTACTCTGGTTTCCTTTTGTGTACAACGATACCCGAGGGTGATTTATGTATATTCTGCAAAGATTTCGAAACAGTGAGTTCGGTTCATCCTACACCGCACGTGCGAAGTGCTTTCGATGAGAAGAACCGAATACTTCCAGCGCACAGACGATGTATTGCGACATCGTCTGCGTATAAATACTTCACCGAAGGTCAAAATCTTTACATTAATGAATGTCTTGTCAGTGAGGGGTCTACTTTAAAGACTTACACATCTTCAGCTGTAGAGTTATGTGAGTAATTTTTTTTGTGTATATGTTACAAATATTGTACTACCACGTTCATTTTATATATTTTCTATGTAGCTTTGGCTTGTGTAGTATCATACAAATATTTTCTATTCTTGTTTTGACTTAACAAGAGATTTATATTAGCAATCTATAAAGTTGCATTTTTTATATATATATATATAAAAACGTTTAGCACCGTAGGATTCTTGTCGGGCATGGTTAGGTACACTTCTGAACTTATGTATTGTTTTGTAATTATTGTACCGATAATGTAATCTGTGTATCTTACCGTATATAACGTCATTACGTTGTAATCGTATATGCCCATTTCATGCATAGTACACGGTGTTAGATGTATCTTCAGCTGACCAGAGATCAGAGTGACCAGAGTTATCGGAGTGATCAGAGTCGACGTGGTTCCAGCTGTAGAGCGAACCATAAAATTTGACCATAGCAGGTGATCGGGCGTAGCTGACCGAGACTGGTGGGCGCTGATTGCTTGATTGACCAACCTGGAATACTTACTGCTTGATTGATCAGTGTGACTAGTAGCCAAGTGTGCTGGTGATGGAGTGTTTAACTCCATAAATGTAATCTTTTAGCCGTGGGCTAATTTTTGCGGTTTGTAATACCCAGTTGTTTTGGGGATTGTAAAGATATTTTGTACATCTGTACCTTTGCTGTCATCATTTCACTATTTTAGTCAATTCATTTTTACTATACGAGTAAAATACGACAGTTTACTATTTGAGTGAAATACATAATTTTTTCGCCGTGAAATCACTGAATCATTCACCCCTTGTCCGTGTACTGTGTAAGGTCATTTATTTGTATTTTCAGTATTTAGTTCATGCGGATTATGTTAATTGATCCAATATTTGGATATTAAACGTACGTGTTAATCATAATTCTTTTCTCATTCAAGTCATTCGTCATTTAACGTTACATCTGTATCACCATCAAAAGGGTTCTAAAGTAAATTCGAAATCCCACCCGGTTATCTTGTTACAAATGGTGTCAGAAGTGGGATCATCTCGGATTTAACGGGCCACTTATATTGTTTCATTATTCTTGTATGATCTTTTTGTGTATCAGACGCTCTTGTCAAGACAGTGATGTTACTTAGACATATAACAATATAACATTACTTTATTTTTGTACACATTTCATGTTTTTGTTGCCTTCTGAAAAGAAAAATTCGGTTCGTTGAAATAGTAATTACGCATTTTCTGCATAATACTGCACTTTAAGTTGGTCATATCAGATTTTTTAAATGCCATCAATGAAAGAACTTGTGGAACCGGGAAAACAGTTTGGCTACGAGAGGAGTCCCTTAGAAATTTTGTTCGTGAAGAACCGGCTAGGGAAAGGGATCAAACGTTAAAGGAGAGGGAAATTGAAAGGGAGAAATTAGAGATAGATAGGGAAGCCAAGAAGTTGATAGAATTTGAAACGCAGGCCGCGAAGAACATAAAATAATAAAAACAAGTCGAAAAGGAAAGGAAAGATTGGGAAAGGGAAGCAGAGAGGGAGAAGATAGAATAAGAGAAGGGGAAGATAGAGTTAGAAAAACAACCATAGAGGGAGAAGATAGAACTGCTTAAAGAAGTACATGATAGAAAGATAGAAAGGGAAAAACAAGTGAGGTTAGAAGCTTTGGAGATAGAAGATAGAATCAGGGAGAGGGAGTATCAAAGAAATTCTGAGCTATTGCAAACTAAAAGGGAGGATAACCTGATTCTAAACTGAGAGGTCCAAAATTCCCCCCCCCCCTTTTGAAGACGAAAAACATAACATGGATAGTTATCTAAACAGGTTCGAAAGGTACGCCACTGTACAAAAATGGAAAAAAACACGATTGGTTGCTTCATCTTAGCGCGCTGTTGAGGATAAAGCATTAGACGTGTATTCGCGTACACTCGCGGCCGATTCGCTAAATTACCTCGCGTTGAAAGATGCACTTCTGAAGAAATACGAGCTAACCGAGCAAGGGTTTCACAAGAAGTTTAAGAATCGCAAACCCGAGAGAGGCGATACATTTACCCAGTTCGTCAGTAGGTCGTGCAATTACTTGCAGCGATGGGTGGAATGTGGTAAAGTCGTTAAGACATTTGAGTGTCTTAGCGATTTCTTGCTTCGGGACCAACTATTTACAATTTGTGGCAAGGAGTTATATTTGTTCTTGAGAGAAAAGTCCTTCACGAATATATATATGACATGGCCAAGCAGACGGATTTATTCGCTGAAGCTCGGGGTGGTTCTCAGAATGACATCTTGCGAGACAGCAAAGCTAGGTATCAGGTCCAGGACTAAAAACCCAGGGAACCTGAAAAACCTGGTAGGGATAACAATGGAAGGCACAAGGACAAGCAATGTTTCACTTGCAAAGATTGGGGACATATCCCCCCCCCCAATTATCCTAAGCAGAAGGGACCAGTCCAGAGAGTCGCAGTGGCCATTGAAGGCAGACGGTAAGTAGATGGAAAAATCGATGTTTCTCAGCAGGCTAAGCGGGAAGCAGTGTACGAGCCAATGGTGAAGTGCAGTGATAGGTCGTGATGCGATCCAATCGATCGGCACGTGTATTTTCCACGAGGAAAGGGTATCGATGCCAAATGGCACTGTCAACGGACAAGCAGTGACCGTTTTACGAGACACAGGATGCACTAGTGTAGTTGTGAAACGGAGCCTTGTCCGCTATGACCAAATGTTTAGGTTTACATCGCTTTGTATGCTACTGGACCAAACAATCGACTAGGTTCCTGTCCCAAAGATAGATATCGAAACACCTTTCTTGACCGGAACCGTTGAAGCGTTTTGCATAGCAAACCCGATCTACGAACTTACGATTGACAATGTACAGGGATCTAAGCTCCCAACAATGTCCGACTTCCGATTCCCGGTCATCCAAGCAGTGCAAACCAGAGCTCAGGTAAAGGAGGATAACAAACCGCTAGTTAAATTAAAAGTACCGGAATTCATTACCGATATCTCACGCAAAGAATTTCTGAATGAACAAGAACGTTACATGTCTTTACGAGCAACCGCGAAGATAGTATTATCGGGTACCGTTAGGAAAATAAGAATGGGGGGGGGGGCCTCTATATTTCTACGTTGTATAGGTTTCATGTATAGAGAGCATAATACGCCTGATGGTAGGACGTTTTTGCAGCTTTTCGTTCCCCAGAAATTTAGGTCGCATGTACTCAAGGTGACGCACGAGTCGAGTACGGCAGGCCATTTGAGTATGAATAAAATAACGTTTAAGGTATTACGGGAATGTTATTGGCAAAAGGTAAACAGTGACGATGCACGAATTTGTCGTTCGTGCAAGGTTTATTATAGACTGTCTCAAAGGAATTGGACTCTGTCATTGACATAGAAAGTAGGCCCCATTTGCAGAAACATTACGAAGAAAGACCTAGACAAACAATTGATAAAGGGGTCTTGAACTTAATATGTATATCGGTGATAGGCGATAGTTCATTTGACGAATCGGAATTCGTCTCCACTACAGAAATGCCCCTTGAATACCCCACTGACGTAAGGAAATTAGGCATAGACCAGATCAATGTATTCCCGGATTTATCCAAGGGTCAGCGTACACAGATCTTTGAGGTTTTGTCCAAATACCCAGGCGTGTTTACGTGCAAACGAGGCTGTATTGGATTGATTCAACACGATATCAAGTTGAATACCTCAGAGCCGATCAGGATTAAAGGATATCCAATAGCCTTTCATGCACGGGAGACAATCAACGAAGAAGTGAGGTAAAAGTTAGATCAGGAAGCGATTGAACCTTCCAGTTCCCCGTACTCGTCCCCCGTTGTGTTAGGCAGAAAGAAAGACGGGACGAACCGTTTATGCATTGACTTTCGGCAACTGAACAAATGCACCGTGCTCGACGCAGAACCAATGCCAGACATAGCTTATTTTCAAAATTAGCAGGTCACAAATACATTTCCAAATTAGACCACACCAAAGGATATTGGCAGATATAAATCGCTGGCAATGTTCGCGAGTTAACAGCATTCGCAACTCCCAAAGGTCTTTATCAATTTAAAGTCATGCCTTTCGGTTTAGTCAACGCCGATGCGTCGTGCGTTCGTCTCATGCGCAAACTGTTAAACGGTATGGGAAATGTCGACAGTTTCGT
The DNA here is from genome assembly GCA_028554795.2 of Sinohyriopsis cumingii. Lineage (NCBI taxonomy): Eukaryota > Metazoa > Mollusca > Bivalvia > Unionida > Unionidae > Sinohyriopsis > Sinohyriopsis cumingii. The sequence goes on along the minus strand of CM068826.1, from coordinate 43,077,605 downwards.
AGATGATATATTTTATCAGACATATACCTGGGATGAACACGTTAAGGTATTAAGGGGCTGTTCGATAGACTTCACACTGCTTTAAAACAGAAACTGGTAAGTGCACCAATCTTAAAGTTGCCAGAATTGAACAAAACTTTTGTGCTGAGGACTGATACATCCGATACGGGTCTTTCGCTGGTTTCCCACAGGAGCAAGAAGGGATGAAATTGCCCATTGCGTATGCAAGTAGGAAATTGCTCTCTATGGAACAAAACTACTCCGTGGTTAGGAAGGAGTGCCTAGCTTTAGTATGGAGGATAGGAAAATTGCATACGTAACTTTTCGGGAGGTAGTTTACCTTACAAACGGACCATCAGCCGCTCTTATACTTGAACAAGGCAAAGGTCGCCAACGCATGAGTGATGCGTTGGGCGTTGTCTTTGCAACCATATAGTTTCCGAATCGAGGCAATTCGAGGGTCAGAAAATGTGGGTGCTGATTTTTTTAAGTAGGGTGTAATTAAGAGATCATTTCCGTGCAGTATTCAAAATTGAATGTTCAATAATTGTTGATGGTCACATTCCGTGATTTTTCTAAAAGTGTTACCATTTTTTTAAGGAGGGGGGTATTGTCACGGAATTGTATTAATCCTTTTCTTTATTAAATACATGTACTCGGGTTTCGCTTTTTATGTGTGTACAACGATACCCGAGGGTGATTTACGTATATCGTACAAAGATTTCTAAATAGTGAGTTCTGTTCATCCTATGCCGCACGTGCGAAGTGCTTTCCATGGGAAGAACTGAATACTTTCAGCGCACAGACGATGTATTCCGGTACACCTTCATGCTTTTCATCCTCACTGCTCAGTCTCCAAATGCAAAGATACAAAACTTCATCTGATTGGTTGATAAAATTAGCAGTTGTGGTAATAACATAGGTTACCAGAATATGACCCCTAAGCGATCGCTGTCAGATCTTCATGTATAACAGTGGAGATCTGATTTTAATCAGATTGCGTGGCTATAGAACAGGTGATATTCACTAAGTCAAGCAGATTTTTTTGTACCAGCCTGGATGGATCAATGCTTGCTTGTGACAGCAAACAGCTAATTTACAGCATTAAGTTTCCAGGATCATGACTACCAAAGAATCTGCACAATTCCTGATGGGTATTATAATATAAATATGCTTGAAAAACTAAGACAGACTTCCATACCTGGCATTACCATATACAACAATGTGGTGAATGGGTGGGTCATCACCATTCTAATATTTTGTCGGGGCTCATACTTGGCCCCATGATTGGGTTTTTCTCCCAACAGGTATTCATCGAACCAGACATGCACTTGGCACCAAATGTCCTGGCATTTATCAACATCCCACAGCTCTATGTCCACCTGAATAAAAAAGAATGACATATATTTTTGTTCAGAAAACAGCACCACACCAAAAGTTATTTATACATGAACATGCACAGTGTCTCCTATGTAATAATTTTGGTGTAGATAATGTGATGGCACCCTTGAGATCAACTAGGGCAAAAAACAAATACGCTATGAATATATGTGGTTCTCACTTCTTTAATTGCAGTCTCCTTGGGGATGCTACCACCACTTGTCCCAGAGATTGAAACCCCTGCCATGAACTAACTTGTCATAGTTAACATAGCAGGAACTGTCTTAACGGCTTTATACTTGACAGTCATTTCTTGAGATTGCCATAACGAATGTATCAAGCTTTATTGCTGAGATTTACCATAAAACTTTAACAATAAAACTGAAAAGGTTGCTTCCTTGCTCTGGATAGTTCATGATCATTAGTAATTTGCCTTGCTCTGGATAGTTCATGATCATTAGTAATTTGCCTTGTTCAGAGAATAAATATCTTAAGAGTTCAAAATTTCCGGCAATATCAAGCAGACTTCATCAGCGACTAATGTGGATCACAAAACTTATAATGGTCACGTGATATGAGAAGACTGGTGTAGTTGGATGGTAATTCAAGCCCCTCATCCCTGTTTCATGTGGGCCTCCACTATCATATTTCCATTGTCCCCAATCAAACCAAGGCGATCACATCTGAGGACAATATATGGAAAAGGAAGGTTAAGGAGGCATCTGAAAATTGTAGAAAATTTAGAACACATTAAGATATTTATTATCTGAGCAAGGAAAATTACTATTGGTCATTTAAAAACGTTTTACACTCAATAATAACAAGGACACTATCATCCTCCTGGGTACAGGTATTTAATTAACTTCCATGGAAGATGTGGTGATGAAATGTTGTCATTGTTTGCAAGCCATGTAAATGGTGCTTTAATAACATAGGAAAACAATACTATTCTTCTGGCTAGAGTCTCATATGAAAGCCTCAAATACATCATAGACAATCAAAACAGCAAAACACACTGGAGGGCTTTTGTCTTTATCTTGAATAAAAAAAGCAAACCCAAGGGGAGAGAAAACGGCAGAGGTTACTTACATGACAACAAGTTCTTTGAGCCTGTAGTTGACAGAGAAAAGTGCACAATCAATTTTATGAACATCTGCATCTGTAGAAACTGTTTATGAGGAACTGAGGTAAAAAGGGCTGCTGAATTTATATTCACTATTGAAGATAAAAATCATTAAAGTTCAACAAATATATACCTTGTGGAAAGGTCAGAATGGGAGATTGCAAAGAGTGCTTATGTAAACATGAAGAACAGTATGTGTTCCATAACATATTCCTCTAATTGTTCATAATTTCTCTGGTTACAATTCTCATCTGATTATTAAGACCTTAGTTAAAATCATTTTAGATTCAGCTGTATCAATTATACCCAATAATAATGATAAATATGTCTCATTTAGTAAGGATTTTGTCATTCATAAATCTGAAAAAGACGGTAAAGAAGAACTTTTTCTTAATAGAAAGGACAAAACAATTTTTAGTTAGAGATCTTTTAATTGATAAAAGTCTCTATAGCAACTTATTACAAATCAAAATGTTGATAAATTTATAGAAATTTTTTTTAATAATTTGGACGAACCAGACAGAAAGCAAATTTCAAGCAAAGCAATGCAACCAAAAGTTTTAAGAAAAGATATTTACTCATATGAATCTATGGATTCCTTTAAAACATTACTACTGTTACAACAAGGTTAATAAATAATACGGCAATATAACGATGCTTTTAATGACAGATACAGGGTCATTATGTATTAATTTTAAAACTGATAACTTTTACAAAGATATGAAAGAAAATCTTTAGTTTTACAAATCAAGTGATTACAAAATAAAAGATAATATTTCAGGCATTCCTCTATGAAATGTACCAATCTGGTAAAGTCCATTTCAACAAATACCTCTCATAAATCATGTGACAAAATATCTTTATAATTCTATCAAGGCATATGACTGCCACAAGATATATTATTCTTCAAATCATACTAAAATAAACAATGTTAAAATAAAATAGCACCTTTCTGCATAAAATGAATATTCCAAACTTTGACAATGGTTTTAACCAAACTTTAATACTGAATTAACTCCCTTTCTACAGAAAAGGGTGAAAAAAAGCATTAATACCTTTTTTTATTATTTAAGCAAGCTCTTCTTTCATTAACTGACTTTTTATCAAATCTGTACCACTTCTCAGCTTACTTTTTGGGCTGTTTATGTGTATTATATGTCTCTGTAGGTACTTTTAAAACAGTTAATATTACTAGGAGAGGAATGTGAGAGAAGCATGAAATATTTTCATTAAATCAGAAAGAAAATTCATTCTGATATTTAAAAAACCATTCATTCTGACATTCTGAGGTTACACAATCATTTTCAAAATGAACATTTACATTTTGCATCAATAGAAGTGTGTCTGGTAATTTATAGCATCAATATACAACATTAATAGAGAGTAGAACAAGCATATAATAATGCATGTTGATATTGCACATTACATTTCAAATATGAAGAGGAAGCACTTATATCAATTACAATTAATAACAATCCTTTCATAATTTATATACATTAGGTATTTGTTGTATGCATGTCATTAAGTAATACTAGGGTTGCATTTTATGAAGAAAATGTTACATTGTGAGGGGATCTTTTTCAAAATGTAGAAGCCTACCTGCCAAAATTACACCCAGTATCATGCTAATGCATGACTGGATCATTAAGATTTGAGAAAAAGCATCTACTTGACATAATTTGGGGTGGTTTTATTTCATGAATGCTTGATCCTTAGGAATGGGTTCATCAATTATGTTTGCTTGTTAGCTCTGTGTGTTGTTAGTCCATGGAAATATAAACAGAAGGTACCAATCAAAGTTAATACTCACATTTCATCATTGAGTTAATGTTCATTTCTCAATCAATGCAGTAGAAAGTGAAACAAACTTAAAATCTGTGCATGATCAAGTGAACAGTCAGTGCTGTAGTCAGGCATATTGGAAATTCCAATACAGACCAGGCCATGTGATAGATCCTGATTGCCATCCAATGTAACAAGCTTAAGCAGTCAATGTTTTCTTCCATCTTGATGACCACTGTCAGTACCTTTAATTGATATTAGCACTGACTGAAGACAAAACACACTGTATTGTCTTTCATTTTTCATACACTTAATGTTCATTATTTTTTTATGTAAGCATATTTACTGAATAGACAAAAATATTTATTAAAACTGTCTTTCATACCTAAAATTTGAAAGTTTTTAATGAAAAACAAGTTCTTTGTACCAACAAATTTAAGGACAAAAAATAATTGTTTTTATAAATTAATGGTGTACGAAAAATTACACATAACGTAGTCTTATCATAATAATGATACTATAAGGGGTATGGATTTTCTTGAATGCTTGTCAGTCTATAATAATGATGAGAAATTTATGCCTCATTTCAGTATATCCATTTTAACTTGAACTCTAGTAAGGTTTACACTATCTTGCCAGAACAGAGATGAAGTATTCAAGCTGCAGCATCAAAAAATTTGTTTAGTATGGCCTCTACATCCTCTACTTTATACTTGATGTACTTTTCAGGGTTTTTGGTGAAGCTCAATCTTTGGTACTTTTCCAGGAAAATTTTGTAACTGGGCAAGATGTACTCTACATTTTCTTTCTTGAGTTGTGCCCTGAGTTCTGTATCAGGGATGGCATAACCCTTTTGTATGCGAAATATGTCCTCCAACTCCTTGTTGAAACCCTGGAAAAAAATGGCTAAGTAGGATTTTAAATGTAACAATGTTTTCACTGTATATTTGAGTTCACTATCATGTAAATTATAATTGTACTCTCGCAGGTCATTTGGACTCACAAAAAAAGACAACTCTGCAAGTAGGAGAAGCCATCAAATCTTATTTTACTTTATTTTTATTGGTCAATTTGTTAGCATTCAGTCAATGTAATGCTAGCTCAAAACCACATACAGGACCCCCAAATGGTATAACGGTACCAATTGCACAAATCCAGGTGGGCGTGGCTTAAGGTGTAGGGAACATTGTATTTCGAAATAAACAACAAAACTAGCTGTGATTGGTGCATTATGTAAGAGTTGTACTTTCTGTTAGGCTTAAAAAAAGTTCTGCCTCCTGGCAACATGTGAGATTATGTTAATTCCTATCTAGATGATATTTTGTATTTTTTTTTTTTTTTTTTAAATGTGGTACACATGTCTGAAACTGTCTGTTGTGACTAGATAACTCTTACCCCTGTCTAGTTCCAGCAGAGTTATATCTCTTAAATGCAATGGAGTACCTGGTTATGTCCTTGTCAAATTGACAATCTAACACTGCTCTATAGAGAAGTGTGTGACATGCATGCTAAAGTAGGATAGAAAATATATTTATTTCTCCAAACATTAGCATTAAGGTCTATGGAAAAACAATTGGTACCATGATACCTAAAGGGAAGAATAGCCTCTCAGTGTATCCATAGAAACACATACATGTGGGCGGCATTTATGAACTTTACTAGTTTGATGTAGGAAAACAAATGGGTGCTGAACAGTTTTGGTCAAATATTGAAAGTCCTTTAAGAATAAAATGTATGAAATCTTCAAAAAATAGCACAAGTTGGCTTTGGATGGGGACTTTTGATAACTATAGCTATGACAGATATAGACTTGTGTTGTCTGATGCCTTTATGTCTGTGTTGTCAGCTGCTAGATTGGAATACATGCAAAAAAATAAGTTATGTAAACATAACACAGTTGATTTTGGCCAAATATTGACTATTTTACCTGTGAAAGATGAAAAATCATGTGTACAAACACAAGCTATCTTGTTCTTGTAAGGCATGCCATAAACCAGGATAGAGAACACTCTAAGTACACTTGTAGACAGATCACTTGTACCATGTAGGATGTTCTTGTATGAGTAATTTTAGATAATTTATTAAAGATATGGGATTCTTACCCATTTTGATTTGACTTGTCCTGCTCTAATTGTCCATTTGTGTACACTTTTCTGCCTTGAAATTGTTCATGCAGTTAGGTAAGTTCCCTTGCATTCCCTTTTGTTGAAGTAGCAGGGAATACCAACAAACAAGAGCAGTTTCTTTCAGTCAGCATATCCCACTGACACTTGTATAAGCCCAGTTTTAATCTACTATTGACTTTCAATTAATTCTATTTATTTTTGTCCATATGTTCTTGTGGAATTTCCATATTAGGTCCAACATTACTGATGGATAACCATTTTGGTCACACAGTGTGCATTCATTCCATTCAAATCCAGTGTTCCTGAAACTTTGCATCCCATCGCAAGAATCCAAATTGGCACCAGATCATGTCTGTATGGTTATGGAAGGCTCCACTCTACATGCCGGCATTGTTGAAAATATGAACTATGTGATATGAAAGAGCCGCGTCATCTTAGAAATTAAAATTACATGACTCTTAAGGTCTCCAGTCTCCACTAAATAATGAAGTGTAAATGTTAGGTTCTCACTTTATCAATAATGTATTTTTGGATAATTTAATTGCAATGAAGTTAATGCAGGTTGTTCATGAACTCATATATATTACATGGATAATATGTTAGAGGTTACCACAACTTATGTATATCATTCAGTTATCTCCCTTACACCAGTCATAACATTTAAATTAAATAAAAACTCACATTTTCAGTGACTGGTTATGAAAATAAAGAGAAGATTTGTGAAGTATTATATTAGCCCTCAATCTTGATGCAAATGTAAGTAGAAGCAATTTAATAATTTCTCACAGTAAAGTGTACAAGTTTAAAAACTGACAAAATATGTTTTCTTTGGTCAAGGCAAGTTACGGCCTAACTGTTTAGCCCATTATTGTTAATTTCTTATGCAGAAGAAATATACATTATATGTATTTATATTACCTGAATTATTCACCCTTTTATATTAGATGGAAATGAACACCACTTCACCTGAAATTTGTGTACCTGTAAGGGATGTTATAGCACAGTTGCCTTTGGTCTGTCCTTGGACCTATGGGACCCAGCCCCATATATCTGTCCAAGGTAAGGTCATCAAACTTTCACTTCTCATTTTTCGCATTGCTGATTTTGTCTCCTTTAATTCCTTTATCATAAGCTACCTCTCCCTTTTGGATATACACTTTCCTCCTGTTTTTAACTCCATTTGATGCACTATACTTAGTGTTTATATTTGGCATTTTTCTGCATTTTATTCCCCTAATTTCACTCCCCAATCCAACATAACCACTTAGAAGCTGTGATTTACTATATTTGGTGACTGATTGGCTTACTGAATCAATTTTATTCACATTACAAAGGAGGGAAGCTTTCTATTTGTGTTACAAAAAGGATGGGTTGGTAGACCTTTGTGTGAGGACTGGTGGTTAGTGACCACATGTATCTGCAGACAGTGTAAAGTGTTCAAAGCTTATACTTTCTAATGAGATTGGGTCATGTCCACCTGTCTCTGGTGTTAAGTTCTGCATCTACTAAACAAATATAAATTCCTTTCTTTTAGGTGAATTGTACATTTTGAAGTAGGACAGGTACATACTATTTGGTACATTGACCTTTGACCTAGTTATTACAAAATATGACATAATGTGATTTATCCCATATCACCCATGTGAAGTTCAATAAGTGCTGATATGAATAAGATACAACTCATAGTTAAAAGAATTTCAAAAAATGATTTTGCTAGTGAAGCAAAAGTATGAAAACAAGAGTTCAAAACAGCTGAATGACATTTCTATACACATTCATATCAGACATAGCTTAGTACCTCATAAAATTGTTTCTCACATGTGAAACTAAGTACATACAGTCCTGAACTATTTTACAGATTATTGGAAAAATTAAGGTTTGCTATTGGTATAACGGTACCAATTGCGCAAGTCCAGGTGGGCGTGGCTTAAGGTGTAGGGAACATTGTATTTCGAAATAAACAACAAAACTAGCTGTGATTGGTGCATTATGTAAGAGTTGTACTTTCTGTTAGGCTTAAAAAAAGTTCTGCCTCCTGGCAACATGTGAGATTATGTTAATTCCTATCTAGATGATATTTTGTATTTTTTATGATTTTTTTAAAATGTGGTACACATGTCTGAAACTGTGCCTGTTGTGACTAGATAACTCTTACCCCTGTCTAGTTCAGCAGAGTTATCTCTCTTAAATGCAATGGAGTACCTAGTTTTGTCCTTGTCAAATTGACAATCTAACACTGCTCTCTAGGAAAGTGTGTGACACGCATGCTAAAGTAGGATAGAAAATATATTTATTTCTCCAAACATTAGCATTAAGGTCAATGGAAAAACAATTGGTACCGTGACACCAAATGAGGCATTAGACCTTGAACTTGAATACAGGACCCCAAATGAGGCATTAGACCCTGAACATAAATAAAGGACCTCAAATGAGGCATTAGACACCTCTGCTTTAATGATGATGCATACACATGCCAAGTTTCATCCCTTAAACTTAAATGACTCTGAAGGTTTAAAGCAGAATGGACAGTGTGATGGAAAACTTAAAATACTGACCGATGTCTTTGTCCATTAAGATAGAAACCCCAATAAAGTATTCAACACACCTGCTAATGATTATGAAAAAATATATCTTGACCCTGAAGGCAGGGCCACACATGTAGCATGAGACACACTTGCTAAAGGACAATGTATAAAGATAACAAGTTTCATTCTATCATCTCAAATGGTTTGAAAGTTGACAAGTAGCAAGGAAAGTGTGATAGAGAATGTTAAAATTCTGAGTTATGACCTTGAATGTGAAGATAAGTCCTAATGATGATGCCAGTTTCATTCATTAAAGACTTTGAAATTATTAAGTAATGAGAGTGTGATACATAGAAAGATGAATTGAAATGCAAATACTTATGTCATCCATTTTTTGTGAAAAACTTCAGATAATAATTATGCAACAACTTGATGGACAAGGTACCTTCACAGATGGACAAACATGGAAATACTTACGCTGAATTTATCTTTGATATTCTGTCTCTCTTTTTCTTTAAGCTGAAAAGAGAAGATGTGAAGGTAACTTATTTTCATAACTTACTGACAGCAAATCAGTCAACATGCATGGCGTTTACCTACCAAACTGAAGGGGCCCAGAATGGCCAAGTGGTCTAAAGTGCTCTCCATTATGGATCACTGCCATCTCACCTCTATCTGCGTGGGTTTGAGTCTCGGATTCAGCCAATGTGGGTATGTCAGAAAGCTTGCCAGTAGCTTCTTGTGGGTCGGTGGTTCTTTCTGGGGTTTTCCCAGGTTCTTCCTCCACCATTAATACTGGCTGCTATGTATAGCCTATCGTTTGCTGAAAAATGGCGTAAAACCCTACAACGACAGCAACAACCAAACTGAATAAACATGCTATGGAAACTTCTTTTCAAAAATAGCGACAGTGTAATTTATATGTATCTGCTGAACATCCTTTTTCATTTGCATTGGTGTAGAAAGGGAAACTTCCACCCAATGGTCTGAATTTTTTGTCAGACAAGAGACTCTGCCAAGAGACTGACGCAAATTTTTTATCCAGATGGTGGAATATTTTTCCTATCCTACACTGAAGCATAATGAAGGATTATTTTTCTCACATTTCTGAACAAAAGACTTAGGGTAGAAGAAAACATGACATATTGTGAATATTGCTGTCAGTTTAAAACAGCAAAATACCCAGCTACAGGTTATTTACCTTATGATACAGCATAAAAAGTAAGGTTTACAGTGAAAAACTGAGTATAAACTTTATACTGGTTTTCAAAGAACAATAGTTGAAACAACTATGGTAATGGCAATACACAATGGCGGAATTGTGTACAGCAGAAGCTTGTGTAGTGATACAAATGTGAACAGGTCAAAAATAAAGTCCACTCTTTTCCACAGGTTAAGACAGACAAAAAATAATGAAATAATCCTCAATTCAACTTTTTGGGTCTAAAATTGATTTAGCCTTCAAAAATAAAAAAGAGAATAGGAATTTTTAAAAACAACAATTTTGACAAACTGAATGTCTCTTTTTGACTCAAAATTGGATTAAGGATGCTGTATATGTAGTTAGGTAAAATCAATGTGAAACAGCTTGTTTGCAGAAAGCTTAACTTCAGCCACAGTTTTTTTTAGTATGTACACGTGTTGCAATTACTGTCTATCTTGATTATAATGAAAGAATGTTCAAATGATGATGGAAGTTGGGAAATGTTTGTGACTTAGTGTGAACAATACTCGCAGCAGAAGGTCAAAATAGTCTATGAGTCAGCATCAAGGTCACATGTGAAGTTGACTAGAACTTTCCTCCGCTGGTGTTCCACATTTGAAAACATGATCATATACATATAGGAATACGATACAAAAAACCATGCCCCATTTTTATGCAATGCTGGCAAATACTTACTAAGGTTATCTTTGTTTGATAATAAATATACCCTCAACTTTATTGACAAATTAATTAGGCTGACTCCATAGTCTTATAATGTAAGAAATACTGCTATTTACTCTAGTGCCACTGAAGACTTTAAAAGAATGAATGAATGCAAGGAGATAATGACTATCAGAACCACTCTTTGTCTGGAACCTTTTTGTTCATCAGGACCATTTCATCATCATCTCTGATTCTAACACTCATGTATTAGATGTGATATACTAGGCCAGATCTGAATACCATGATCCAAAAATCCTGAAATAAGATTCCATTCACCTAAACGAAAAAGCCATATGCAGAAGGCATATGAACAGCTGACCCAGCTTTTAATTATCTAAAGCTACACCTGAAAAGTTTGAGAAACTGTAAAAAGTGTCATACTGATCGATGATTTACTTAACTGCTATGCATCAACACTAAATGCCAAAATGGAATAAATGCGGGGATGGAAACAGGTCTGGCTTATTTGCAAGAAAACCTAGTCAGGGAAAGAAAAGCAAGTAACAGTTTATATCTTGTACCTGGACTGAACTGACCACATTTCTGAATGATGATATCCAGGTATGTCACCATCACTGTTGTCAAGCTTGACATTAAATGGGAAATGAAACAGATATATCCGTGGACACCCATGGGGTAAGGTTGAGCCCAAGTGGAAGTGTATAAAACTGGTGTGCAGTTCCCCAGAATGAAAACTGTGGAACTTGAGTGACAACAGGTGGATAGGAATGTGAAAGTAGGCATCTTTCAAACCAAGAATAGCAGCAAAATTATCATTCATAAGAGACGGTCTTATTGACTGGACATTCTGAATCATGAAATTAGGTGCACATTGGCACCCAAAAAAGTAGAGAACAGATGCCCTAGTAGCCTGGTTTGTGAACAGTCTCCACTGCCCACCAGGCGAGCAAAGTATCATTCCCTCTGCTCATAAGAGTGCCTACTCTGGGTGGCTGAGAACTGTAATAGAAAATGGGAAGACTAAAAAGGAGAGAGGTTGAATTAATGAAATTCTTAACTCTTCTGAAACATTGTCTGGGAAAAGATGAATCCAATCCTGGGAAAAGTGAATACATCTGGTGACTACTGGGATATCATTGGCAGGTGACATGGGTGATGAGTCATTGTACTCTGCTTGCAGGCTTGGAGGAGGCGAAACTGGGTTTCTGCTGCTCTTTGTTAAACCGATTTCTGTACTGGGAAGATTTCTGGTCATCAACATTGCTTTTGTAGTTGGATAGTTGTTGATTAGATGCCATTTCTTTCTCCTGGGGTCAGCTATCCCAGCATAAGAACTGACTAATACTGACAACTATAAGGAGAAAAAGCAAACTGGAGAGGCAATTCCTGTGCAGCCTGCTTCAATACAGCCTCTGAAATCAAAGGAGACATATACCAGGCAATGAATAAAAGGTTGCGGGCTGATATGGCTAAAGTGATGACGAACTTAGTAAGGCATCTTGTTTCACCAAATCAAGGTTATACAAAGTGGTCATGATGTTGTCATAGTGTTGTCAGCTGTCCCATTAATAACTTTGGCAATACAGCATGTAGACTACCATGCATATTCATTACATGCTTTCTCTACAAGTCTAAAATTGGCAAGCAATGCAAACTCCAAAACGGAAGAAGTCACTACAATGTTTTAGTTAGGCCTGCTTGGAAAATGCTTAGAACATTTGGCAATTCACCTTGAAGAAATGCATGCCAGACATGTTGACTGCTACAATATCCTTACCCTAGCTTGGGGCTTCCATGTAATACAAGTCAAAATTTGTCTTATACCTGTGGTTACTGAACAATGCTGTCAGCTAACATTCCATGAGAAAGATTTTCAAATTTCCAGTCGTTTCTGACAGTCAACATTTTATTTAATCTTCATCTTCATCATCTGCATCTACTGATGTCTTCAGAATGTATGCTTGACTTCATGACATTGGGCAAAACTTCAACAGAGTGATAAGATTCTATGAATTTGTATCAACTGCCGTCTTAAAACTGCTAAAAACAGAACTCATTTCAGTTTAGAATATGGATTTTACACCAGATCCAGGTGATCCCCATTTTCATTTGTTAGGTTATCCTTAACAGGTAAGCTTTCAACATCCACACATATCATACCCATTGAAAAGAAAGAGGAGGAATCATCATAGGTAGCATACTTTTACATTCCCACAGGTAATGCAATGAGTTATGGACCCAGAAACTGATGTGGTGGATGGTTAAAGGATAGTGTCTGGGTCAGTGAAATGGCAAGAGGAGCTTATGGCACAATGGATATATGGATGGGCCAACCAAATAGGTTCCCATAATGACCTATGGAAGACAAAACTGCTGGCTAATTTACAACCTAGTCAAATGTAGCACCTGACCTCTAATCATACATAGTAAAGAACAGCTGGTCAGCCAGTTGGACAAACTATTCATAGGTAGAGACAGCCAAAGTTGTTATTGGCAGTGAACGCTCCTGAAAAACACCTTAAAAGTTCATCACAAATCATATGCACCAAGTCTAAGAAGTTTTCTGGCATAAAATTGAAGTTATAACCAATTGCCAAAAGAAAGGAAGAATTCTCCTGATGTATACCAGCTGACAGTTTAAAAGATCAGAAAACAGGTGAGATCAGAAATTGCCTAAAAGCAACATCTGTGATGTGGTTTCTTGGATGAAATCTTCTCATCTGAGGTTCTGACAAGGAATGAAAAGATGGAAAAACTGTTTACTTTGTATGTGTTGTTCCCCTTTCTTCGAGATGGCCAGCTGTAACTCTAGCTGATGATGGGGGAATCTTGGGAGGGTGAGAGACCAAAAAAGGCATCTCCCATGCTAGCAACAAATTCTGACTTGGGATGAAGGCTAAAAACTTATGCATGAGACATCTTAGACCTTCCATGCTACTCTGTCTTTCAGCTGATCCAAAACACCATGGACCAAATCCCCTCTGGCAAGTTTATGCAGACACTGGCAAGACTTGGCAGAAGCACACTTCATAAACTAAAGACAAGGCTCATGTGTATCTTCTAACACCTTAAACTTCATACATTTCACAAAACCCATGATTGGGTTGAGTATTTAATGAAAAAATATTATGTGCATCACATATATCTGGCAGATTAACAATGGTAAAGCCCCATGGTGAACCCTCAGACCTGGTAGGCAATCAGGGTCAGGTGACCTAAGTGGTTAAGGCTCCACCTTGGATGTGGGACGTCATGGGTTCAAACCCCAGCTGAGTTACACCAAACACTTATAATAACAGTACTTGCAACTACCTTGCTTGGCACTTAGCATTAAGAGGTTAGTGTTAGGACTGGTTGGCTTGGTGTCAGGTTAATGTGACTGGGTGGGCCATGATTCCCAAGTGCTAGACATCACTACAAAATGCCACATTCGTGATATCATAGTGATATGAATGAAAAATTGTGAAAGCTACGTTAAAAATCCAAATAACACACATACACATGTTAATGAAAACAAATAAAAGGTATCTGTATTAATTACCTCCAAGAGGTTAAACTGTCTGTTTTGGGCAAGTAAAGCCTGTCAGTCATGCACTTTATCTATTTAGCTTTAATGTAAACCTTTCTCCAGCATGTATAATAACTGAGGCTATTTTTATTAGTCTGCAGGTAGGATTAGGTCATGTACATGGACTTATGAACAATGTAAACAAAATTTACTGGCACTGCCTCTTATTCACAGCTGTAAGATGAACAAAAAAACTATTTAGTATAAACAAGCAAATTTGCATGTGCAGATTTAGTTTGGTTACCTTGGAACTATGAGAGGCCACATTACTGCATATGTCGATGACACAGAGAAAAAAATAACATTTTTCCACCAAAAATCCTCATATCCTGAAGACATAATTATTATGTTTTCTGGATAAAGTCATGTAGAGGGAGATTTACAAATTTCACGAGTCTCAGGTGATATGCTTTTTCACACTTTCAAGAATATATTATATACAATAAATACACAACCCTTTTGTACCTATCTTTTGATTGAATATTTGAGAGAAATAGAAAGCAGTGAAAGCTGAATGAAATCAATAAAAACATCAAATAATGCATGTAAATGATGGATGAGGCTGTTCGGACTTTAATGTGTGCTTGTAATGTTCTGTGTATCAATATTTTGTATAACCTTTGGCACATGACTGTATCTATATTGTGTATAATTTTTGTTCATGACTAAATTGTAGTGATCATCTATCAATAAAATATGTAGATAATTTGTTTTCCATGGGCATAGATTCTATTTTAAAGATATTGAGCTATAAATAGGTGTTTACAAGTTAAATTCAACCTATATACTGAAAACCTGTTGACAAGTCTCATTGGCTAGTGAGGTCTGGTGGGTTCTTAGATGAATTAAGTTGTTTCTCATTGGATGGGTTGGTCAGGTATAGTTATTTGACAATGTAGGTCATGAGTGTAGATATAGTTAAATATTAAATTGTGTAGTAAGGCCTGTCACGTAGGGTATATTGTGACATGTAGTCATAACAGAAACTTGGAGATGTATATAAGTAAAGAACTGAGCAATTAAATCATTCCTATTTTCTTCTTTCCTATGTTCATGTCTTAATATCAGTCTGCAGATGTGTTTAATATTGTGTTTAGATACAATCTGGGAGGCGACATCTGTTTGGATTATTCATTGCAAGTACAAAGTGCTCATTGGACTAAAATGATATTCTGGGACTATTGTGATGAAGTGAGAAAAAGAGAAAGAAAATATATACACAGACTGACACATTAAGTGAAATAACATTTTTGTTCTTTCTCATATTTAAAGACAAGCATCTATATAAGATCCATACCATGTAAAAGTAAAAAATCTTTAAAACCATTGTTTATAAATTAGGAGTCTTTCTATTTAGATAAAAGATGAAGGAAAATATA
Source organism: Sinohyriopsis cumingii (assembly GCA_028554795.2). Lineage (NCBI taxonomy): Eukaryota > Metazoa > Mollusca > Bivalvia > Unionida > Unionidae > Sinohyriopsis > Sinohyriopsis cumingii. The sequence goes on along the minus strand of CM068826.1, from coordinate 43,061,834 downwards.
GTAGAAATATTCTTTCTTTTCTTTGGGCACAAAAATATTCTTCATCTTGACTGTTGTTCTCACTCAAGCACACTGTTCATGAACCTTGAAAAGTGACAGTAGCTGCCATGGTGTACATATGAATTGTTTTATTATTATCATTATTATTATTATTATTATTATTATCATTATTATCATTATTATTATTATTATTATTATTTAATATATACACTGATATTGAAGAAACATACTGAGTTGCCCTGGAGGACAATGTTTGATTCAACGATTGTCAGGTATCACTGGCAGCCAACCATAACATAAAAAATTAGGTCCTTATTGGTATTTCTTCCACATCGACTGCATCTGGAGCCACCTGCCCTATTTTGGTCTTTTTTAAAACTTCCTTTTCAATGAACTGCTGCAAATCACCTCAATTATTTCAGTTCCATGTCCTGGCCACCTTCTTATCTTGTCTCACAGTAAAACAATGCTGACCCTTGCTTCAAATCTCATAATCCTAGAACATTTAAAGTTTTATGGAAAACGTATTGTAGATGGATTGCAGTAATGTGCAAAAAATATTAAATCTGACAAAGAAGCAAGGATTATTCATAAATATGGCATCAATACAAGAATGTGCTAGATCAATCTGCAATATAACAGTTGCTCCCTGGTAAGTAAGGAAATGTCAGAATTATGAACAATTTGGGCAAGCCATGTTTGTGTCCTTAATTCCCAGGTTCACTTTATGCTGACTTACCTTCGTATCTGGGTTCATTGTTCTCTGCACAGACATTGGCTCATTGACTTCAAGAAGGTAGTGCATTACTTTGCTCCAACTAAAACATTGAATCACAGTCAGGAAATGAGTTATGTAAAATATAAATAATTTTCTTCGTGATCAATTAACTTTATTACTTCACTGCACATATATGAAAGCAGTTACATATATATTCAATTAAATGTGAATTGATTATTTATTGGATGGTGATGGGAATTTCTGCATAATTTTGCAAGTGAATGGTTATTTTTACTTTAATTTCTTGCAACAAAATGATAAATAATTAAATGAAACTTGCAATTTTCACAAATTAGGTTATACTTTAAAAAAATCATTACAATTTTCAGCAAAAATAGGTCATTTCAGTTTTCTCTAAATTGAACAATTTAGAGGAAATTGAACAACAATGTTATCTCCCAAGATATAATATTTCATTTTGTGTTTGCAAGAAATCACAGCTTCTGTACATGGCAGACACTAAAAGTGTTTTCTTTTTCTTCTTTTCTTTTCACATGATATAAACGCAAGGTCTCCCTTATCTAGTAGTCATAAAGATCTTCATTTACAAGTGCAAAGTCTCAAGTCAAATTATAATCCAGGAAGAAAAGTAAAGAGAATACTAAGGGTACTCTCATTTAAGGATGATGAGAATGTGATAAATACAATATCCCACATGATTCAATTTCAAATAAGCAATTTCCTAAAAAGTAAAATTTGGTAGCCAGAGTTTTAACAATATACAAACAACATAAATCTTCACTGGTACTCAAGAAAACTAGTTTACAGCAAAAAAATTATGACGCCTTATATATTTTTATCTCTGATACCTCTATGTTGATATATCTATTTTATCTCCACACCTTAAAGAGTATGCCTTCTTATGTTCAATTATCTGGTCTTCATAATAAGATTCCACTTTGCTATTCAGCTGATGGACTAAATCTATCAGCCCAGATCTGAAAATGACAAAGCATGGTAGATAGAGAGATGTATTTAATGACCAGCATATAGAATTTCAAAAGTAGTACTATTTAAAACATCTTCTCTGTAAAACATGTATACATAAGCAATTAATAAATTATTAACTTACAATTACTGTGACCTCTGACTTGAGCTGTTATACAAAGACTGGCATTCTACCGTATGTTTCTTACTTGTAAGGTAAAATGATATAATTTCATAACTTCATATTATGGTCAACTATTATAAAGTGTTTATAAGTTTAGCTTTAATTGACTTATTGCCAGAGCACTTATAGCTATGCCTAATATCTGGCATAGGTTTTCATGTATATCCAAAGGTTCTCTTTTGACATTAAACCTAAAATGAACTTATACCATATCTACACAAACATTTTGTGAACAATGGGATACACAAGCAAATTTAGTGAATTACTTTTCCAATGTCTACGATTGTGAGATCACAAAAGTTCACCCCAATTAAGATCTATGACCGTTAAGACCTAGCTGCAAAGCTACTGAGAAGATGTTGAAAGTAACCAAGTCACACTGCCCTATCTCCAAGGGCACTAGAAGATAGGTGCCAAAAATGGGTACACTAATGTACCAGTGACCTTGACTGGAAGATATAACCTTGACAGAGATACATGAGATGCTGTTAAACTGAGAAGCATAAGTATACTGTGCTTCTATCATGTATCTGAAACAGTTTTATGACATAAGCAGAAACAAACAAATAAAATTAAAATATTGACATGTGACTCGCACTGTTTAGTGAAGATATAGAGTTATATTAAGTTTTATCCCTTCATCTTGAATGACTCTAAACTTAAAGGGTGGAAGTGTAAAAAAAACATAACATACAACACAATGACATTGACCCCAAATGTGGCACATAATACTCAAGCTAATGATGACATATACATATGCCAAGTTGCATTCCTTAATTTTGAGCAGCTCTGACCTTGAACTTGAAAACGGCACCCACAATGAGGCAGGAGACACATCTTCTAGTGATGAAGGTACACTATTGCAAATCCTCCCCTCCCCTTTTCATGCACTTTATGTATGGAAGAGCAAAATCTATTACCCAATTTGTGACAAATTTTCATCCAAGAAAACAATGTAAGTGTATGCAACGAAAACTAAAAACAATGGTTTTGTGTGTGTGTGTGTGATTTGGATTTTTAATGTAGCTTTAAAAACATTTCAATCATATCGCTATGATGTCTGCAGTGTGGCAGTTTAAAGTGAGGTCTAGCACTGGGGCATCATTCCGCAGACATGTAGCATGATGTCCCACCCAGTCACATTATCCTGACACCAGGCCAACCAGTCCTAACACTAACCTCTTAATGCTGGATGCCAAGCGAGGCAGCTGTTAGTACCATTTGTGTAAGTCTTTGGTATGACTCGGCCGGGGATCGAACCCACAACCTCCCGCATCTGAGGCGGATGCTCTAACCACTAGGCCACCGGCACAGTCAATGGTTTTGTACTAATTCCAATCAGGTCTATGAAACTGATCATATATGCTGGATATATCTGAATTTTTTTGAGTGACTAGAAGATAATATTAATAGCAACAGTGACGACTTAACAGAGCAATTAAACTTTTACAAAGCTGAAAGCGCTTTACAACATCATGTTAGCACACAGGAGTAAAAACAGTTGCATACAGAAAACATAAAAGCAAATGAAAATGCCTCACATACATTATAGAAACAAATGAATCATTATGCAAAATAACAACATGAACACAAAATGAGTTTACAATACACTTTATCCTGACAAATGGCTGAATGTCAAATTTATTCTAGCTCATGGAATAAATGTGTCTTGAGAGCACTCTTGAATGTGATCATGGTCTCTTTGTGTCTGAGATCAAGAAGCAGTTAATTCCAAGTAGATGGGCCCTGATATGTAAATGAACACTGTCCATAAGACTTAGTTTTACCTTTAGAATACTAAGAATACATGTGTCAGATGATAAAGGCAAGCTTCTAGCAGGATTGTTAAGCATGGGTGAGATCAGGTAAGTATTTTGGAATAAAAGCATTCAACTAAATATTACAGAGAGAAGATATTTTGTGTTTGATTCTACTGTATACAGGTATCCAGAGGGGTTTGTGAAGAAGCAGGGTGGTAAGATCAGTTTTTATTGCTCTAAGAATGATCCTATCTGCAGTAGACACAGTGGCAGACCAGAAAAAGACTGTTACAATCACATAGCTGCCAACCTCCCAGGCACACAATCAGTGAAAACAGGGATAAAAAGTCATGAATTTGGACATGAATTAGTGAATAAACTATGACAATAACTCCATCCACTCTGACCGTCAATACTACACTATATCAACATCGCAATATAAAACTAACACTACATATATGCAGAAATATATCTGCATTTCTATTTATTATGTTATTCATAAACTCCACTTGTTCTTGTGGTTATTTGTCAAGACATGATACTGTGGCAGACTTGAAATTCCTCAACTGCTTGATCGTAAATTTGTTTTCTAAATTGTTCAGACTTCTTGCCTGCAGGTTGAACCTGGTGAATAAAATTGCTGACAAATTTTCTGCAGCTAAGGAGGCCCTAAAGTCTGTCTTATTTTTCCTCACTAGAGAAAATACTCTTTGACTGTTACTGTTGCTGTGAGGAATGCACAGGTGCTGCAGCACGTTTGGTTCTTCCACAGGTAAAATTTGGAAGCGATATTCGAGTCTGGGAATATTTGTCAGAACAAATGTTTAGCATCGTCTCCAGCTGATAAAGGTAGATTGTGTTCAACAAGAAAACTCACAAATAATGCTTCAGCATTGGTAGCTTGCAGGTCTTCCGCCGATGGCTTAAAATATTCCAGAGCTGAAATCTGCGGATTCTTAATTTTCCCAACTTCTACATGTTTATTGCAATCGATTTGCTTCCTCACATCATCTCTGTGACCATGCCCAAAACTACAATTTGTGGCACACTGTGTGCAAAAAGCATGATGTATGTCAATGTTTAATGGCAGAATGCACGGCCAAGTTTTGATATATTCCAAATTAAACTTCACTTTTTGAGCAATACATTTCTTTTTCCTTGGTGGGAAGACATTTTCAAGATCTTACATGCGATGCTGAACGTTAACTCAAATCAGTGTTGATGACACATGCATGGAGCAAAATTCCAGTTAGGCCCCAGTTTCTCTCAAAAGCATTTGTAAAACTACTCTTATACATATAGATTAAAATAGGCTAAAATGCTTGCTACCGGGCCAACTGTACTAAGCGGCTGTAGTTCTATTAATATCACGACCAGTAGTACAAGACCGTTTTGGCAACTGTGAATATCACGACTAGTACTTAACAGGAAATCGGTTATTTTTATTAAGATTTAAAATAATTGAGAATTGGAGAATTTGTGAATGTTTGGCTTGCAGCGTGAATCCATGAATCACTGAAAAAGTCGTGAAATTCACGCCAAATCCGTGAGGGTTGGCAGCTATGCAATAACCATGTGTAGAGAATACTAATGAACACATAAGTATTTTTGTAGCATTAACTGTCAGAAGACTGCAAATAGTGCTGATGCATCTCAGCTCCTGTTATGCTGCTCTACAGGTACACAGGATGTTCTCTTGCAGTGAGAGAGAACTATCTAAAGTAACACCTAGATTTCTATGTGACTGTCTAAATTTAATGGGAATGTCACTGATATTAATCAATTTTGCTAAATGCTGGGCTTGAGAAATTCTTTGTGAGGCAGCCATCATTGCTTTAATTTTATCATCATTCATTTGTAGCTTATTTCACCTCATCCATGACTTAACATCAGAGATGCACTTCTCTATGCTTGGATGGTTGATGCAACTTCATTTGGACAGCTAGAATGTACCAATGACCAAATTAAACATTGCTTCTGGTAAGAAGCTCAAATTCAGAGTTGATAAATAATTGTAATATGTGAAACACATCCATGGGTACTGAGTCTACTGACCACATCAAATGTATAATGCAACATGTGTGAAACACATCCATGGTTACTTAGACTACAGACCACATCAAATGTACAATGCAACATGTGTGAAACACATCTATGGGTACTGAGTCTACTGACCATATTAAATGTATATTGCAACAGTTGTGAAACTCATCCATGGGTACTGAGTCTACTGACCACATCAAATGTACAATGCAACAGGTGTAAAACTCATCCATGGGTACTGAGTCTACTGACCAAATCAAATATATACTGCAACAGGTGTAAAACTCATCCATGGGTACTGAGTCTACTGACCACATCAAATGTATACTGCAACAGGTGTAAAACTCATCCATGGGTACTGAGTCTACAGACCACATCAAATGTATACTGCAACATGTGTGAAACTCATCCATGGGTACTGAGACTACTGACCACATCAAATGTATACTGCAACAGGTGTAAAACTCATCCATGGGTACTGAGTCTACTGACCATATCAAATGTACAATGCAACAGGTGTAAAACTCATCCATGGGTACTGAGTCTACTGACCACATTAAATGTATACTGCAACAGGTGTAAAACTCATCCATGGGTACTGAGACTACTGACCACATCAAATGTATACAACAGTTGTGAAAGTAGCCAAATTTGGAATATGCAATGTGACTTGCAGGTATGTCATCAGTAGTGCAGTTTATGTTTTCTACTGAACTATGGTAGCTCTATTGGTAGAGCAATTAGACTCGTAGTCCAATGGATGTTGGCTGCCTAAGTGAGTCCTTGGGAATACATTTGGTTCCTATTTTCACAATGTGAGATAGACACTGTGTTAAAAGTGCCATCTAATCCAAACAACAATTACGTATTTTGCCTTTACCTTATCAAACGAATCTACAAAAATACACCTTACAGAATGTCTCAAATGCCATGATCAGAACAAAAACTTGCATCTTTTTCATTTCCATTTCAGGTTTCATTTTTCAACAGTTCCAAAACAGAGCCTGCTAACTTAAATTTAGTGGTCAACAGGAAGTGCATCGATTCAAAGAGAACAATTTCCAAGTAAAAATATTGTTGCAGACTTGCATACAAATGTGTATACCTGATGAATTTCAGAAGCAGGTAATAATGTTAATTACACATTTTGTTTGCTTTCAATTTTCTGGAACAGTGAAGAATGGTCTTCATGTGAAGCAAATTTCCTGCAGTATCTTTTATTATGACCTTAAAGTTTGTAAAATGAATGTGATGTATTAAATATAACACATACATTCATACATACATACATATACTAGTTGCTATTTTTCTCATGTGAAAAACATAAAAGATCAGTAATTGAATTCAAATATGCTTATGATTACTAGATTTGAATATTATTTTACTCTGTTTAATTTTTGTAAAAGATGTATTCAATAAAAACTAAATACTATGGTTCTTTTTTTGTTGTTTTTGCTCATGTGAGCAAGATATCACTCACGTGTGCAAAATGTTGGTCATGTTAACAATTCCTGCCCATGTGATTTTCTTATTAGAATTAATTTCCTCACACGAGTTCTACCTAATTTGCATCTTGAAATGCACATGAGACTAACCTGAGTTAGATATCATGTGAGATTCTCATGTGCAGAAGGGTAAACAGTTTTGGTGCGGGTAACAAAGGTAAAACAGATGAACTTTTGTGTATTAAATGCTACATGAAACAGAAGTACCTGTGTGAAAAAAAAGATTATATTTTCCAAAAATGTATGTGTCTGCATTTAATAATGCTTGCTAACACTGTGAAAAAGGTCAAGACTTTCTTGAGAATGGAAATATGATAATGCAATACCAACTGTATGTCCTTCCAGTGCAATGGACAAAATCAAAATCAAAAGAAGTCATTGAAAAACAAAAATTTGCCATTTGCACAAGCTCTGTGGAATCCTAATAATAAGCTTTTCAGTATATCATCCCTGAAAAACACCAACTGGGAGCTGTTTAAGAACCCAATCAAAAAGTATTTGATTAATTTCAAATTGTCAATCAATCACAGTATGTTAGTTTCCATGAAGCCATGAGGTTGGTATTTTCCAATGAAGTCAATCAACAACCCAGAGTTGAAGTTTAGGCATAAAATGTCAACAAAATCACATGTCCAAAATACAACAGAAATTTCAAACAATAAAAACCAATCAAAGCAATTACCATACGTTTAGAATTTTGGAAACCGCTATTTTTAGTCTGGAAATTTCCAAAATGTCAAACATTCTCTAGGATCTTGTTAACTGATTATAAAAATAAATTAATGCCTTAAGCATTATATTTTGTACCACCTATGGATATTTTATGCCACAAATGGCCCAAAGAACTCAAACTTTTGCAGCAGGCTTTCACAGATATGTGTAAATTATGCAAATAAGCACTCAGATGCATTGGATTTCTCTTCCCTGTCTGCCTTCTGGCCTTAGTTTAAAAAATAAAAAAATTTCAGATCTTAAGGACATAATGATTGTAATTTCACAGCTATATAATGATTACTTCAAAGCATGACTAAAAGACAAAATGTGGAAATGTAATGAAGTGCATTTTCTGAAGTAAAATGAAACTGGGTGGAGGTTGTGAGGGTGTGTTGGACTCACTGCAACAGTACCGTCAAAAATAAATGAGGTCTCCAACAACAGTTCACACATTTTCCAGACTTCTGATCCCAATCCAAACCAAATGACCAAGGTAAATATGTGGACGAAAGATCTGAGGATGATTTTTACTTACTATTCAACAGATAAAATGAACAGAGGTAAAGACATCATGCCCTTACATATTTCTGATGCTTTCTGTAAATGTCTAAAAGATATAGGGAACATGTCATACTGCCTTAGTTATGTTTTTTAATCTATCAAGATTTAATGTGGAACAATCAACATCTAAAATAAGTTTACTCTTTGCAATGAAATGGTTATCAAAAGAAAGCCATGCAAATAATAGGAAATGCTGCCAGAAATAACAATTTTTAGACAACGATGGGGGAAAAAAAGATGCAATTTACTCTGACTTAAACCATAACAAGTCATTAAATTATCTCAATGAACTGCATCATTAGAATTTACTGAAAGATTTCTTTGATTAATAAAATATCATATAATTCATTGTTTTAGCATGAAACATTTCTCGCTATATTTAGCAGACTCAGATTGAAATAACAAAAATAAATCCCCTCAAAGTGTGTCATCTGATAACATAAATATGGCCTAATGTTCACTATGTCATGAAGCCCTGAAATGAAAACGCAATGGAATAGTACCTTATTTTGTTTCATGAGAATGCCTGTGTAGTCCCTACTCTCAGCATGTCTGGTAAATGAAAAGAGCTAACCATAGATAGTACCTGAATTAAATGTTTTGTTCTTTCCAATGGAACAAAATCTCGATATTTAAAGACTCTAGGGACTGCAGTTACGCTTTCATTGCTCTGACAATATGAGGCTGTAGTAACCTACTGAATTCACAGTTCTGTGAGTAATCATGTTTTTTTTCCCTTCAAACATTTCAATTTTATTTGACACCTCAGTACTATATAATTTCTAATGGAACAGACTCACGTGTCAATCAGATGTCATAATACAATTCAAAGATGCTGATAAATTGCAGAATTTCAGTTCTCCAAGAAAATGCTAATTAAAAATGTGATTGTCCACAGCAAAATCATGCGTGTCCATACTTAATAAATGTTAAAGTTATTTTGAAAACAAAAAAACAAAACAAGCTAATACTACAAAGTACATACATAAAATGATAGAGTACAAAGTGATACTGTAAGGGTTTCATTAGATTCTAGTCACTAGAACTAAACTAATTATGCTCAAACATTTGTTCATGGTTTTCATTGTACTGATGATCATTTTAGACTTCTGTCTTGCATTTTTTATTACTTTCTGATAAGTTTTTGTTCACATTTTCAGAATGTGGCATGTCCCCTTTTCTGGCCAAACAACAAATCTAGCCATGCTTGTAGCAAACTCACTCTAGCACTGCAATAATGTGTACTAACAATCTTGTTAATCATTAAGTAACAATCTATTTATTTCTCAAAACAACAACTTTGTTGGGAACTACCACTATCTCATTTACTAAAATTCATCCAATTTAATTACAATTAATACAGTAGGTAACAAATGTTTTTATTGGTTGTAAGCACAGCCTAGTTTTATTTTTGATCAAATAAAAGACACACACCAGGGCCACTTGTTAAACCAATGTCGAGTGGAGGTATAAAAAAAATCACTACAAAGTATCTTCTTGTGATTAAAACCTAACCAGTTAAACTGTCAGTCAAACAATTACTATTCTACGGATATGAAAAATCTTGCAAAATCTACTTGCACAGAAGTCCAAATATCTAAACCTTGACAACTGGGATCACTGATCTCAACACCTCTGAATCCTATAACATGACTTGTTCCTCTTCTTTTGGAAAGTATATAAGCTTAGCAACTGACTCATAATGTTGGATATCCAACAGTAATTCACTGTATAGTAAAATTCTATTTATTTTCCAGATATAAAAAATACTGTTGGTTGTCCCCTAATAAAAAAAATATCTACAAATACCCTCCATTACGGATCACTGCCATTTCACCTCTGTCTGCGTGGGTTCGAGTCTAGGATTCGGCCAATGTGGGTATGTGAGAAAGCTTGCCAGTAGCTTCTCGTGGGTCAGTGGTTCTTCCCGGGGTTTTCCCGGGTTCTTCCTCCACCTTTAATACTGGCCGCCATACATAGCCTATCTTGTGCTGAAAAATGGCGTTAAACCCCACAACAACAACAACAACAACTTCAAATACCTGATATTGCTAAATACAAATCACCAAAATCTGAAGCTACTCTTTTTTAATAAAATCACTAATTGATTTGGCTGTAAGCATAACCTGGCAGCCTATATGACACATGAAGACTACGCCTAATTTTAAATGACTCAGGAAATGTACAATGTACTAATAACATTAATGCCATATGAAGCAATGCTTCAGTGTGTAACAAATATAAAGGATTACCTTTTCAGAGATTTGATAATGTAATTATAATTGTTCAGCATGAGGATGGGTCGTAGATGAATATCACTGTAATTCTCTGCTTTATTACTCAGGCTTAATCCAAGAGATGAGAGTACTTTAGCTAAAACAGACAAATTTTCAAGAAATTAAATACTTGGGGTCTCTTTAATTTTGTTGGTGTAATACTCTATGTATAAGTAAAATATGCCCCCATTTTCATTACATAAATTAGTAGGTATACCTGTAATTGCTGCATGGTTCTGTTTTCTTCAAAGATGGAAATTTTTGTTAAGTCTTTAAATTGGTTAATTATGGCTACCAAAACATTTACAAAAATGTGTGCCTCATAACTAAAAACAGAATCTATCATTAATGCTTGTTTGTAAGACAAGTCCTACTGCAATCAACACAGACCATGATCTGTCATAGGATAATGAGTCAGCAGATCAGGCTGTATGCTTTTTGTTCTAGTGATTACTTGTAACAAAGTGCAAAGAATAAGATCTGCCAGAACACTACAATGACAGATCTGGGTCTGTGTAATTTGCAGTTAAACTTGACTTACAAGGGATTATATACAAACTGTCCTTTAGGTGCATATATTTCTTTAACTTGAAAACATACAATGTAAATATTCTGGAAATCGTTGTTTAGAGGCAATTAAACTATATCCAGAATTGGACCATGATTTTCTTGTCAAATAGCAGCACTTTAAGACTTATTAAATTTACCATAAACAATTCACACAACGTTTAGTATATACTAGTTTTAACAATTCATAATCATTGTAGCTTTACTAGGAATTTGTTATTTCCAAAAGAAATTGTCAATAAAACTCTAACATCAATTTAACAAGCTCCAGAGCTTAATCTGAATGACATGGAAAATATATGTATGCAAAGCTTTAAAAAAATCTTACTGATATAGTCAGCCAGTTTCATTCTACTCTTCTTCTCATCTACGGCCTCTGTGGGTGCTGCTTGTTCACCTAAAATACAATGCATTTTTACAACTCAACAGTCTTAACCTTTGTAACAGAAAAGAGCAAAACTCAACAAGTTTTGTAAAATTCAATAAATAATTTATTTCCCTAGAATATTAAAATGAAAATTTTAAAAGAACTTACAGTATTGTGAATTTAAATTGCATATAGTCCTAAAAGTTCTGTCACACAAGTCCAAATGTATGAAGTATTCCAAATAAATTCTGATACTGAAAGTTTGGATGCGCCTGTAGTCTCAAATGTACTAATGTACCAATGGCCCGGAATATGGTAAAATGTTAACAGTCTTTTGATGTATCACACTAATATAATCCAAATTTTCCTTGTCTTAATTCATTACAATTCCAAATGAATGTTTTAGTCCAAGAACATTGTTGAGCACTTTGTAATTCTGGTGAATAATAATTTGAATAAATAAATCCACCCAAACTAAAAATTGAATAAAACAATACAAATTATTTTGATTCAGATGATAATGAAATAATAAATAACTATATTTGAAATCGTAGTTTAAAATATTAATGGTGGTTTTACATATACAAACTGAGTTTTACCTGGGAACATGTTAGCCAGGTATTTAAAACTGATATGAGCCAAAACGCACTATTTCATGTTCGCAATACCAAAAATTACTGTAAGACTATTATCCCAATTGTAATACACTTTGAAGAATTTTGTCAACAAACAGCAGAAAATGTTTTTTGTGACATTATATCTGAATGAGAGTCATGATGTTAGAATGTCATAAAATCTCAGGAAGTATATTGTGGATTTTACTACTACAAAATTATCTTGCTTGACCAATCAGAAAGCACATTAAATTTGTATGAGTTAAGCTAGAAATGGAACCTGTCTAGGAAAATCATCTATGAAAACTAGGAACTGTGATATGTAATGTGATCTGTAAATATACATAACAAGAGCTGTTAGAAGACACTTTAGTTCAACTGTACAGCAACCGTTAATAAGTGACCAACACCAAACAGTTGAAATGTCTAAGAAAATTTAATTGTTTTCAACTTATAATGGCAATTAGGTACATAATATGATCAGCCGTTATGGATTCCATCCAGTTATAAGGAAGGAGAGCTGTAATTGATGTCAACAGGTTCTTGTAAGAATCTGAAAGCTATTTCTTTTTCAGGAAACCAAGAAAGCAAGTTAAATATTGCTTTGATCATATTGTTATTGGCTTAAACATGAATCCTTCTGTGTCAGGGTATAAACTTTAGGCATACATAAATAATGTACTAAAATATCAGTCGAATACAACAACTGATGTTAACGTCATGTGACTTACAAAATCTTTAACACAGATTGCTAATCCTGATGCCGCTGAAACTAAAATGACTGATAAAGTGACATCTACTAATCTTAGAAATGCAGCCTAATCAAATCTATACAGTATTTAAACTTTTAGTATGTGTTGAAAACTAACAGTCTAGTTTTATAATTCATTACAGCTTTAATATAGGCTCCCTGAAAAAAGAAGTGAAAGAGTTGTGATTTATGACAGGTACATTCAAAATTCATCCCTTTCTGGAACAGTACAATAACAAAAAATTGTGCAAGAACCTATCATATATTTTCTCCTGTATAACAAACACCCTACTGTGAACAGTATAACCTGTGATTTGCCATTATGTAAAGCATTGAGATACAAGGGCCCACAGTGTTTGGTCTGACTTCTAGTGATCATCTAGACACAGACCTGCTGATGTATTATGCACTGGCAGATAAGAGTCTACACTAGTATTCCATCTTTGCTGGCCAAGATTCATCAATCCATTGATCCACTTTATTCTTCACTGACTCTCTGAATAAACAGATAGCTGATGCTGTATTTTGAACATCTGCCCTATTGTGGAGAAAATAAACACTGCCATTGAAAGTAAAATCAATTGACCAATCAAAGAACTTGTTACATGTGTCTGGTATTTAATATGACTTCCATCATGTCTACATACTTTGGACTGGACAAAAAATATGTGAACAGTCTGAATTGCAGAAAATGCCATGCAATGCATTGCTTTCTACAGAGGTCACAATGATTATTCACAGCTATCAGCCTTGGTAAATGGAACATGCAATTTGATTGGATCAACTTCTTTTTCATTTGCATCCAATCAGATCTGAGGATGGTACATTAGGCAAGCTACATATGCCAAGAGAGAATGTACTAACATGGAATGAAGTGGTTCAATGACCCTTGGTTAATAAAGATGACATTATACATGAGAAATTATGATAAATATAAATTAACAGAATACCATGCTAAAACTCACCATGCATCAGCAACATTGCCCCTACAGTATCACTATAGTCCCGTAACTGCTCCAGGAAAATCAAGGTCTGAAAAATACAAAATAAAACAGATTTTATGCTTGTTAAAGAACCCATTCCATCTTAAAGAAATAATGTCACTCAATTTAAAGCTTTCTCTAGGTGTGGAAAAAATGGAGAAAGCAATTAAAGCCCCAAAGACACTGGTTTACTGTTGATTCATACATCAGCTGTGTATGGTTCTTGCAGCCCTAATTACCTTTATAGGAATGTTCTAAGATTTTTCAAGTGTTTCAAAAATTATTTTTGTCTTAAAGAAATCTGCTTTGCAACCAATGATACTTTTCCTAAATGTGTACAACTAAGCTTGACTTAAAGATCAGAATAAACAATAAAAAAAAAAAGGGAAAAAACAGTACTGATCTGGAGACTGTATTGAAAAAGATTCTAGAAACGATTAGAATTTTAAAAAATTTATTTCTCCCTTCCTGTATATTCAAAATATTTTAATTGTTGTGAAGAACAAATCTGGACTATTGGTTTCTACAAAAAGTGAATTTAAAAACCGAAAAGAACCATGATCCTTCTACATGACCTATATGAAGTAACTGAGACTTCATAGATAACTACAACATGGTATTGATAATCTAATACAAACAACTACAGTCTGGTCTGAATAATCTGAAAAACACTAGTCTGGTGCTCATAATCTAAAACAGAGTACAGTATTATCCTGATAATCTGATACAAACTACAGTCTGGTCTTGATAGCCTGATACAAACTACAGTTTGGTCTTAATAATCTAATACAAACTACTGTCTGGTCTGGATAATCTTATACAAAACTACAGTTTGGTCCTCATAATCTAATATAAACTACTGTCTGGTCTGGATAGTATAATGCAAACTACAGCTTGGTCCTGATAATCTAACATAAAATACAGTTTGTTCATGATAATCTAATACAAAATAGTTTGTTCATGATAATCTAATACAAAATACAGTTTGTTCATGATAATCTAATACAAAATACAGTTTGTTCATGATAATCTAATACAAAATACAGTTTGTTCATGATAATCAAATGCAAACTACAGCTTGGTCCTGATAATCTAACATAAAATACAGTTTGTTCATGATAATCTAATACAAAATAGTTTGTTCATGATAATCTAATACAAAATACAGTTTGTTCATGATAATTTAATACAAAATACAGTTTGTTCATGATAATCTAATACAAAATACAGTTTGTTCATGATAATCAAATACAAACTACAGTATGGTCTGGATTAATAGAATCTATGTTGGAGTTTGGACCAAGACAAGAAAATCCCCGTCGAGGGGTTATATTATTAGTCCCTGCATGTGGCTATATTGAGTGGGGAGACAAGTAATATAACCCCATGACTGGGATTTCCATGTCTTGGTACAAACACTGACATAGATTATTTTCTCATCCAATTTTTTCCAACTAAATTAAAATAACCCTGCACTGTAGCAATTTAGTTAGCAGATTGAAAACACAGTATTCATCAGGTATTATTATTGCTCTCATTCCACATAAAGGTCATCAGGTTTTGTACTCTTTTATGAAAATCTTAATAATTATCTAATTAAAATCTAGCTATATATGCCACTCTTAGGAAAAGAAAAAACAATTGACAAAAAAGTTATAATTGTTATGTGTTGGACGTATTGTGCAATGAGCATCTCTAGCCACATGCTTTTGCTTTTCCAAACTGTGCATTAAGATGAATATGTTAATGAGAGCAATAGGGTGACCTGTTGACCCTAAGTACACAAGTTCTATGCATGCGAAAACAGAAACACAAATCATATGATATTATTATAGTATTATCATATTGAATCTATGGATGTCATATGAATTTGACAATAAATACTTAATATCTTTCATATGGTTAAGTTTTAACTTTCATCAGTTCCAATTTGCAAAACGTTCTATGCTAGGCAATGGTATGATACTGTGCATTACAATATGCTTACTTGGTACAATTCTAATGAAGTGTGTAGTTACATCAGGAAATTGCTAATTAATGACTTTCTTGCAAATTTATATTTTCTGTCCTAGAAATAAGGCAAGTGTTGCTATCACTAGTGCAATGATATGCTACATAGAAATCTTGTTGTGGAATAGCATGTGGACTGATTAATGAACCACTCTGCTTGGTAGGTGCAGGAGTTTCAATTGTAATTGCATAATTATACTGGATTCAAATGGGGCAGATTGTGGGTGATCAAAGAAAATTGGAAAAAACCAGTCTGACATTACACATTTATGGTTGTTTAAATTTGAAATTACTTTTCACCAATTATGCTCTTAAAACACAACTTGCTATTTACATATTGATGTTTAAGTTTCAAAACAAAAGCTGGTATGTTTTCATCATTTAGTAACTTGTGGAAATTGGGCAGTGACAACTTGCCTGGAGAAAGGGTTAATGGTCAGTCAACTATTAAAACACACACCTGTGAATGTGCAAGAGTTTGTCTGCACAATTGGTATCAGCACCATATACAACATATTTCACCTTGGACTTCAATATAACACTGTCAGAACTACTTAGTTAGGACGAGGGAGCATATCAAAAGTCATAAACTACCGTCACTCAATGAATCTCTAAAAAAATCACTCAGAAAAATTGTTTACACTGTCCTTACAGAAGAACGTGGATTTTAACCTTTTTAGGTGTCTTAATTCTCTCCTTTACCTGGTAGCATCAACCCTGGATGCATATTTGTGAAATGTTTTTGACACAGACAGTGATGAGCATAATCAACCGACTCCTGAAACATCAGAGGAAATCATAAAAGTTTCTGATACACCATTTCAGGAGTGACATTTTGCTCCAAAATATGGTGACGTCAAAATGAATTGGCAACACTTGTTTAGCATTGGTGACAAAACTGGCTGCAAGATTTTTGACACTAGTGTTGAGTTCTGACACCCATATCTGCCATGGCATCATATGGCTGCTGGTCATAGTCTATGCTGTTGGTTTCACTTATGATTTTTAGGGGACAGTGTATACCTAATCAACAAGAATACTGTGTGACAGTAGATCTTGGTCAATTCACGTTTTGGTGCATGGAAAATACTGTACATATGGACAGGCAATTTGGAATCCTGAAATCTTGACTGCTTTTCTAACAGAAAAACTTTGGTACTAGGACATTTGAGCAAGGACAATTATGGGTCTCTAACATCTGAATTTTCATTTTTGTTAAACCCTGTCTCAGTCTCCTCAGTAGTTGCTTAAAAGTAAGTCTTCAATTAGAATCAGGGATACATGGTTGAATCTAATTAATTTGTCACTAATATTTGAATTACATATATCATGTAATTCCTCAAGACACTGTGCTGGCATTTTCTCTATCTACACCACTCCAGTGGCCAAAGTGGTTAGAGCATCCCCTCAGATGCAGGAGGTCATGAGTTCGATCCCTGGCCAAGTCATACCAAAGACTTATAAAAATGATACTAGTAGCTGCCTCACTTGGCACTCAGCATTAAGAGGTTAGTGTTAGGACTGGTCAGCCTGGTGTCAGTATATTGTGACTGGGTGGGACATGATGCTACATGTCTGTGGCATCATGCTCCAGTGCTTGACATCACTATAAACTGCCACAGTGCAGACATCATTGGAATACGACTATAAAATTGTTAAGTTGTGAAGAGTAATGCTCGTATAATGTACATCCAGCTGAAGACAAGTCTCAGATCTGCTGTCACACAAAATACTGGCACATCGGTGTCTGGGCTGTTTTGTTGTGCTTATAATTTTGAAGTAAAAAGTGAATGTCTTTGGAAATCATAAAACTATTCAGCTTGAGAATTTGTTTTGACCTTTCAAAAATGATGTTACTTGTGAAAGGTTGTTTCTGACTGGTTGACAGTTGAAACTCAACTACAAATTCAACCTTAGAGTTTTATGATGTTCATGTCAGATCTGCCATAGTATTAAGCAAGGGCTGATCAGGGTCAACACTGTTCATAATTTGGTACATTTTATAACTGGGCAAATAAGATACTCACTTGGCTGGTCAGTTGGTGTACAGTACCATCTTTAGGCAGATTTGTCTGCTGGTCAGTCTGAAAACATTATATATATGAGCATACAATTTTCATAATCTATTAGGCATATTTATTGAAATATTATTTTCAACTAAGTTTTTATACATCCATTTCATCTAGAAGAGAAAAACTGACCACTACCCAAAATTTCACTGTTAAATTACATATAAAAAAGATGGTAAAAAATAACAGAAACAATAAGTACATCAAACCAATCATTTAAAGATGATCTATTTCCTCAACTCCAAAGCCCTAAAGGCCTTCATTCTTGTAATCATGAGAACTGTGCTAAATATATTGTTGAAATATATCAGGGCTATTTGTTATTACATGATAATGTTAGTGTCCGTCATATGAATTTTAAATATAAAAACATGCATTTAATTCACAGCTGCATTGAAATGAAGCCAAATTGGAAAAAATAAGTGTATGATGGGATTGTAAAAAAGTAGGTTGTTGTTGTTATAGGGTTTAATGACATTTTTCAGCACAAGACTGGCTATACATGGTGGCCAGTATAAATGATGGAGGAAAGACCCACCAACCCAAAAAAAGTAGGTAACAGCCACCTAAATTAGACTAAGTAGAGCAGCACTTCATAGGATGCATACAAACATCAGTATTAAAAGCTGTGTACCATAATGAATACAAGTCTTGGGAAACTATACAAGCCTGGATATCATGCACTGTCAGTGTTGGGAATTTTTCGTCCAGCTTGCTGATTCTACAGGTCCATTAAACCATACAGGGTAGAGATGTTTGGGACCTAGCTTGCAAATCATCTGACTGTTCACATGGATGGTGAGAAAATTATGACAACACTCATAAAGTCAACAAAAGACATTCAGTTTACATTTATCACTGTTCCACTGAAATTATGACCAAAGGGATTCTAAGTACATGTGACAAAAGTGATTTTAGTGTGGGGGAAAAAGTCAAATGTATAGCAGTACCAATATCAGGTTTCTAACTAGTAACATGTGGGGGGGGGTGAATATGGCAATTTCAGAAACAGATGTGAGGGAAGCAATGATAAATCTGGGTAACTAGGTCAGCGTCATAGAAACTAATGTAAGTTGGGTCTGAGAACATATCAATACTAGTCAAGTTTTGGGGTTTCAGGAAGGCTTTGACAAATCTGGGTAAAAGGTCAGCATCATAACATATCTGGATAACTGAGTCATATTCCTGCTATTTCAACACCATTTAGTTATGGTATGATCAGGTAATGGTTAGCCAATCATATTCTGTATGTGGGGAAAGAGGGTGGGATTACAATATGTGTATACTGATAGATACAAGATAGAGTGGGCAGTAGTAGAAAGCAGAAGGCAGAAGGACACAAAGCAGAAAGAAAAGCAGAAAGAGGGCAGAGAAAGAAAAAGGGACAGCAGTGATAAGATGTAGTTGGAAATAAGAATCAGACAGAGATATACAAGATGGAGAACTAAGAGAAAGGATACCTAATAGACATAATGGAATGATAGATAGATATTCTGAGTGGACAAACATAGTGAGAAACAATGTAGATAAACATTAGTGTACAATTTTGAGAGGTGGACAGAACTTAGTGTGTATATTGGATATAAACAGTAGATTACAATATGACTTAGTGTTTTAATTAGTATACCACTGGTCCCCGCCTCACCCCGAAATCAACAGAAAGACCCAATAGGTCAGACAGCTAAACCAAACACAACTAACAGGTCAGAAAATTTTAAATGCATGTACTATAACACGCTCTCTGACATGGACAGACATATAGCTTACATTTGACATAGGACTAACTGACTGAAAAACAGAGCAAAATCAAGATGCCCACAAGGTCTTAAATATATACATCACAGAAATTAACTACGTTCATTTTCTATTTCACATTACCTTGATGTTAGTAACAAACTCTTCCATAGCTTTAGCTCCCTGAAAATAAAAAATAACATCATATGCATCTAAAATGTCTTATAACACATGACCTGAGAGGCAATGCATGGTAGGTCATCAACATACTTTATTCTCCCATGTAATTTGGGCATTTTTTTACCTAAATTATTGTTTGTTTTATTTTTCCTTCTCGGTATACAATTTATACTGGAAAAGAAAGAAACAAATAATTATTATTTTTCCTAGCAATGCAGCTCATTCTGATATGCATAGCAAAGGATCCCAGTAATGGCTAGATGAGACCTACAAGACCAAGCCACAATGTGACACAATAAATCAACAACTACATCCATATCTTCAGTATGTTCAAACACAAAAACTCTGTAAATAAATTTCCTGATAACATAACATCATACATACATGTCAAGTTACTTCTTCATTGTTAATAAAATCTCTAATTCACAATGTATTTTCATCTTCTTTGTAACTTGATGTAGTTCATATTACAAAAATAATGGAAATAACAAGCAAGCCCAAATTAACAATACATTTTCACTGTCAGGAATCTAATATAATGGAAAAATTAAATGACAAGAAATTCAAAAAACCTGTTGGTTCACCTTTTAAATTTATTTCACTTCTAATCAACTTACTATTACTATCATTACATGGCTAGTAGTCACCATATACATACTGAGTCTAAATAATGTACAATTGCTACCGGGATATAGTCACTCAGTACCCGCTGATCAATGCTAACAGTGTACTGTATGACAAAATGTGAATACAATTAATGTTATACTTTACATCTGACCATAGTTTACAATCAAATGATCAAAACTTTGGCGAAAAGGAATTAGAACTTTTGAGCATCAATTTTATTTTGCTCAAATATAGTGCCTCTTGCACTTATCAGCATTTCATAATGGAACAGATTCACCTCAGAAGATGATGTATCAATGATAACCCATGCATTTATTTAAAGGTATTACCCCATACATTATGTGCAAATGCTCAAAGCCTCCCTGGAGACCTCTATCACTGTATCCACCCTGGTACATATTTTATGTTGACTACTTTCACAGCTTGGTGTTAGCTGAAGCTGGGAATGTGCAAGATATGTAGGTACATGGATTGATTGTTTTCAAGGACTGCTGTGATCCACAAAATACATGAACACAAATTACACTGGAGAAGACAGTAGATTTGTATGACCTTCCAACAAATTTTCAGCTGGTAAGCTAATCTACAATGGACTGGCACCTTATCAAATTCTTGTGAAGTCTCTTACCCATGATCAATTCAACCATAGATAACTGTATAAGTTCCAGTCTTTTAAGCTGCGAAATATAATATTATTTAGAATAATAGTTGCTTCACATATAGGATTACTTCAAAGGCATAATTCATATTACTTTGAAGGTGTAATTCATACTACTTTGAAGGTGTAATTCATATTGTTTTGAAGGTGTAATTCATACTACTTTGAAGGAGTAATTCATACTACTTTGAAGGAGTAATTCATACTGCTTTGAAGGAGTAATTCATACTACTCTGAAGGCATAATTGATACTACTTTGAAGGCGTAATTCATACTGCTTTGAAGGCGTAATTCTTACTGCTTTGAAGGTGTAATTCAAACTACTTTGAAAGTGTAATTCATACTGCTTTGAAGGCGTAATTCATACTACTTTGAAGGCATAATTCATACTGCTTTCAAAGTGTAATTCCCACTACTTTGAAGGTGTAATTCATACTGCTTTGAAGGTGTAATTCATACTACTTTGAAGGTGTAATTGATACTACTTTGAAGGCATAATTCATACTGCTTTGAAGGCATAATTCATACTGCTCTGAAGGCGTAATTCATCCTACTTTGAAGGTGTCATTCATACTGCTTTGAAGGTGTAATTCATACTACTTTGAAGGTGTACTTCATACTACTTTGAAGGTGTAATTCATACTGCTTTGAAGGCATAATTCATACAGCTTTGAAGGTGTAATTCATACTACTTTTAAGAGTAATTCATACTAGAATGTCTAGTATTTAATTAACATATCCCTACTATAACATGGCTTGATATATTATAAAGTACAAATAAATATGGGCAAAACAATATTAAATTAATCATTTCAATTGTAATTTTATAAAAGATTATATGTATGACATAAAAATGTACATATACAACCAATACATGTCACTCACCACAAAGTACACATGAAAACTTCCTGGCAAGAGGGGGTTTCCTCCCAAGATGAGGGGTGTATCCCATCCCTCCCATCACCCACTGAAATCTCCCATACATACAAAATTATTTCTGAGCAATTAAATTTCTTCCATTTTTTTCACACCTTTGATATTTATGGCAGAACTGCCTGTGATCACATGACCGTATATAGGCTTAAGCAGGGCACGACAATCTGGTTGCTAAGCAGCATGCATTAGCAGAGTTGGTTGTCTTCAGTGTTTGAAGGTTGTTGAGATGGAAAATATTATGCATGATCAAAATAAATTCCAAAAGGATTAAAGATGAAAGATGTTAACTAATTCTGGTTGGATTACATAATAATTAATTCAAGAAAAAGTAATTACCATGTCTTTGATTCTCTCCACAGGAAAGATTCTGCTTCAGTGCTTAAAGTTGTTGAGATGGATTAGAGTCTATACTATGTGTGACCAGAAGTAATTTGGGCAAGATTAAATATGTCAACTGATTATGGTTTGATTTCTAAACAGTTAAAGTGTCATATGAAAGGTCAGTTTGGCTTTGGTGTTTAAAGTTTGTCGACATGCCTAAGCATAATCCCCAATGCTAATAAGCCAAAATCAAAGCAGCCAAAATATCACGCAAAAATTCAATGATGGTTGGAAATGGAAAAGTCAGTAGTTGGAATCAAGTTCAAGGAGACACAGTATGCATTCTGCCCTTTCTGTAAAGTTGATTTTAAAATATGAAACAATGTCAAGAATGACATTATGGAAACACCGTCTCATTAAAGCATATTAAACATAACAAGAAATATGCCATCACTGAAATCCATGTTCAAGCAATCTGTATCAAACATGGAATCAACTTATATGCCAACTTTATAGCTGAATATAACATCCCATTGCTGGTAGTAGATCATGTTTCAAATCCAGTCAAAATAACGTTCTCTGACTTGGAAACAGCACAGTGAAAATTCTGCCCTTCTCAAAGGCATCAAATTATCAAGATGATAATAAAAGGCTGTTAAGTCTAAGTTCATGCTTTTGACATGGATGTACACAGGATATCCACAAGATTTCTTGGAATAGCAACTTGTAACAAACTGGATCAGCAGAACTCATTGTTTCATGCTTGGATAAAAACATCAGTTCTAGATAGTTGTACAAGCCTTGAAGGGTGCAGTCAAAGCTATAAACCTAAAACAACCCATTTTACACTTATGGCATTCTAACAGGTTTCTTTCTTAGACTGATCTGACTGCTCTATGTTTAAATCTCAAAATTCGTGGTTTAAAAGCACAAAATCCATGAAAATGAGTACTCCATCAATAAAAGTTATTTCATGGCATTTATCACTACACAACAGCACACAAGTTATTTCTGCATATTGTTACCTCCAATGAATGTTATGATATTAAATTTCACAAATATCTGGCCACAACATTAATTTTTGGAGAAAAAAAATCTTGGTAAGATCCATTCAGATTTCTATATCAATGACTAATACTTCCAACAATTTACGGAGTAAAAAATAATACATCACAAACGGAATGCTCCACATTTGAGATCCCTCATCATGATTTCACTGTTGTAAATATTAATTTTATTTAAATCATCATATTGAAATTTGTTGAGTTCATTATGAACAACAGAAAATCTTAGGCACAAGATCAGTAGTGTTACCTCATTACAAAGTCCCTCTGTATACTGCAGTCAAGCACATGACGCTGACATGATTCCACTTTCATAAAATGTCTCAATCTCGAATAAAAACTCTTTGAATGCTGTTTATATGTAAACTATCATAGGACAATTGAATTAAACTTATATCCGTAATCACTCTCGTTACACAGGTGATAGTAGCCTTGAATTGACTGACATGAAAAATTTCTACAGATGAAATGGAACACAATCATGAATCCCATTAGAAATGTCTAAACTCAGTTTTATCTTGTCCACTTAACTTAACCGAATTGATTTAAATTAAGGGTTAAACAAATGTTGCATCTAACCTATTATTACACAATCTTGCTTCCAGCATCGTTCAGTATACTGTAGTATCCCTTACATTTGTACAGCTCTAGTTCACACACCACATAAAAAATGGTACTTACTGTACTTCCCAGCAAAGAAAGTAATCCTGCCAACTTTGCTCTAGTTGGTGCCTGGCAACCCTTTGTTTGCAAAAGAGAAAGATGAAAACAATAATTACCAATGCCAAATACAGTGAAATTACCCTAAAACTGTCCTTTATGCTACTTGGTTTCCTCTGTTGACTGACAACATATTTTAGTTCAATCTTATACCAATCAAACTTCAATATAAAAACAGCATTAAAAAAACAGAAGCACATTTTGGCTAAAGTAATATCAAGATTAGGCCTAAAAGAATAATGTGTTTATTTCTGGTTTCAAGCTAGATTTTAAAAAATTGGGTCAATCAGATGAAAGAAGCTTTTCCCCTAATTCTATCCACAGGAATATAGGCCATTAAAGATGAGATTGGTGGTGAATCGGTGTGTGCAGTACTTCTAGAGCTCTCCTACCCCCCCCCACACACACACTCTGTTACCAATCCTCCTGTAGGGGCACTAATCAATTTCATGTTTCTCACTCCATTCACCAGAAGTGAACAATGATTGTGTGACCTAATATTTTCGTTGAAAAAGATCTTGTTAGTAAGACTCGAATTTAATTTAGTTAGAGTCACACTCTCTATAATTACCTAATACATTTCATTTGTCTGAGCACCATACAGAGCTACCCATAACTGAAACGTGCTTTAAAATCTGCATCACTTTGGTGCTTGCAAATATCTGGAAGAATCACAAGTGTCTTAATCAGCACATTGTCTAATACCTATAAATGAAGTTAAAATAACTGGTCACAATATTCAGACAACCCAAAATGTTTTAATAGTCAGAAAAATTTCTAGGGTAAGCAGGTCAAAATAAGTTCAGTGATGAAACAGCCATAGTTCTTTATGGCCTCAGGGAAGTTTTGATGAATCAGCCAAATACACAACTACATAAAATATATACTGTATATAATCACATATGAATATTATGGAGCGAAAGGCAATTACACTTCAAAGTACTTGTATAGTTGCCAGTCAAAATTCCCTCTTAACCCAAGGCAGTTTCAGGGTTTTAACAATTAACTAGCCTGTATTGCTGTTGGAAAACAAAAGACAAATCTGCCAATTATAAAAAAGTAAACATAGAAACATCCATCTTTCCATATAGTGTGGAAAAGTATGATTTTGTTCATCCAAAACACAAAAGTAATACAGGCTGATGATGATCTTAGTTGATCTATATTCAGGATTGTAGCCTTTATTATTACCATTCTTTCAGGAACATGTAACAGTTATGCTGGTTGTGCCTTGAACAATTGAACATGTGTGCCTTTTCATAAAGATTACCTCAGTTTGTTGTATCACTTATATCATTGAAAAAGAGGAACTATTGAGTACTTGGATCAACATAAATGAAACAGCTATTATCGACTAGCTTAAGTGTTATCTGGAAGAATGGGATTTGGTATAAAAAAATGCATAACGCAAAATTTGCATCTAATCTGTTTGGGAATAAATAAGGATGAAAGTTATGCTAGGCATGATTTGCACTGTGGAAGTACTGTAGATTATAGTACAGCCTGGTCTTCCGGGTAAACTCAAACCGGCCCATGAATTATGAAGTCTTTATTAACCTTTAGTTAAATAATAACAATAGCAATCATAGTAGTTTATAACAGTTTAGTAAGTGTTGGGACACTGAGAATGTACTTTTTTCATTTGCATACATGTCTTAGGAAATGGAAAAAAATATTTTTTCGTGTTACAAGATTTACAGCCATTATGATATTCTACTCAAAAAAAATTAAAATCTTTCAAGTTTAGACCTTAGCACAAGGATAAGCTAACCCCCACCCCTTCTTCCTGGCCCTTAACTTTTCCTAAATTATTTGGCTTATACATGAGTAGAGAAAATTAATCTGATCTGATAACTTAAATTATTTTTTACCAATATATATTTATCTCTTCCTTAGTCTGTTATTCACATTCAAATGGTTTGAATTACAAGGTGCCTATATTTTTTAAGTAGGTTAAAGTTCAAGGGAAACAACCTAGCAATCAATATTCATATGCAAATGTCTTAAGTCTTGGTATTAAAACGTTAAGAAAGAAAGAAAAGAATCCAGAAAAAAAACTAAACCCATGCTCAAATTTTAATAATCATTTGGGAATAAAAAAGCATCACTATTCAGAAAATACTGTCTGATGATATCCAAGAAAGGCACCCACAAAAGCTGTTTTATTTCTGTTGGTATGCCAAATCAACTGGACTAAAGTGCCTTGCCCAATGATTCACTGTGGTAGCTAAGCCAGGCTGATAAAATGCTAAGAATCAAACCCACACAATTTCAGTCATGAATTCAGCACAATTGGCATGGCTCCAAACAAAATGAATGACAGCATAGAAAACACATGTGATCCATGAAAATCCATCACCAGTGAACTTCAGTAATTAATGTACCTACCTCCTCTTCATTATCTGATTTGCAAAGATTTCAACATAAAACTCTGACACCACAAAATCTTAATGCTACAGCTGTAGCATGTAACATCGCAAAATAATTCCAATGTCACACCATGTTTGTGCAAGTGAAACAATAAACTGAGAAGGAAATTAAAACCACACAAAGAGTACAGAAGTAAAAGTTCAGTGGTTTAAGGGAAATCTATATCTTGTTTTTTAACCACGCAATAATGTACCCTTCCCAAATCGTTTGCACAAATCTTAATACAGAATCAAAATTAGCATTGTTCCCATATGTCGCAATCTGAAAATGCTGTCAAGCTGAGAAGCATAGATAGCACAAAAAAGAAATACAACTACACATAGAAGTAATTACCTCTAGTATCCTGTCTGTTTCTGGTTTAATTGCCCGCAGATGTCTGACAACTGGGAAGATCGAGACAACAGCAGTAAATTCATGTTTTCCTATGCTCTTCTTGGCACTGTTTGCTAATGCCTGACCAAAAAGAAAATTATCGATTTTACACATTTAATAAAACACCATCTAGTCAAGATATACAAAAACTGATGAAAATCTCTCCAGCCACTAAAATGTTATGGGCTGGACAAACAAATATTAACTGAGGGATGATGTCATAATAAAAAAAGTTGTATTTAAGATCATTTTATAAAAGGGCAACATCTGTTTCCTAATATATACTAATTATGCACATCTTAATTCAAGCACTAATCATTTTATTTAAAAATTTCAACTCTTATTCTCTCTTTAATGCATGAGTCAGATGTGTCAAAACCTTCTCCCCTTGGACTTGGACTTGAAGTACCTTTGCTGGATTTCGCAAATATTTTTAACAGAAACAACATGCGTGACTCTGCAGTTGGTTACGCTGAACAATTATTGTAAAATAAATAAACGTTTTTCAAAAAGTGTTTCAAAAAGTACTTTATAATAATTCATTTGTATTTGCCTCATTTATTACAATTTTCTGAGAACTAATTGGGAATCAAAGAAGACTTCTTTAAATATTCTTTTAGGAATTATTCAGATTTGTTTCCCTTGTATATCACTTGAGAATTTAAATTAACATTTGAAATACTATATGCATAAGTGTTTGTTGTGATTTCCTTTTAAAAGCATTTTCTACTATTGTTGTAAGTATTACAATCAAACAATGTAAGGGAGATAACTATTATAAAGTCTAATTGTTATCTTTTGAGCTATCCGTGACATACAACTGAACTGAAATACCTTGTCATTAATTTTAGCAAGACCATATAGTTTTGATATCTGGTAAAAGAAAATGGATAGTATGACATGTAGGAATCCCCCAAAATATGGTGTCCATACCTCTCCCTCCTGATAAACAACTTCCAGACCTGGTTGCACAACAGTGTCAAATGTACTCCTCTGAAGTTTTTCTGGAATGATCCTATTTAGCAACTGTAATTCACTCTAGACAGTAAAGAAAACAATACCTTTTTATAAACATCAGTCATTATCATTACGCTGCAAAATGCTGCATGCTAATCATTACACTGCAAAATGCTGTATACTGCTCATTACACTGCAAAATGCTGTATACTGGTCATTACACTGCAAAATGTTGTATATTGGTCATTACACTGCAAAATGCAGTATACTGGTCATTACACTGCAAAATGCTGTATACTGCTCATTACACTGCAAAATGCTGTATACTGGTCATTACACTGCAAAATGTTGTATACTGCTCATTACACTGCAAAATGCTGTATACTGGTCATTACACTGCAAAATGTTGTATACTGGTCATTACACTGCAAAATGCAGTATACTGGTCATTACACTGCAAAATGCTGTATACTGCTCATTACACTGCAAAATGCTGTATACTGGTCATTACACTGCAAAATGTTGTATACTGGTCATTACACTGCAAAATGCAGTATACTGGTCATTACACTGCAAAATGTTGTATACTGGTCATTACACTGCAAAATGCAGTATACTGGTCATTATACTGCAAAATGTTGTATACTGGTCATTACACTGCAAAATGTTGTATACTGGTCATTACACTGCAAAATGATGTATACTGGTCATTACACTGCAAAATGATGTATACTGGTCATTACACTGTAAAATGATGTATACTGGGACACTAATATTTTCATGATTTTACAATTTCAAAAATATAAGCAAATTTAATATTTGCTGCAGTATATTTGCTAATATTGTCTGGAAGACTCATTTATATTCAGCATTGTATTTGTAATATTAATTTGAGCTTTCACCTTTTTTAATCTTTCACCAGGTTGAAAAAGTATAGAGAATAAAAGATGTCATAAATTGTCTCATATGTGGTTAAAAGCAGCTGTCACTGAAAATGAAATAAAAAAATTAAAAATCATACAACGTAAATTATGATGCAGACTTCAGAAATGTAAACATTTTCAACAAGAATAACTGCCTTCAAAGAGACTTTATACAAAATTATCTGTGAATGTAATATGAATGAAATGAGGATAGTATCAAATTTCCATCCTTTTTGCAACAAATACACTTTTTTAAAAAATTTGAGTTGTCCACTTCCAATAACAAAAAGTATATGTTTGTAAATTAGGTTTCTCCCACAATATTTATTCAAACACTATCATTAAAGGAAGAAAACTCCACTAATTCTTGAATCCAGATCCCCCCCATATTTGTCTTTATGCTCAAGAAAGGGAAGAAACTCTAGATGTTTACTGCTATAATGGATGTTTACCAGTTTAAGTATAAGCAAAACATCATTGAAGGTGGTTGCATTTCATGGAGGTCTGAGAGGGCTTAAATAGTAATGTGATCAGGTAAATATTCTCAGACAAAGTTTTGGAGTAAAATATTTCTTTGATAATATTTAACCAGTCGTAATACACTAGGAGTATGACTACCACCTTGCAGATACAGCCCTCCTCAGTTATACTTGAGCTATAAAAAAGCTAAAAGCTTACTGCCCACAGAGATGGGTTGTTGTTATTGTTGTTGTTGTTGTAGGGTTTAACGCCATTTTTCAGCACACGATAGGCTATACATGGCGGCCAGTATTAATGGTGGAGGAAGAACCTGGGAAAACCCCAGAAAGAACCACTGACCCATGAGAAGCTACTGGCAAGCTTTCTCACATACCCACATTAGCCGAATCCGAGACTTGAACCCATGCAGACAGAGGTGATATGGCAGTGATCTGTAACGAAGAGCGCTTTAGACCACTTGGGGGCCCCCCCCATATAGATGGGAGATGGACAAAAGAATTGGCACCAAAACCCATCCATACTCAAGTTACTAATGGAGTGGAATGCACACTCTGCCAGTAGCATGCAACTGCAGGATGGTTGGAAGGGTGTATCCAAATAATGATAGGGTGAGTATCATGTTTTACTCCAAAACTTTCTTTCTTCTTCAATCATGTTACCTGATCATACTATCTTAAGAGAATAGGTAGGATGTGGAGGGAGCTACTTCCCCTTACCCTGGATAAGGCCAGTCCCCCAAGATATGTGAGGCAGCTTCAACTCTTGCAAAATAACTAGGCTGGTGTAGTGAATCCATATGGCTAAATGTGACTGGCAGAGACAAATTTTCCTCCCAACATCCCAAGGAAGTCTCAATGCTGTGTCACTGAGAAGCTGCCAAATGACCTGGAACCATCTCAAAAGATGAGAGATGAGAGATGAACCAATAATGCTCTTGATAGCAGTCCCAATGGTACCTTATTCAACACATCAGAACCCATGGTAGATGACCTTTCACGCACAAGGCCAAAGCCTTCAGTTGTGACTATCAAAATATACCACCAGGTCAGAGAGGTCTTTGCTTTGTCCTATATCCTCCCTTGCAGGAGGATGCGATGTAGCTTAGATTTTGGAGCAAAAACATTTTATTGTGATATGTGCTAACTTTTTCACCTCAAGAAGTCATAGGAGAAAGTTAGCTAACTAGGGTAATAAGCTTGAAGCAGAAGAATGTCTTCACTGATAGAAAATTCTCGACTTCCTCTCCTATGCTTTCAAAAGTTGTGAGCCTTCTGCCCAAGTAATTCTCTCCACATTCCTTCTGAGAACTGTTTGTCCATGAGAGAACTGAAGATACCATTGAGATAATTTCAAGACATGTTTTAAATGGAAAGAAGCCCTGTTCACTGGTGTCAATGCAATATGAAGGTATAAATGCTCTACATGCAAGTGTTTGGTCTGGAATGTATGGATCTTATTTAGAACACAAATGTTGTTGTTGTTATAGGGTTTAATGCCATTTTTCAGCACAAGATAGACTATACACGGTGGCCAATATAAATGGTGGAGGAAGAACCAGGGAAAACCCCAGAAAGAACCACTGACCCACAAGAAGCTACTGGCAAGCTTTGCATATACCCACATCAGCCGAGCCCCAAACTCGAACCCAAACAGACAGAGGTGAGATGGCAGTGATCCATAATGGTGAGCGCTTTAGACCACTCAGCCACTAAGAAGCCCCCCAGGATATAAATGTATAATGCAAACATTGAATGGAAAAACATGGGGCTGCAATCTTGACCAGGTGTAGTACACAATTAAATGGAAGGCTATTAGTGCACAAGTAAAAAAAGAGGATGACACTATTAGTAGTTCTGCCACTGAATCTACATCGGTACGAGAGAGAGCAACAGGAGTCAACACCAGCTCAGACACAGCCTTATTAGTCATTTAAAAAATTTTGATTATTAGCAATGGCAGCTATGAATGATTGCAGATCAGCATTATTTTTATAAACCGTATAAGCCTTCAGGCCAACATGATTTCTGTAAAGATTTGGTCAAATTCTGTTTAGCGGTTTCAAAAAACTATTAAAATCTGTATCCCTGCAGCCACAATTACTAGTGGGTAAACATCATTTGCAAAAACTTGTAAGACTTCCAAGTGTGATGTTTTCTGTCAGATTTGGTCAAACTCTGTTGAATATTTTATGAGAAGAAAGTTAAAAGATTTTTTTGATTTTACACACAGTGAACATATCTGATGGAAGCTGGCATCATTTGTACAAATTTAAAATGATTCCAAGCCAAAATGCTTCTGTCAAATATGGTCAAATTCTGTTTTTCAGTTTTTGGGAAGAAGTGGTTTCCTTCAGTTTTAGTAAATGAGGCTGTATTTCTTACAACACTAAGTAAAAACCATCCACAAAGTCTGGTCAAGGAACTTATTCTAGAACAAAACCCATCTTTCTTTGTTCTACAATCATATTAACATTTGACCTTATAACGCCAAAATCAACAGGCCTCTTCCTTATGGCATGTCTCCCATAATCTCTGATCAAGGTACATGCTCAAGAAATAAAATCATTATTCAAAAGCCATTTCTCGTCTTCCAGTCACTGTGACCATGACCAATGATCTTTGGACCTCAAAATCAACATGCTTCTTTCTTAATTAAAGTGTAAGCCATCCACGAACTTTGGTGAAGGTACACTGTGGAGAACTGAAACTATTTTGCAGAAAACACTTTTAATTTTTCAGCCACATTAATCCTGACCTTTGACCCTGTAAATAAACCAATTACAATGTTTGGTCCAGGTTTGTGATGCAGAACTAATGTTATTATAAGAGTGAAAACATTGTCTTCCTTCAGTCATAATGACCTATACCTTTTTAAACTTTTGAAGCTAAAATCAATAGGTTTCTTCCTTAACCCAAGTACAAACCATCCAGAAAGTTTGGTAACAGTAGTTTGCAAAGAACTCAAATTAGTGTGCAGAAGAAAAAAAATAGGGAATTGATGGATGGACTTATGGACAGACAGAAGGACAGATAGACAACATCATAACAAAATATGTCCCACCTTTTAGTGGGCATATTAAAATTAATGGGGAATGTCCTAAAAGCAGTGAATTTGCTACAACAGTAAGATACAATGACAGAGATAGAGTTATTGTATTAAGCATCTGAAGAGCCATAGTGGCTCAGTTGTTAGCATGCAGGACTCATGACCGAAAGGATGAGGGTTCAAATCCTACCATCAGATCAACCTAGGTCAGCTACTGTGGTGTGTCCTTGCACAAGGCACTTTACTCCAATTGCCTTGGCACTAAATAGCCTACTTGTATTGCAGTGCCTTAAGGCACCAAACAAACAAACATCTGAAAATGTAAGCATTTCCAATGAGAGATAAATAACTGTCAACAGTGTGGACAACTGGTCAACTCAGAAATGAACAGCAGCTTGTTCATGCATAGATGTCACACATAAATGAACTCATTCAAGGATGTCATCCTATACACTATACTTTACCACAATCTGTTCCAAAATAAAGCCTTAAAAGTGTGAATTTTTTTGCTGTTGTTGTAGGGTTAATGCCACTTTTCAGCATTCGATAGGCTATACATGGCGGCCAGTATTAATGGTGGAGGATGAACCCGGGAAAAATCCGGAAAGAACCACCAACCCACAAGAAGCTACTGGCAAGCTTTCTCACATACCCACATTGGCCGAATCCAAGACTCGAACCCACGCAGACAGAGGTGAGATGGCAATGATCCGTAACAGAGAGCACTTTAGACCACTCGGCCACTTGGGGCCCTTCAAAAGTGTGAATAACTGCAGCCAATTAAAATGCAAGAAAATCTTATTAATATACATGGATGTCACTATTTATTGAAATCATCCAATAGCTCAAATTATATAAGAGTATGCACCATCTTTGATAAAATTTGTTAAAATATAAAGCATCTACTGTGTTGACATGCTCAGCCAATCACATGCAATAATACCTCTTTAATACAGGACATTGTCAAATTCATCCAAGATCACAATGAAGTAAACCTATACAACAAGTAAACCTATACAACAAGTAAACCTAGTATGCATGTCACAGAATGAACTGTCTTAACATCATAATGATTCATCTCCTGTGTGAAGAAAACCTATTAAGTGATTTAGGAAATACATGTATAAGCAGAGAAAAAACCTGTAACCATAAGCTTCAAAGGGGTGAGCAAGTGCATCATGAATGAACTGTCTTAGTTTCAAGATGACTCAAAACATATCTGATGAGATACAATCAAGGGCTGTAGGAACATAAAAATACTTGCAATGACTATTTAGGAGTGTTCACAAGCAAGTGTTCATGGGCAGATGATTGATGCATGATGGATGCAGGGCCAAACAATAAGCTTACTTGCCTTCAGCTAAAAAGAGTTATAAAAAAAGAAACAATTATTTCTACCCATGTAGGGTTCAAAATAAAATAATTTGAAAATGATTGATCAGAAACTAAAATCCTTAACATGAATTAAAATTTCTTAAAGCTTATGTTTATATTATGTACCTGCATCAGTTTCTGGAGTGCTGACAGTTCAGTGATATAGATTTCTATGTCTATATCAGGCCCCTCCTCTTTGTAAGCATCTGTATTGGACCCTTGTCTCCTATGGCCTGAAAATATACCAGAAAGTGCCTCACAATCTTAAAACAAAATGTCCATATAAATTTACTTTTCTTTTTTCACAAAAAAAAATATCTTTCTCCACATTTGAAAAATATTCAACTGAAAAAAGTTTTAATCTCACTGATCCAACTTCCTTTCCCACCCATGTGACCTAGAACTCTCAAAGATTTCCCACTAATACTTTTTTCATCTCAGTATGATTGTCTAGTATCGAGTGTCTCAAATCAGTTATTGTCACATGACTGTTCAGTGATGCATTAAGAAGCTTTAACTGTCAAAACACAGCATGTATTATCTCCAATGATGCAATTTGTGATCTGATGAAATACTGGAATGATATTATTTGTTAGATAGTTGGCAATGCAACATGACTATTGCTTCGAATTAAATGACTTATTTTCTGCTCAGCAGAATGAGTGCACTTTTGCTGTGGAGCTTATTTACTACTAATGCCACTTTTCAAAAACTTTAATGGTTTTCATTTCTCGAAAAGAGGAAATGCATGAAAGAACAAGCAGTCTAACTGCATGTAAAGGTCTAGCTGAACTGGTGTCCACATAAAAAAACATGGAACTGAGACTGCCAATAACAGTGAAAATATGTTTCCACTGAAAAATGGTCATTATGGATGCATTTACGTATTCAGTGGTAAAAAATGATGCATCATAGTTAAAAAGCATGTCAAAGTTGGAAACATGGCATCATGTTACTCCTGATCTAATGATGGGAACATTTTACTGCAGACAATTCAAAACTTGCCTGTTTAATTCCTGATCGTATCATTTCAATGACTGTAGTCAAATAGGTCTACAACAGATGAACTAGAGTTATTAGAAACAGATGCATGGCAATGGAGCCTGTTTGCTATTATTTGGTCAGCTGGGCATTAAACAGCACTTGTGGTGTAAAATCAGTCTGGAGAAGACAGGCATTCAGGGGCCACGGTTCTTCTAATGATGATACTGAATGCTGAATATCAATCTCATTCAAAATCTTATCAAAATAAACTTAATGAAAAAACTTGGATGGATGGACAGATGGATAGGTGATTACTATATTACTTAAAACAACCAGAAATAATGCTTGCTCAAAACTACCCACAACACTTGTTATTGGGTTTTCATTTTTTATTCATGGAATATCAATTTTTTAAAAAATTTATGACTGCAACAAACCATAAATTTTAGTACCTAATAAAAATGTTTACACCATATATGCTATTTCTGCCAGAGGAAAATCACAAATAGCAGTATAAAAAATTGATGCCGACAAAAATAAAAGAATTCAGTATTATTAAACAGATAATAAGTATGGTTATCTTTTTTTGTGTCCAAAAGTCAGGCATTGCATACTTTGACATATAAAGTTAATCTTAATCATAACAAGACCAAGACAAATAGACAAAAGGAGAGTGAACAAAAATCATATAATGATGATAAAACTAGCATCACCTGGTGGTGACAAGGGGAGGTAATGGACAAGAGTTATTACCCTTTGTCTACATGATTTACATACAGATAGATGGTGAAAGAAAATCATCATAGCTTCTACTTTTCAAAGGTAATCATAAAACTTAATTTAATACAAGATTAACAATATCGTACAATGACTGATAAGCTGCAACACTTTTTCAGTCATATTAATGACATCATGCATGTTTCCAGTGCCAGACAGTGCATTAGGGCCATGTACAGTGATAACATTAAGCCTCTTACCTGGTTCAAATGGGGATTTTAGCAGACCCGTTGATGCCTTTTTTGTGTACTGTCTGAAAATGCAGAACAAAACCATTTTACATGTCTCTGAACAAAACATTTTTTCAAGCACTTTGGCATGCATGCAGATTTTATAATCAGAACAGATGTAACACAGGAAAAGAATGAACACAAGTAACTGATTCAAATTTGGTTTCAAATACGAAACACATAATCTTATATGCAAAATCTTGAAATCTGTAAAATTTGCAGCAGAAATGTATTTTCTCAACAAAATTCTTAATTATTCATTCTCTTTCTCCATTCTCCATGCATGTTACCCCCATATCCACTCCTTCTCACTCCAAATCATACATGTCAATACAACTGTTCACATTGAACAATTATCCACAATTACATTTTTGGGCAAGAACACCTGTCTACATGGGTAATTAATGTGTTGATCAATGTTTTGCATGCAGAGCTTTGACTCTGAATGTCGCTTGTACTTAAATCTACCTTGTGCAAAAAGCAGACCATGATGTCACTGTGCCTGGCTGCTGCCACATTGTTTTTGGACAAAGAACCAACGCTTATTAACACATAGTAATTCACAACTTATATGCAAAAATAAAGTTGTTTTTATTTGCACTTCCTTCACTATGTAATGTATTAATATAATTAACTATAATATATGTGTGTACAATAATTTTGTACATTTTATTTCTTTGTCATCCTTTTTTTGTTTTCAAATCTACGTTGAGTAAAACTCTTGTAATGGATGGGGAGCAGTTCCCTTGGCAGTTTCATTTCAAAATATTCAGGGTATATGTATCAGTAATGAAATGCAAGCAATATGGAATTATACTGCTCTAGACAGAGTCATCAAATTTAATTATGATTAATACAGTCTGCAGGTTTAACCACCACTGTAACTAAATATTGCAATGCACATCTACCTATATTCAGATGAAAAAATTTAACACCTGGTACATGGTTTTCAGTAAGAATAATAACTCAGAAAAGCTCACTGAAGGTAAAAAGTACAAGTGCCATTCAAAACATACCTAAATGTGCTATCAATGTTTCAACCATTGTCAGAGATTTCTTCAAAAACAATAGAGAAAAAAAAATAGTTTACTCACACAATTCTTTTAATATTCTTTCTAGTTGAAAAAACTATTCATTTTGAATCACAATTATGAACAACATCAGACATCAATTTAAAACTTCTGAAACTTTTTCTTACTTTTAAAACATATCCAAAAGCCTTTATTTAAAATAGAAATGAAAGTAATGAAAAATAAGTTTACTCACACAATTTTTTTAATATTCATTCTAGCAGGTGTGTCTTTGGCTGGTCTAAATTTGCTAACCTGGTAAAATTCAATAAAAGAGAATGTACATTGCTAGGGCAAAATGTGAGTAGCCGCTGGAGTATGAAACATCAGCATCATTTATTTTTTTTAAAAATTAAACAGCCACTGCATGGAACACAAATTACTCCTTAAGATTATAGTTTATGTGTGTGAAATAATCAGCATTTTGAATTCATTCTGAAAATGTAAATTTTTAATGAGTACTATTTTTAGAAACTCTGGTGATGCAAAAAGAAGAAGGTGCCTCAGCAGTAAGAAAATGACAGAAGTGTATGATCCGAAAGTCAGAAGTGTATGATACAACAGTCAAAAGTGTATGATATGACAGTCAGAAGTGTATGAAAATTCACTTAGCTGAGAAAGATTTTAGCAGAGACAAAATAATTGAAATCACTTTAATGCATGTTGTACAATTAAGAAACTCCTTCAAATGTTTCGCAAAGGAGGTCCACTGACAATGATAAATAAGTGGGCAAACCAAAATCTGTGAGCAAGGATGGTGCATATGTCTTGTACATCACAATTTCTGACAATAATAAATAATCTGTACAATACAAGACAGTGGTTTTTAATGACTCTGTTTTTGCCCATGTGACTGAAAGTATTGTCAATATAATGCTAAACAGTTAGGATTTAGAAGATGTACTCTAAGCAAGCAAATGACATTTTTCTCATCAGAATCATCCATTACATATTTTTGGTTTAAAGAGAGACAAAACTGAACAGATTTCAGATCCCCTCATTTATACCAGATGTTAGCTATTAACAACTAAATTACTGCAGTATGAATTAAACCCATTTGCTTGCAAATGGAAATGAATGTCGGTATACTAATCAACTTATACAGAGATGAATGCATCTTGTTTGTAAATGATACATCCATGAAATTAGGTACCCACCACTATGTATTCTTTTTATCCAAACCACGAAATTTAAAACCCCTGAAAATGAAGTGTTTAACAATATATGACAATTAAATCCAAGCCTGAAAAAGAATACATCAATGTTTAATCACAATCATCTTGCTAATGACATTTGGGACTATCAATCAATCTTAGCCAGAGGACTTTAGGACTCCATACATTTATGTAAGTATTGTTTTCTTGCACATTTTTGTCTGGATTCTTTTAGAAATAACATTGATGTTAGCTAATTTCATATAATGTCGATGTAAGTGGTTACTCACTTTTGACCCAGTACTGTAGACAAACAAATATAAGCAAGGAGACATGAATATAAATGTTAAGTTCTTAGTCACTGGTATACAGAAGATATTATATATTTTCAAAGAGTCACTGGTATACAGAAGATATTATATATTTTCAAAGAGTTTATCTTTATTCAGATGTACCTCAGATCAAGGGATATGTGAGTTTCAACAAATGTGTAACTTCCTTACTTTAAGACACAAATGAACTATTAAACTAAACTGTTATGCAATATCTACCATGTAGGTCTTGTCTGGGATCTATGATGTACCATATATACCTGCTTACAAACCAAGTGCAAGTGCATTTTGTATAGATCCAGATCTACCATCAAATAATGCACCAGCCTATCTAGATCACAGCAGTTTGTTAGGAATAAAGAGCTGAAGAAAAAAAATACCCTGATCAGCAAGTACATGATATGACCACAAATTAGGATCTACGTGAATGTAATTGGACTAGACTTACAAGCAAGTACATATGGTAATCTCCCTATACATGACATTAAAACACTAACACAACAACTAACATTCACGACACTACTGCAAAAGCTATATCTTGACAAGGTAGGCAAAACAGTAAAATCTCATGATTACCAGTAACAAAATATAATTGGTGGTTTGTCAAGATAGAAATTTTATCTTTCCGCAATAAATACATGATATATTAAACTGTAATGCAAAGAAAACATTTGCTTCATATTGCACTGGTTTTAAAATTCAGGCAGGTAGGTAGATTTTTTTAACATTATATATTACAATATTATTAATGATAATGTACTAAGCATTTCAAAGTCAAGGCCAAACAAGGCTAAATTAAATATATAAATCAATTGTGGATTTTTCTTTTTTTTAATATTTTTTTCTTCTTTTACCATTGGGGAAAAAGTGCTAGGGTCACCAATGAACAACAGGGATGTTAGTCAACCAGAAACATTTTTTTTTGGCCAAAGGCATAAAAGCATATTTTAATGAGTGACAAAGCCACAATTTAAATACATCATTCTTTTACCACTGTTACATCTTTAGGCTCAAACATACAGTAACATCGAAAGAGTGAAAACAACAAGCTTTTTAAAACTGAACAAATAATTTATTTTCCTGAAAAAATTCTGTACAAATGAAAAAAAGGAGAAGAACTGACGGTTTCAAGAATCAAATCCAAAAATAATCTAAGAATAATCCACGAATTAAATTACAAAAGTCCTAGTAATAAATGTTCTAATAATTTCAAGTTCGAATCCTGATGGAAAATCCAAGATGGATGACGATGACGTATGCTGTAGTCAGTACTTTGCTTATCTACAGTTCCTTGTAGAATTACAAAAACTGTACTCTAAATTTGTAAGCAATGTCTTTCCAAAAATTTTATGTGAGCACTCCTTAAAATATTTCCAGAGAAAAAAGAACTAATCCTTTTGAAATCCAACTGATCTGAAGAAAATTATAACTCAAAATCTGTCTACAACAAAATAACCTGACATCAGTGTAAAAAGCCCAAAACTGAGAAATCTCTCTCAAAGCATCTCTATTAAAACTAACAAATATGTAGTAATGGAAAAACTGAAATGCAAAATCGAAAGGGGGGTCACAAGATCGTGTTTATGTCATGTACACCAAAAACATGACCCTGACAAAAACCAATCATTTTACTCCAAGAAATAAAAAATAAAAAAATTTGTTTACATCTTAAATCATGTCCCATCATGACGTTGGAAACAACCAATCATTTTAAAATAAGATAGAACTTGTTTACAAAGGTTGTTACAATTTCTGAAACAAGGTCAGGATTTAGATCAACACCTGGTGTTTACGAAAGAATGATTCAGATCAACTGATTTTCTGGAAAAATATCATCTCCAGTAAATAAATTTACATTATAATAGCATATAATAGAATAAAAATTTTAAAACTGACAAACAATTAAATTAAAATAAATATGAATTAAATCAGATATATGTAACACCACAACATGAAATATATATCCAATATGACTTCATTTATGTGTGTGTGTTTGTCCATGTCTGTATGTGTGTCCATATTAACTTGGATCATATTAGGCGACCTTTAGCAATAGCAGCGATTTGAAACAACATGTACTTGCAACAAACTACATATCGGATACATTACAGATTATTTTACCATATCTAATCACAGCAACAATTTGCATCAAACAAAGTGACATTAAATGGTAGAATTGTTTACATGACATTATTCAATGTGACATCAAATGGCAACGTTGTTTACATGACAGAACTCAATGTGACATCAAATGGTAACATTGTTTACATGACAGAACTCAATGTGACATCAATTGGTAATGTTTACATGACATACTGGTGACATAACTTCACAGAGAGGTGAAAGCTGGTGACTCATCAATTTTATGCGAACAAAATTTCCACGCTTACAAGGTAATGCAGTTTCAATTTATGATTTCATATCACAAATTTCAACTTTTTCTTGCAGCCACTATAATTCTTGTAGGAATATACCTGACAGCATCATATGGCACCATGGAAAATCATATCATTTCTTGTGGTAAAATGTAAGGATAACATGAAAATTAAAGGAATAAAGAATAGTAATTTCTTTTGTAAATTATGTTTCTCCTTTAATACCTGATCATATTACATTATATTAGATAACTTTCCTTTCTACATCCTAATGAAACCCTCCTGGAAAGATGGAAAACAAAGAGATGTCTTTTTGTCTATATATTGTACCAAGGGAAGCAACTCTTAAGGTAAACTCCCATTTCTACTCACTAGGTGCCTACTGGTACATCCAGTTTAAACAAGTTTTTACATGAGTGAGACTTTAAAGAATGTTTGCATTGTGGGGATATGAGAAACATTTATTTATTAAAAAATTTGCGTTCTCCTCCAAATACATTACCTGATTACATTACATGAGGACACTATGTATGAGGAGGAAATACTGAGCATCCTATCTCTACCTGTGTCACCTGGGTGGAGCATGAAATTCTCCTAATGTTAGTTTAGCACCATGGGAAACCAAAGTTATATAAATGTGAGGAGATTCCTATGGAATTTAGCATTTAAGTGGTCTCACATTTAAAGTTTTACCCAGGTGAATCCAGTGAAAGTGGCCAATATTGCCTGGTTACAAGGTTGCGCTGTTATGAGTGGGATGTTGTTACTGTCTGTGCAGTTACCAATGGCCTGATGTGATTCAGTTCTCTCCTCTGTGAGGCCATGTCCCACAGATAAAAGCTGTCAAAAGTGGTCTGGACATGCCAATCAATGGACTCCACTATATCTTGAATTGACATTATGTTTGAATGCCAGGTTCATGAAAATTGCACATATTTCATAAGTCAAGATTTTCAGGAGGCATACCTGCTTCTGAGAGAGGTTAGTGTACACTAATTATATTACTCCTGTTAACTAAGTGAATAGTGCTTGAGGTTTTATGTCTTGCTTTCTGGACTTCACAGGCAGAAGAAGCCTGGTCCAGCCATTGCGGATATTTCCAATATGCTTCAGATAATATTTGAGGGTGCAAACAGGATCAAGGAGTTTTGTCTTTCTTGTTGAATTGATCAATCAAAGGAGGTGAATAGTTATTTTTTAGTTGCCTAGAGACAGTAAAAGGATAGCTAATCCAATGGGATGGAACTGCATGTAGTTTGGGTCCATGGAGGGGGCATGTAGCTCACTGACTCTGCATGCTGAGTCAAGCACTATCAAAAAGCAAGTATTACATGATAGCTGATTCATGGATGTGGATGACAGGGGCTCGAACCTGGATAAGTTAAGCCATGTTAACACCAAGAGGACATTCCATTTTGAGGATAACGCGAGTGAGCATGGTCTGGATATATCAAAATTGACAGCAAGTCAGAAAGGTCCTTGTTGTGTCCAATATCTTCTTGTTCATGATGTCAGAATGTATCTGAGATCATGAAATCCCTTTATAGTGATGGGTCTTACTTCTTGGTTTCAAAAAGAAATTGAAAGAACTTATCCAGTTAAGGAATGGAGGCAGAGGGTGGTGTGACATCACTGATGTGACACCAGTCAATAAAATCCCTCCATTTCTCTTTATATGCCTTCAGAGTTGAGGGTCTTCTACCAGTTGTGATCTTCTCCACAAATGAAGATCCAAACTCTATTTCATATCAGCACTGATTGAGGGAAGGCATAGGTTCATATTCCCTCCCAGCTGACTCATAAGGCATTGATGACACATGCTTCTGGATCTGGAAAAGGGGAGAAGTGGGCATCTTGTTCTTCCACCTTTTTGCAAACAGACCTATCATCTGGCAGCCCCATAGGGTGTAAACTCAAAAGAATGTGGAAGGTTGAAGAGAGTACTCTGTGTGCAGAAGTTGTCCTCTCCTTGATAATGAGTCAGTTAAAATATTGAGCTATCATGGTATGTGGCAGACCTGAATATTTATCTAGCATTGGACAAACCACTGAAGGTAATTCCATACCATGACACAAAAGTCCCGTGATTTTGTCTCTCCATGTTTGAGAAGGTATGTGACCACTACCAAGCTGACAGGCAGTGTGTGGCTCTCATACAACTTCTACTGCCTGCTTTATGAGTAAAAGAATGATCTCCTTTTGTATGGCTGAAGTGGTTGGTTGACAGTTGGAGCAGCATTTGGCAGATGATATATACAATGATGGTCAGATAGTACAGACAGACAGCCAGCAGTCCATCTATTGATGGCTCAAATTGTGGCTCATTTGGTCAAACTGACCAGCCATGCATCCATATGAGTCAAATAATGCACCCTTACATCCAGCAAAAACACATTGTCATGCATGAATGATGTGTTCATGTCATACTGGCTGAGATAGGTATGCCTCTGTACCCTTGGGCCCTATAAATGGGGTGATATTTGACTTAGGATTGTCACACTCTTGGATGGAGATAAAGGCTTATCCCTAATAAGATTGTGAAAATTTCCTGTTCCATCATCAACAATCTTAATGATAACAGCACCCAAGTTATACCAGTGAAAATATATGTTTGCCCTTCGAAGTTACATATTACGAAAATGAACAGGTCAATAATTTTAAAGAATATAAATTATATTAAAATAACCAGATTTTTAAAAAATGTATGCACTATATGAAACAATATTTTTACTTACTGTACCAATGAAAAGGAAGAAAATGATTACATTTCATTTATATGTTGTTGTTGCTGTAGGGTTTCACACCATTTTTGCAGTAATTGATAGGCTATATATGGCAGCCAGTAAAACTGGCAGAGACAAAACCCAGGAAAACCCTGGGAAGAATCACTGAAACATTGGAAGCTACTGGTAAGCTTTCTCACATACACAAATTGGCCAAGCTAGAAATTTAATGTATATAACTTTAACAATTAACTGGATTGTCTGGAAGATATCCTAGCACAAGAAGCTACAGTGAAAAACTGGTTTAAACATGATAGACTGGTAGTGACCTAGCAGGTAAAAAGGGGACTTTACCTGTAAGAGTTGTTAATCTATACTATGTAGACAGAAAGACATTCTCTGAGAGGCTGGATACGGAAATAGCCAAGAAAGTTATCCAGTGTAATGTAAAGTGATCAGATACTGTATTTGCAGTAGAAATGAAAGGTGTTTCATCGATAACTTTTCATATTTTACCTTTAGTGAGACACAGACTTTGTTTGCAGGACACATATTCCAAGAAACAACAGGTACAATTTTATAATTTTGCAAAAAAGGCATTTAATACAACACTCCCTCACTATAAGGCCCTCCATTATCACACTGTTCTTGCTGTAAAGCAAGATTGCTCAATGATCCCATTTCAATACGTTGTACCAAAATTAATGAATAATGTACTTCATTACAAGATAGCATACTCTATGGCTCCAACAGATGACTTTACATTGAGTAATGTATCAACAACTGAATAATTACCAAAAAACGTCACATCACTAACATAATCATGATAGAAGTGAAATCCATTGATATTTGGTGACATTTAATTGCAAAAGATTTTGCTGATTTTCTTTCTCACTTTTACATTTCTGATGAGAAATTCTCCTGTGAAAAATCTTCACAAACTGGGAGCAGAAAATTAGAAAACAAAGGTATTTCAGCTGGTCCATTATGGTATCATCATTTGTACTGCCTATTAAAGTCTTCTTATTTCTACTGTCTTATTTTATGCACCTAATCTTACCACAGACATTCACATACATCAGTTTGTTATATGCTTACAATATTGACCATGGGTGTACAATAAGTTAACAATGCTTACAACATACATAGATCAAAATTAATTTCATTTGGTTTGTCAAATCAGGTATCACCTAATCACAAGATAATGCCTATATGAGATGTCCTGTTGTCAAATCTAAAGGAAAAGAAATACATACCA
Source organism: Sinohyriopsis cumingii (assembly GCA_028554795.2). Classification (NCBI taxonomy): domain Eukaryota; kingdom Metazoa; phylum Mollusca; class Bivalvia; order Unionida; family Unionidae; genus Sinohyriopsis; species Sinohyriopsis cumingii. Next base: position 43,017,001 of record CM068826.1, on the reverse strand, counting down.
TAGCTGGTGAGTGTGGTGCAACACTGAGAGTTGTGCTGCCTCCACTTGCTGACTTCAAGTGCTCCTTCAACCTGAAAGTGACAAAAGATTGTTTTGGACTTAAAATCAAATTTCTTATTAACAAAGGAAAGCTGTGTCAGATTATAGAGCTTTCTTTTATAGTTTAAAAGGGTGGTCATACTTGTATCATATGATATACTGCCATCAGTGTTGATTGGTATCATCCAATGCTGAGTACTGTATATACTCACTTATAAAAGTGTCCAACTGCCAGTGCATTATCTGATGGCAGATCAGGATCTGTGTTGTTTGCAGTTGGACTTGACTTAATAAAGAGTATATAGGGTACTACAGAAACGTGTACTCTCAATATAATTTATCATAGAAACTTGTACTCTCAGTGTAATTTATCATAGAAACTTGTACTCTCAGTGTAATTTATCATAGAAACTTGTACTCTCAATGTAATTTATCTACAAAAGCATCCAAGTTCATAGTGTACTGTTGTAAAAGAAAATATTGATGAATCATGTGCCTTCCATTGTTTTTTATAACTTAGGCCTCTTCGTTGATAATTAGCAATTCAAGAATGATTGTTCTTTATGTTGTTGTTGTTGTTGTAGGATTTAATGCCATTTTTCAGCACACGATAGGCTATACATGGCGGCCAGTATTAATGGTGGAGGAAGAACCCGGAAAACCCGCGGAAAGAACCACCGACCCACGAGAAGCTACTGGCAAGCCTTCTCACATACCCACATTAGCCGAATCTGAGATTCGAACCCACACAGACAGAGGTGAGATGGCAGTGATTCATAACGGAGAGAGCTTTAGACCACTTGGCCACTCAGGGTCTCGACTGTTCTTTAACATACTTACCTAAAGTTCATAGTTTTAAATCATTTATGTAATTTTATAAAAAGAAACATTATTTAATTAAAGAGTATCCCCTCATGAATCATAGGTCCTAATTATTACATCATCAATTTCACTCACATATTCTTTCATTAACTAAATCTATTATGTTTTTATGAAAATATTACAACAGTATGCTCATAAATGAATATACGCTATCAATGAATTAAACAAAAAATAATTTTCAATCAATAAATAAAATTATATTCAGTATAAAACGAATGTCAAATTTGAAAATGAACTAACAGCTTGCTAGATATTAACTACTTCAGCTACTAATTGTTTTTACTTTATCTACAAATTTTTGCAACATACCAAAATTTTATCACACACACACACACACACACACTAATTTAAGTCTTTGTTCATCATGACCAATCTTTAAAGTATAATTTGACATTTTCAATATAAAAAATGCCTTTCACTGCACAGCTCAAAGAAATTATTTATTTTATTTAAAAAGAGTCCCTTGAAGGGACTTGTGCTCTAATGTCTAAAAGAAAATGCCCAGGAATCTAACAGAGACCATTTCTTATTTAAATGCTGAGTGCTGAAACCATGTACGATATTCCTGAGTGATAACAAGAATTTCAAATTGGCCACTATGGTGACTATACTGAATGTCAGATCAGCATCATTTTCATTTAGGACCAATGAGATATCACTAGAAATCTTTTGGCAAAATGCTTATGTCAATCTGACCATCAATTAACAATAAATAGTTATAAAATTTTCAAGACGGCATTGTGGCAGCCATGCTAGTACCAAAAATTCACACCAATTTCATTGAAGACTAACTAGATATCTTAAGTGAAAACCCCCTACTGATATGACTTTCCATTTATGACAGCCACATTTTTTTTAAGTCAGATTGGCACCATTTTCATTTAGGACCAACTAGACACTAAAGAAAGTCTTCTGGCAAAAAGCAAATGATGATATGACTTTCCATTTAGGAGAAGCAGCAATAACAAACTTTTCAAAATGACTGCCTGGGTACACTTACTGGCTGTTAGATTGTTTGGCTTTTGTTGGTTATAACAGTACTTTTAACATATTACTGACTATATGAGGAAATGAATGCTAAGTGTCAAAAGTTGTGGAACGATAGCCTTTAATCATGATGCAAGTCAACATTTACTTAAAGAATCAAGAAAGGAGGTTTGTTATCTGTTTTATCAGAATTTTTAATTGAACTGATATGTTTCCATTCAAACCAATGAGAAAAAAGTTTCCACTTCCCTTCATATGCTTTATTCTTTATATTTTATCCTGTACTTTATGTTTATAATTATCTTCAAGGGTATATATTCCTGAGATCATTTGGAAAGGTATATATTCCAGGGGTCATTTGGAAGGGTATATCTTCCTAGGGTCATTTGGAAGGGTATATCTTCCTTGGGTCATTTGGAAGGGTATATCTTCCTAGGGTCATTTGGAAGGGTATAGCTTCCTGGGATCATTTGGAATGGTATATATTCCTAGGGTCATTTGGAAGAGTATATATTCCTGGAGTCATCTGGAAGGGTATTCTTCCTAGGGTCATCTGGAAGGGTATATATTCCTAGGGTCATTTGGAAGGGTATATCTTCCTAGGGTCATTTGGAAGGGTATATCTTCCTGGGGTCATTTGGAAAGGTATATATTCCTAGAGTCATTTGGAAGGTTATATATTCCTGGAGTCATTTGGAAGGGTATATTTTCCTAGGGTCATCTGGAATGGTATATATTCCTGGGGTCATCTGGAAGGGTATACATTACTGGGGTCATCTGGAAGGGTACATATTCCTGGGGTCATCTGGAAGGGTATATATTTCAGGGGTCATTTGGAAGGGTATATATTCCTGGGATCATTTGAAAGGGTATATATTCCTGGGGTCATCTGGAAGGATATATATTTCAGGGGTCATTTGGAAGGGTATATATTCCTGGGATCATTTGAAAGGGTATATATTCCTGGGGTCATCTGGAAAGATATATATTTCAGGGGTCATTTGGAAGGGTATATATTCCTGGGATTATTTGAAAGGGTATATATTCCTGGGGTCAATTGGAAGGGTATATATTCCAGGGGGCATTTGGTAGGGTATATATTCCAGGGGGCATTTGGAAGGGTATATCTTCCTCAGCTTTTGTACAATTCTACAATTTTTCCTTTTTATGAATTTTACTTTCAGTCTGTACAAAATAGCCACTATTGTGCTGAAGTGCCATTCAACAATACAATACACATTCATACATTATATGCTTTTAAAGTAGTGGGTCTTCTTGTCAGCAGGATTCTGTTTACAATCTGCTCTAAAATCTGTCTTCTTCTTAAGGCTTATTTACTATGAGCGAGGTGTGTACATTCAACAATTTCAGATTTTCCAGAAACACCTGCATTCAAAGTTGCCTGAAAAGGTGTGAGAAGATCATGCTCTTCCTGGAAATTTCCACTACTAAGTTCATTAGATCATTTATCCATGATTTTCCCGACCTAATGGTAGAAAACATGAGGAGGTGGCATTCTGATTCCCTTGCTTTCTGCAAGACCTTGAGGATCAGAGAGGTAGGAGAGAAAGTATACAAAAGTGGGAAGCTGTGTTGAGATGAGATTTTATCTGTGTAATTTACAGGTGTCAACACAATGGGTTGAAATAACTATTTGAGGTGGGCAAAAAAATGTTATTACTTTCACTGGTAAAAATCAGCTTGAGAGGACTGGATTTGCTAATTAGTACTTATACTTTTAATGTATTATCATCAGGTAATGTATCTATAAAAAATATGAAAGTATTAATGGTGTCACCTATCTTTAAACAGCATTTCTTGCATCAGATGTACATTCCTGTACTCAGTACCTTAATAACAGTTGCATGTTGTGAAATGTAGTGTCACAGAAGGTAAAAATGGAAAATCTTTCCATTGGTAAAGACTATATTTTGCAGCCACAATGTCCAACTTATGCAGGGACCATTTTATTTAAAGGTTCCTCTATATTAAACAAACTGTTGTCCAAACATGCCTTATAACTCAAAAGAGTTTATTGAAATTGCAAAAACCATTCCATTGACAAGTAAACTCCCAGAGAGGGTGGAACACCAGTGGATTAATTTTCTATTGGGGCCAAAAAAATATAAATTTTGGAATTTTACCACATAATCACATACAAGTATGCAAAATTAGAATTTTACCTCATAACAATATCCAAGTATGCAAAATAAAGAATTTTACCTCAAAATAATATCCAAGTATGTAAACTTAGAATTTTTACCATATAACATACATGTAAAATTATAATTGTATCACACAACAACATATAAATATGCAAAATTAGAATTTCTGCCACATAATGGCATACATGTAAGTAAATTTAGAATTTTACCACAAAACAACATACAAGTATGAAAAATTGGAATTCTACTACTCAATAACATACAATCACGTAATACTGGAATTGAACAACATAACATAAAATCATGTAAAATTGGAATTTTGCTACATAACAACATACAATCTTGTAAAATTGAATTTTACTACATAATAACAAGCATGAAAATTCTGACTGAAATACGTACATCAGGTCAATAAATGCAAAAAATTAATCACTTCTAACACATACAGAAACCTACCCTTTTAATGAACTGGTCAGTATCATAGATCTAGAAGAAACATATTCTTTGGTGAAAGGTGGCTCAACGGTATTAGCAGCAAGCCAGCGGGCAATTTCACCCAAGTCTTCAACCACCTTGGCTGGCAAATGTTCTAAAGGCACTTCACTCTCATCTGGGAGTTCTGTAAAGAATAACAGTATTATTTAAAGGTCATCAAAAATTTTATGAGAAATAAATCTGTTTATCTCCTTTATTTTTTTAGTAATTCAGAAATAATGACTTCAAAAAGGTCTATATTTCAGTATAAATAATAATAATACTCCATTATGTAAGCAAAATTGCAACAATGAAAACTAGTGAATAACATACAGAATTTATCCAGTTTTTATAGTCATTTACCAATAAGCAATAAGGGTAATTATTGTATACTCATTTTTTTCTCCATTGACTTTATACTATCAGAATCGTGCAGTATATCTACACTGCACTGCTTCATACTGCATGTGTCTAAAAATAGTGTCATGTGCTAGGATCTATTTTTTTGGCAAATAAGCAGTGTGCTCTATGATCATAAACTAAGCAACAGAAAAGAGCGAAAACCAAGAAGTTTTGTAAAATTCAACAAATAGTTTATTTCTCTAGAATACAAAGTGAAAATTTAAAACAAGAAGTTAAAGTAATGTGAATTAAATCTCAAATAGTCCTAAAAGTTATATCACAAGCAAAACAGAATAGAGTTCCAAATGAATCCAGTGGTGTTCATAATAAATTTCAATGCTGAATGTGATGATGTGCTTGCAGTCTCAAATATGCTAATGTGCCTGTGCCAACAGTTTTTGATGTATCACAATTATATAATCCAAAATGTCCTTCAATGAATTAAATATAATTCCAAATTAATGATTTAGTCCAAGAAGTATCACTGAGCACTTTGTAATTCCAATGAATAATTTAGATAAATCCATCCATGCTAGAAACTGAACAATAAAACTGATTCCACTTTAGATTAGTAATGTAGGAATGAGTAATTCTGAAGTAAACAACATTAATATAAAAATCTAAGACACAGTAATGGAGGCAGGACATAGATCAAATTTATTTCTAAAATATTTTAAGTTGTCAACAACATCAGGAATTTGCAAGTGTAAAACCAATGTCCTAAGCTCAGATACAAGTAAACATGTTTACCTTTACTAAAATTATCTGAATAATTAATCTATAATCAAAAAGAAATATTTGCTGTGCATTATGTTGTTTACAAAAAAAATGTCACTAATAATGTAGACCATTAATCTGATTTTAGACAAAGATCAACTACAAAATATATATATACACACATAATCATCAAGAAAAGCCAAAAATTAATACAAATTAAATATACATAACAAATTTATACCCAAGTATCTGATGCTGAACTTTTTAGTTATTAGATTTGTCTGTGGATGAACTAAGCAAACTGTTTGAATCACTTGAAAGTGGAGATGATACAGCTGACAATGTGGATGAGTTTACTGAATAAAAAAAAAAGAAACCTTTAACCAAGAAAACACTGAATGTAATACCAGCATTGTCCAGTGATGGTTAATCACAAAAAACAAGAGACAGGCAATACAGTAAAACCTGTCATGAATGACCTCTGCTATGAGCAACCACCTGTCATTTCCAACTACAATCGTAATGCACGGATTGATTTTACTATATAAATGCTCTGTTATGAACGACCACCTGCTGAACGTGACCAGCGACCACGATTACTTGGCAAAATATACATTTTGACACTGCTATGAACGACCGCATCGCCAAAAGAACAAAACAGATTGACACCACTGACCTTAACTTAATCCTTTGTAAACACTAGAGCTCGGGATAAATGTAGTATGCAAACAAAGTGCACATTAAATAACACTATAGTTTAACAACCATATATCAAGATAAACACCTCTAACCATCATTTAATCCTTTGTAACAAAGACTGCATAAATAGTAAAGATTGCTCTAATAAAGTATTTAAAAAGAATTTGTCTTGCCACAGTACCAGTTTTGTGAAATTTACAACTCCAGCATACGGTGTCATTTGTAAACTACAGTAAACCAGAAAGTACATGTCACTAACTGCCACTGTAGTGCCGAAGTCATGTGAATAGCCAGTAAGACAGTAAGAGTAACATCAAAGGGAGTAATGATGGATATATGCAGTCAATTTAGAGGTTTGTATTTTTTCTTTATCTTTATAAAAACTCACAAAACGCTGGTAGTCCTTATGTCCCAGTGAGAAATCGTTTGAAAGGGCTTCAGTGTAGGTTTGAGTACATCATTTGTTGTTCCAGTTAATCCATATTGCCTGGAGGGTGAATGAGCTCATTGTCTTTAATACTATTAAGTGAGAATCATTTCCGGATTTTTTTAAAATTATTTTTTATTTCTTTTGTTAGTGTTTCACCAAGCCACCATCTGTTTACCTGTGTGCAGATGGTCACAATTTTTGTTTATCGAGCTATAATGCTGTTGATTTAAACTTCGTCTCAGAATAAATGTATTTATTCTTGATGAGTTAATTATGTCTTTTGGTTTCATTCATTGGTACATAATATATATTTATTCCACATTTCCCCAAAACCTGATCAAAACTGATAGTCTTTATAACGTCAACACTAATAACAATGGCAGAACCTTAGCTGAAAACAAGAAAAATTTTAACACTGGAAGAAAGGATTAATGTCACTGAAAGAAATGAAAAAGGGGAGACCGCTCGCAAAATAGCAGTCAGCTTAAGCGTCGGTAAAACGCAAGTTCAAAATGTAATCAAAGACAAGGAGTCCATTAGAAACGAATGGCAGAAAGGTGCACAAGCACAGAGGAAATATGCCACGGCATGATGGACAGTTTACGGAGACCAAACAGCTGAGTAAAACATGTCAACAAAGAAGCATAATGGATTTCTTAAAAAACAAGTGAATAAGTGTATAGAATAAGATATATACATCAAATCTGTTCATTTTTTGTACATATTAATGTGATGTTGAAATATAAATTTTATTCTCGTTGTTTGATAGATGTATATCTTTATTATATAAAGATATTTTGAGAGGAATGCATGCAATATTTAACAAGATTTATGAATAAAGGATATGATACATGTACAGTGAGTATGGGTATTATTTATTTTTCAACAATACTAACTATTGACCCTGAAAACCAGTCCATTTTCACTCACCTCTTATGAGAGACCACCTGTCTTGAGAGACCGCTTTTGATTGGCAGAAGGGGCGGTCTCTCATAACAGGTTTTACTGTATTGAAAATATCACTTAAACAATTATTTCGCAGAACTGTTCATAATGATCACAAATGGAATATCAGCTTATTAAACTCTGAGCATTTAACAATCCCTGTAAATGGGGAGACCAGCCTTTCACTAAGACAAGCTGATGATTTTCTAAAATAAGTCAAAAAGATGCAGCAAATGTCTTGTTTAACTTGAGAGGACTTGATTTGCAGGGTAGTAAATGTACTAATAATAAAATCAAGTAGCATATATGAAAGAATAAATAATTCCACAAAAATTAGTATCAAATATAAGATAGAGATTTCAGAGTAAAGTGGTATTATTTTTGATTTGTCAATATTATATCCAAATAAATAGATGCAGTTATCTGTCTTTTTATCTCCAAATCTATAATTCTGTACCAGTCTTCTTGTATTCTTACCTTCATCTATAATTCGGTACCAGTCTTCTTGTATTCTTATCTTCAGCTATAATTATGTACCAGTCTTCATGTATTCTTACCTTCATCTATAGTTCAGTACCAGTCTTCTTGTATTCTTACTTTCATCTATAATTCTGTACCAGTCTTCTTGTATTCTGACCTTCATCTATAACTTGGTACCAGTCTTCTTGTATTCTTACCTTCATCTATAATTCGGTACCAGTCTTCTTGTATTCTTACCTTCATCGGGTGCAAGCATATCCAGGATAATTACAGGAGGCACAGGACGTCCATGGCGCAGAAGAAGTGTCTGAAAATACCCATTTAATAGCTGCATCCCTTTATCAAATAGCTGTGCCTGGAAAATAAACATTTGTGTATTCAACAGGATGCTCCTGGAGTCTTAAACTTGAAAACAATTAAAATCTGCAACAAAGGGAGCAACATCCTGCTACTACTAATGCACAACAGGTTTGCACGGCATTTGTAAATTATCTATAATTAAGAAATACTAAGTTGTTATGATTCTGACAGGATTTTGACATGCAAATCAGTGCATAAAACTAAGCAAAACATTTTAAATGACAATGAAAATAGGTGTCAGATGTAAGGTAAATATATCCATCATTTAAACAAGGTTGCAAATATAACAATCATTTAAACAATGATGGAAAACAAAAGAGCAAGAATTTTACAAAAATTATTGACTATTACGCATACTGTGTGCAAATGAATAATTTTAGATGCATTAATTTTGGCTGTCCACTTGAAATGGGATCAATATAAAAATAATGTCTATATGTCAAGAAAGCAGGTGCCTCAAATGAAGGAGAAAACTGCTGTCTTTTCAGTGATCACCTTTCTTTATTAAAAGTGGTCCTACATAAGAAATAATGACATGTGAGAGAGACAGATAGACAAGCAGACAGACACAGAGAAAATCAGTGCTTATCAAACCAATTCAAAATAGTTTCAGTAGTTTTAAAGAAGTTTATCTATTGATGGCAGATTGATTGACATCATCTGTATAAATTTAAAGCCCTCAAGCCAGAACCCTGTTTGTTAAAACTTTTAGTCAAATTCTGTTGAGTAATTTTTGAGTTCTTTAAAGATTTTTTTTGTAATGGCTGCTATATTTGAAAGTGGATCAGCATCATTTGAACAAATTTAAGAGAATTTGATTCCACAATGAATTCTTCATAATGCTTTTATTTTTGAGATGAAGTATTTAAAGACTTTTCCATTTTTCATAAAGCTGTCCATATCTGATGGAAGACTGGCTTCACTTTAACAAAGCTGAAAGAATTTCATGCCAGGTTTTCTTTCAAATCAGGTCAAATCATCCAGGTGGTGATTGGCTTCATTTTAACAAAGCTAAAGAGCTTCATGCCAGGTTTTCTTTCAAATCTGGTCAAATCATCCAGTTGGTTTTAGAGAGGAAATTCTAAGTATCAAATGAGCTGTGACTCAACAACAAACAACTGATATTGAACTGTGCATGTTCAACAAAGATCTATGCTATATATAAGCTGACTTGGTCTTATGGTTTGATGAGCATAAGGTAATTATGCACTATGCAGAGTGGATGAAGGACCATACTATAAGCTGATTTGGTCTTATGGTCTGATGAGCTTAAAGTGATGATGCACTATGCAGAGTGGATGAAGGACCATACTATAAGCTGACTTGGTCTTATGGTTTGATGAACATAAGGTAATGATGCACTATGCAGAGTGGATGAAGGACCATACTATAAGATGACTTGGTCTTACGGTCTGATGAGCTAAAGTGATGATACACTATGCAGAATGGATGAAGGACCATACTATAAGCTGACTTGGTGTTACGATCTGATGAACTAAAACTCACCTGCCTGCATATTGTACATGCAACATGCATGAATGATTATCTTTGAATTGGGACCACATTAACAATACTCTCTAACTTGAGTATTCACTTGAATACAAAACTACTTAGATTAAACTAATTAGTATATAAATCATTTAGCAAGCTAGAACTACAAAAACTCCCATAAATTCACTATTTTACCCAGGATACCAGATTGTGGGGAGATGTTGTGGTTCCTACAAACCAGAAATTTACAGACCTAACAAACAATGATCCTACAAAAGGATCCTTTTCAAAATCCACAAAATGTAGAACAGTATACTGACAAACACTGCATTATTTGCAAACCTCAAAAATTTATAACATTGAAGAAAAAAAATAGATTTACAGTACACATACTTATACTTCTTTATTCAAATCTTTGAAAACTTAATATTGTATATTCACACTTATAAGTTCAGTTCAACTGAAAAATGCACAGACCCAGACATGCCATCACAATGTGCTATCCAATCTGAGTCTACACAGTTTGTTAGGAATGATAAGCAGAACAATCCCTGATCTGCTGTGTCTATGCAGTTGGACTTGACTTATAAAAATATAGTTTATCTTGTATTGTGATTAATCTGTTTGTATGCATGTTACTAACCAGTTCCCCAAACTCAAAGCTATTCTGAGAGGTCTTCTTGAAATAGTTGAGAGCACTCAACAGTTTATCCATTTGTGCTATATATCTATCCAAACCAACACTCTCGGGCCTGCAAAAATGAAAATAAAGAAGATAAATTAGTCAATGAATAAATTATTTCACACATCAAAAACAAACTGAAAAGTGCCTAACTAAAAACAAAGCTAAAGAAGTTTCTGGTTGTTGTTGTTGTTGTTGTAGGGTTTAATGCCATTTTTCAGCACAAGATAGGCTATACATGGCGGCCAGTATAAATGGTAGAGGAAGAACCCAGGAAAACCCCAGAAAGAACAACCAACCCACAAGAAGCTATTAGCAAGCTTTCTCACATACCCACATTGGCTGAACCCAAGATTTGAACTCATGCAGACAGTGGTGAGATGGCAGTTATCCGTAATAGTGAACACTTTTAACCACTTGGCCATTAGCCCCCACCCCCAAACTGGTAAAAGAAAATGTATAAAGCAAAATAAAACCTGTGCCATCAAACCAGAATTTTGTTGGAGAAAAGAAAGATTTTTTCCTGCAGTTTTAAGAAAACCTTCATGCTGGAAAAGTATAAAATCTCAGGTGTGGATTGGTTTGGTGTTTTACAACACAGCAACACAAGTACAATGTAGCTTATTTAGTAATGAGTCTACTGGAGTCAAGTGTCTTGCCCAAGGATGTGCATCAATTTGCCTGTTGAATCCATCATGCTAACCAATGAGTTGTCATGGTTCAAATCACATCATATTACATGCAAATGAGTGCACTGGTCTATTCTACATACCTAGCTCTCTGGGAGAGGAAATTTCAGGATCCATCCAGCATTTTCTTATACATGTACACTGAATATAAAAGTTTAAATTCATGTATTGTTTTAGTGCCATGAATCAGCTATAACATCATGATGTTTTAATTGATTCTGGGACAAAAAAAGCAAATTCAATGAAAGCTTTGTCCCCAACTTGCTGTGGTGCATTCACCCATGTGGCAGATTTTAATGGTTACACGGTGGACAAAAGCAACCAAGTTTCACATCTCTATCTGAATGAGTATTACAGAAAAAAAAAAGAAATTGATCAGTGAACTTGATCCTGAAGACAAAATATTGACAGTAATATATGAGGACATCAAAAAGAGAAACAGAAGTGTAACATGGCAGCACTGGCAAACAAACTTGATCTCAAAGACAGGATCCTCAACATGAAACGCATCACACCTGCTAATGAATCTCAACTTTATCAAAGGACTCTTTAAAAAAAAAAAAACAGAAAACTGAAAATACTATGACCATGACCTTGAATATATGACCCCACTGTGATACACAAGAAATTTTCTGTTGAGTATATATAAGTAAACAGTTTCATCCTCAAACTTGAAATGCTCTAAAACTGTAGAGCAGGAAGACAAGTGTGATGGAAAGTACTGACCTGTGACCTTAAACATAAACAAAGTTTATTACTCAACACATCATAAAGATGTGAACCAAGATTCTTCCCTTAATCTCCAAACTGCTCTAAAGTTACAGACTGGAAAGGAAAGTGTGATCACAAACTGAAAATATTAAGTAATGACATTGACCTTCAAGATATGATCCCTAACATGGCAAACAACACTCCTTCAAATGATGATGCATAAGTAAAGCACATTTTATCCCTTAATATCAAACAGCTCTAAATGTTATACAGCTAAATGGAATAAAATATTGAGCCATTACCTTGACCTTGAAAATAGGAATTCCAATTTTTTTGTATGTAACAGACTTCCTAATGACAATTTATAAGTATCTTAATCTCAGATGGCTTGAAAATTATAGAACAGAAAATAAAGTGTAATGGATGAATGGAGGAGTTGTGAATAATTTATAGAAATGCAGACACTATGTCCCCTGCTATTCACAAAAAGGCAAGGGAAAACTAGACTTGTGTTCACAGAATCTTCATTCCCAGCCATACTGGAATTTAAAGAGTTGTACCAATCAATACATCCACAAATGAAGTTGCATGACCCTCCAGCTACAGTGCACATAAAAGTGACTTACATGCAAAACTTAACCAGAACCAACGTAGATTTTTTAGTTCTGTTGGCTGTAACAGCACCTTAGCACATTACTGACTATATCATGCTAAGGAAATTAAAACTAAGTGCCTTTTCCAAAGACACAGTCAAGCAGATATGCATGTTTTAAACCTATGACCTCTGGATTATGTATTCAATGTAACAACTGAGCTACTATGGTTACCCAAGGTCAATACAAAATATAGGTCTCAGTCACAAGCTTTTGTTAGGAGTATTGCAATCACTAGGTCACACCAACACATGAATCAGCACGACTCTGCTGTTCACAGTACATTTAAAACTGATGAAAAGTTTAATAAATAATTTTCTTCTTTACAAATTTTTATATAAAAATTCACCACAATGTTGGTGAATTTCATAGTATGGTTAAACAAATTATATCTGATTGAAAAACATAATTTAAACTCTTACAAGCCTTAAATTGTAAATTAATAAATATTTTACCCCTCCTTAATCAGCATTCCAATCTCCTGTGAAACATGGTAGTATCCAAGAACGTTTTCAAGGGTAATCATTGCTTTCTCAAGATCTGATAATGAGTTAAGAAATATTGAAAAAAATTATACAAATGTTCACAGCATTTTTGTCCTACAACTACTATAAATTTAATGCAAATATCACTATTAAGCTAAGCTTTAAAAAATAGCCATTAGGAAATGGCTGATCCCCACTCCCAGACCAACTGTAACTATCACAAACAAAAAATTAACACAATTCTGCAATTTTACATCCTGTGACCTAGATCTTTGATAGATTGATTGCAAAGTAAAAAAGATGGCTTTTCTCAACAGTGAAGTCAATAGATCTGCTGATTTCAAGTAGAAAGGCAGCTGGTTTTCCTGAAATGTAATGCAACTACGAAATCAAAACAAAACTGGGTCAGTGAAACATAAAGTACACTTATACGGAACCCAAAATGAATATTTTAATTCCTGTGACATTGACTATTGTCCGCTGTGTTCAAGAATAAAAATGAAGATACTTCTGCCCAAATATAGACTGATCAAGCATGAACCAAAGGAATGACAACACTGGCTACAGTCACCTTGACCTTTCACTTCTTAGCCTAATAGGAAAATTACCCTTGTCCATGTGTATTCCACCAATAAAGTTTAATGAAAATTTAGTAAAGGAAACTTTACTTATCCAACAGTTTGGAGAATCACATTTTCAGCTCCATTAACATTGAACATGGACCTATTTAATGTGCATGTCTGATTTAAATTTTCAATGTAGCTTTAACAATTTTGGTCATATCACTACAACATCTGCAGTGTGGCAGTTTATAATAATAATAATAATAATAATAATAATAATAATAATAATGACCTTATTTAAAGAGGGTAACACAATTAGCTAAAAACTAATCTACCTTGAGGCCCTCATACAAAGGAATTCATTTATTTAAGCTGCATCTCTGAAGCCACTGGATATATTGGGTTTGGAAGAAGGAAATAGAGTGGGCATTTCTAATCTCAACTGGAATACTATTCCAGAGCAGAGTTCCAGAGTATTGGAAACTTTTTTTTAAATAACTCCTTATTTGGTTTGGGAATTTTATACTGTTTGATAGACATGGATCGCAGGTGGGGAGTATTACCAGGTAGCCTATACTGGAATAGTGATTGTAAATATTCAGGAGCACTATTCTGAGATATCCTGTACATTAATTTGGCTTTTCTCAAACAGATTTGGTCTTTAATAGGTAATATTTTTAACCTACCAGCTAAACTTTCCTTGCTTTCTTTCTGGATTGATATTATCACAAACGCTCTTTTTTGAAGATGTGCCAGCTTTGCTATGTTTTTATCATTTGAATTACCCCATACTGTACTACAGTAGTCCAAATAGGGTTGTATGTAACTGTTATAAAATAGTTTTCTGTGCCTTTCAGGGAGAAAATGTCTTATCCTACTGAGAAGCCATAAACTTGAATCGACTTTTTTACTGGTATGTTTGATATGTTCAGTCCATGATAGGTTATTATCTACCAGAACTCCAAGTAGCCTATCATGACAGACTATTTGCAGATTTGTATCCTTCCATGTCAGACACAGTTTATCACTATCAAGATTTGTCCTTCTTTGCCGTGTTGAGATAAGTAATAATTTAGTTTTACCAGTATTTACCACCATGCCATTACATGTGCACCAGTTTTCCAGTTTGTTTAGTGCATTCTGTAAAGAAATTTCAAGCTCATGCTTTGTGTTTTGGATGTCTGACAATGTTGTGTCATCTGCATAGAGATCTGTAGATGATATTGAGTCTCTTAGTAAAAGTGGTAGGTCATTAATAAATAAAATGAATAGTAGTGGACCTAGAATTGAGCCTTGTGGTACTCCATATCTAACTGTTTCAGGTTCAGACAGAACATTATTTATGTAAACATGTTGTGTTCTCTCATTTAAGTACGAAGTAAACCATCTAATTGTTCTTTCATCACACTGGTAGATTTTCAGTTTCTTCAAAAGGATTTCATGATCCACCATGTCAAAAGCTTTCCTGAAATCTACAAATACAGTTCCTATTATTCTACCTTGGTCAAGTGCTTGAAGCCATTTATCAGTTAGGGAAATCAAGGCAGTCTCACAGGAATGGTTCTTTCTAAAGCCTGATTGATTAGGGTGTAACAGCAAGTGTTTGGTTAAATATGACATGAATGAGTCATGGACATGTTTTTCAATCAATTTTGACAAGTTTGGTAGTATTGAAATTGGTCGGTAGTTATCAGCATCATCCTTAGAACCAGATTTGTGAATAGGAGTTACTTTTGCAGTTTTCCATATTTTGGGGACAGATGAGGTTGCAATACTTAAATTAATTATGAATGTTATGCTATCTACAATAGCAATGGCAGAAGATTTAATGAGTCGTGGACCAATCTGATCAAGTACTGTAGCTTTCTTGGTATCAAGTTCACTGAGACATTTTTTAACAAAGTTTTTTGACACTGGTGGGATAGAGAAACATACCTCCTTTGAGATTTTACTGCTGCAGAACTTTTTCAGTTCATTAAAGTTGTTTTCTGTCACTGGCTCTTTTAACTTTGTGGTAATGTTGATGAAAAAATCATTGAAAACATTTGCAATGTCAGTTTCATCAGTGACTATGGTGTCATTTACCAGAAGTGAGTGAATTTTATTTGTCTGTTTTTTGTGCGTTCCTCCAGTGAGTTCATTGAAGACTTTCCAAATGGAGTTTGTGTTGCTCTTTTTGTTTTCAAGCAATGATTGATAATATGTTTTTTTAGCTTTTTTGATCATACTTGTTATTTTATTTCTCCATACTTTATATTGTGCATGGTTTTCCATAGCCTTGAATTTGTCTCGTGTTTTCATAGCATCTAGGATTTCAGTAGTAAGCCAATTAGGTTGAATATCAGTCTTTACTCGATGTTCTTTCAGTGGTGCATGCTTAGATACTACATCCATAAATAAGTCAGTCCACACCCTCATGGCTTCATCTATGTCATCCAAATTTTGGATCATACTCCTTGGAACTTTATATAGGTCATTGAGAAATTGTTCTTCATTAAAAGTTTTGAACGATCTGTAAGTGATCATTTTATGTGTATTTTTCTTATTTTTCTTGCATTTAACCTTTCTTGTCAAAAAAGTAGGATAGTGGTCACTAAGACCAACATTCGGTACATTAACACAAGCCACATTGTCTGGTAGGTTAGTATAAATGTGATCAATAAGAGTGCTTGATTTTTCTGTTACCCTTGTAGGCTCATTTACCAGCTGGTCTAGGCCTAATGATTCAATAAATTCCATCCAGTTGCTCCTTATTTGAGTACTGAGAAGGTCCTTATTTATATCTCCGAGTATATATGTTTCTTTCTCCTGTTTCAACAAACAATGGTTCAGCCTGCAATGTTAAGTGTAATTAATACTCCTGGACCATAAAATTGAAGCCAAGCTTTTTGAAGTGTAAAGTCTAATGTGACTATTTTTTCCATGAAAATATAACTTCTGTTTTTGTCTTCTCACCAAATTATATGATTTTGACTGTTTTTTATCACTAAACAGAAAATAACAGCATAAGTGCCAAAGTAATGACACCCGTTCATGCTCACTGAGTGCAATAAGCTTGCCTGGAGTTTTGGACACTTTATATCCAATGAACAGCAAAACCATAGGGATATTAACTTGTTCTATATATCTGAATGCTATTGCTGTGGTGGCCTAGTCATTACAGCATATGCCTTGAATGCAAGAGGTCATAGCAGAGATCTCGGAAAAGCTTAATTAAGCATATTTGGACACCAATTTCTGATATGGGACACAGAAAATCACTGAGGCAGGAGTCCTCCATACGCATGTAATAGGTGTGTGGCAAAATTCAAAGACTTGCCAGTCCTGCTTCAGCCACCTGCTTTGTGGGAAAATGTGTTGATCAATTAGCTGTGCTGATAATTACAATGACAATTCAGTGACTGAAAGACCCCTTGATATACATACATGTTGCCATTATAAGAGTACATCAAAAAGAACATGATGCAATAGCTGGGCAGCAAGTTCAAAGGCTTTGACTGGTGGCCAGATGCGAAAATGTACTGATACTTACAGTGATTGAACTCAGAGTCAGAAAGACCCAGAGATGTACATGTGGTCATTTATAAAAGTACATCAAATAAACAACTTTAGCTTTCGTTATTGCGTTCATTTCCAAATGTATCGGAATAAGTAGTGCACAAGAATCAAGACATGTTGAGACTTAGAAAAAATGCCATTCATAAATTTGGATATTAAAGTATTTTGGGGTTAAATGGCAAACTTACGAAGATTGTAACGAGATTCAGAAGAGTGCTAAAGCTGCTAGAATTGATAGTTCGGATAGGACAGTAGCTAAGTGTAAGAAAATGTGTGATGCCTAGCTTAGTGTTTGGAATAAGTCCTTACTTGGATTGACAAAATTCAGTATCACTCTGTTGGACAAACAAGAGCTATTTAAGAGGTACATTGATGACCATACTTTTTTAAAAATGCAGCTCGCCTTAGCCCGGTTAGTTCTAGTGTTGTAGCGAAATGTATTCATCAATACATCTGTAGCTAGGCCTAGTTTTGATATCAATTATGTTGACAAACAAACTCTTGCCCATTCACAAGCATATGTTTTGATAGCTGACTGACCATTAACCCTTTTCTGAGTAAGGTAGCAACTATCAATTTCCTGCATGATATCCTTTGATGATAAAACATACAAACATTGTTTTAAGATCAGAATTGGTGATCTGGATACATATTAACTGCCTCTTGTACACTATTTCATCATAAAAATAGTTTGAAACTCTAAGTGAACCAGTAGGCCTAACAGGAAATAATGGTGGACTTCGCTAAGCCTGGGATGTACCAGTTTTTTAGATTGTCTGTTTTCATAAATCATTGGGCAAATATTTTCAGAAAAATATACAGATCATTGAAAGCAAAGCCAAGGTATTATTTTATTAAAGATTTAACTTTAAAATGCAAATTATGTAGGTCAGAAACGTATGGAACAATGCTATGTTGTGGAATTCGCGAGATGTGCTTTAAGGTCTAAGCTGTTTTCCGACCTGACACGTATTTGCGAAAATACAGGGGAAAAAACAGCAAATCAGATATTGTTTAACCATTACCTAAAATTACAACAAGGACGCAGACAAATAAATAAACCATAAATTTGCAATCCTGTCAATGGACTGTTGTAATGAAGCTATATTAAAGTGTGTGATTACATTACGAAAACCTCTCCATCTAAAAACAAATGCACTCATGTCTGTGTTGATTCTGTAGGAAAGAAAGGACTGCAACTTTTGATGGTGGGATTCCTATTTTTACCAAAATGGGAGTCCTGGACTCCTAGTTTTAAAATCCTAGCGAGACCTCTGTCATAGGTTCAATTGCTGGCAAAGTCATACCTTATAAAAATGCTGCCTTGCTTGGCACTCAGCATTAAGAGGTTAGTGCTAGGACTGGTCGGCCTGGTGTCAGGATAATGTGACTGAGTAGGACACAACATTACATGTCTGTGGCATGATGCCCCTGTGCTTGACATCACTATATACTGTCGCACTGCAGACATCAATGTCTGAAAACTTGTTAATGCTACATTAAAAATCCAAATCACATCCACATACACACTAATGCAGGAAGCCTATGCAAGTTTTCAGATTCAATATAGAGTTATGTTTAACACACCTAGATCCAATGTTAATTTTAACTAGTTAGGAATCTTGCCATATGATTGAATGCCACATTCTCATTCAGTTTATACTGCTTTTGACTACTTAGAAAGGAAATAGTTTAACAGTTCTTTGTTAATATTATATCTGACAGTGGTCAAATAATTTGCTCACCAACATATACTTTCTTTACATATTTGACAAGGGGTCCTTGTTCTTCAACCTGAGCAAATTTGATGGATTGCAGATTAATCATTGCCTTTAATTGTATGTGACAAGGTACTTTATCCACATACTTTTTCAATGTAATGACCCTTATTTGAAGACAGAATTTCAACTAACAGTAGTGCAAAAAATTGCATAGCAATGTGAAAATTTTACCTGATTATGGATATTTTGAATCTTGAGCTGTGAAACTTATAACTTATGCAAACAGTCACATGCTTATAATTTCACGTGATCATCCTTAAAACAACCATATAACCGAAATTGTCTTCATGATTTTCTTTCCTTTCCAACTGAGTGTACAACTATTCCACTCAGCACATCACCTTTTTTTGGACACCTATACCCTCAGGAAAAAAAGCAACGGTGAGGTTAATTTACTACATGTGCAATTCTGCTTTGTTTTTCTGTGGAAAAAGGAGATGGGGAATTTATCAAGAGATTGATGTTTATTCCAATTATGATAAATGTCAAGCAAATACCATTCATGGTGCGTAGATGTCTTAATTATCAAGATTCTCATATGATCAATCCATGATTGGTGATAAGACCTTTCCCCCTTTAAAATTATGTTGTTTTTTCAAATAAAGATTTGTTTTTAAATTTAAAGTTTTCAATGGAAAGCCCATCTACCCCAACTTTTCAAAATTTACCAGGCTTGCTGTCCCCAGGGCATTTGACTGGATGAATACTGTAAATTATATACAGTGTAACAGAAAAAAAAAACTGACTCCCTTTTTGTCAAGCTGACCTTATTATTAAGCTCAGTCTACAAAACATAAACCTGGTTATAGTGTGGGTATATCAACAGTTTCCAAGCTAAGATTCAGGGGCAAGTAACATCATTGATATATGACACAGTCTGTATTGAGTATGTCTGATTTTGTCTTCTCATGACCTTCAAGCAGTTTCCATGGGATGAACCTAAGGCAGCATCCTCCACCCCCACCACACCTCCTGAGGCAAGACCTGATGGTTTAATGTACTGCAAAGATGTACGGAACAATGTACAGAGAGATAACATAAACCCTACCTTTTCTGCAAAACAAACAACAGAATAATAATCACTATCAGTTATTTAAAACCATAAAACCTGGAACAATTTTGAACCGATTAATATCATATCTCAAATATTCTTTAGGAATTGTTTAGGCCCTGTGCTAGTTTGAATTTATCATATATTAGTCATCAAAATCATGAAGCACAACCCTGTTGTTAGAATTTTCTGAATGTTGATTCCATTAATTGTCATGTTTACAATATACATAACCAATGTAATAAATATAAAAGGTATAATGGCTTGTTCTCCTGCAGCATTTTTGTAAAACAAGAAAGCAATAATACCTATGTGCAACAAACATGAAAGCAATAATACATTTGATTTTCTTTATAAAATATCCTCATTTTGTGTATATGAAACATGCACATGAATATCTGACCTTGTGTACATGTGATATGTACATGAATATCTGACCTTATGTACAGGTGATATGTACATGAATACCTGACCTTGTGTACATGTGATATGTACATGAATATCTGACCTTGTGTACATGTGATATCTACATGAATACCTGACCTTGTGTACATGTGATGTGTACATGAATACCTGACCTTGTGTACATGTATGTGCATAATGTTTGAACATGCATTAATGCCACCATTTACCTTTTAAAAAATGTTATAATTTAAAATAACAATACTTGCTGAATATCTATGAAAAAGTCAATACAAACTTCCTTTAAAAAAACCTTATCCCTCCCTTTGTCAATCACAATAATTATTTTTGACAAAAATGGAAATTACTCCTTAGTAAATAACATAATTTGACAAAACAAATTCATTTAAATAACTGTAACATATTAATATTAAAACTTTAAAACGTGTTTCAATCTTTATAAATTTTACCTTAAGAAGGTATACAATTAGAAAACTAAACAGCTTTTTCAAGCTTTAAAGGATACTCTCTTGCCTACAGCGTAAATTTTCTGTTTCATTGTAGACTGGTACTATAGTGCTCTCCATCTTCTTCAAGCGGCTCTCAAAGCTGTTTAAAATACCCAGCATGTTTTGAGTATTAATGTTGCTCCTGCTCAGTGTTTCCTTCAGTAAGGAGAGATTTGTCATCTCCTACAAGCAAAAAATAAAAAATAAAACAACAGAAAAATGTTGAAAATAATCTGAGATACAAACTACTTGGATACTAAGATACTTCTCAGTAAGAATTACAAATGCATATTTAATACAAATATCAATTTATAAGATTAATAAGGTAAAATAATTTGTATCTACTGATCAAAAATAAAAATGGCACAAGTTAGTTTCACTGCCTAAACTATGGTGCCTTCTTGTAGGTGAAACAATATACATGTATAGCAAAACCATAAACTGTTCATAGATGTCATTCATGCAAACTGGTACTTGTATGCTTATGTAATGCAGTGCTCAAAATCTTCAGGAATTAAAGAAGATCCACACAACTCGTGCACCCAGAAAAGGATACACTAACAAGATTTACACAAACAGCACATGTATGATACCCCACAATTGTAAGGTTAGTTGTTGAATATATTTTCTGTGGTATACGTGGAGTACACATAAAAAGATATGCATAGACATGGTTCGTACAGGACTCCTAGTTCAATACACTCAATAAGAATTTGTCCTGGTATAAAATTTCCTAAGAACTGAGCTGTTTAAGGTTCTTTTTCGCAAGAAAAGAGAAACCTATGTAGTAAGTTTCAATGAAGTATAAAACAGTGAAGTTCAATCACTGTCCAGAAATAGAACAAGAGCAAAATCCCATTTTCAGTACAAATGACCTTGACATTAAAGCTATCAACTTCCAAATTAAAAGCATTCTTAAGATCATACATAAGTGGATTGTTGTATATGTGCAACATTTCAATGAAACTAGTAGAAGACAACTAATGTTCTGACTTGGATTACAATGTGAAGGACAAACCTAATTTTAACAACAGCAACCTTGACCTTGAAGGTACTCCCAAATTAACAAGGGCCTTTTTACAAAGAGGGTTTACATGTAAAAAGGTTTGAACAAATGCATTGTGCAGTGCTGACGTTACTGCCATGAAATGAAATGCAATGATCAAGTCTATTTTAAGTTGGAGCAACTCTGACCTTGGTGCTACTGATCGCAAAATCAACTTTGTAGATAAATGAATTGCATATGCAAAGTAATCATGATCTTGTAGCTATGCTGACTTCAAAAACCAACAATGGTCTTAATAGGGTTAATGGAACAAATGCATTTTAATACCCTTAACGTTTGTTCTTTAGAATTTAAAGTTATCATTTAAAAAAGAAATGCATTAGTAAAATCTATTTTATGCAGTAATGACCTTGCAGCTTCTGATCTTAAAGTCAATAGGGTTCTTACCCTTGCTAATGGGAATATGTGTACTAAACTGCATTAAAATTTGTTTTCTATGATCATCTAGAAATCACAATGAATGCAATGCTTGACAGACTAACAGTATACTAGATAGGGTCTGTTCTTGGACCTGTTCTCTTCATTCTGTACACTCAGTCGCTCTCAAGTGTTATAGATCATCATCCAGCGTCACACCAATTGTACGCTGATGACACCCAAATATACAAATCTAGCCACCCAACTGAAGTTGATGCTACCATCCAAGGTGTAGAGAGGTGCATTTCTGAGGTGAAATCATAGATGACATGTAACAAGCTGCAGATGAATGATGATAAAACTGAGGCCATTCTGATCACAACACAAAGACTTTCTCATTCACATCCTTTACCTCAAACAATAAACATCAGCAATGCCAACATTAAATTCACACAATCAGTATGAAATCTAGGTGTTACTCTGGACAGTACTCTCACATTGCACCAACATGTCATGAACGTATGCAAGGCTGCATATCTTGAGCTGAGACGCATCAGCTCAATTCGCAAATATCTTTCAGTTGATGCCACTAAAACACTTGTGTGTTCATTAGTACTTTCAAGACTGGACTATTGTAACTCAATTCTGTCTGGTTCATCTCAATATCTACTCCAGAAACTTCAAAAAGTTCAAAACACAGCTGCTCGGATCATACTTAGAGTACCACGATCAGAGCACACCTCCCCGCTGCTCTGTACCCTACACTGGTTATCCATTCGATCCAGAATCAAACACAAAATTTGTTCTCTGTGCTACATTTCACTGTCGGACTCTAGTCCAACATACCTATCTGACCTCACCCATGTGTACACACCAGCATGATACTTACGCTCCTCTTCTGACAATCGTATACTCATTATTCCCACTATGAAAAGAAAGTCATATGGACAGCGTTCTTTTGCATACCAGGGCCCAGAAACGTGGAATGAATTGTCCAGTGAACTTAGACACAAAGACACAGTGATCACATTCAAGAGGGCACTCAAAACTCACTTATTTCGACTGCAAGAACAAACTTAAAGACCAAATAATGTTTCCTACCTGAAATATTCTCAGCATGTTTTTTATTTTTTAATGTTTTTCTAATTTCATGTTGTTTGTTTTTGTAATAATATTATTATGTTTTTTATCTTATAGGTGTTGTCTAATGTTGTAAAGCGCTTAGAACTTCTAAAGATTAGGCGCTATACAAAGTCCTCATTATTATTATTATTATTATTATTATTATTAACCATATAACTTCAATCTCACCATCCTATGTCAGGGGCATACGGATCACTTGTTTTTTTTTTTGTATTAACTTTATATTTCATCATCTCTCAGTTACTGAATAATTGGTTGAATCTTTGAAAAATTCAAACCACTCAGACAAGAAAAACAGCTGCCGTAAGTAGCTACAACTTCAGCTCCTTTACTGTGCAACATTTGGTTTTTAAAAGAAATTGCTTATCGCAAAATAAGAGGCAAAACTTACCTCAAAACTAACCATGTTTTCAAGATTACAGTATCCAAGTTAAGGCATTAGTTTAACAGATACTTTACTGTGAGCAATGTTTATCAAATATGTTGTTGTTGTTGTTGTTGTTGTGGGGTTTAACGCCATTTTTCAGCACAAGTTAGGCTATGCATGGCGGCCAGTATTAATGGTGGAGGAAGAATCCGGGAAAACCCCGGGATTAGCAAATATGATGCAGCACATCAAAGACATTGAAGTAGTAGTTATTTATCATGTTGGTTTTCTTGTCAAAAAAAGCTGTGATTTCTTCCAACACTTTGACTAATATCTGGATGTGACTATCACTACCAAAGAGCTAGTATTCTGTAAGTTCATGACACAGAGTATCTGCAAGTTTTATTTCTGCTAAGGCCAACATAGACCAGCTGCATGTGTCCCTGGAAACGGCACTAAACTCAGTTTCCTCTGCATAATACAGGCATGCTAAAAGTGCTATTAAAACCAACAAAAAATAACCAAATGTTTTCTCAACAGTAATGAACTGATTTCAATCATAGTAAACTACTTCTCATACAATCGGCTTACTGGGGTAAGACAGCAATGTGAATAGAAACCCATTTCTTTCTAGTAAAATATGTTTTTTCAATACTACTTACCCAGTCAAAATAACTGAAAAGTACCACTACTTAAAAATTCCAGCCCTCACAGGCTATAAAAAGATATTCCACTTTTAATTAAAAATAACCAACATATAAAGTCTTAAGACTCTTGATTTTACAGAAAATACAATAATAACAATTAATAAAAGTACTTTTTTCACAACTAAGTTTGCATATTAAGTGATACTTTGACTGGACTTTTAAAAGATGATTGAGATTATTCTAATCATCACCATCATCATCATTTTTATTATCATCAGTATATTTGTACAGTTTTTATCTAATTATAACATGCTGGTTTAATTTCACTTTCCTACTAAAGAGTGTAAAATCATCTTGTTTTCTATTCTGTTGCCAATGTGATTTAACTCTTGTGTATCATATAAATAAGTCCCGTTTAAAAAGGATAATTGGGTCAAAGGATTACAAGTTAGTGGAATACTAGCAGCTGAAACGATAATAAAACAATAATGCTTTGACAAATGGAAACAATATTGTATTTCATATCATGGATTGAAAGAACATACTTTATCAAATAAATCCATATCCACGACTTAAAATTATCAAAACTAATAAAATCACAGAATATTTTCATATTTTCAACCATACATTTTGTAATACTAAACTTGTCACATGCCCAAATCAGCAGTGATACAGAAATGTTAACAAATAATACAACAGAATGTGCTCAGCAGATGATATTATGAACTGAAGACCTGTATAAACATGTTTCTAATACTCTGGCTTTTCAGTTCTTAGGAAATTTCTCACCTACATGTACATTTGATACAAAAGTGCCACACAGTGAAAACTAGAGGATGAATATTGGCATATGTATTTCATTGTAATTAAACATATTAAGCAAAAGACTAAAACAGCAGATGGAATAAAACAAAAAGACCATCATGTGATCTTTTATAATTTGTAAAGCACCAAGTATTCCCATTGTATTCTTTGCTCAAACATGCATTTCTCATCTATACATGTAGTAATATGTGCATGCCAATGTATTTAAGTGATGGAGTCTTGGGATACTAAAAGGAATTGTTTATAACTTGAAAAAAGCATTTTCCACTGTTCAGAAGATCAGAAAACAGGCAAACTCCAATGGGCACAATACAAGTTAATATATGTGCCATAAACCATGAAATGGATAGGTACAACGACCACTATATCTGGTCCATTCCAGAAAACAGTGAATGGATTAACTTCCACTACAGAAATGTGGATTTTCAAAAAATGTAATGTGTATACTCTGGAAACAAATAGCAATGAAAGGCAAGCTTCCCAAAGATGTCTTTAGTGAGAGTCACTACTTTAAAGCCTAGTTTCTAGTTCAAGAATGTCAGTTTTCAAAATATGGTTAACAGTCTGGATATCAGAGACTACTGAATGGCAGAGAACTCGCCCCATGGAGAACTTGCCCTGGGAGAACTCGCCCCACTGAGAACTCATCCTGGGAGAACTCATCCCAGGTGTCAGGAGAAGTCGCTCTACGGTGGTCGGAGAAGTCGCCCCAAGGATCATATATAGTAAGTCTGAGATGTCGAATCATGGTTGTTGAGGCTTTATTTATTGTTGCTTTTCTTCAACTTAATAACTTAATAAATCTATAAAATTTGCAATTTTTCAACTTTTCCATTTGATCAAATCTGCTTCTGTACTTAACGAAAAATAAGTGTTATGTGTCCATTTTGCTATGATCTTCAAATCATTAGATGCATTTTATTGGGAAAAATAGAGAGGGTGTAAGCATGATGTGATGTCTACAGCTTTATATATGAAAGGGTTCCAACCTAATAACCTAAGTCATCCTGTGATGACTTTATTTTATGAGTTTTGGGTAATATGTAGAATTGAGGTGTACATATGTTAAGAGGGAAAGTATAAATTCTTCATACATAATTATTATTTTTAGCGATCTCATTAAAGCATGTTGACATTTTTTATTTAATTTCTATTGGCAGGTCTTCGATAATATGTTTGTAGTATTTTTAATCATTTAATTGATGTTCAACTTCTTTAACATAATAACCTTGATTCATAATAATAAAGTGTTTGACTTATCATCTATTTTAATCACTATACTGTTGTCATTCATTACATTATGTAAAGACTTAATTTTGTCCTTAAAAATATTACTATGATATTGCTTTTTATGATTACCAGTTAATATCTCTTTTGTGATCTCATATATATAAAAATCTATATATGAATCATGTAAACAATGATTTAATTCTGTTATCAAAAAGTTATCTGGGTGTCAAGTTTTGGGGTGGCTTCTCCAACCAATTGGGGCGACTTCTCCAACCACGCTGCGGTGACTTCTCCAGATACGTTTGGGCGAAATCTCCATGGGGCGAGTTCTCCACATACCGAGATTACCTAGTGCTTAATTTTCAATATCCACTATTACATACTATTGCCTTTGCATTATCATCCCACCTGTTTTTATGCTAACATTCTGACACAGTGTCATATATTACAAGTAACGAGAAGACCACAAGCAAAAGTTGATATGTAAAGCGCGTCAAAACAAAGGACGAAATACATGAACTTTCTGACAAGATCGTCCTGTTGAAAACAAACGAAAATCAGTACGAGATAATATATCGTTGCTATTTAAAATGCATGTTTTTCTAAAATAACTAATGTGTCAAGACAAATGAGAGGTATCAATGAAAGATGCATATTTGTTTTGCTGTTCTTAACAAAACTAAAGCACTTAAGTGCGTCAAAACGAATGACAACAAGATAATTTAGAGATTTTACCGTACAGTAATTTACTTCTTCTGTCAGACAGCTTAGGAAAATAAACAAAAAGATGGCTTATTTTACTAAGTATGTTCCATATCTCACCCTTTCCAATTTTGAATCAATATCTTCTTTAATCATCGCAATATCTTCCATATTTATAGTTGTATCCTGAATTTATCGTTCATTTGTGATCAGCAACAATCGTAAATTGGTCTTTGTGAAAGTCGTTCTGAAATGAAAATAACCCAAATGATTTAATAAAAAATAAAAGAAGTTAAATTTTTGGGTATATAAAACTCCAATTTCTTTGTCATATTATTTCAATAAATATATTGAAATTAAATAAACCTGTCGTAAGATCAAAAGGTTTATGGCAAAATGACAAACATGGCCGGTCAAGCCAATGGCTAAGAGACAGCCGAAATACTTTTGAAGAATATAGTTGCTATATTTGTGTTTATTCGCATGGATAATATTGCATAAATAGCTAGATATATATCTGTGTCAGATTTTGTATAGCTTTGTCGTTTTAACATAGACATAAACCTTGGTGACATTTGATAGTTTCATACCACGATTCTCAAGATGGGGCGCAGATCAATCAACACTACCAAGAGTGGGAAGTACATGAACCCCACAGACCAAGCCAGTAAGCTCAATTGCAACTTCTTAAGTCAACAAGTTTAAAATAATTAATTTTAATATGCCTTTTATTCAGTGTGAAAATCTATGATAATGTTAGAAGCACCTTGCTTAGTATAGCCATAGGGCAGGCATTTTTCAAAATGAAACTCTCACAAAGGGGCAACGTTTTGAAGTTGAAAATAAGTATCTTTATGTTCTGTTTTAATATTTATAGTTTATATAAACTTTTAAAGAATTCTAGAAAAGAAGTGCATTTGAAAATTCATTGAAAAAGTTGTACAATTTATTGTGTATGCATGTGTTTGGGATTTTTAATGTAGCTTTAACAATTTCCCAATCATATCGCAACGATGCTTGCAGTGTGGCAGTTTGTAATGATGTCTAGCACTGGGTCATCATGCCACAGACATGTAACATGATGTCCCACCCAGTCACATTATCCTGACACCAGGCAGACCAATCCTAACATTAACCTCTTAATGCTGAGCACCTAGTGAGGCAGTTGTTAGTACCAGTCTTTCTTATGACTCTGCCCAGGTTTGAACCTGCGACCAGTGGACCATGGAATATCAATACATGAACTAATCCACTGGCTTTTTGAGAGACCAACTGTCTTAACCCATTACCTCATGCAGGTGCCTTTGGATGCCTCTACTCCATTCGCATACAAGTGCCTTTGGATGCCTCTACCTGATTCACATACAAGTGCCTTTTGACGCCTGCTGTAAACATCAGCCATTTTTAATGGCTTTTCATAGTGCCACCTTCTGGGAAAACCTCCTATTAGATACCTCATTCATTACTGTGAATGACCATCACATCTGATCACATGGTCGCTGTTTATGCTCTGGTCGAAATCTGCTATTTAAAGTAATTGGGTCTTATTCTCCACTCTCCACAATGGAGGTCACGGATTTGGTTCAATACTTTTCACGATTAGAATCACAACTATGAAAGCTTCAATAACTTAGGTAAAGGCTCTGATATTGATGTAGGTAGCAATTAGTTTTTATAAATTATGAAATTCAGATGATTTAGCGATGTAGATGCAACGAACTTGTAAATTTCGAGTATGAGAAATGACAGCTATGGCTGGTCACGCGGCTTCACTGACTTGACATTGAACAAGTTCTTTCAAGATTTTAAAGCAGATAAAAAATTCTTCCATGAAAAATAATTACACAGCTATAACGATCAGACATTACTCTTAAATATTTCCATACAGAGCAGATGTGTAACAAAAATGTAAAATGGTTAAAATTGCGTACACTACTTAATAGTTAACAGGCAGGCCTATGTGTATGGAGTCAAATAGGTAACAGGTGTTCTTTTTGTAGCACACTGCATTGGGTATCGAAGGGCTAAAAAGCCATACACTCTATGAGGTAAAGGGTTACAAGAATGTAGGAAATAAAATCACATGACAAATGTCATATGACAAAAAAGTCATTTGGGGTAAATTAACTGAAACTTCTTCATTGAGATATTAACATAAGTGTAATAAGCTATATCATTTTTAATATTTGGAAAATATTTTGTAACAGTTTGTAACAAAAATAATAAAGATAGACATTACAGTGTTTCCCCTTACCACTGACCATGCCTAGTTTTATCAGCATGGACAAGTTTGTGAACCAAAGGAGATCTTGTTTGCTACCACCCCTCTTTTGTGGGATGCTGCCAAAAAAAAAATCATAAATATGTCCAATTTATTCTTCACAATTGGCCACATTTTATCCAGTATATACATGATATATGTCTGCAGCATGATGACCTAGTGCTAGACATAACTATAAACAGCAACAATGCATACATCGTAGCAATATAACTGAATTTTTTTTAAAGCTATGTTAAATATCCAAAACACACACACACACACACATCCAGTATATGTTCAAAATCAATACTTCTTTCATACAGTAGCGTAAGTAATCTAATTATCTTTTATGATGTCTGTTTCAGTTACTGAGATAATTGCAACCTAATGTACACATGCATGTACCACTATAATTAATATTATATCATATTATCTACATTTGCAGGAAATTAGCTCATTAATGCTGTGATAGGGTTTTGGTCTTCAGACAGTTTTTGATTTCTTCACTTTGATGATTATGACTAATTTTTCAAGATCATAACTTGTTCAGCACAGCCTTTTGTGCTTTCACACACAAAGAAATGAACCTTGAACAAAACAGGGTTCCTGGCAAAGACTGAAAAATCATCTTATAGTTAATTTATCACTTCCTTTATATACAAAACATCTTGTCTGCTTTGTTAGCATGATTAAATTGCAGAGCCATTAGCAACATAGGAATAAGCCATTACACATGCTTACAGTGTCATCACATAAATGAAAAATTCTTACTTTACACAAAAAAGTACTGTAAAAGTTATTTGACTCAACAACAGTGGGGAGAGTTTGAGTTGTTGCATAAAAATTTGATTTGAAAAGTCTGAAATAAACAACATCGTGTACATATGGAAAATTTCTGCAGCAGTGGGAAAATAAAGTAAATGGAAGAGAATGATTCTGAAGCCAGGCAGTGTTTGTACCAAGAATTAAATGATAAGGTTTTGCATGGTTTTTGCACTGCATACCAAGAAAGTCCCATTCACTTTTCACACTTAAGATACCAGAGCTATTAATATATGTTTTCTATTAACCCTTTACCTCATAGAGCATAGTTACAAAGTGCAGCGTGCTATAAATAGAATACCTGTTACCTGTTCGACTCCATACGCATAGGCCTGCCTGTTAACTGTTAAGCAATGAAGTGTATGTTACGTTTAACAGCAATTTTAACCATTTTACATTTTTGGTACACATCTATTATGTGTGTAAAAATTTAAGAGTAAAGTCCGATTGTTATAGTTGTGTAATTATTTTTAACGGAATAATTTTTTATGTGCTTTAAAATCTTGAGAGAACTCATTCGCCATCATGTCAGTGAGGCCGCATGACCAACCATAGCTGCCATTTCTCATACTCGAAATTTACAAGTTTTTCATCTGCGTCTACATCACTAAGTCATCTGAATTTGATAATTTATAAAAACTAATTGCTGCCTACATCAATATCAGACCCTTTACCTAAGTTATTTAATCTTTCATTGTTGTGATTCTAATCGTGAAAACTTTGTAAGTACCGAATGAAATCCGTGACCTCCATTTTGGAGAGTGGAGATTACGACCCAGTTACTTTAAATGGCAGATATTGTCCAGAGCATAAACAGTGACCATGTGATCTGATGTAATTGTCATTCGCAGAAATGAATGTAGTATCTAATAGTGTGTTTTCCCTGAAGGTAGCGCTACGAAAACTGGCTTAAAATGGCTGATGTTTACAGCAGGCGTCAAAAGGCACTTCCATGCGAATGGAGATGATGCATCCAAAGATGCTTGCATGCCGTAAAGGGTTAATAAGTCTATTCTTAAGACCAGTGGGATGTATATATCTTGCAAATGAGTCATTCAATTTTTCGTCTTACCTGCAAAAAAATATGCAAAACTATGCTTTCACCTGTCATCCATTCTCTTGTAAGCATCAACAGCTTGGACATTTGGCAAACATGCATATCAACTAATACCAAAATTTTGTTTCTAAAATTGTTGCATTTTTTCTGTATAACACTTATCATTCCATTTTCTTTACAGGAAAAGAGGCAAGAAAAAGAGAGTTGAAAAAGGTAGGAATTTTGTCATGTAAATATTAACATTGGAAAATAAAATCATGTGTAAAATGTACTTAAGATTTTTTGTAATTTTGACACAATATGAATAAAGGGCAAGTAGTAAACGGTAGTAAGAAATGATTCAGAAGAATATTTGTTAAATTTTCAATTATTTTTTTCCTATAGCATCCCTATTTCTTATTATTGAGGCCTGAAGTTTCCTAGAGTTTTTTTCTACTAATGTTTGATATCAAAGACAGTGGTACCAATATGACCTGTTTTTCAAGCTTCATCATTTTGGGCCATCTTTATACTTTCATTAAGGTTTTCTTATTTACTGCCTTGGAAATTTAACAGCACAAAAGTTAGGGTATTTTGGACCTGCCATTTACATAGATACAGACATGATTTTTCTCCATTTTAAAGCGGAATTCCGCTTTTCTCCTGACTTGAATCAGATTTTTCTTGATATTGTCCTTTTTTTATATCATCTCCTATCTGGGTTTTTAAAAACGGTTGTCTGCTCCCATTCCACAATGACCTTTGTAAATTATTTGTTCCATATATTAGTTAGCACATGACTCTCGTAAAGAGTATTCTGATTGGTCAAAGGTTATAATTCATCCAGTGAATCTTCGTGTAAACTGATGGCAATGGAAAGAAGAAGCATGCTTGCAAAACATGGCATCCTGAGTTGTTGAGAGAGAGACCATGACACGAAAGTTTAGATAAAGGTTTAAAAAACATAAGGAAATGGGAATGGCTGGAGCAAAAAGTTGACGGAAATTTAGTTGGTTATTTTATGAGAAAACAACGCTAGAGGACTGCATACGGAAAAATTGAAGCTCAGAAGACATCTGGAAAAAGTGCAGTTAATTACTATAAGAAGAAAGATTTCTTGCATGAGAGAACAGATGTAGCCCTCTGTCAGACTATGCACACTGCATGTCACCAATACAAGCACCAGCTTGAAAGGAAAAAGGCTCTCATTGAGAAGGAAAAGAAATAATTGTACATCGAGCCAAAATAGTCAGTAGTGACAAAAATGAAGGTTAAAGAAATCTTTGCCAAAGCTGCAAAAAAAGCTTGACTGGCATATCAATAGGTTGTGTCCATTGGAGAAAAAGACAAGTGAATATATGGGATTATTTGTATATAGTTGATGAACTTGCATGTTTATTTTACAGATTTTTTATGAAAGGAAAGAAGTATAATATATTTGCTGCAAAAATTGAGAAATTATTGTGGCTTAATGACGATGTGAACACTGACATGCACATGAAATAACTTCAGCATCAATATTATTTTAGAAACAATTCATGTAACTATAAATATTGTGAAATGATTGAAGTCAAGTTGAACATTTTTGATAAGTTTATTGGTTTTTCAAATGATTTTATGATCATAAGTTGCACCAGGATCAGTTTTTTATGAGTGTAAAATGTGTTTTTGGCTAGAGGACTTTGGGCCCCTGGAACCCCAGAAAGGGGGT
This sequence comes from Sinohyriopsis cumingii, assembly GCA_028554795.2. Lineage (NCBI taxonomy): Eukaryota > Metazoa > Mollusca > Bivalvia > Unionida > Unionidae > Sinohyriopsis > Sinohyriopsis cumingii. Next base: position 42,983,680 of record CM068826.1, on the reverse strand, counting down.
GCTGCTTCTCAAGACCAGTTGGGGAAGGACCCCCAAACCCCCCTTAAAAAACTTTTCTGCTTTTTTATGGAAGACCAAAATCATGTCTGTAGATAACAAGTACATCTTGAAAATGACCGCTCCAGTGGCCTAGTGGTTAGAGCGTCCGCCTTGGATGTGGGAGGTCATGGGTTTGAACCCCAGCTGAGTCAAACCAAAGACTTACAAAAATGGTACTAACAGCCTCACTTGGCGCTCAGCATTAAGAGGTTAGTGGTAGGACTGGTCAACCTGGTGTCAGGATAATGTGACTGGGTGGGACATCATGCTACATGTCTGCAGCAGGATGACCCAGTGCTAGATGTCACTATAAACTGCCACACTGCAGACATCATAGCGATATGACTGAAAAATTGTTAAAGCTACATTAAAAATCCTAATCACACACACACACATATATCTTGAAAATAACTTTCATCGTGTACCGCTCTGGTGGTCTAGTGGTTAGAGCATCTGCCTTAGATGTGGGAGGTCGCAGGTTCAAACTCTGGCTGAGTTGTACCAAAGACTTTTAAAAAAATGGTTCTAGCAGCCTTGCATGGTGCTCATCATTAAGAGGTTAGTGTTAGGACTGGTCCACCTGGTGGCAGCATAATGTGACTGGGTGGGACTTGATGCTGGATGTCTGCAGCATGATGCCCTAGTGCTAGACATCACTGTAAACTGTCACACTGCAGACATGGTTGTGATATGACTGAAAAATTGTTGAAGCTACATTAAAAATCAAAAAGACACACACACACACACCCACACAAACACATTTCCATGTTATAGAATGTAAAGATCAATTATGATTTGACAAACTTTTTTTTTACTGTTGTCAGAAACTTCAAAAAATGCAACAGAGAAAGAAGAAAAATTGAAGAAAGCTTAAACACATAAGTTAAGGATCTTAAAATGTCATAATCAATATTTTTAGAAAAATCATCCTTCAACAAAAATTCGTTATATATGCAGCAATATGGCCCCAGTGAAATAATTTGTCTTTTTCTATTTAATAAACTTTTGTTATAGATTCCATTATTCACCTATGTCTATATTTTTTTTATTTTGTCACTTACGTTATTATTTATAATACCTTAATTGGCATAATGTATTATTACACAGATTACAAATTGCATATATCTTTATGTATATATGTGTGTTTATGTTTGTAAATATATGTATGTGTATTTGTGTTTTCAGAACAAGAAGCAGCGCATGTTGGTCAGACATGCTGTTCTCAAAGGAAAAGATCCTCTGAAACTTCTCGAAGAGATGGAAATCATTGATAAAATGGGTAACTTAAACAGATCGTCATGAACATTATCTTATATATAATAACTGGTTTGTGGTACATATTGATTGACTAAACAGGCAGGTTTATATACAGGGTTCCTGCAATCATGGAAATCCTTGGAAAAGTTTGTAAATTACAGAAAAGCATTTCAGGTGCCTCGAAAGTTTTGAAATTTTCGTAAGTCATTCAAAATTTTGGAAGTCATTGAATTTGGTTATTTTGTATTATCTAGTCACATTTTTGTTTGGCGACACAAACGTAATACTAACCTACCTAACTTAAACAGTGGATTTGTTAGACTAGGCTCCCCAAAATCTTCATAGTCAGAATACATCCAGAGATCTTACAGTCATTCAAAATCATTATATTCACAGCCCTCAAAGGAGAATGACCTCTCCGAAACGATGAACCATCCCAAAGCCAGTTGTAAAATATGTTTTTGTGTTAAATTTATATGTTATGTAAGTATTAAAGGTCATAAATTTATGTAGTAGGTTACTCTTGAAATTGGTATAAAGGTCTTGGAAAAGTCGTGGAATAAATTTTTTTAAAGATTGCAGGAGCCCTGTATATATGGATATGGATGTTTGTGTAATAAAGTTGAAACTGAATGTATTTTAACAAAAGTAATTAGCATTTACTATTAGATATTTATGATAAGCCATACACATTTATTTTATTCAGCTTGTTTAACTTTATCCCTAAAATCGGGATCACAGTTATATAATGTGTAGATTACAAATCATTAACACCTGCTGATCGAGGGTGGTCATGGATAACAACAAAGATTCAAGCAGCAAGTATGGTCAAAAGTTATCTTTTCATGGATATGATGAAAATATGGAATCTTACTTACAACCTGAACTCACTATATAATGATATGGTAATTTGAGCATATTTCTGTCCCAGTACATTGATTGTGATACAATCCATCCATACATACCATGGTTCTCAGGAGGCTGAAATCAGTGTAAAATTAAGCATTCTTTTTACTTTTGAACGCACAAAGATTCCAATGATTGAGTCCTCTATACACAAGTTATTTTTTGTTTGCATTATTCTCTTTATTTAATCTGTTTCTGCAAAGATTTATCAATCATGCAGTGTGCAAGCTATGAAACAGAGTTCAAGCCATTGTAATGGGATTAGGTAAAGTTACATAGGTTAGCAGACAAGAAAATTAAGACGTCTGTTAATATATTATTAGTTCATAATAATCATTTTGATCAAATATCTAATTACACAGGTATGTAATTTGATACCTGTCTTTGAAAAACATCATTCAACGCAATTGTAATCCATCATATTATAAAAATGCATGCAATGTTTGGAACACTTGCATCTTTAGAAAAATAGGACCAATATTTAAAGATTTATTTTTGGAAGAATAGGACCTTGCATATTAACATTCATAAATCATTCTTAAGTTGACTTTTTTTTTGTGTCATCTACAAGTTTATTTTTGAGTAATTATCATATGTGCATTTTTCCAATGGGAACTTTACATAATTTCTTTGGTGTCAAGTGCAAAGCTACAGATGAGTATGATTCTTGCAAGACTGGGTGACAGAATTTAGTAGATGCATTTAGTGTTGATAAAGGCTTGACAGTAGAAATAGGGGTTATTTGGTAACCAGAACTGTGTATATATTGCTATTTGACCCAATTCTAAATATTTTACATTGAATGAGTATTGTATATCTGGTGACCTATCTATTGGTGATATTACAATAGATGTTTTGAATTATTGCATGGGAGGAAAATGGATAATTATTGGGACTCATGAGTTTTAGGGCTGTGACTGCAACTTTCCAAGGAAAGAGTAATGGATGGCAACTTTCTAATTCCTTACCATGCTGTAGATACATTCATCCATACGTGTGTGATGCCGCGAACTCCTCAAACACACTAAGCTTGGGGGTTTTATGGTCCTATGCATGTAGATTTTTCAAAGACTTTGGAATTTTGATTTCGCCCATGGAGTTGATTTTGGAGAACTATGATTTGAATTTACATAAATTGAAAGTATCTCTTGAAATTTTTTTCTCCCATATGTATTAGAATTTGCATGTGTGTCAGTGACCCAGGTTTCAACACAGATAGGAATCCATTGGTCATGTGCCATAGGTTTTCCTTACCCTCCTGTGTCATTACATAAAAACTGGAAGTGGGGGGGGGGGATCTACATCCCTTAACCATATTCACACTGTCTAGGCATACCCAACTGATATCTGTCCCTGGGGCAGTCCTTTCACTAAGGGATCTACCCAAGAGGCTCAGACTTTCAGACTCAAACAACTTGGAGTTGTATATATTGCCAAATTAGATGCTCAGACATGTTTTACGAATACGGAATTCTAGTTGGCATAGTGTTTCTAAAGGATGAATAGAAGACAATAAAAGCTTCTGGATCGTGGATGTAGCCAATATATATGTAGTTTGATGTCAAAAGTAAAAAGGTCATTTTTGCAAAATTGCAGATACAAGTTTCAACTTGATAGGTTTATAAAAAGAATTTGGGTGTGCACACCCTGTAATGTCTGTTTATGAGATACATACAGTGAAAATGACCCCATGCTTTGGCAGGGGATAATGTGATACCCTCCATCTGTGTTCTCCTAAACTGGTAGGTAAAAGTCACCACTTACTTCATAGGTTGCCATGGGAACCATACCTGCATTTATGTGAGAACCTAAATAAATGTTTACTCTTTGATTAAGCTGCGAGTGTTGTTTTTTTAAAACTGTTGAGAACGTAATGGGACTTTGACACTATGGCACAATCTAGTTAATAGATTGTCTCCTGTTGATTATAACACATGAAAGTTGCTGACATCATAGTAATGTTTAATTATGTATGTCAAACTAATTTGTTAAAGTCATGCTTTAGACAACTCCACAGTTTTGCCTTTGGCTAATTTCTTGATTATTCATTAAAGAATGTGCCATGATACATCTGAAAATAACTTCCTGGTTAAATTAAAGATTCATGTTTTTGCGTTTCTTTTTTTACTTTTGTTCATTTCTTTTCTTCCAATCTTGATGTAGTGTTCTGAGACTTTGCAAGTGTAGTATAAAACAACTTGGAGTGTTATTTATTGGCATTGTATTGTTAACAAATATACCGAATTGTGACAGTTAAAATTAAATTTCTATTTTGGGAAAATTGTGAATGCAAACATAATGATAGGTTTGACTAGTGGTTTATGAGTATAATTCTAGCTATGAAGGTTTAGTTCATTTGTGTTTTCTTATGATGATACTGAGAGAAGCAGCTGAAAGTAGTGATGCTCAAATTTGTGAGTAGTGTGAGTCAGCTTGATTTTTATTAAATGAATTTCATAAATTTATTCACTTTAGTTGACCTTTTAATATCTAATATCCAGTAATGTTAAGATCCATAATAAGAATATTTCTGTTGGACAAAGATCAAATTTCTTATGTTTTAACAAAAGTTTGCCACTTCCTTCCCAGAACACCACCTGTTCATGTTAATTAAAATTTGTTTCACTCTCTTTTGCTTCACTTATGCTGCTGCATATGATTATGGACTTCTTCCTATCAGGTTATCAAGGGAGAGGTGTATACAGCAAATACAAAGTGTATTTATCATTTTTCATCCATATTTATGTATCTGCCACAAAAGGAATAGCCTGTATTCCTTTGTGAATAAAATCTAATATCCAAAGTAAAACATACATTGGTTAATTATTGCATCTGATATTGAGGGTAATTTAGAGGAACCATAATTCCAACAGCATTTTGTCATGGAACTACACACTTAGCAAAAACTGCACCTCCACAAGTTTAACACAGGCAGTTCTGTATGCACTGTATAACAGATTTAGCTGGCAACAGCTAGGTTACAGTCCAGAAAGGGTAGGTTGGGGAGGATTCTTGGAGGGCTGGATATGTAATAAATGTGAGAATTTGGCATGGAAGATTTTCATTTAGTCAAATTTGTTACAGATTGGATATTCTTCATCAGTAATGGCATATGCATGCAACTAGCTATTGTAAAAAAAAATTAATAATGGATTGCTAAAAATTAAATTGAAAATTCTCATATGTTCAGTCTCATCCATGATGTAATATATATTGATGTCTTTGACAAATGGGGCCCCGAGTGGCCGAGTGGTCTAAAGTGCTCTTCATTACGGATCACTGCCATCTCACCTCTATCTGCGGCGGTTCGAGTCTAAGATTCAGCCAATGTGGGCACGTGAGAAAGCCTGCCAGTAGCTTCTCGTGGGTCGGTGGTTCTTTCCGGGGTTTTCCGGGTTCTTCCTCCACCATTAATACTGGCCGCCATGTATAGCCTATCATGCTGAAAAATGGCGTTAAACCCCACAACAACAACAACAACAACTTTTGACAAATGTTTAAGCTTTTTTCATCTTATGAATGCTACAGATAACTTCTTAAATGTTTCAGATTTTGTGCATAATACAAAGTATTGAAATATACTGGCAAAGAAAAGAGACTAATTATCCAAGTATTTAGGTCAGTTTCACACAGTCATATCACTTTAACCAGGAGTGCCTCAAAGTTATTTGCAACTAATAGGTTACAATAGTGATATTTGCCATGTTATTTGGTACTCATGAAACCTTCCATCTGTATTACTGGTATGATTTAGCATCTTTTAAGTATGAGTTTCAGTTTGTACCAATATATGTGCACCCCTTTAAATATAATATTTTTTCTTTATTTTTCTTAAGAGTTCAACCCACTGGAGCCTCCCAAGCTTAATGAAAAGGTTTTGAAAGATAAGCGGAAGAAACTTCATGAGACATTCCTGCGAGTTCTAAGGTTGTATGTAAGTATATAGGGTCAGTTTTAATTGATCAAAGAGTGAGAATTTGTTCATTTGCCAGTGCATGTGGCATAGGACTGTAAAGAAATTGTATGCTTTATAAAGTCATAAGAAGTGTTTGATGCACAAAAACATAAATAAAATGGACATGTAAACTCTAATCTAGATGACAGAAATGGCAGCAAACATTTTTAGAGAAAAATGTTCCAGAGAAATCTGCTCCACTCATGATCAAAGCTGGCAATGCACCATTAGCATTTAGAGAAAGATGACCAAAAGCCTGTGAAATAGAAAAGTTTTACTTTGTAAAAGGTATCATTTCAGCTTCATTATCAAATTGCTAAATAATTTTTGTGCATGATCATATTGTTGTGTTCTTTCATTATTTTTGCAGATCACTAGTCAGTCACAAGTGCATTTCCACAGATGCACAAGAAAGGATATATGAAATGTTCGCACTTCTGGTCAAAGAGCAGAAGAGCCTATGTGATAGTCTCTAGTCCAACATCTATCTGTCCATTACAACACGTTTGTTATCACTCCTTTATCATCAGTGAAATTTCTCAGATCTGTAACCATCTTGAAAATCTTGTTATCACTACTCCTTATGAATGGATAATTGTGTCGAAATGGGATCTTGACTAAAAGGTTATTTTATGATGTCTTGTTGGTCCTAAATGAAAATTGTGTTGATCATGCATCCAGTATGGCCACCAAGATAGCCACCTTGAAAATCTTGCTATCCCTACATCTAATTGGATGGTTTATATCAGCATGAGCATTTTACTAAAAGGCTTCCTGTGACGTGCAGTTGATCCTAAATATGTCCACTAAAGCACTTCTCATCATATGTAATTGAAGCTAATGAAAATAATACATGTATGACCTCCCAAATTGCTACAAGGAGACATTGTCAAAAATTTGCATAACAGCTAGTTCTTCTAATGGTTCTAATGACTTTCTATAAATAAAAAAAAAATTCAAAGTGGCTGCTTTTATAGCCATCTTGAGAATCTGTATCCATTTACTTCCTCTGAACACATGGGAGTATGAACATTGTGTTTTCACTATAACACTAAAGCATATGTAGCTGGTTATGAATGAAAATGGTGTTCCTCTGACTGCATCCATACCTTTTTCAAAATCTTATAGGTGTTGTCTTCCAATGGATTGTTCCATTTAAACATGCATGGTATCAAGAGAAGGCACATCTGTAAAATATATTCCAGGAAATTCATGATCACTCAGAGAGTTCATATGAAAAGGATAGAAAATTCTTAATTGCATTGGTGGGTGATGACTGCCCATTGAAGGTGCCTTCCTTTGGACCCAAGTATGTTTTACTTGAAGAGCCGTAATTTGTTTTTGGCAGTTCTTTTTTTCCACTGTTTTGTAATTTAGCCTTGGAATCTGCACCATATAATAACTGTTGTGCTAATATGCTGTTAAACCCTATTTGTATGTACGTATATGCAGGCAGACATACTTGGCACCATGTCAGTCCTGAAAATCTTGTAATTTGTTATGTTTGAATTTGGTGCAGCATATTATCACTTTTTTTAAGGAATTTTAAAACCAGACTTAACTGACCTTTGGGATCAAGTCAAAGTTTGTTGCAAATAAAGAAAAAATTAAGGTGTATTGGGAAAGTTAAAAAAATTAACACTTTTAATGTAGCACATAGTTCTGACATTTATAGCAAAATATATTCTATTTATTTCCTTCTTTCTTAGGAAAAAGAAAATCCAGATTATGCAAAGGAACTGAAAAAGGCAAATACAGAGTATGAGAAAAAACGATTGCAACTCCAACTTTACTTTGGTAAGAAAACAATTAGATACATCAAGGTCTGTTCTATGATAAGTGATTATGGGATTTACACAAACATCTGAAAAATCATCTTAATGCATGTAAATTGTGTAATATATATTCAAGGCCCAATTTTATTTCTTTAAATCAATTCTATATTCCAAAAATTCCCCACTTTTATTGAAATAGAGGGGCAATTGACTCTTTATTTTCAGTTTGGGTGTGATGTGTGTGATATTCAGTTTGGAATAGACCATGTACATTGTAAGAAAGTACTATATACCTGTACATATCTTACTAAATTTTCATATCTTTAAATAAAAGTAGTTTATTAACTTTGCTCTTGCATAACAAAAGGTCATTTTTATTTTTTATTTTGTGTGGCAAGAACAATGTATCTGTTTAAACCTCTGCCATATCAAGGGAAGGAGCATATAGTGTTGTTCTTGGCCATCTGCCATGTCTATCAAATATTTCTTTTCTGTTGAATAACTTTTCAAACTATTAATGACTCCAACTGAAATTTGGTACATATATAGGACTTTCATTCAGAAGACCTATATCAAACTCTATTTTCATCATTTTCTGGCAAACTTCATGCATCAAATTGGCAGGAGCACCTGTAGCATTGAAAACATTTTTTGTTTTGTTCATCAACTAAAGCTTAGTTATTGTTGTTTTTATTTCTTTGCAAGGACTTAATTCAATTTACTCATCAAAATTGAAAAATTTGTGACAACCCAGAGAGAAATCTGGTTTTTCAGATTTGAGGTCCTTACTAAATGTACAAGACTGATTCTCCTGGCAACTGTTTCTTTGGTTTTTGTTTTGATTTTTATCTTCATAGTTTAGTATCAGGAATATTGGGATACTTTACATGTATCCATCTGCCTGCCCATCCTTCCATTTAAAGTTGGTCAGAAATTAAATTCACAGAAAAATCAATTATGGTGATGTCTTTATAGCACTTACTGTCATATTAGGAAGACATCTTCTTAAATATATTTAAAGGAGGGAGGGAGTAGCATTCTCCTCCAGACTTTTTTGAGCACTTCCGTAGAAAAAGAGAATACTGTGGCTAGTTCTTTATATTGAAAATTTTTTATTTTATCTTTTCAATCCTCAGCTCTCCATTTTATTTTCATGTGATTCTGCACTGTATTGTTTGGTCTCTTTATTTCAGAACAAGTCAAAAATGCTGAAAGGGTTCAGCTCGATCAGATTCCACTTCCAGAAATCCCTGTTGATAACACTAGTAAGTATTCTGTGGTGCATAGTATTTACTACAAACATACCAGATATAATATACATAAAATCTCAATCCACATTGATGTTGGCACTTGGATAAAACATTATCTAGACACCTGGGACAACTACAGAAATATCTCAGGCAAATGCATTTACAATTAGCATGCCCAGCCATGCAATCTTTCTTAAAATAAAATACTTACAAGCACTTTTATTCAAGACAGAATTTGTCACTGTTAGTGTACGCACCTAAGGATCAAATCAAATGTTTTAATCTTATTAATTCTTCCAGTCAAATAGCTTTTCATTATGTGAGTCTGAGTTAAAGAGATTTGGTTGTAACAAAACATTTTCACTCTGCATTATTTTAAAATGCTGAAGAAAACCACATTAATCTTTGTTTAACTGTTATAATGTCCTCATGGAAAACATTTTCAGCAGTTGATTATCTGATCAATGACTCTTTTATTGTGAAGAATACTTCTTTTAGTCACTTAATTATCATATTGTCTTTAATGTGTGATCTAATGAAAGGGTATAGTTAAATTTGACAGAGTCAAATGAAATTAATTTGTTGAGAATTCTGTTACATCAAATGAAAAATTTTACAAACACAGTAATGTACACCATTTTATATTTATTTTACATTATCCTGAATTTCAGTACTCAGAGATATGAACCTTTAAGTGATTTGATTGACACCAGTTTCGGTACCAGATGGCTTGGATGGGATCAGTTTATTATTTGACTGCCTATAAATGGAGTGAATATGCATCTGATTGGCTGAGATTCATACCATTTTGAAGACCGTATTTCTCATCCAATTCTGCTTTACTTAGTTCATAGACTTGAATCATCAGGATCTCAGATGTGTACAGTTATAAGCAGATTCCATGCATTGTGCATGATATTGACTGAGCTTGTCATCGCTTCAATAATTCTGTTCCTGATAAGAATTTTATAAAACTTGGTTAACAGGCTTATATTATCAAGACACCCTGTCCATTCAGTTATGAGCAAGATCTGCACATGTTAATGAGGTGATCTTGCATCTGATTCGCTGAGCTTCTTATCACTCTTAAGGGACTCTATTTCAGGCCTATTTTTTATCAGACTAGGTAAATAGGTTCATATCTTAAAGATGTTGGAAGATTATAACTACGAAAAAACCTGTGCAAATTTATGGGGTGATCTTGCATCAGAGTATTTAACACTCTTTTTTTGTTAAGATTTTGATATCATCAAGAGCTCTTTGGATGAAATTCAGCCATTATGTGTACTAGTGTCTGATTGGCTGAGCTTGTCAAGACTGAAACAGTTTATTTCTAGACTTCGGTCAGATTTCAATTCGTACGATTTTGCCGTAAGTCTTACAAAAATTACCCTTAAAATACAAATTAATGGCATACTAACAAAAACAAGGGAAAAACGAACGTTGCCAAAAAAACCAAATAATCTGTGTTTTATTTGGATCTTAGAATTAGTGAAATTAGGGAACCAGACTAACTTTACAGCAGCACCCTAGATGCTTTAAACTGCACCTGTTTGTTCATGTGAAGCATCTGAATGATCAAACTGTTGATTATAGAATTTTTAAAAATGGTGACCAGAAAGTGATACCTATTTAAGACAAAAGGGAAAATAAGCTTCTAGATAAGTGTTAATAATAAACACAGAAGAATAAAAAGGAGTATTCAGATTCTTTTGAATAAAGTCTGGAAAGGACACGGTTACGTTTATTAGACATCATGTGCCAATTTGAGTATGTCTTATGGCGGGAGGTATGATTGACATCGTCATGTGAAATGGAAAAGAATTTCCAAGAATTATGTCAAGTTGAGACATAACAACAAGCCATTGAGCTGCATAGGGGTTGGAACTAGATTTTGTGCAACTGTACTAGTGGTTAATAAAGTCTATGCGTGCTTTACAAAACTTTTCAGTTGAAGATAATGTTTATCGTCGATGCTTCTATCTTTTAATTGCAATTTCCAGCTTTACAATAGCAGTTATTGATATTTTGTTTCACCTTACTGAAAACTGGTCAGTCTTATAAAAAAAATCAACTGCCTTACTGAGATGGACTTGTCAGGGTTGGCAGGTCTGAAATTTTTTAATTTTAAAGCATCAAGAGGCTGGATGAGTTATATTTTGAATAAGATTTATCCATATTTATGAGTTAACTTTGGATCAGATCTACTAAATCCATTACCAGTATGGAGACCACAGTTTTGAATGTTGCTGCAACGTGGTAAATAAGCTTATGTCAATACCGTGGGCCACATGAACCAAACATTTTTGTGGTCAGATGTATATATTATAATTATGCTTTAATTACAGTGTTAACTTTTTGTATGAGCATGGGCCACAAAACATGACCTGTGGGCCTGTAGTTGGACAACTCTGGCTTATACCATTCTGTTTGACAGGTTCTGTGATAAGTGGTATCTGCACAAAATAATGAGGAGATCATGAATCTTAGTAAATTTATATCATCAAGATCAGCAGGCCATTGTGAAATAGGTAAAAATCATCATGATATAATGTTCGGGAGATAGTTTAAAGAGAATTGTGTTCTTACAGAACTCCATAAGCTTGCAAAAAAATGGTCACCTGTTAAGTTATGTAAGCTAGGTGAATAATTGTTTACTGCATATTCTGAATTTTAAAATGTTACTTTTTATTTAGTGTAACTCACTCTCTTTTCCCAGTCACCTTTTTGTAAAGTTCTGTTTTTATATTTCCTTCCTTTTATTACAGTGCCATCTATGATCCCTCTGCCAGGCGATATTCCCTTACCCCAAGCCATACTACCATTGTCTGTGCCTATCAAGCCACATGGTATTCTTAAAAAGACCTCAGTATATAGGTAAATTTGCTTACATATACATTTTAAAGTAATTAGATGAAAGTTCTTTATATTTTGTTGTATTACTGTTGGTTTCCAGATGTTCACATTAGTACATTTTCAGAAGAGCTTTATTTTTCAACTGATTCTTAAAATGTACCAATCTCTATTCTTTTTCAAAGTGATGATAAATAAATATAAATATACATATACATCAAATGGTTTTTAGCTTTACTGACCATAGACCAAAAGAGCTTATGTGATGGTCCATAAACTGTCGTCTATCCATCCATTAGCACATTTTTATTAGCACAACTCCTAAATTACTTGGAGGATTGAGATGAAACTGTACACACACATTCATCCTGTGGTCTAATTAGTTCTAAATGAAAATGGTGCCACTTGGACAGCCAATATGGCTGCCAGAGACACCTTAAAATTGTATCAATACTTCTGAATGGATTGCCATATCAACATGGAATTTTCACTAAAAGACTTATTATGAAATCTAGTTGGTTCTAAATGAAATTGCTACTATTGAATGAAATGTCATATTATGAAATCATGCCACTCGCATCCAGTATGACTGGCGCAGTGGCCATCGTTAGAATCATGTTTTTGCATCCGCTTCTGAATGGAAGGTCATATCTGCATCAGGTTTTTATTATACAATTTCTTTTGAAGTCCAGTTGGTCCTAAATATAGTTTGTGCTGCTCAGATATCCAAGCTGGTAACCACAGTGGCCATATTGAAACTCTTGTTATCACAACTTCTTTAGAATAATGATCATATCAGTTTGGAGTTTGCACTGAAAGACTTTTTATGATGTCTAGTTGTTTGTAGATGAAAATAGTACCAGTCTGTCCTCCAGTATGGCGATATGGAAAATCTTATAATTGTTATTTCACCTAGATGGCAGAGCATATTGTTTTTGTGTTATGCAAGAAGATTTCTTATAATGTTTTGTTGGTTCTAAATAGAAATGGTGCAAATCTGTTATGACCACATTGGCAGCCATCTTGAAAATCTTGCTATTGTTATTCCTTCAACATGGAAAGTTATATCAGCATGGGGTTTTCACCAGAAGACATGCCTTGTTGAACCCAAAATAAAACTTGTACTAATCTGACATCTGATTGGGCCATCATCAAAATCTTGTTATTACTCTCTAAGATGGAAAGACATTTTGACATGAGGTTATCATCAGAAGTGTTCTTATGGTGTCTAGTTAGTCCTAAATGAAAATAATGCAAACTTTCTTTAGAATATTGTCATCTATACTTCTCCCAAATGGATGACTAATCAAAATAGTGATTTTACCAATAGACTTCATATAATTTCTAGTTGGTCCTAAACAGAAATGGTGCCAATTATACATCCAATGCTGCCGTGTTGGCAACTTGAAAATCTTGCAGTCACTACTCCTCCTGAATGAATGATCAGATTGACATGGGATTTTTGTCTAAAGACTTTTAATAATGTCTTCTTCCTCCTAGATTAAATTGGAACCTCTCTGACTTCCATGTGTCCACCACAGCAATTTGAAAATCTTATTGCAGAAGAATATCAGATATGGTTTCCACACTAAACAGTTAAAAGAAAGAAATTGTCTTATCTTGGATGTCTGGAAAAACTTTTTACCCTGTAGAGCATCAATCCCTTCAAGGGACTCTTGTTCATATGCATGATACTTTTAATAGATTGGGAAAGGAATTTATCAGCCTGTCAAAACACAGCTCTGGTGGCCAGGTGGTTAGAGCATCCACCCCGGATGTAGGAGGTCATGGGTTCAAACCCCAGCAGAGTCATACCAAAGACTTCTAAAATTGGTGCTTACAGCTGCCTCCCTAGGTGCTCACCATTAAGATTGTTAGTGTTAGGACTGGTCGGCCTGGTGTCAGAATAGTGTGACTGGGTGGGACATAATGCTACATGTCTGCGGCATGATGCCCCAGTGCTAAACATCACTTTAAACTGCCACACTGCAGACATCGTAGCGATATGACTGGAAAATTGTTAAAGCTACGTTAAAAATCTAAATCACACACACTCAGCCTGTAAAAACTTAGTCCGCAGAGATACTGAGATTTGCATTCCTTCATATGGGTTGGTTGCACTCTATTTCTCTTTTGAATACATTCCCCAATCACATTACGTTAGGATTATTAGCCAGTTACCTCACGAATCCAGCCCTACTAAAAGATGATAATCATCTTTTCTTGTCTACCTTACATAGACAAATTGCAGTAAGACTCGTCCATTACCTCCCCTTGCCACAGCCAGGTGTCACCAGTTTTAGCTTTACTGGAAACATTGTACAGTTTATCCTCAGACATTTGAATCAGCCAATGTTCCTTTTGGATCTGTTATGTGGATTAATCATTCAGCTGCAGGTTGCATACATTCTTTTCTATATTTTCTGCCAATTTGAGTGATTTTGTCACCTTCAGGGATTTCATCCTTTTAAGACCACATCACCCATGCTATCATTGACCTCTGCAAGGTCATTAATGAGTTAGCATGACTTTGACTTTTTTTGCTTGCTCCATTTGTAGCAGAGTTGGTTTTAGTGAGTTATTTACATGCTGCATTGCTAATTTGTGCTTTGTTTTTACTTTCTGTGCGTTTTTTCAATAGAAACTAAATACATGAATGCATAAGTTCAAAGCATAATCTTTAAGTTTATAATATGCAACACTTTCTTTTTTAATTACTCCATTAGTAATGGGAATTATTTATTTATATATATATATATATATTTATATATATATATATATATATATATATATATATATATATATATATATATATATATATATATATACACATACATACATACATACATATATATATATATATATATATATATATATATATATATATATATATATATATATACACATACATACATACATATATATATATATATATATATATATATATATATATATATATATATATATATATATATGTATATATATATATATAATGAGGACTTTGTATAATAAAAATCATGACTATATATAGCACCTAATCTTTAGAAGTTCTAAGCACTTTACAACATTAGACATCACCTATAACTTAAAAAAAGACATATAATGATTATATTACAAAAAACAAACACCATGAAATTAGAAAACATAAAAAACATGCTGAAAATATTTAAGGTAGGAAATATTTTTAGGTCATTAAGTTTGGTCTTGCAGTCGAAATAGGTGAGTTTTAAGAGCACTCTTGAATGGGATCACTGTCTTTGTGTCTAAGTTCAGTGGGTGATTTGTTCATGTTGCTGGGCCCTGGTATGCAAAAAACGTTCTCCATATGACATATGTAACATGATTAACTATTAATTTATTCTTTGCTTTCTCTTATTGTATTGTTTCAGCATTATGTCATCTAAACACTTTAATGCAACTTTAGAGCATGGAAGTCTACCATGACTCTTGTTTTGTTTTGTATATACTATGTGTATATCATCCCTAACAAGCGGTAAATTTAAATCAGGGTCAGAGAAAGTCTTGGCTGCAGTATTAGCTAGTTCGTCACATACTGATTTTCTAATCTCTCCTTTGTTTTCTCTTCTTGTGTTGTTTCAGGAAAAATGGTTACTAAATGCATGAATTGCATGTTCAAAGCAATAGTCCATGTGGCATTGAAGGGAAAGAAAGACAATAATTTAAGAAAGACAACCTAAAGTTCATTGTTGACAATACCAACTCAGTGAGGAATGTTCCCCATTTTTAGGCAGCCCAGTGGTTATAAGTCCCTCGCATGTCTGAGCATGGCCTTCAGGCCTGTAAGTCCAGGTGCATGGGGTTCATACTGGATCAATTATGTCCTTCTCCTTATACCACCAAACCATTACCTGTGGTCTGGCCATCAATGACATCCTGAGTGGGAGACCTTTTGAGAAGACAGCCCAGCCAAGTAGTTCATTGCTTGCATTTCCAACTTGTTGTGGCAGTGTTTCCCAGTTTTAGGCAGCCCAGTGGGCATAAGTCCACCAGCATGTCTAAGCATGGTCTTTGGGCCTCTAAGTCTGGATGCATGGGGTTTGTACTGGATCCATCGGATCCAATGTATAATAAAACTGCACCACCACCGACCGTCCGGCCATTCCAAGATGGGGATCCTTTCATTGAATCAGTCCAGCCATGTATGATTTATGGGGATCTTAGTGATAGGTCATTATGTCTGACTGTACTGTTGACATCATACCCTTATTATGACAAAGATTTCAATGAGAAATCTGCCTTTCCAGACAGGCCCTTGGATTGACCATTACAGGTGATAGGGATGGCGCTGATCTTTGCATATGTTGCAATTGTGATTTTTTTATATACTTATTGGCAACAAAATGTACCATCTGGAATTTTTGCTGACATTTTTTGGCTGTTTAAACTTCTATATACAGTCTTGGGTTTGGGGTATAGAATTTCAAAGGCACCATGAAAGGAAGCCACAAACTTCGATGTAAAATGCACTGGAATTTATGTATTGTTACATAAACAAATCTTTTGTTCATATTGACAAACGCATCTTAACAGCACATTTATACATCAAAATCTGTATATGCAGACACATGGCCTGGGTACAGTTTGCTGTAATACATTGAGGTAGTCATGCTACCAGATTAGCTACAATTAGTTAACCTTCAATGGCAGAAACAGGAACAACTACTATCAACCAAATGACCATTTTTATTGTTGTTGTTGTTGTTTATCTTTTATAAAAATAAATGTACCCCAAAAATATAATTTTGCTGAAACTTTAAAGAAAACTGATTACCTTTGAAACACCAAATGTTCTTTATAAATACGGAACAAATGAAACAAAATAATAAGTCTCAATCAGTGTTCTACAGTTATTTGATATTACTGACACAATGACAAACTGGCATTTGTTTGGTCCTCAAAAGTTTGCATTTAGCAGTAACTTCAATAACACATGCACCCTTCTTCAGTGGAAGTCAGTACCAAACTCTAATAAAAACAAAGTACCTTTCATCAGTGGAAGTCAGTACCAAACTCTAATAAAAGCAATGGAATCTGAACGATTGTTGCATTTTACTGTACTATAAAAAGTTAATGCTTTGCAGGAAGAATGTTTACACTTATGATCGCTAACAAAGGTGCATAAAATGCAATTTAAATCTTTTCAGGCAACCACAGACATGGGTGTTCCATTTCTGTCCAGAGCATTTTCATCTTCACACTTGGTTCTTATCAGGACATCCTTGTGGGATAGAAGATTTAAACCTTTGATTGTGGAGAGAATCTCGAGTGCAAAGCCCTCCACTCTGAAGGCTTATAAGGGAATGTGGTGTGTTTTCAGGGACTGGACTGGTGCTATACCAACAGCATCATCCCACTGAGTGTCTCCATACCTCAACTGGTCAAATCTTTTTCTGGCTCTTTGAGGAGAAACATTAGGCCCCAATCTCTATCAAAGGCTACTGCTCCATCCTATTGGACACATTCAAGCATCATGGCAGACATGCTTTTTGGCATAATAAAGCCCTGTTAGATCATTTAGCCCATTTTGGTTTCATTTGACCAGAATCCCTCACTGTTTCCAAATTTAACCAATCCTGGGTTTTAACATGGCTCTGTTGGGGCCCTGAGTGGCCGAGTGGTCTAAAGCGCTGTCCATTACGGATCAATGCCATCTCACCTCTGTCTGCATGGGTTCGAGTCTTGGATTCAGCCAATATGGGTATGTGAGAAAGCTTGCCAGTAGCTTTTCATGGGTCAATGGTTCTTTCTGGGGTTTTCCCGGGTTCTTCCGCCACCATTAATACTGGCCACCATGTATAGCCTATCTTGTGCTGAAAAATGGCGTTAAACCCTACAACAACAACAACAACAGCATGGCTCTGTTTGATTCAGGCTTCTAGCCCACAATTCATTAAAGTTACTCTCATACAAGACGTGTCCTGCTAGCTTTAGCTTCCACATGCAAAAGGGTAAGTGAGTTGCGTGCCCTTTCTGTCGATCCGAACTCTCTTCAGTTAAGATTGGAGGGTTCAGTGCTTCTCTTGACACAACCAGGCTTTGTGGCCAAAAATATGTTATTTTCAGTCAATAACCAGAATCGTCATTCGCTCACTCTCTTCCATAGGCAGGTCAAGAACAGCAGCCATGCTAGATCCTGTTTGCACTCTCAAGCACTACTTGAAATGGACAGAGATGAGTCGTGTCATGTGCAAATGCCTCTTCCTTTAGACGACGCAGGATATGAGACCTCAAGCCCTTGCTTTGTAGCTGAAATGGGTTGTACACTGAGTGTACTCTAAAGTCTCACAAGACATAGTCACCTCACAAGAATTACAGCTCAGGAACTTTAGGCCATCTCTGCTAGTCTTGCATTCAGACAATCCAAAATATAATAGAAGCTCTTGGCTGGCATGCAGAGAAAAACCGTAATCTGGTTGTCCGGTGGTGACAGCACAGATGGCCACCAGATCCAATTAGATGAATTAACACAGCCTGTTGGCTTTGCTGGATTTGTCAGTGAAACCTTATAGGTAAAAAGATTTAAATGTTCATTTTAACTGTATATAATGGTCACAGGTCAAGTGACCCTAGGCTCTGTTGCTTATGTAATGAGGAGAATGGGTTATCATTCACATGGGGAGACAACCATCATTCCCTAGATAGATGCCCAAGGTAGTGGTCATATGCTAAGCATCCCCTCCTTTTTCTGATTCTCCTAACTTAATATGATTGGGGAATGTATGCAATGGGGAAAGCAGATTTTTAAGTAAATTGTGTTTTCTTCTTTTAGTAAGGCTGGATTCATGAGGTAGCAGGCGAATATTCCTAACATAATATGATTGGGTAACTATTCTCAGAGAAACATAATTTACTTAAGTATTCACTGTTACATGCAAATTCAATGGTTGTAATTTCAGTATGCTCCTATTTTCCACGATATTGTTGTTATTGAGTTTAAACTAATTTCTCTGCAAGTTATTATCTGAAGAAAAACTTTGATGCTATACGTCCTGCTGTGCTCAGTTCAGATTATGAATATCCTTTATCCAGTGATGGATTAGTTTTGAGACCAATATTGTATTCTGGAATATAAATATGATTGTGGATCCAATGATAGATTATTATTGATACCACTATGTAAATAATTATTGTGTTCTGGATATGATTGATGATCCAGTGATAGATCAGTATCAAGACCAGTCTGTAATTATTGTGTTCTGGATATGATTGATGATCCAGTGATAGATCAGTATTGATACCAATCTGTAATTATCATGTTCTGCATTATAACTGATGATCCAGTGATAGATCAGTATTGAGACTAGTCTGTAATTATTGTGTTCTGGATATGATTGATGATCCAGTGATAGATCAGTATTGATACCAATCTGTAATTATCATGTTCTGCAATATAATTGATGATCCAGTGATAGATCAATATCAAGACCAGTTTGTAATTATTGTGTTCTGGATATGATTGATGATCCAGTGATAGATCAGTATTGATACCAATCTGTAATTATCATGTTCTGCAATATAATTGATGATCCAGTGATAGATCAGTATCAAGTCCAGTCTGTAATTATTGTGTTCTGGGTATGATTGATGATCCAGTGATAGATCAGTATTGATACCAGTCTGTAATTATCATGTTCTGCAATATAATTGATGATCCATTGATAGATCAGTATCAAGTCCAGTCTGTAATTATTGTGTTCTGGATATGATTGATGATCCAGTGATAGATCAGTATTGATACCAATCTGTAATTATCATGTTCTGCAATATAATTGATGATCCAGTGATAGATCAGTATTGATACCAATCTGTAATTATGTTCTGCAATATAATTGATGATCCAGTGATAGATCAGTATCGAGACCAGTCTGTAATTATCATTTTTAAGAATATGATTGATGATCCAGCATTTCTTTACAGGCCTCCAGAACTGCACCTAGCACATGATGATGATGATGAGGTAGTTAAACATGTTTCAAGAAAGAGAAAACCACCAGGTCCCCCGCCTGGCCCTCCACCTCTACTCAGTGATAGTGAAGATGAGGAATATGATCCTGCTAAAGGTTTGATGTTCATGTTACTTAAGTTATAAGTAATTATAAGATGACATTGACACTGATAATCATTATTCTTTTAACTATTGTGAATCTGTTCATCATGTTGGCTATTTAATATTTTGTTAAGCATAACATAGATTTGTCATAATTGAGACGTGCTGTAAAATGGTTTTGTTTCTGATATGTTCATTCTTCCCATATACAATGATGAAATTCATAGCTGCCAACCCTCACGATTTTGGTGTGAATTTCATGACTTTTTCAATGATTCACGGATTCATGCCGCATGCAAAAATTCACAAATTCCCCAATTCTCAATTATTTTAAATCTTTAATAAAAGAACTGGTTTCCCATTAAGCACAAGTTGTGATATCGGTAGTTGCCAAAGTGGTCCGGTACTGCTGGTCGCAATATTAATGGAACTATAGCTGATTGGTACAGTTGGCCTGATAGCAAGCATTTTAGCATATTTTAATTTATATGTATAAGAGTAGTTTTACAAATGCTTTTGAGAGAATCTGGGGCCTAACTGGAATTTTGCTCTGCATATGCACCACAAACACTTATTTTAATTACCATTCAGCTTTGCATCTTGTCTTCACCAACAAGGAAAAAAAAATGTATTGCACAAAAAGTGAAGTTTAGTTTGGAATATACCAAAATTTGGCTGTGCATTCAGCCATCAAACACTGATATACACAATGTTTTTTGCACTCAGTGTGCCACAAATTTTAGCATTGGGCATGGTGGTAGAGACAATGCACATAGGTAACAAAAAGCACATAGAGTTTGGGAAAATTAAGAACTCGCGGCAGATTTCAGCTCTGCAATATTTTAAGCCATCGACAGAAAACCTGCAAGCTACTAGCGCTGAAGCATTGTTTGTGAGTTTTCTTGTTGAACATAATCTACCTTTATCAGCTGGAGACGATGCTAAACATTTGTTCCAACAAATATTCCCAGACTCGCAGATCACTTCACGAATTCATGTCAAAATTCACTAATTGTTATCCCTATTTTCACTAATTGCGATCCTGGGGGGTTGGCAGCTATGGAAATTTGTGAAGTTGAAATCTTTTGTTATGTTATTATTTGTGAACACTAATAAATGAATTTCAAACTATAGAAAGATATGGAATTTACTTGTAAAGTCAGTTATGGACTGAACCAAATATATTTAGTGACTTTAGCTTCTTTTTATCATGCAGACGTTACTTTATATTTGTGCTAATAATAATCCTTATTTGTATTAAATTTATACTTTTTTATTATGTGTTAACATTTTACTGGTTCTCTCATTTCACATCAGTATCAGTCTGTGCTCGAGTCACTCAGCTCCTTTGGCTGATCTCTCTAAGGAAATTAGTCATTTAAATAATAATACAGCTATTAATTAATTGGAATTAGTGATTTTAAAATATGTGTTATCATGTCTTAATTTCCACAGAGAAACTTCAAGAGCATGTATATGGTATTTAAGTTCAAATGAGTTGATAAAATTTGTTTTAAAAATAGTTTTGAATTTAAACCTTGGGCTGGCTAAACTTTCATTCTACTAAAGGCTCTCAGCAGAACAAAATCTTTGGCATCCTGGTACTTGAAGATTATCATTGTATGATTAATGTGGATGAGTGTAGTCTTTTCTGTTAACAGTTGCATCATTCAATAATTAGGACCACACATCACAAAGTCAGTGAAGCCCTATATTAATAACATTAGGTTGGTTGACCATCTGTCCATCTATTAACTGCTTGGTTTCCATGACTTTAAACGGAAAAGTCAGATTGTAACCAACTGTTGTATTAAGATTTATATTGATAAAACCTCAAAACAATCCAAGTTTCGGTCTTCATTTTCATAACTTTGAGAAATTCTGGTGCATGATATCCCATCTCCTAACTTCCATTTCTGCAGCTTATGTTTAGCAAGGATTATTGAATTTCCAGATTTAACATTCAACATTGTATTAATTTAAGTTTGAATGAGTTCAATTTCCAGGGTTTTATGATATCATATGCAGGAGTTCTGACTACCTTGATTGCTTGACCTGTTAACTTTGGTTTCTACATAATGACTTTACCAAGGTTTGTTGGATTTTTTTAAAAAATCTGGCTTGTGCTTTTTTTATTGATGAAACCTGGAGTAAGTTCATTTGCAAGAATTATGGCACATGCTTACCCCATCTCCAGACTTTCCACAGCACAATTTTAGCTTTTTGGATGTCAACAACATTACGCATTGAGTTTTACTTTAATAAGACTTTAAATAATGATGGTTTCCATGATTCCATTACAAAAATGTACAGGAGTTATAGTTTCTGATGATACATCCTCGTAACTTTGGTTTCTACTGAACAACTCAGCTAAGACTTGCTTTTACCTTTAATTTGAAACCAGTTACAGTATTCCACAAAATAATCTGTTGGAGTTATGGCCCTTGATTACTCATTCTCCTGAATTTGGTTTCCAAATCATAACTTTGACACGAATTGTTTGATTTTAACTAGATTTGACAAGTAGCTTTATCGTTCACTGTCTTTGATTTACCTTGTTCCATATTAGAGTTATGCCCCCCCCCCCAATTGTCCTCTTAACTTTTGTTTCTGCAGCATGACTTTACTTTGGATTTTTGAATTTCAATCAGATATACCATGTCCTTATATATCAGTAAAATATTGAACAGGTTTAATTTCCAGCATAATTCCAATTCATCATCATTTAGGAGTTATAACCCATGACTGCCTGTTCTCCTTACTTTGATTTCCAACATAACTGTAGTAAAGATTGTTTCATTCTAACTTAATTCAGCATGAAACTCTATATTGTTGAGACTTTGATATAAATTTCAAATATTTAGAGGAGTGAATGAACATGGTCACTTATCCTGCTAAATTTCAGTTTTGTTCCATAACTTTTAAAAGGATTGTTGAATTTAAGCCAAACTTAGTATGCAGCATTATATTAACAAAACCTTGGAGTTTAATTTCCAACTTTGTGTATAATGATTTAGAAAGGTTATGGACTTTGATTTTCTGTCTCCTGAACTTCTGTCTTCACTGCAGATTTTTTTGATGGATTGTTGGATTTCAACCAAACTTTACATGTAGGTTTATTTTAATGAAATCTTAAATGTGTTGAAATTGTATACATCTACTTCACATGAGATGAATTATAAGACTGTAAGGTAATTAATTAGTAGAATGTTGTCCCATTTTTTTCAAACATTGGTTATTACACGTATTCATTGCTATGTGTTACTCATGAGTTTTTTTCATGTGCAGCTTTTAATTGCTAAATTCTTGTGTAAGTTTGATTGCTGTCACTGTAAATCATCAGTTTTAGAGTTGTGACTCATTATTGATAAATATACTCCTTTGGTTTCAAAAAAGTGTCTCTGTTTGATGATCTATGTGGCATATTGTAGTAAACAGGACCCATTCTTATGCACCAATTATTTACAGCTCTGTTGTATATTTTTTTAATCCAAAACACATTTATGAACAAATCTGGAAGTATATTTTTTGATCAAATTAAGTGAGTGCTGAATAATTTTGTACCAGTATATATGGTCAAGGCATAGAGGCTAGTAAGGCATGAAGATTCCAACAAACCTTGATGGCCTTGTAAAAACCCTGTTCTTTGTTTTAATACCATTGCTATCAGTTGTGCTGAAAATGTGAAATAAACATTAGGATGAGTACATGAATGATGAGTAATACTCTACTAATTGATTACAATTTAATTTGAATGCCTAGTTTCATGATCATAAAAACTTGTGTAATGACTCTCTCTGATGTATATTAATAAATGCAGATTTACCTACTGCCTGTTTCCTTTTTCATATCCTAAATCATATATTATTCCCATTTATATATACATCTTTGCAAAAATCAACTAACTGTTAAATAAACAATAAGTAGATTAGTCCCAGTTTCTCAAAACCTATTTCAATAAGGTCTGTCCAAAGTGCTATTTTGTCATGTGTTTAAATAAGCACTTACCGTGAATTGGCTTAAGGGTAGGTGTTTTGGGGTCATCTGAGACTTGATCTTGGTGTACATCTCCAATGTCCATATCTTTGTAGTTTCTGTTCTGCATATTTTGTAACAACACCTTTGTAACAACACCTTCGGCAACAGCCATCACACTATGCACATTAATAACACTGGCATTCATTGGAACAATATGGATCCAATTTTGGATTACATTATCAAGGTCAAAGGGTTGCCAGTGGGCAATTTCAGCAGGATTATTTTGGAACAAAAGAGGTTTACAGTCATTGGCACCTAATCCCTAATTCTTCAGAATGCTTTGATAGCGGTCTTTATGAAGACATGGGAACCTAATTACTTAAGAATACATTAATGTCATTGAATTATTTAACTCAGACATGTGTGGAAAAATAGGCATTTTCTTTAAGATCTCTGCATTTAAACTGGATGTTAGCAATGAATAACTTAATTGATCAGTTTAAGAACTGCAGCACTGATTACTTCTGTTCACTACAAATGCATTGGAGTGAATGTTGATATTGTTGACAGGGACATATAAATTGTTGTTTTACTTTTCTTTTCTTTTTATATCATAGATTCATGAAATTAGGTACCCATGAGTATGTACTTTTCACCCAAACCACAAGATTTGAAACCCATGAAAAAAATGTTTCACATTCATTTGAAGGCTAAAACATGTTATCAAGATTGGGAAGGGGAAAAAGACAAGTCTGTTCCATTTCAGGCTTGTGGAAGGCAAGAGCTATTTAGTGAAGAAATATATGTATATCTTGCAAAGTGATGCATGATTTTTGTCCATTCAAATGACTTTTCAGTACTGTTTTTTTTTTTAGAAATCAGTACAAGTCTAAAATTATTCATTGTGGTATGTTGCATTTCAAAGAATCACTCTTTAATTTCAGATATAATTGAGAATATTGGTCCAGTGGATATTGATGTAGAGCACCCCTTGGACTCCCTGGATGAACCAGATCTTCCATCTACTGTCTCACTTCCCCCTGTTATACCCCCAGAAATCCCTGAACCTGAAGAACCTCCAGGTATTGTGAAATACCAGAATCAGCTTATTCAAATTCTGTTGTTGGTCCTACCTTTCCATGATGTAAAGGTTATTGAATTTGTTCAGAAAAATATACTTGTGATGAATTATTTTAGAAATGGTCAGGATGCTTGCAAGGACAGAATCTTGATGAAACTCCCTGTTTTGTAGATCCATCTTTCTAATATGACTATGATGGTTTATTATATTTGTTCTGAAAAATAAGTGGATGATTTGTTTTATCAATGGCCAGCAGACTGGCAAGTTACCCTGCTAAAACAATGAGCCCACACCCATATTTTTTTAGTACAAATTCAGTATCCTATTAATTTTTTTACATTGAAATAAAGACAAAGTTATTTTGTACAATTTTAATTCTGATCAATTTGCAACTTAATGCTGTTCCGTAGAAGGGCATTATTTTCGTATTCACATTGATAAATGTTAAACATCCTGTGCACCTTACATTTTTAATGAATGAAAATTATGCACTTATTTATGATATAGTGAACACATGAATAGACCTGTTACTTAATGTTCCTTGAAAAATTTTGCATCATCAAAATGTTCCTATCATCTTTGCCCTAAATCTTCAGACACCTTTCATTTTTTCACTGAGGGCTGTTCCATTAAAACATGCATGGTATCCAGGGAAGGCAGTTTTTTAAAAATATATGCCAAGGTACTTTGATTTACAGAGTTCTTATTAAAATGATAGGAAAATTCTAAATTGCATCTATGTGTGAGACCCCACTTTAAAAGTGCCTACCCTGGGTCCCATGTATGTTTTAATGGAACAACCTTGAATGATTTTTTTTATAAACCATAAATTGTCTGTAAATTCAGTAAATTTAATTATCACAATAACACTAAATAAGGTCAGTTGCAGTTTGCATCAAGAAATGGACAGGTAATTTAATTTAATCCAGTACATAGTTTTTCAAAAACAAAAATGACTATTCTACCTGCCTATCAAAGACTGTCATTTGTTGCCGTATTAAGATTGCCAGCCATAGTTTTACAGGCCTATCTTGTGAAAATGTCAGAAATTTAAGAATCATTAAGTTTTATAATAATATATGCAGGTCAACGTTGATAAAAGAGAAAATTGTATCAGTTGTGGTTAAATGCTCTGTGTTGCAATTACATGCAGTTGATTCCCTTAAAAAAAGCAGACATTTGCAAATCTGAAGAATAAATTCATATAATTAATATGCATATACTTTTATTCTATATACCATTTAATTCAGCATTGAAAATCATTTAATCCTTTCTATGTAAACCAGGTCACAGCTCTTTAAGATAGTTGGTCCTTTTGTAAGACACATTGTTTTGATGCTGTGTGTAAATTGTAAGATGTCTTATAATTAAAATGCATTGAATGTATTTGCCCTTTGACCTATTATTTATTGTCAGTTAGTCAAATAAAAAATTGTTTGATTAGTAGATTGCAAAATTTGCCCAACATTGACCTTTGCATGTGGCATTGTAATTGGCTAATATATTATTTCTCCATTTTGATTAGGGATTTTAATATTAATAGTTGACGTTAAAATCTCTTCTTAAACAGTCAAGCAAGAAAGAAAGAAAGAGTTTCTAATAACAGTGCTAACAAATTATTCATGTTCATCTTACATCTCACTGAATACCAACAAACTCATTCAGTTTTTAGCATGAAGTTTGAATTGTAATGAGTATCACATGGCAATAATTTTCACCTCATGTATACACTGCATTTCACTTTGTCAGTGGTCCATAACATCACAAGCACTGACTGGCTAATTGTTCTGTTTCTATCTTTGTGGGGAAACACTCTGAACTATGAGGAAATTTGAATAAAGGAATAAATATTTCTCTGCTCAAGACTTCAGTTGTCTTGACAGTCACTTTTCAATCTACCATTTAAGTTGAGACAGCTTAATCTCATACCGAGTAGGATGATTATGCACATCAGTTCTGACAACTTGATTTTCACTGTTATTGACATAATTCTGTTTAACATAGTTATTTTCATATTTAGAAACAACAGTATTTACACAAAAGATGTCTATACCAATTGATACACAGACTTCAGTAATTTTGATTTTGTCCCATTTACATTTCAATCACAATCCATAATCAGGTGACTATCTCTAGTCAATGATGCATTTAACTTCCCGTTAGTAATAATAATATACATACCTATATATATATATATATATATATATATATATATATATATATATATATATATATATATATATATATATTACTGTTAGTTGAACATACTCATAACGTTTACATAACAGATCACAAAACCAATATTTGACACAAAATTTAGTCAAGATGGTTCTACACCTGTGTCATTATCATTTAAAATGGAAGACTTTCATTTTTTTAAATTCTACTTAGATTTTATTAAATTGATAGTCAAAGTCTGCTCTGCTATCATCATAGTGTCTATGCATCCAATAACTCAATTGCATGGAAAATTTCTTCTTAAATTCAGAAGATCATAATCATGTTTGGATTCCATCTTTCAATCAATGAAAGTTGTCCTGCTTCACATACTTTGCAACTATGGGTTATGCAGAAAATACAACAACAGGTGCTTGTCGTTTTCAGTGGGAAGTTATTGAATAGTTGCATTAATGAATTGGAGCTGATTACACAGATTATAATTTGACAGATTGGATAGTTAAGGCAAAAGGAGATTTAATCTTAAGATTACAATTAGATGGATCAGATATTTAAAGTTTTAAAAAATTTGGATTTTATTGGCATTTTAGTCAGGAGATGCCAAGCATTCCAAATTAAGCAAAATCATTCTGAATTTTTTCCTTAAAATTGCACCATTACAATCACTTCTCTCAGACTCAGATTTTCAGGTCAGATACAATTCTATATGTGAACTGCAACTTGATCTCCATTGTATCTAAATCTTGAGAAATTCCTGTAATGTGTGATTGTGATACTTTTGTGCAAGTATACCTCAAAAGCAGGTAAATATTAAATAATCAGAAATAATGTCATTTAAGTGCCCTGCTTCAGCATTGAAAGTTTAAGAAAAAT
The DNA here is from genome assembly GCA_028554795.2 of Sinohyriopsis cumingii. Classification (NCBI taxonomy): domain Eukaryota; kingdom Metazoa; phylum Mollusca; class Bivalvia; order Unionida; family Unionidae; genus Sinohyriopsis; species Sinohyriopsis cumingii. The sequence continues at coordinate 42,955,467 of CM068826.1, read as the reverse complement.
TTCAAACCAAATATGGCCAGTGAGGATTATGCATACATCAAAATGTGTGTTTTGGATATTCTAAATGGAATATGCAAGACATCAACTTTGAATGCATACAATGCCCTTGCAGTCTTTGATGGGTTGCATCAGATTACAGGGTGGGATAGATGACTGTAAAAAACACCTTTAATCCAAAAACCACTTTAAATTTGTTAGATTGCTGGAAATCAATTGTTTTAAAACAATTTCAGGTATTCCTTTTTATGTTCATATTCCAATTTTAAAGCCGGCATTTCATTTGCACATCAGTATGGATTGGCATTTGATTTGAGACTCAATTTTCTTGTCCCCCTTGATAATTGGTATCTTGTCCCTTATATATCTGCTGTTATATTTTTTTCTATACAATTTAAGCTAAACTGAGGAAGATCAGATTTATTGATGATGATACTAGAGATCCTGATGAAGAAGAAAAAGATACAAGATTAAAGTACAGACCCAAAAAACCAGCTCTTACTTCCATGCAGAGAAGAATGTTAGAAATGGCAGGGCAGGATGCACCTCCTGATGCAGAATCCTCAACCACTTCATCTTCCTCCTCAGAAGATGAGGATGAGGATAGAGAACATGAGAGAAGAAAAAGAAAGGTGGGAAGAGATCTAGTATGCCTTTTTTATGCTTTATAAATTGAGAATCTTACATCAAATTGTAGTAGTTTTATAAAAAAAAATTGGATATATGGCTGTGCATCTGTTAAGTACATTTGTATAATATGTACATTACTAATGAGGAAATCATGAAATTTTGTGTTGCAGCTATTTGCAGATTTGCAGGTATTTAGTCAAATAAAAATATTATCATGTAAAAGTTTCTATTACAAGCCCCACACAAAGATGTGGAACATCTAAAATACCTTAAGCAATTACTACATTGATCATCATAATTGTATCTGTCCATCCCTCAGACATGCCAACCCCTGGAGAGGAAACAGTATAATCCAAGTGGACAAATAGAGTAATCTACATCTTACATGACAAAACTTCAATGAACTTATTTACAAAATGATTTATTTATCCCTCTGGACTTTTAACATCAATTACTGCTTCAGGTTTTTGTATTTAACACTTTGAGCTTTAAAATGCAACAGACTCTCTGAGATTATGAATGTTTTGCACACAAGTAGAGCACTAAGTGCTGGGTTACAGAGCCTGGATCTGAATTCAGTTTTACTTTTATTAACAATACTGAACAATCGCTCACAGTCAGCATTAGAATGGTAAAGAACCAATATTCCTTTCATAACCTGACAAAGAAGAGGAAATATATATCTTCCAGTTATTGGGTCTTTTAGCTGGGAAATAAGATGAAAAAAAAATCAACTCTTTTCGCATGAAGTACATTGTCAGGTAGAGTGCCAACTTGATACTTCAGGGGTTCTCTTAATTTTTCAGCAGCCTTCCCTGCAGCATGGGGCATCATATGACAACTTGATATGAACAATGATGGAGACATTTTTCAAAATATAGAATGCAACTCCTTTATGAATTCCAGTCATTACTGATGTAATATCAGCTGAAAACCCCATACAGTTTGCCAACTTATATTTATTCAAAGTATTATCAAGCAAATAAATAAAAAATGTTTTCTCCAGTGGAATCTTCTGCTAATTCTGGTAATGAAAGAAGAGCACTCTGACTTTGCCCTTTTCATTGTCAAAGTCTCCTACACAGACTGGCTACAACTTTTTGTCATCATAATCACTACTCCTGTCTGTTGCAATACCAAACAGCCCAATTTTCATGGTTTCTGCAGTTTTAAGTGAAGTATCTTCTGCTAAACACCTAATAATAATAGATGATTGTTCTTGCACATGCATATTTTGTGCAATTTTGGAATCAGGAAGCATCTGTTTGAACAAAGGACCAATGTTGTCTTCTACTGCTGTAGATAATGCCTCTGCATTTATAAAATTCGTGTCCACAATTTAGTTCTGCTGTAAAAAAAAAAAAGAAATTATCATAGTACTGGAGTTAGTAAAACAAGCTAATTTAAGGTTTCTTTGTTTTACCACCATGACCAGTGTTAAACTCCTATCCACACAGCCTGCAAGGGGTGCGATGCTTCCATTGAATGGAACGCTGTATTGTGTAATTCAGTATTCATCTCTGAATCAATTTTTCGTCTTTTCCTAATCCAGCTGTGAAATTATTTGAAAAATATTTTTGCTCTAACACACGCATCGACTAGAATAAATCTGACTTCTAGCGTTAAATACCTACCGACTGGTTCTGTACCAGGTATGATCTTGAACAAAAAATACTGCTACCAGAGATTACAAGTTAGAAAACCAGTCTGTTCTCTCCTAACTAAGCCATACAACTGCTATAAATAGAAACTGAGGTCGAAAGTTTGAAAGTAGAACCAGCATGTTTCTTGGAAATAGAACATAATACTATGGACAAGCATACTCTTATGTCGTAGTTACACTGAAGCCATCTTTTCTAGAATATGTTCTGTGGGAATAATGGGATGTTAATAAAAATGAGAAAACAAATTATTATTTTTCTGGGGGGGGATACAACGAAAATGCGTAATCCGAATACATTTACATGTAACGTGTAATTTAGTGGGGGAAAAAACATAATGATTATGCCAAAAACACAAAGGTTGGCATGTATGATCCCTTCATCTGCCCATCTTTACTTTCCATAACATATCAACTATTTGACAGGTTTTAGAAAAGTTGAATGATGTTCAGATACATATTTTGCCTTGACCATCAAACACACATACACCTGATACTGTATATAAAAGTACTCACTTTTTACTTGGATATAGATTTGATACAAACATATTCACACATCTACAGTGTTATCATTACATATGTTTTTTGATGGCATTCAAATGCATGCTGATTTCAGTATCATTCTGATGTCTTGAGAACAGGCTCAGTTCATGTTCACCTCTGATAAAATATACCATTTTGTGGAGATGCACTGAAATGCCAAAAATGTGTAAGTTTTTATTGATCATATTTCTCTTGTTTAAATTATAGAGACAGTCAGGAAATAGTGACAGTGACAGTGAAGAGGAAAAAATAGAGAGGAGTGGAAAAGAAAGGAGTGAAGAAGAGATGATGGAAGAGGATAAGGATAAGGAGGAAACATTTGCTTCCCATAGAGATGATGATGATTTGCCTCCTGGTGTTAGACCGGATTTCTCCAAGCCTCAGCAACAGCAGCAACAACCACAACAGCAACAACAACAACAGCAACAACAACAACAACAACAGAGACCAGGACCCCCAGGACCTCCCCCAGGGGCACCTCCTGGAATGCCCCCAGGGCTCCCACCAGGTACATTTAGGCATGCATTTGTCTGGTCAGCATGTTTTTTTTAGGCCTCACAAATTACAGATCCACTTTATGACTTTGAACAATCCCAAATAGTTTTCTCACCTCAGGAAACTATTCTCGATGATTTTCTATCAAAATCTTGCTCTGCATCATAAATTAATATTATGCACTTACATTATCAAATCTTTGTTTGATAAACTTTAATTCAACTCATTGATTACATTTCATGAGCTTGAGGAAGAAAATGATCATTAAGGTCATTTCTGCATTTTTTTATATATTTTTAAACATAGCATTCAGTTTACAGCAAGTTCAGTACAGACTGATTTCACCTGTTTGTGCCAATGTCTTGCTTGGTATCAACAACAAAAGGCAGGATTAAATGTGGGGGGTGCAAGCATTTCAAACTGGTGAAAGATATTCCCCCACTTATATTAAATGTTTGTAGTGCACATTGAACCATATATGCAGCTGTATGCACACTGGTCCAAGAAAAGATGGTCAGTATTCAGCCATCACTGTCAAAAATAATGCAGCTGAAAGAACCAAGAAAAACACACACAGACACGCACACACAAGGCCATCAGTATTGCTACCTATATCATTAATTTGTTTAGAATAAATCTCAGCAGTACCTATTCAATGCCGTACTCTCTACCATCACTGGCTTTCCACTCTCACCCCTTGGCCCTGCTGCTATAACCAGAACACATCATGTTCCAACTTCTGTAACCATTAGCAGATCCCAATATTGGCAATGGTGACCATTCCCCGCATACCCAGTACCCGATCTAAGCACCAGCCACAAGTCAGCCCAAGATATCATCCATCCCAGCTCCGACACAATCCTGACCCACACCTTCAGCAGTGTCTGTTTTAGAACTGGTAATTTAGGAATAAAATTCACCCCTCCATTTGAAGCAAGTGGTGGAATTGGCTGAGTCAAGAAATAATGGTATTGCTTTGAAAATATTTTGTTGAATTTTTTGGGCTCAGAGTTGTAAAAAATAGCATGAATCTTGCAATCATGCATCCTAGAAAAGCCCCTGCATCAGCTACCATAGCAAGTATGGTGATCTATTTTCCAAGTACAGACCTGCCAACTCTTACGATTTTGCCGTAAGTCTTACAAAAATTACCCTGAAAATACGGACTTACGGCATACTAGTAAAAACTACGGAAAAATGATCGTTACCGAAAAATCCAGATAATTGATTCATCCGTGTTTTATTTTGATCAAGGTTTCGTCTAAGAATTAGTGAAATTAATCAGGGATCCAAACTGACATTATAGCAGCACCCCACATGCTTGAAACTGCACCTATTTGTTCATGCGAAGCATGATCAAACTGTTGATTATAGAATTTTTAAAAATGGCGTCCAGAAAGCGATGCATTGTTAAGATGAAAAGGAAAATAAGCTTCTAGAAAAGTGTTAATAATCAACACAGAAGAATAAAAAATGAGTATTTAGATTCTTTTGAATAAAAGCTGGAAAGGACACAATTACGCTTATTTGACATCACATGATAATTTGAGTATGTCTCATGGCGGGAAATATGATTACAGTCCTCGTGAAATGGAAAAGAATTTCCAGAATTATGTAAAGTTGAGAGATAGCAACAAGCCATTGAGCTGCATAAGGCTTGGAAATAGAGTTTGTGCAACTGTACTAGTGGTAAATAAAGTACACGTTCTTTACAAACGTTTCAGTTAAACATAATGTTTATCATCAATGCGTCAAACTTTTAATTACGTTTTCCAGCTTTACAATAGCAGTTATTGATATTTCGTTTCACCTTACTGAAAACTGGTCAGTCTTACGGAAAAAATCAGCTACCTTACTGAGACGGATTTGTCAGGGTTGGCAGGTCTGCATGTATACCTAGTCCACATTTCCTTAGCCAGATTATTACTTCATGGCACAGACTACTGGGCCAGGATCAGCAGTTGCATAGTGACCCACATGGACCAGTCCATGACATTCCATCACCTTGTATTAACCCCAGGGATGCTCATGGTGATCATTCCTTTGATAGCCAGTTCTGACACCAGAAATCAGCTGACCCTGGACCATGACTCCACATCTGGCACAACCTTCACCTACACCATCTACCAATGGGACTGGATATAGAGGTATGTCTTCCCAGCATACCCAGTTGCAGACCCCAAAAACAGCATCCATTACCCAGACATATTTAGCTGGCTCCATCACAGATGACCTGCAAAGCTGGCATCACATTTGTTGAACCATTCTCCCACATTATCCTTGGAAGTAGTTCCAAAAGGCACTGGACAGGTCCATCACAATTCTTGACTCCATCACATTCGACTTTCAACTACAGCGCCTTCCCATTCCAACATGTCTGGTACTCCTCTTGCAGCCAGAATTTGAAAAAATTAACTTACAAGCATTCGCTTCTTCCCACAATCTTACATAGTGCTTGGAAGACCCAACCCTCCTTTCATTGACTGAAGTAGTCTTCTGGCCTCTACATCCTTCTGCTTAGGGGCCCCTAGTGGCCGAGTGGTCCAAAGCACTCACCATTATGAATCACTGCCATCTCACCTCTGTCTGTGTGAGTTCGAGTCTCGGATTCGGCTAATGTGGTTATGTGAGAAAGCTTGCCAGTAGCTTCTTGTGGGTTGGTGGTTCTTTCTGGAGGTTTCCCGGGTTCTTCCTCCACCATTTATACTGGCCGCCATGTGTAGCCTATCTTGTGCTGAAAAATGGTGTTAAACCCTACTACAACAACAAAAATCCTTCTGCTCAGTCATTGGCCTCTTATAGAATTCCTAATTTGATCTTTTTTGAAAATTAAAGACCAGCCATTTTTTTAAAAACAGCTCTTACAGTCTTGGTGATTTGCTGTTTTTCACACTGGTTCAAAAGGCAGCTTAGGACCCAAGCATCAGAAAAACTTTCTTTTCACAATGATGACTTTGATGAAACATTAACCTAGCTTTCTACAAATCAGACATGCTGATCATTTACCATAAAGTCAAAGCTGGGGTCAAAGACACTGCAGGCCTGGCAATGTTGAAACATTACTTTTTTGTGCATAAATTGATATATCCAGTAGTCGGTCTCACATGTGGCTCATGTACTCATTATGGCAGCTCAGCACTCGTTCTTTATTGACTTGGCTGCATCATTTAATCTCTAGCTTGTGGAAACTGATCAATGCCCTCACTGCTAAAAGACAATCACAAGGCCACCACAGATTGCACCCACTATCTTCCACCCTCTTATTCAATGGCCAGATAGAGGTGGTCAGTAAACAGGACACCAAAGAGGCAAACCTTGCTCCATCCCACTGACCCAGGACATAATACAAGGAGAGAATGTCGGCTTTCAACCCAGCTTCTCTTCCTGGCATGCATCTGGCAGAAAACAAGACCATGCCCCATGTTGCCAGTTGGAGAGGGGAGTTTTTCAACACTCCAGCACAGAAATGGAGACACCCTGTAGATATAAACCATGGTTCTTGTTAGAAATAAACACATTTCTCACATAAAAGAGCGGTCAGGCTGCTTCAGAACACAACCCAGCTTATTACAGACCTTTTCAAGATTGAAGGTCTTTCAAAGAAACATCTTTGGACACCTGAGTTCAGCATAGTTTTCCAGCAATTGATCCCAAACACCATTCAAGAGGGAGACTTGGTTCAAAAGCACAAGGTAAACATTCCTTTGTAACGTGATATGAAATCCTTTGTTTAACTCTTCATTCAACTAGCCACAGAATTCAGAATCCTCCTGTTGAGTTTTATTCTCCAAAAACACCCTTCTGCGGATCATTTCAGTAGTGAAAATACATTCTTAATCTTCCTCTCACCTTGACTGCCTTTAATTATTTTAGAAGGCAAGTTCCCAGTCCCCTGCCTTCACATTCTGGATTTTCTCAAGTGGTGTCCTTATTGACAAATCCATGTTCAAGTCTTCCACCCATTCACCCCATACAGGGTCTAGTTCCTAGAAGACATGCTGTCCAAATGGAATCAGCTGATTCACAATCAATGGTCCTCTTAATGCTAAGTCATTGATGGAATCTGTACCCAGAAGGTACAACATATTTTGAACCTGCTTTTAATGAGGTGAAATTCCAAGCTTCTGACCCTTGTCTTGCTAGCCAAAGATCCTAAAGCCTGAACTGCACTCTTTCTCCAGATTGGAAGAGTATTACTAAATATACCTTTCCCCTATCCCTTGGATTCCCAGCATCTTGGATAAAGCAAGGAGATCCTAGTGCCAATTAATTATACTTATTCATCTTTTTATCAGAAAAAATCATTGATCAGCTGCCTCAATCTAGCAGCAGAAATTCCCAGAACAGTTTTGACTTCTGCTTGCCTGCCAAAACAGCTGTACATGCAGGTTCTGCTTCCAAACATAGTGTTGCCAAAGCTGCATATGCATTTTGACCAACCTCTAGAATTCCCAAGTCAATGTTCTCTTGAGTTTGAAGATTCCCAGGAAGAGCCTCATTTTCCTTACTTACTGAGACAATAATAAATGTGGGTTTCCTTTAGAACCTAGTGATTTTGAACGTTGCATCTCACTTACATAAAGCAAGCACTCTGAAAGAACAGTTCTCAGCTGCAAGTGGGGTACAGAATTACTTATGCTTTGAATACCTATGAGAATTGAGTACCCCCTCTCCAGAGTGTAAGCAAGAACAAATTTGCTCCCTTTAAGCTCAATGGATACAGCTACACAATCACAGCTATAGTTCAACATCATGGAAGGAAACATATAAGCCATAACAAAGACCTGTCTGACCATTTTGTAAATTTAGACTTTTCTTCACAGTGGACCTTGTCTCATTGTCCAAGCTTAATTTTCCCTTGGTCTGGAAAAATTTGAATAAGGCTCCCATCAAACCATTATCAGGAGCCTCCAAAACTCGATTCTTGCACAAGACCTGCTTCCTTATCACTTTAGCTACAACAGGCAGAATCAGTGAGATCTACACCATGTTGATCCAGCCCCTACTATCTGCAGTTCCACCACACTGGTTCAGTTTCTCTCATGATTGGTCCTGCTTTTAATGGCAACAACAATACTCCTGCTCATGGAGGTATCAGTCCTTGCCCAGAAAGTGCTGTCCTTTTTGGATCCTATTTAGGTAGCACTCTTCAATTTTATATTTTGAATATGGTTAGATTTTTAAAGGATTTTCCTGATTTACCTCACTGGTTATACTGGCTAAAAAAAAAGACCTTGTATATCTTAGAAATTGTAAAAATAATAACCCAAGACAAGAATTTCATACTCCTTCCCACTTGCAATGGTATGATTGTCCGCATTAGCATAGCATTTGAGTGCAGCTGCATCCTAACTCACATCATTCCAACTGTATGGTGTCAGTCAGAGATGACCAAGTTTTTTTATCTCCAAGACCTTTCATCCCAAAGGCAGACCTGCCAACTTTTACGATTTTGCGGTATGTCTTATGAATATTACCCTTAAAATTCGGACTTACGGAATAAAAGCCAAAACTACGGGAAAATGATCATTGCCAGAAGTCTAGAAATTTTTTTCATCCTTGTTTGATTTGGATCTGGGTTTCGTCTTAGAAGTAGTGAAATTGGTCAGGGAACCAGACTAACTTTACAGCATTACATCAGATGCTTTAATCTGCACCTACTTGTTCATGTGAAGCGTCTGCATGATCAAACTGTTGATCATATAATTTTTTATGAAACAAGTGTTAATAATCAACACATGAAAAATAAAAAGGAATATTGAAATTCTTGTAAATAAAAGCTGGAAGGGACATAATTATGTTTATTGAACATCACATGCCAATTTGAGTATGACTCATGGCGGGAAATAGGACTGCCATTGTCGTGTGAAATGGAAAATGAATCTCCAGGAATTACAACAAGCCAATGAGCTGCATAGGGTTTGGAACTAAAATTTGTGCACTTGTACTAGTGGTAAATAAAGTCTATGCGTACTTTACAAATTTTTCAGGTGAACATAATGTTTATCGTTGCTGCTCGTTCTGAATACCAAACTTTTAATTACATTTTCCAGCTTTACAATAGCAGTTTATATTTTGTTACACCTTACTGAAAACTGGTCAAACTTACGGAAAAAAATCAACTGCCTTACTGAGGCAGACTCATCAGGGTTTGCAGGTCTGCAGAGGGCTGGATTTATGAGATCGTGGATGTACCCCTCCAAACATACAGTCCAGCATCATGATTTGGTCCTGTGTGTCCAACCATTCCAAAAAGATTTTCGCAAGATTGTGCAGCAACCACTCAGTGAAAATTGATAAAATTTAGCTTGCTTATTTGTATGAATGGGTAGATGATCTAATTGCATTTTCGAGGTTTTTACAGCACTTTCTTAATTCTTTAAACATTTCTGCATTTTGTTTTTTTGGAAAAAACCTTGCACTGTTAATCAAGAATCACTTGAGGCATGTGTGTGTGATTTTGATTTTGATTTTTAACATAGCTTTAGCAATTTTTCAGTCATATCGCTACGATGTCTGCAGTGTGACAGTTTATAGCCATGTTTAACACTGGGGCATCATGCCGCAAACATGTAGCATGATGTCCCACCCAGTCACATTATCCTGACACCAGGCCGACCAGTCCAAACACAAGCCACTTAATACTGAGCGCCAAGCGAGGCAGCTGTTAGTACCATTTTTGTAAGTCAGCCAGGGATCAAACCCATGACCACCTGCATCTGAGGTGGACGCTCTAACCACTAGGTGAATCACTTGAGGTAGACAAATTAACAGATAATGCTTGATAAGCATATTTAGATAAAATTCACTTGACCTACAGAAAAAAATATTGCACATTTATTAAACATGTGTACAGATATGCTGATGATCAGATTAAATGTTTAGGTATAATGGCAATTTAACTTTTTAACTCAGTTTTGCAATTTTCCAATGGAAACCATGTGACAAAAATCACTTAAAATTTGGTGTACATGTGTATCTGCATAGGTAGATTACCAGATTAAATTTTCATGACATTATATCAATAATTTCAAGATGTTTTGACTTTTGGGAATTCTTGGTCTACGGTAGGGATCATATTTATTTTTAACAAATCTGGAGGGGGGCAGGGTAAAGTTAAAGTGTAGAGTGTAAGTTGAATGACATGTTGCAGTGGGAATCCCACCTGCTTTTCAAACCACTCGGTGGCCTAGTGGTTAGAGTGTCCGCATCAGATGCGGGAGGTCATGGGTTCGATCTCTGGCCGAGTCAGACCAAAGACTTAGAGAAATGGTACCTACAGCTGCCTCGCTTGGCGCTCAGCATTAAGAGGTTAGTGTTAGGACTGGTCGGCCTGGTGTCGGGATAATGTGACTGGGTGGGACATTATGCTACATGTCTGCAGCATGATGCCCCAGTGCTAGACATAACTATAAATTGTCACATTGCAGACATCATAGCGATATGACTGAAAAATTGTTAAAGCTACGTTAAAAATCCAAATCACACACACCCGGTGAATGAAACCAAAATACATAATTAACTCATGAAGAAACAATACATTTATTTTGAGACAAAGTTTAAATCACCAGTGTTACAGCTCGATAAACAAAGGTTGCAACCACCTGCACTGAGTTAAACAGATGATGGCTTGGTGAAACACTGTAACAAAAGAAAATTAAAACAAAAATAATCTGGAAATGATTCTCACTTATAGTATTAAAGACAAAGAGCTCATTCACCCCCCAGGCATTACGGATTAACTGGAAAGACAAACAGTGTACTCAACCCTACACTGAAGCCCTTTCAAAAGATTTCTCACTGTGACAGTAGGACTACCAGCATTGTGTGGGTTTTCACAAAGATAAAGAAAAAATACAAACCTCTAAATTGACTGCATATGTCCATCATTACTCTCTTTGATGAAAAAATGGTTAATCTTACTGGCTATTCACATGACTTCGGCACTACAGTGACATTTAATGACATCTACTTTAGTCTGGTTTACTGCAGTTTACAAATGACACCATATGCTGGACTTGTAAATTTCATAAAACTGGTAGCTAGACATTTTTTTTTAAAAATACCTTATTTAGGCAGTCATTGTTACAAAGGATTAAATGATGGTTAGTAGTGTTTATCTCGCTGTTGTTCAACTGTAGTGTTATTTAATCTGCAATTTGCTTGCATGCTACATGTATCCTGAGCTCTCATGTTTACAAAGGATTAAATCAAGGTTATTGGTGTCGATCTGTTTTTTTTTTTTTGCAATGTCGTCGTTAATAGCAGTGTCGAAATGCATATTTTGCCAAGACATTGCGGTCGCTGATTGCATTCAGCAGGTGGTTGCTCATAACAGAGCATTTATATAATAAAATCGATCCATGCATTACAATTGTGGTCGGAAATGACAGGTGGTCACTCATAGCAGAGGTCGCTCATAACAGTTTTTAATAAAATTCATCTGCATACAAATTTCTGAGATGCACAGTGTAGTATTAGGTCAGATACATTATCTAATGAATAATTAGTCACATAAAATCTTTATTCTTGTTATTTTGTTTCCCATGAACAGGTCCTCCACCAGGTGTTCCACCTATGATGTTCCGCCCACCCCCATTGCGGGGTGGGCCACTAGGTGCCCCTCCCAGGATGATGCCCCCAGGCCCACCCCCAGGTCGACCCCAGGGAATGCCCCCAGGCCCCCCACCTGGCCTGCCACTCAACATCAGAATGCCACCAAGATTACCCCCAGGACCTCCACCAGGTGAGAAACAAACTTTTATAATTTCTTTGGAGCACATGAAGAGCAACATTTTAAAAGCTCTGTGCAGTCTTCTTAAAATGAACCTCATAGGATTAGTGTGTAGTAATTTTTGTTGTTGTTCTTAAGACAGAAATTCATTGACAGCAAAGAATACATGTTAATAGTAGTGATTTGGACTTAAGTTATTACTTTGCAGAATGATAAAATTCTTTAAATCTAAGTCACTTACAGATGGATTCCACTGTATTTCCCCCATCCACCCAACCCTGAAAATTTTGTTTTCTTATTGAAATATTTTGCTCTTCATGTGATTTTTCCCTTTTCACTCATCAGTTGGCTGATCACATTTCATTATATAGATTGGAGAATGTATCAGTGAGTTATATCCCTTTGAACAGAAAGCTTTAAGAGTTCCCAAATATACAATACTTGGCTTATTTGCAGCCTACAGTTCATATTTTGACTAACATGCAAATTATGCTTTTCTGGATAGAACAAAGTGTGTTTTGGGCTGTAATGGCTTCATGCTGGAATGGTATTTGAGGATATCCCAACTTATTGCATGTTGCTTTTTTTCTTTCATTTTTATTTTTAAATTTAAATCTTGGTCATTATAAGTTTTGCTTTTTAGATAAGAGTAAAACTGATAAAGATGTCAGTATTACTTGATGGGTTAATTTTGCCTTTATGATTTACTAGTATTAAATAATCTTTGGAATGGAACTGAATTACAGAAATATACATACATTAATGTAGTTTTAGCCTTTTTCATAAAAAAAATTACCTAGTTGTATACACTGGAATGAGTTCTTGTTGTTCATTACATTGTAATGACCACTTTCCAGTATATTTAAAAACAATTTTTCCAAACCACAAGGGTTCAGGCAGAATAGAAATTGAACAAAGCAGAGAGGTCAACATTTAAATCACACCGAGTCAAAAGTGGCTGCTAATCATTTTGACAAAATAATAGATCCAATGCTCCTGTTTACAAGAATAAACCAAGATGTTCCGGGAAGATGGTATCAAAAACTTATTGTTTCCTAAACTTGTCAAGAAACCATGGTTTAATGATGCTTGTAAAAACACCATCAGTGAATGGCAAAAGGTCCTTAGACTTTTCAACATCTGAAAATTGGAATAAATACCTTGTGTATGAAGCTTAAGCTGACTGTACATTAGAGAAAGCAAGAGGAAATCATGGAGATCCTACATCTCTAGCTTCGACTCTCACTCCTCTATTAAACTGGAAGGAATTTGGTATGAAAAATCATTGGCAAAAGTAAAAGTACCCGTAACAAGCATTTGAAGAAATCTGATAAATTGGTCACATCTGTACCAGAAATTTGTGTTACATATAGCTGAAACATTCTCGAAGAACTTGTCACAAGAGAATTATTCTGAAAATTTCTGACGTGTCAATAACTTGAATGAAAAGGTTCCTGAAAATTTTAAGTCTGGCAGTTCTGAAGATTACAATAAACCTTTTACTCTCAGAGAGTTAGTAGACTTTCTTTATCGGCTCCATGACAATTCAACAGTTGATATCCATTATCAGCTAATAAAAACACTTACCTGATAGCTCTAAATATGTTGCTAAACATTTTCGATAAAATCTGGAAAACTGGCCTCTTCCAATAGTCTTGGCAAGAAGCAACAATGATACCAATACCCAAATCTGGGAAAGGCTATACAAACCCTAAAACTATCATCCCACAACATTAAGAAGTGTATTGCAAAACATTGGAACCGATGATAAATGATAGACTTCTCTGGTATCTTAAATCCAGTAAACTTCTATCAGACATTCAGTGTGAACTCGGAAGCCAGAAAAGCACAATAGACCATCAGACTTGAAGCATTTTTGGAGTAATTTTTTATAAATAAAAAAAGAATGTATTGGTGCCTTCTTTTTAGACTTGGAGAAAGCTTATAACACCACATATTAGTGAATGACCTATTCAACCTAGGTCTGAGGAACTGTCTACTTAATATTATCTCCAGTTGTTTGAAATGATAGAAACTTCAGGATTAAGGTGGGCAGCACCTTTTCTGATTTCTCTCCTCGGGAGATGTATGTACCTCAACCTTTTCACCATCAAAATTTACAGCATTTTTTAATACAGGAACTGATTACTCACTATATGTTGAAGACTTTTTTATCTGCTGTAGATCAAAGAGTGTGCATACTATTGAATGTCAACTACAGATGAGAATAATGTTCAGAAATGGTCAAAAGAAAACTGGTTCAAATTTTCCAAAGCAAAAGCTTAAAATGCATTTCTGCCAATTACATCTTAGTCATGATGACCCAAAACTCCGTCCTGACAGTTGTTTTATTCTTGTTCTGGAGGAGAGCAAACTATTAGGTCAACCAGAATGCATACCATTTCACAATCCTCTGACAGTGGAACACATTCTTGTTGGTCATGTCAATTTCAACCCTGCAAGACAGAAGTATTTTGACATGTACTGCATGCAGAAACTGTATGAGGACATACCACTTTGAAAATCTTTGACAGTTTTAGGAATGCAGTTTCTAAAACAAATTTTAATCTTGTTTTAAGGACTTTATATATTATTTTATATTTACATTTACACATTTTTAACAGTTTACATTTTATATTTATCTTTTTATAGCAATGTTTTTTATCTATTTGCAAGGGTTTATCTTAATTTTTGGGCAGTTTTTACATTTGGTAAACTTTACCTTGAGTTTACACTAAATGACCAATTTTGTGCTGAGGTGCTATAAAAAAAACTAACTGTATACATATATATCACAGGTGTACCACCTCCCAGGATGATGAGACCACCTGGAATTCCACTTGGAATGTTGCCACCAGGGTTACCTCCCCCTCCTGGAGTTGTCCCCCCTCAGAACCCCAATGTTCTCAGTGCTCCACCCAGCATCATGAAGCCCCCTCTGAAGGCCCAGCTGGAGGATGAGAAGAAAAATACTGCCACAATAGAGGCCAAACCACAGATCAAGAACATTTTAGGAGAGGTTACCCGTTTCATGCCAACTGCTCTTAAAGTCAAAAGAGAGATGAAAGATGCAAAAGGAAGAATAAAATCAGGTTTGCATTATCATCATTTTTTTATAGTATTTATAGCATAAAGCAAGACTTAGCAGTAGTCACAAATGGATCTAGCATCTCTTTCCTTGTCCTGTATGACATCTGTTTCCTTGTCCCTGTCTAGCATACCTTTCCCTGTCCCTGTCTGGCATATTTTTTCATGTCCTGTCGAGCATCTCTTTCCATGTCAGGTTGACACTGTTAAACAAACGGCCATACATCAATTTAGCATGGCTTAATTGTAATTGCAAATAAGTTTATTGGATACTGGTGGTTTACTTTGAAATGTAGGCCAAATTTATTCAGAAGTTATGATTAAAATTAAAGTGAGACAGTTAACTAAAATTTTGTAGTTTAATGTGAAAGGATAGGGAAGTGTCACAGCTGAGTGAGTCTGCTTTATTAATATTTGTTAAACAACTGGGCTTTAAATCTCTTTTATAGTGAAGAAATCACACACAAAAATGTGTAGCCTGAGACCCCTCTAAATCTAGATCAGGTCTCTGATATCGTCTGAGTAAGTTGCCCATCATTTGTAGGTACTTTATGATTATCTTAATTGTATTGAAAACTATGTGCTTTGTGTATGAATAGAAGCCCATTACCACTGAATGGGGAACAGTACTATTTCTGTTTCGCAGATTTCATTGGTTAACTGATATTAGAGCTCACTTGTCCAGCATGAATAATAAATATCTGCCCCTGTCTGATGCTCACTTGGTAATACATAACTGGTTAAATATATCAAACAGTATCTGTGTGATTGTTTGGCATTAGTGACTTACTGTAACCTCCAATACAGTGGGTTTTTTCCAGCTTTAAGGAACTAACATAAATGCATTGTATTTAATCCATTTAGTTAAAAGAGTATGTACCCACTGGTTATGTTGATATATGGATTAAGTGTTTTCTATAACTGTGACGCATCCATGGTACTATGACAAGAACTAATTATGAAACTTTAAGCTATGGTAGTTTCACTGATTGACATAATAAAAAGACCAATTGCTCTCTGACTTAATTTTTGTTTTTGCCTTTGATTTGAAACTTGGAGATTTTTGCAACAGTCAGAAAATGAAACTACAGTGTACTGGTTTACTTTAAGACTGGGAAAAAACATTGCTTTTAATGAAATCAAAGCAGATAAAATTTGTAGGAGAAAAATTCACAATTTTTTTTCTTAGAAGTATAATATTATAAAAGGCATATACACAGAGTTAGTCAATGTAAAGCATTTTCATTTTATTATTTGTTTAATTTGAAGTATGACTCTTTCAGCATTTTGTCAAATTAATAGAAAAAAAATATGGCCTTATTAGGCAAGCAGATTTTGAGTGTTGTCAAGTGATTTTTTATTGCTTATCCACATGTCCTAGGTTTGTGTCTGAAAAATAATTCTTTATGCACTGGTAGAACATTTCTTCTGTACAAAAACAAAGGTTAGTGATGTTTTTGGATCCCATTTAGATTGTCCAAGCAAAAGTAATATGGTAGTATTTAAGATTCATACAAATATCTGTTGGTCAGCAATTAAAGCAGACTGAAAAATCATTAATTTGATCAGTAACATTTGTTTAAATATTATTCAGGGTTTTATGAGTAAAATATGAAATGGTTAGTTGGGTTGACACATGTTTGGATCACAAGAATTTTCATTTTTTGGGAGTCATATCTGTTTTTAGGGATTCACGTTTTCAGTTCAAAGTACAGATTGATTTAATAAAATCTTTGAAAAACAGTTTTCTTCAACATTAAAATTTACTTGAGCAATCCACTCTCAGTTCTTTAATACTTCATGTTTCATCACATTTTTTAGCCAAAGAGGAAGAAAAGAAATCAGTTGGTGTTGTGCCCAAGCCTGCTGCAGTGGTTAATGCACAGACCAAAACAAAAGATGATGCTTATGAAGAGTTTATGAAAGAAATGTCAAGCTTCTTGTGAGGTGAGACTGCATATGTTGTTGTCTCGTCTTAACAGTCTAATCACAATGATTCAAATCAAACTGTACCAATTGAAAGCATCAGATTAGCCTTACTATATTACAGATGGTAGCTGTATTACAAATATTAGCTGTATTACAAATGGTAGCTATTTTACAAGCTATAACACAAATGGTAGCTATGTTACAAGCTATAACACAAATGGTAGCTATGTTACAAGCTATAACACAAATGGTAGCTATGTTACAAGCTATAACACAAATGGTAGCTATGTTACAAGCTATAATACAAATGGTAGCTATCTTACAAATGGTAGCTATGTTACAAGCTATTATACAAAATGGTAGCTATGTTAAAAGCTATAATACAAATATTAGCAGTATTACAAATGGTAGCTATCTTACAAATGGTAGCTATATTGCAAATGGTAACTATGTTACAAGCTATAATACAAATGGTAGCAATCGCTCCGGTGACCTAATGGTTAGAGCGTCCCCTTTGGAAGCAGAAGGTCATGGGTTCAATCCCAGCCAATTCATACCAAAGACTTTACAAATGGTACTAACAGCTGCCTCACTAGGCGCTCAGCATTAAGAGGTTAGTGTTAGGACTGGGTGGCCTGGTGTCAGGATAATGTGACTGGGTGGGACATCATGCTACATGTCTGCGACATCATGCCCCAGTGCTAGACATCACTATAAACTGCCACGCTGCAGACTACGTAGTGATATGACTGAAAAATTGTTAATGCTACGTTAAAAGTCCTAATCACACATAATCACACAAATGGTAGCTATGTTACAAGCTATAATACAAATATTAGCCGTATTACAAATAGTATCTATCTTACAAATGGTAGCTATGTTGCAAATGGTAGCTATTTTACGAGCTATAATACAAATGGTAGCTATGTTACAAATGGTAGCTATATTACAAATGGTAGCTATGTTACAAATGGTAGCTATATTACAAATTGTAGCTGTTACAAGTGGTAGCTATAATGCAAATGATAGCTATGTTGTAATCTATAATACAGATATTAGCTGTATTGCAAATGGTAGCTATCTTACAAATGGTAGCTATGTTACAAGCTATAATACAGATGGTAGCTATGTTACAGATTGTAGCTATATTACAAATGGTAGCTATATTAAAAATGGTAGCTATCATACAAATGGAAGTAATATTACACATGGTAGCTATATTACAGATGGTAGCTATGTTATAAGCTGTAAAACAAATGGTAGCTATAATACAAATGGTAGCTATATTACCGATGGTAGCTATGTTACAAGCTATAATACAAATGGTAGTAATATTGCAAATCTTAGCTATATTACCGATGGTAGCTATGTTACAAGCTATAATACAAATGGTAGCTAATAATACAAATGGTAGCTATATTACAGGTGGACGTAATATAACAAATTATAGCTATATTACAGATGGTAGCTATATTACAAGCTATAATACAAATAGTTGCTGTATTACAAATCAGTTATCTTACAAATGGTACCTATGTTACAAGCTATAATGCAGATGGTAGTAATATTACAAATGGTAGCGATATTACAGATGGTAGTTATGTTACAAGCTATAATACAAATGGTAGCTATAATACAAATGGTAGCTATAATACAAATGGTAGTAATATTACAAATGGTAGCTATATTACAGATGGTAGCTATGTTACAAGCTATAATACAAATGGTAGCTAATAATACAAATGGTAGCTATATTACAGGTGGTAGTAATATAACAAATTATAGCTATATTACAGATGGTAGCTATATTACAAGCTATAATACAGATATTAGCTGTATTACAAATCATAGTTATCTTACAAATGATACCTATGTTACAAGCTATAATACAAATGGTAGCTATGTTACAAATTTTAGCTATATTACAAATGGTAGCTATAATACAAACAGTAGCTATTTTACAAATGGTAGCTATTTTACAAATGGTAGCTATATTACAAGCTATAATACAAATGATAGCTATATTACAGATGGTAGCTATGTTACAAGCTATAATACAAATGGTAGCTATTTTACAAATGGTAGTAATATTACAAATGGTAGCTATATTACAGATGGTAGTAATATTATAAATGGTAGCTATGTTTCAAGCTATAATGCAAATGGTAGTAATATTACAAATGGTAGCTATATTACAAGCTATAATGCAAATGGTAGTAATATTACAAATGGTAGCTGTGTTACAAGCTATAATGCAAATTGTAGTAATATTACAAATGGTAGCTGTGTTACAAGCTATAATGCAAATTGTAGTAATATTACAAATGGTAGCTATATTACAAATGGTAGCTATTTTACAAATGGTAGTCATATTACAAATGGTAGCTATATTACAAATGGTAGTAATATTACAAATGGTAGCTATGTTACAAGCTTAATGCAAAAGTCCTAGTAATAAATGATTTCAAGTTTGAATCCTGATGGAAAATCTAAGATGGATGACAATGACGTATGCTGTAGTCAGTACTGTGGTTATCTACAGTTCCTTGTAGAAATAGAAATAATGGCACTCCGTTGTTGGAAATCCAAATTAGATTTGTAAGCAATGTCTTTCCAGAATTTCTTTGTAAGCACCCCTCAAAATATTTCCAGAAAAAAATTAATCCTTTTGAAATCCAACTAATCTGAAGAAAATTATAACTCAGAATCTGGCTACAAAAAAATAACTTGACATCAGTGTAAAAAGCCCAAAACTGAGAAATCTCTCTCTACGCATCTCTATTGAAACTAAAAGATGCACAGTAATGGAAAAACTGGAATTTCAAAATGGGGGGGATGGTGACGTGATCGTATTTATATCATGTACACCAAAAATGACCCTGACTAAAACCAATCATTTTAAAATGAAAGAGAACTTGATTACGAAGGTTGCTACAAATTCTGAAACAAGGTCGGGATTTAGATCAACACCTGGTGTTTATGAAAGAATGATTCAAGTCAACTGATTTTCTGGAAAAATATCATCTCCAGTGAATAAATTTACATTATAATAGCATATAATAGAATAAAAAATGTAAAACCGACAAACAATTAAATTAAAATAAATATGAATCAAATCAGATATATGTAACAAAACAAAAATCTACAGAATGTGAGCAAAGTCAATCAGATACATTAGTAACTAAAATATACTGGTACCATACTAAAAACATCTTAAAATTATTTGCACAAGTAGATACAAGAATAAATTAGGTCTTGCAAAGAGATACTTCTAAATGTTAAGCAGGGATGGAATCACCTGAATTGACAAGTGGCCTCAATGACTGTTGAGATGATATAGGACATAACATGATGAGATCATTTGCTACACTGTAACAAGCTTTAAACTGAGTGGGTATGGATTAAGTGAAATCACCAAATACTAATATATGTGAATGAGATATTTATGATGATGAAGCATGAGAGTCTCTATAAACCCACACGATAAATATTAATGCAACAATCAAATGATTTTAAAAAAACACAATGAATAAAAACAACACTCTTTTAAGACTTAAAACCATAATAGTGTTCACCACTTTACATAGTGTTAGTGTTTCCATGGAGTTTGAATTCAAAAGAATTGTTATAAATAAACACAACATTAAAAAGATATTTTTGCAGAACTGGAGCTAGACACTCCAACAAATGTGTAGATAAATTCACCTGATGATACTTTAAAATGTGGTACTGATGTCACACCATGCAATATTCACCTAGCCACATATCATGCCAATGTGTTGCCAACTATAGCCCTCTTTGTTGTTTTGCAGCTATGTGGCTCTTTCACCAACTATGTTGCCTGTGCCATCTATGTTGCGCATTTGCCAGCTTTGTTCCCTAGTTGCCAAATATGTTGCCAAATTACCAGTAAAAAACAAACTAGCTAGTGTACAATATAGAATAAACGTCGATACTGGATTATAAAATAGTTAACCAAATTTATACTTCTGACCAGTCATAATTATATAAAAGAAATACAGCAAAAAACCTTTTAAATACACACTGCATTTAACTCTCTGCTTCATTATAAATCTGTTAAACACTTATCTGTCTGTACTTCACATCACAATTAATGTATAATCCAAAAGTCTATCAAGAATAAAAGCTGAAATAGTAAATTTATATGAAAATTTCAACACATGAAAACAATTGCAAATAGAATTTAGTAATACAATAAAATAAACCCATACTTACCCCTATGACCATAGTAAATCGTCTGTAGAGTAGATGCTGCTTGACAAGATCATTTTGTTACAGGATAGAATGTACATCCAATAAATACTACAAAACAAGTACAAGATCCTAAGCTACAGTACCCATGGACATCATGAAATATGAGTATCTTTTTGTGAAACGGTCTACAGTGAGATGCAGCTTTTACTTGATATCTTGTTTAGTAAAAATAAAACTATACTCTGTAATGCTGTATGTGTCCACAAAATCCATGATATGCAACATATTTTTTTCTTGCACTATTCCATGACATGAACCTTTTACAGGAGTATGTAATGGTGGCTTTTTGTCATAAGTACATTCATGAAACCAGACTTAGTCATGAATTAAAGGAGTATCACACCAGAACACTAATAAAAAGTTACTGTCATCTACGTCATGCTTCAGAACAAATATTAAATTTTGCTTTGGTTTATGTATTTCTTCAGACATTTCTCATGCACCTCTGAAAAATAACAATTTAAATCCATCACAAAAAGTTATTTAGTACAGCATTAGTAGAAGAAGGTAGATATAACCCAAAGTGTGATCAACAAAAAGTAGTGAGTTCAGAATTCCAAATTTTAAATTATCAGGTCATTACAGGTGCATTACACTATTGTCATTTTTTTAATCAGAAGATGAAGGATTTACCTAACTGAAAATACCTGTTTATGTACAAAATGTTTGTTAGTGTTGCGTTCTACTTTAGTTATATACTTGTATATCTTGGATTAGTTCATTTCAAAGAACCTGTACACCCTGTTTTTATTCCTGAGCCAGTACTAGTAGAATGTGAGATAGCACTCCGATTCTGTTGCTGTCTGCATCAAGAGTTTGTTTTGGTTTGTTTTGGGTTTTTTTATTATTTGCTTATATTTCCTGAACCCAATTATTCTCATAATACTTGGCATGAATCATTATGAAACTTTGATAATTCATTTTGAAACATTAGGTCATGGTTCCAGTCATAGAAAATGTGTGTTAAGGTTTTGGTTATAGGTTTTTGTTTGATATTATTATCTAAACCCTAAGGTGGGGTCTCAGTATGCTTGGCATTTATCATTATGATACTAAAACAGTTCATCCATTACTCGCACTCATAAACAAATTTTTCAAAACCAGTTATTGCTACAAATAAACTAAAATTCATTTGGACAAAAAGTTCTAACAGTTTCATATGTCCTACTTTACATATAATTTAAATTAGCATAAAAGAAAGAACATCATGATGTATGTGTGTGTGTGTGTGTGTGTGTGTGTGTGTGATTAAGATTTTTAACCTAGCTTTAGCAATTTTTCAGTCATATCACTACGATGTCTGCAGTGTGACAGTTTATAGTGATGTCTGTCATTAGGGCATCATGCCGCAGATATGTAACATGATGTCCCACCCAGTCACATTATCCATGTGGTCTTTGTGGCTTTTATTATCCCCTGATTTTTAGATTCAGTATCTATTCATTTTCATTTGTTTTTGTCCATCCATCTATCTTCCATACTTTCATTTCTTGAGAATAACTCTCAAACCATTCAATGTGTCTGTATGAAACTTGGTACACATATTGGACTGATGGTTCAGATGTGCCTCTGGCTCTTCACTAATTTTGTTATTTTTTGTTTTTCTGCCCATCCATGCATCCATCCATTATGCACACTTTCATGTGCAGAGCTAAACTCAACTGCTCAGATGGCCTAGTGGTGAGAGCAGCCACCTCAGATGTGGGAGGTCATGGGTTCGATCCCGGGCCAAGTCATGCCAAAGGCTACAGAAATGGTACTAACAATTGCCTCGCTTGGCACTCAGTACACTGCTCCCTCGATAACTCGTGCCCGGATAACTCACGATCCCACTTATAACGTGGTGTCCGTCTTGGCTCCCGATTTTTTCCAGAGAAAATGTATTTAAAATATCTTTAAAATATGCTGAACATGAAAAAATTATGATAAGAATTGATAAATTAAACCTTGATGAATTGCTCGTGTTATCATCGAAAATGGTGATTAATGCCCATAAAAATATAATCCATATTTTGAAATTTGCAAGTTCTAAAGAAGAATTAATTTCAGAGATCTTGAAAACGCTTAATTACGCGTATTTGGACGCCAATTTTTTATCTGGGACGCAGAAAATCACTGAGGCGGGAGTCCTCCGTATGCATGTAATAGGTGCACAGGAAAATTCAAAGATTTGCCGGTCCTGTTTCAGCCACCTGCTTTGTGGGAAAATGTGTTGATCAGTTAACTGTGCTGATATTTACAATGACAGAATTCAGTGACTGAGAGACTCTTTGATGTACTGTTGCCATTTTATAAGAGTACATTAAAAAAAAAAAAAAGAACATGATGCAACAGCTAGGCGGCTGGTTCAAAGGCTTTGACTGGCGGCCGAGTGAGAAAATGTACTGATATTTAGTGATTGAATTCAGAGGCAGAAAGACCCAGTTTTAAAATCCTAGCGAGACCTCTGTTTAAAGATATCATATATTATGTAAGTTTTTATGATAAATAGTTGTCAGCATACTGTAAATAAACAGTCTGGTGAAATAGCGATCAATGAAAACATCTGGTAAATGCTAACAGGTGGCAACAGAGAATGAAATAAACGCCAATTAAACGTCTTCCTGTGTGAAAGTCACGTTCTAAACCTTAAATTCTGTTTCAGTGCAAACATTATAATCACAACATATTCTGTTCATTGAAAACATGAAAAGAGTCAATTGACCGTCACATCGAAACCCGTGAGTACTTCTGTGAGAACCTAATTACATGTACATGCTGGCTTTGTTTTGATCAACAACTTGGGGAAGTGTTTGTTGCATTAAAAAAAATTGATTACAAGAGACCTTGGGTGCTGGATTAAGGGTCTTGGAGCTGCCTTTGACGTAAAGCAAAACAGTAACAGAGACAACAACGATGATAGTTACTTCGAATGTTTCAGTGAAACTGATGTCATTAATGCCGAGGCTGTTTGGGAGAAGTTCGTACAGACTCATGGTCCTGAGATGGGCGTTTCTCTTGATGATATGGAGGAGTGGATTTGTGCTGACAATGATTGCCCCACAGCTGAATACATGTCAGATGAAACTATAATTATTTCTATAGCGAACAAATTTGCAGCAGAAGATGATTCTAACTGAAGTAACACAAGTGTTGAAAGTGATGCAGACGCAGATGTTGCACCGCCCACCCCTCTGCACAGGAAGGAATCAAATATTTTGATATTGCATAAGGTGGTTGGAGACCCAAAATGTTGACTACATAAAGCTCATGCAGTTGAGAAATCTGAGGGATTTTGCTCGGCGGCAGAGAAACCAAGGAGTAACACACACCAAACTAAATAACTGATTTTTTCAAAAAGTGAATTGATATTTGTCAAGCGTGGCACAAACGGCAAGTATTAACTTGTTCTAATTTACATTGTTTTAAATTTGTAGACCAATTAAATATGTTAGTACTGATTAACCTTGTTTTTTTTGTTTTCCATTTTACTTCTATCGCATTCAAATCTATCTATCGTTCAATCGACACTGTTTCTCGAAAAGAGTCTATCTTTTGTATATAAAAAGACGTTTAATTTGGATCAAACAATAAAACTAGAATGTATCCAATTCAACATAAAAATTAGTGACGTAGTACACATTGTGTGAAGTGGTACACATGTTCAGCGAACGGAAACCACGTGGAATAATGTTTTCGATGATCGCCTCAATATACTGTAATTTATCCTGAAATTAATGTTGTCCTATGAGGAAATAATAAAGTACACCGTTATGAAGAGATATTTGTTAACAGTTAATCTCAGAACGATTATAAAGTGAGTATTCAACAGTATAATCTGCCTACACGCCCCCCCCTTATTTCTCTGTTATTTCTTCAATCACTTTATTGGTTTTGGGCTTATTTTATAGGTCCCTCGATAACTTGCGCCTCATTTATAGTGCGGTCAATGTTTCTGGACCCCGATGTGCGCGAGTTATCGAGGGAGTGGTGTATTAAGAGGTTAGTGTTAGGACTGGTCAGCCTGGTGTCAGGATAATGTGACTGGGTGAGACATCATGCTACATGTCTGTGGCATGATGCCCCAGTGCCAGACATCACTATGAACTGCCACACTGCAGACATTGTAGTGATATGACTGAAAAAATGTTAAAGCTTCATTAAAAATCCAAGTCACACACACAGAGCAAAACTCCAAAATCATTTAAAATATCTCCCTAAAACTTGGTACACATATTAGTAGACTTGTGGTCCAAATGTTCCTTTACTGGTCACATTTGTATTCATATGTCTTACATTAATATGAGTGGTACACATATTAGATTTGTGGTCTAAATGTTCCTTTACTGGTCACATTTATATTCATATGTCTTACATTAATACAAATTAATATCAGACTTGTAGTCCAGATTTGTCTCTTGCTGTTCACATTTCGTTTCACATTTCTTTTTCTTTAACAAGATTTAGGCTAGGTTCTGTTTACACCATTTTCCATCAGAGTTTAACATAGTTATGGTTCCTGTTTGACCTGTAAGTTTGACCTTTGATTGGATTCTATCGGTGGGGGGTGCATCTTTGCCATATTGAAGCATGTCGACTTGATTTTCTGTGTGTAGAAAATGAAACAGCCTCCAGGGAAGAAATTCATGCAAAATATTCACCCTCAGCCATGCAATTTCACTTTAACAGAAGAACATAAATGACTTCACCTTGCCACAAATCAGTGCCTACTTATGGCCTTTTCTGTGACTGCCCCATTAATATTATGCTCATAATTGGGAATCTTGCATGCTTTTTTGTTTTTTTAAGGTGTAGGATTATATGCATACTTTAAAATCAACTTTGGTGCCAATTGACTAGTTTTTGGTATGTACTTGGTATATGCATTGACTTGTGGTTTAATTGCCAACCATACAGAAGTGACACTGTAGCAAGTGATATAATATGATAAAATAATATTTATTCAGGTCAGATTATTAACGTTAAAGAACAAATTAAAATTGAAATGCATTGTCATGGAATATATACCCAGGATGACATAAATGTAAATGGATAGTCATTCAGTTCTTTTGAGTGTTGTACATGTTGATCACATGCCACTCAACTGACATTGAAGATAAATATATGCAAAATTCTGTGCATACATAATTTTTAAAGCAAATCAAAACCTTATTGTTATTTAAACGTAACATTTATATTATTGCATGTAATGGAGCACTAAGTTGTCGCAAATAAATTTGCCATTATTGCAATTAATGTTGAAAATGAGGCTGCTTATACTAATCATAAGCAATGAGGTACAATATTACTGAAGTTAGATATTTAAAATTTGAATGAAGTTTAAAAATTCATCACATAGAATAGAGTACAACTGTCAGCAAAAATGTTGGAGAAATCATTGTCTTGTCTAACTTCAGAATTTGGAATCTGACCACCAATAAGGGCCACCATTTTAGACATGTTCAGTTCATGATATCAGAATAGCTTCTGGTTGGACAGTTGTATCAGCATGGGATTTTCACCACAAGGTTTTCAATTGTGTCATGTTTGTCCAAAATGAAACTGGTACAGATTACACTTGATTTACTCCATAGATGTGTTCCTGCGGTTCTGAAGTAAATCAAAAATGGCATAAATCAAAAGGAATATAAATGCACATGCATGCATGTCACAGCACATGGTTCCAGCAATGGCCTAAAAGTGAGCACTGTGGTGCAAATTGAATGTTACTCCTTCATTATAAATGTTGCTAAAATGAAAGCACATAAATTGCATTGGCATTAATTGAGTCTCACCAGTATTGATCTGACATCTAATTCAGCCACCATGGCTGCCATCTTGAAAATCTTATTTTTACTATTCCTCCTAAATGGAAAGTAATTTTGACATTTGGTTTTGACCAGAATACTTCTTATGAATTCTGACTGGTCCTAAATGAAAAAGTCAGCAAACTGACCTTCAACAGAGCTTCATATGTCTCCTTGAAAACCTAATTAAGGCTTTTCTAATTAAATACCTTGAAATCCTTCAAAATTTACATTTTATTTTAAAGTCCTTGAAAAAATCAGTTTTGTTCCTTCTAAAATTATTTTAAACCATTTTTTTGTGTAATGGTTCCTGGAATAATGGCATGATCAGTTCATTGACAAGCTTGCTCTCTTGTATCACTGATCTCTGGTATTCCAGCACTTTATGCTTAATTGGTCATAGACCAGGACAGCTTATGGGATAGCCTTTTGTCTTTTGCCATTGTCCGATAGATCCTTCATTACATTAGCGCAGGTTTGTTATCACTACTCATGAAAAACTCTTTGGAAGATTATCATGACACTTTACACGTACATTTGTCCCTCATATTAGTTGGTCAAATATGAAAATAGTGCTTCTCAGACATCCAGTAAAGCCACCAGAGCAGCCATCTTGAAAATCTTGTTTACACTATTGCTTCTGGTCATATCAGCATGGGTTTTCACTGAAAGACGTATTATGATGTCTAGTTGATCCTAAATGAAAATGATGCCAATTTGACCTATGACATAGCTGCCACAGCAACTACTTTGAAAATCTTGCTATCGTTGTACCTCCTGAACAGGAAGTCATATCAGTATAGTAATTTCACCAGAATTTTTATAATCTCTAGTCAGTCCTACATAAAAATGTTTTTGCTTGGACATCCAACATTGCCACCACAGTGGCCATTCTTAATATCTTGTTATTGCTACTACTATTGTGGAATTTCACCAGACTACTTTTTATGTCTAATTGGTCCTCCATAAAAATCCAATGTTGATATGACTTTCCATCCAGGAGGAGTTGCAGTAAGATTTTTAAGATGGCTTCTGTGATGACCTAGTTGGATATGAGATTGGCAAAATGTTAATTTAAGAGCAACAAAGCACCTTAAGAAGTGTTCTGATGAAAACCCCATGCTGATGTGACCATCCGTTCAGGATAAGGAGCAGGAAACATAATTTTCAAGATTGCTGCTTTGGTGGCCCCATTTTGTGTAGCTCCAAATAGTTATCAAAAGAAGGCATTTAGTGATAACCCCAACACTGATTTGGTCATCCATTCAGGTGGAGTATGGAGTAATGATAACAAGATTTTCAAGATGGCCACAATGGTGGTCATAGTAGAGGACCAGCTGGCACCATCTTTATTCAGGACCAACTAGACATTTTAAGAAGTCATCAGGTCAAAACTCCCAATATTATGACCAGTTCATGAGGTGTAGCCGTAAGAAGATTTTCAAAATGACTGCTTATATTTTCAATATGGCTACTGTGGCAGCCATATTGGACATTCAAATGGAACACCAACAAATTTGCGAGTAATGAGGACTGTCTCATAGAGCTATCCATTAGACACAACACAGTTGTGATTGCACTTAATTACCAGATAATGGCAATGAAAGTACTGAACATAATTCAGAGTGAGATTTTGTGCTTGCCTTTTTACTATCATTTATCGTGACCAAGTGGTCTAAAGCGCTCACTGTTCTGGATCACTGCCATCTCACCTCTGTCTGCGTGGGTTCGAGTCCAAGACTCGGCTAGTGTGGGTACGTGGGAAAGCCTGCCAGTAGCTTCTCATGGGTCGGTGGTTCTTCCCTGGGTTTTCTAGGGTTCTTCCTCCACCAGTTATACTGGCCGCCATGTATAGCCTATCTTGTGCTGAAAAATGGCGTTAAACCCTAGAACAACAACAACAGCAACTATCATTTATCTGATAAAGTCTTGTGCGATTATAACGTAGCTTTCATCTTATATAGCAGTCCTTTGGATTGAACAAGTGAAAAGTACTGTGTGGAGAGTGCAAAATGTTCAGAAATTAGTTTTTTAGTGGGCAAAATAAAAATCCATTTCCATTTTAGGTTTTCAAAGTCAGTTAAATTT
Source organism: Sinohyriopsis cumingii (assembly GCA_028554795.2). Taxonomy (NCBI): domain Eukaryota; kingdom Metazoa; phylum Mollusca; class Bivalvia; order Unionida; family Unionidae; genus Sinohyriopsis; species Sinohyriopsis cumingii. The sequence goes on along the minus strand of CM068826.1, from coordinate 42,926,243 downwards.
TTCCAGGTAATTGTTATGTTCAATACCAATCCCATTTTACCTTTACCATGTTGTGTGCAACTTATAAGGAGACTGTTTCCTTCAGTTCATTGATGTTATCTTTTTCACAGACATGCCCATACATTGATTTTTTCCCTTGTGCTGAAGCAACTAGAGTATTACAGCTCTCTAATTAGAGCCAGCAGATGTTTACAAGAACTTAAAAACTCATTAATTTGGAATGAGATCTATAAATTATCTGATTACTTTGGCATGAGGTATTGATCAACAGACTTGCTAACAAAGCAAAATCTCTGGAATTTTTCATAAATTTTATTCTTGAAGGCTATTGAAAGTTTATCGTTGCTTTCTAAATTCTGCTGAATAGAACTTGACCAAATCTGACAAAAGCATCCTGGTTTGAAGAACTGACAAGTTTATACAAATGACGCCAATCTGTCATCAAATATGACCACTATTACTAAAAATATTAAAACCCACGGAGTATTTGGTACAAAATGATGCTGACCTACCATTATATAATGGCCCTTTCCATAAACTTGAAAATCTTCAAATGGCTTCTCAAAACTGCACAATAAAATTTATCCCGATTTTAAAGAGAGCATCTTAACATAACAGTCCTTCATATTGAATGACATTTTCTCAAATCCACTCAAGAGAATGTGACCAAATTTGACAGCACTGTGGTATGGAGACCATTCAAATTTATATGAATGAGGCCAATCTGGCATCAAATATAGTGACCATTGCTAAAACCAAGGAGAAAAAAATTAATTTATTAGAAAAACGCTCAGCAGAATTATAAAAAGCTTTCTGGCATTAAGGGCTTTCATGTTTATATAAATAAGGGCAATTTGCCATCAAATATGAAAAATCAAAACCAATAAACAATTTATAAAATAACCATCAACAAAATTTGCCTAAATTTGACAGAAAGCATCCAGTCATGAAATGTTTTTAAGTTTGTACACATTATGCTGAGCTGCAGTCAGATGTACCTACTGTTACTAAAAATAAACAACATTTAATAACTATTCATAACTTTATCAGACTTTGACCAGTATGGACAGAAAGCATCAAAGTTCTTTTCTGCTATGAAGGTGTATTATAACGGTTGTAATTTTTTAAATGTGCCCCAAAATGTGGAGAATTTGATGCTATGACATGGACAATTCAGACATTCTATTCTTTATACACAATAACTTCACTTTCACACATCGTCCTTACCAAATATTGTAAATGATCTGCACTCAGCAGGTGTTTGAACCCGCAACCTCCCACATCCAAGGCAGATGCTTGAACCACTTATGCCAACAGGGTGGTCTTGTTCAAAAGTAATTTCCTAGATGAAACTTTGTGGCTGGTTTGCACTTTAAGGGAGAAAGAAACTTTTCTGCACACACACAAACTTCCATTTTTGTGGAGGGCATGCCCTTTGTGTATGACAAAGGCCTTTTGATTTGGGCATCAACATTCAAGGCCGTTTTGACCTAGAAATTATGGGTTGTGCACAATAACACATGATGGTAGCTGACCTGGGCTGGATCCAAACCCGCACCTATTTGGTCATGAGTCTAGCAGCTCCACTAAGCGCAATGATAAACAATATGGACACAGTGATTAAGGTAATTTGTTTATATGCCTATATTTTGCCATTAAAATTCATTATGTTTGTTTTTAAGCAAATGTTCACTCAAGAAAGGTGCATGTTGTGATCAGATCTTCACTCTAAGCATGTCGTGTTATAAGATGTTCACTCAAAACAGGTGTCCATTTTGAGCAAGTGACCCTCTGGGCAAGGCTTAAGAGTACAACAACTCCTAATAAAAAATTAATTAATTTTGGTCTATGCTTTGAATTTACAATACATTGTATATGAAGAAAAAAAATCACCTTTCTATGATCTTCCAAAGATATGTTTGCCAAAGGAAATGCAGACCCGTTTTCTTATCTATTCTATAACAACCCCATTTTATTATAAATTATATTCTACTGGCATGTTGAAGCATTATTTTCCATGAGACAGGTTTATTTGCAGTATTCCCAGCACTTTTCTGGTGACATTACTATCTAGCCCAGGAAGTTTTTGCAACATCATTCAATAATATTCAATACTCTATTGCCTTTTTATGTTTACTATTCTCTTATTGCCTTGCATTATATCCAGTACTATTGATGTTTCTCACTTATGTTAATAATGTGAAGCAGTTATAAAAAAATCTGTTGATTAATTGACAATAGTTGCCAAGGCTAATACACAAATATAGGTCATCAACGAAAGGGAGGTGCACTTTGATTCATCATTGATTCAGAAAGTCTATATTTTAATTCTATTCAGTTCTGTGCTCTTATTTAGTAGACAAGTAAATGATAAATAACTGTTATATTGTACCTGCAAATTTGAATGTTATTTTTCTTTAAATCCCTGAAAACTTCCTTGATTATTGTCTGCAAATATGATTCTTGGGGAATTAAAGATCATGTTCAGATGAATTGCCAACTGGACTATTTTCTAATGCACATATTGAGAAAGAACATGAACCTGGGGACAGAGTTTACGTTGACATTTTGCGTTTACGCATTCCATTTATTTTGGGTGATTTTTCAGTATCACAATTATAGCATTTTATAATCTGCATTGTAGTGGCAAAATTTCAGATAGTCTTGAATCTGTCTGGTCTTGTCATTTCAGATTATGATTTTGTGTTTGCCATTCTTTTGTGCAATAAATATGGAGACTAGGGTTGTTTTAATGGTGCATATCCCAGCACAAGTGGGTTGATGTAAAAATACCATACTTGCTAGAATTTATCAATTTTTTAGCTTACTTGGCCATAAGGCCAAGTGAATTTATGAGATTGCCCTGCATCCGTAATGCATCCATCAACAATTAAATGTTACCACTCTGAAGTCGATATTTCTGGTCTGGGTTTATATCATCAAAATCTTGAGCAAGATCCATGTATATTAATTATGTGATCCTGCATCTGATTGGGTAAGGTTTTTACCACTCTGGGGGGTGGGGGGGGCCATATTTCTGGTCCAGTTTTGAATAATAATTATAATAGATGCTTTAAGATCTTGAATGACACAGATATTGTTCAAGATCCATGCATACAATGAGGTGATCTTGCATCTGAGTGGAAGTCATTTATGATCTGATTTTGATCAGACTTTGAATATGGGTTTATAATATCAAGATCTGAAATCTTTTGATTGTCAGCCAGTTCCGTGCATGTTAATGAGATAATCTTGAATCTAATTGACTGACCTTGTCACCATTTTGTAGGCTATATTTCTGATCCAGCTTTGATGAAAACCTGGAATTTATGCGTACTAGTATATCATAAACATCTTGGATGAGTTTGATAAAGAGCAAGATCTATGCATGCTAATGAGGTGATCTTGCATCTGAATGGCTGAGCATTTTACCACTCTGGAAGCCATATTTGTTAGGTCATTTTAAGCAAACATGGAATTTATTCTTGTACCCTCAATATCTTGGACAATTTCTGTAATGAACAAGATCCAAGTATATTTAAGAGATGATCTTGTATGTGATTTGTAGTGTGTATGACCACTCTGGAAGCCATAATTCTGATCTGTTTGTGGCTTATGTCATCAAAATATTTGGGGGTGGGGGAGAGTTTATTATGGGCAGAATCTAAGCATATTAATGAGGTGATCTAGCATATGATCACGTAAGCTACTATTTATGATGCTAAGTTTAATTGGAATAGGTAAATAAGCTAATATCTTCCAGATGTTGGATGATTTTTTATTGTGACAGAGACCTATGCATATTATTTTAATGTGGTTGTGCATCCCATACGGAGACTTTTTCACCACTCTAATGACTGTGTTTTTATTGGATTTTAAACAGACTAGGCAAGCAGTGGTCTATATGATGGAAATATTTTTGAGTATGATCATGAGTGAAATTCATGCTTGTTTTAAATGAACTTGTTTCTGTTTTGGTGAGCTAATGACAACAGTCTAGCAATTATATTTCTGATAAGGTTTTAAATCAAATTTTATTATCCATTCATTAGTTTGTTAGCTGAGTTGCTTAGGAGCAGCAAGAATTGTCTTATATATATATATATATATATATATATATATATATATATTATTTAATGGCATGTCAGCAAAATACTGACCATACAGTGTTGATTGAAAGTTAAGTTTTACAAAATGCAAAGATAAAGAATTGCATACAAAATTAAGTATCATGGAAGATAGCAGTGCCTGACTAGTTTATACAATTAAATTCATTGTAACAAGTAAATGTTCATTCAGCTAGCCCAATTTTGTATACCTTTGATTGTTAAATATAGAAAAGAAGCAGAGATGCCAATTTATGTGAATCTTCCTTTATTGATCTTTTGCAGGTTATTATGTTAGTATTGGAATTGTACCTTGAAATGGCTATTGGGTCAGTATTGGAATTGTACCTTTAATGGGCTATTGGGTATTGTACCTTTAAAGGGCTATTGGGTTAGTATTGGAATTGTACCTTTAAAGGGCTATTTGGTCAGTATTGGAATTGTTATACCTTTAGTGGACTATTGGGTCATTATTGAAATTGTTGTACCTTGAAAGGGCTATTGGGTCAGTATTGAAGTTGTTGTTCCTTTAAAGGGCTATTTGGTCAGTATTGAAATAGTTGTACCTTTAAAGGGCTGCTGGGTGAGTATTAGAATTGTTTTTGTACCTTTAAGGGCTATTGGGTCAGTATTTAAGTTGTTCCTTTAAAGAGCTATTGGGTCAGTATTGGAATTATTGTACCTTTAAAGGGCTATTGGGTCAGTATTGAAATTGTTGTACCTTTAAAGGGCTATTGGGTCAGTATTGGAATTGTACTTTTAAAGGGCTATTTGGTCAGTATTGGAATTGTCGTACCCATTGTCCTGCTTAAGCATTCAGTTTTTTGCTTGTTTTAACTTAGATAAAATCTTTAGTTGACCTAATGCAATAATGAATGCACTGACCGGCCTATAAAGTTTTATTCAAGATATGATTATTGACCCAAAAATTTAATCACAGGTGTTTTATTGTCCTGTATATTGAACTCTTTACATCATACCTGAAATGTTTTTGAAAACTATTATGTATCTGATCAGAATTTTGTTCAGCCTCAAAAGAAGATATATCTGTGCTTTTGAAAACTTGATTACTAATATTTCATGCAGTACTGTAATATGTCTTGAGTGATCAACTTGTCATCTTTTAATTGATTGTTAGCATTAGGTTTGATAACATGCATTTTGCAGCACTAGTAGAATGGCATGCCAGTGGCACCCATTTGCATGCCAACTTTCTCTATGAAGAAATTGTCTGTCTTATTTTAATTAAGCTCATTCCACACTAGCAATTAGGAATTCAATTTTACTGTAATTTTTTACTGAAATACAATATATATTTTATCATTGAGTATAAAAGATCTTCCAAAAAGAAAACAATTGGAAACCCATTGTTAGGAGAACAATTATTTAAAATTGAATGATCCATTAAACATTGTGTTGTAACAAATTTTGCAAAGTCATTCTTATGTTTGAATTTGTCCTATGGACTAAATCAATCATTTCAAAGAGTGGTGTGTATAAATAGCTTTATCTCTTGGGTAATGTTTATCAACAAAAGGTTTTTTTAAAAGAAATAGAAAATACATCAAGGGGTAAAACTTGCTACTCATTTAATCAATAAACTAGGACATTAATCAATCATAATATCATTGATTAATTTTTTCCTACCAAAGTCCCAGTTAATACCTTAAATCCTTAAAGGTATTTTTTTTCCTTGGCATGTATGCAGAAATTTGTACTCAGTATCTGAGGCAGCATCTTGAGGTGCAAATAACTAATAATCCTGATATGAAATAAAATGTATCTTGTATGTAATTATTTTGTATCTGAATAAGGATTATGAAGCTAAAAGGTTAAAGGTCAATGACTGGTACCCAGAGAATAAATTGCCAAGTCGCCATGTTTGTTTGACAGGTGATTTTTTTTAAAGGTATTTACTTGCTCTGTATTTTAATAGTATCATCTCCCAGATATCCCAAAGGAATGGAACCAAAAATAAAAACCCAATTGTACAGTGACTACCATTATCAGCATGTAATCTACAAAGTCTGGTGAATTGACCCCATCATAGAAGACCTTTATCTTCTCCTATTCATTAGCATATTCCTTTTCTTTAAACTTGTAGATCATATTTTCAAGTATGATAATACAAGTGACATAAAATGTTATCATTAATTGGCCAGGTACTGGTGTTATTAGTTACTGTATAAATAAACTAAAATATGGTTTTGCTTGTCCAAGTGTCTAAGGTTTGTGCAGTTAACTTGGTCTTGTCAGCTGTGTTAAAAATCTTGTCACAACTCTAGTTAAATGTAAAGTCATATTTTCACTAAAAGACTTCTTATGATGTCTAGCTGGTCCTAACTAAAAATGGTGCTATGTGTTATCCACTATGGCCACCATGGCAGCCATCTTAAAAAATCTTGTTCTCACAATGCTACCTGAACAGAAAGTCAAATTGATGACTTCCTATGATGCTCAATTGGCTTTAAATGAAAATTGTACAAATCTGATGTTCAATATGGTCACCTCAGCAGCCATCTTGAAAAACTTGCTATTGCTACTCCTCTTGACTTCATATGATATATAGTTGGTCCTGAAAATGAATATGGTTGCCACAACAACTAATCTAAAATATTTTGTCACTACTCCCCTGAATGGATGAACCTTATGATGAGTGTTTTCACCAACTCCTAAATGAAAATGGTGCCAGTCATACATCCAATATGGCTGCAATGACTACCTTAAAAATTTTGGTGACACTACTCCCACTGAACAGATGATCATTATGTCATGAGATTTTCACCAAATGTTGTCGAATTATGTCTACTTTGTCCTTAATGAAAATGGTGCCAAGCTGACATCTGTTATGTGCACCACAGGAGCTAAATTTGACAATTTTGTTATTGCTGAAGATTATCTGAGATGGTTTCAGCACTTGACAATAAAAAGGAAGAAAAGGTCTTATTTTGAATTCCAGGATATTCTTTTCATCCAGTAGAGCATCAGCCTCTTTGAGGGATTCTTGTTCGTTCTACTGATAACTCATAACAAACTTCATAGACCCAGGTCTGCCAGCACATTATACACTGGTATATCTGAGTCTATACAGTTTGCAGTTGGATCCAGCCATACAAGTGAGTATATAAGGTACTTCACAGTATGATTAGAGACTTGGTAAAAAGTCCAATCTAACACACACAATTCAGTTTAAAATGCAAGGGGCAGTGCACATTCAGGTGAAAGCAAATGCATAATCATTTTATATTATTATATACTGTGGCATAGATTTTATTCTATTTCTTTACATTATTTGAAGCATTCTTTGATTTTAATTTTTGGTGATGTCAGTATTGAAATTACCTAATGAGGTAACTTCACATATTGATTTCTTTTTTGGGAGGAACTGTTTTCAAATTATTCTCCATGAAGTATGCATATTGAGTATTGAAAATTAATATGTTTAGTTAAGCAAATGGCACAATTTAAGATTTGTACTTGGGCAATAGGGATGGGCTTTACCATTTTATACTAATGTAAGAGTTATGTCTTTAACTAATGATTTGTTGTTTTCTGGCAACACATGTTGGTTAGTGATGAGGCAATTTGAGTAAAGTGGCTTGCCCAAGGGTACAATTTGTTAGCCAAGTTAGGCTGATCCAATGGTAGGTTTTGAACCATATTCTTTCAGTTTCAGGTTCAACACATTAACCACTAAGCCATTGTAGCTCTAGCAGTCATATCTCTTGTCTTAGGTGTTATATATTTAGTTCACCAATATCTTAGTTTATAACTATTCCTCCTTCTCCACCATGTAGTTGCTGGCTTTGGTATTAAGGAATTCACACCTATGTGTATAAGTCAGTTTCTCTGATTATTTTCCTTGGGCAGTGCATATTCATCATGATGAGTACTACACCACCATACCAAATGCATCAAAGTGACCTACTAGAGTGATTGCCTTTACAGATCACTCATAGTCTCACTTCTGCCTGCATTAGTTCGAATCTTGGCTCAGCAAACATGGGTATATGAGAAAGCTTGCCAGTAGCTTCCCATGGATCGATGGTTCTCCCCAAAGTCTTCCCAAGTTCTTCCTCCACAAAAATATACTCGCTGCCATCCTAAAACTGAGATTCGTAAAATCTTTAGCTTATACAGTGATGAAAACTTATAAGCATTCTGATAAGTTCTATGCCACAATATCAAACATAGATCACTCTGACCTACTTTTTATATTCAAATAATATATGACATTTTTATTCAGGAAATCAGTAGCTTGAAGAGTACAAAATTTGTCATTAGAAGACATCTCGAGTCATACACCTCCTTGCCAAAAGTAGGTCACTGTGACCTACTTTTACACCTTTCCAGGAAACACTACAGAGTTTTAAAGCCACATATGATGTAAATAAATGGATAAAACCAGGTCTCAGGCCAGATCGATCCCACGTGACTATTGGCCCACATCTTTACTATGACAGTCAGCATGGACTGGTCTGGGTAGGATTCATTCCTATAACCCACTATTTGGTAATGCTACAAACTTATACATTTCCTCTGAGCCACCATGTCTTCTCTGTTACAGATTATCAGAAACTTGTAGTACAGTTTGAACAGCATACAGTGAAATAGTATACATACTGTTGTCTTCAAAACTATTCCAAATACAATGTTAATGATGTCAGAATTATTTTCAGATACTATATTGCTCAGTAGAGGAGCAGGGTTACTTTCAGTGAGTTAACTGCATATATAAAATTAATCTAATTCTGTGTCGATTGCCATTGGATCCAGCTTATAAGTGGTACTTAACTACAGTCTAAATTTGAAAGAAAACACCTGTCCGTGCTGTTCTTGATACTTACATTTATATAAACAAAAAGTGCAGTAGAAATGTGTTTGCTCTGATGCTCTGAACTATATTTTCTGCTTTTAACCATGAAAATAAAGACAAGGTATATGGGTAGACTTGTGTTTTAAGAAAATTTAAGAACTAGTAGTGGTACTTTTATATTTTTTGTGATGCATGCCTGCTGACAATGCCCAGCTGTCATTTCCATTCACCTTTGAAAAAATAAGAAACTATTCAAGTATTTGTCTGTGTTGAATAGTTTTGACAAAGTACTTGATAGACATTAGGGCAGTATCCTGGTATATTATTAAGATTCACCCCATCCCTATCAGCCTTTAATGTAAGGTACAGACAGTGCCAATATATTGACCTCCTCTGGAATCTCAGGTGTACACAGGTAAGAAAGTAATTTGTCCTTATCACACCAGAGAATTTGAATGATATATAGACTGGTTCCATTGCCTTTTTTCAGATATGTATTGTGCCATTCATCTGCAGGCATTCACATGATAAACAGCAAGGGCTGAACTGGTTCATACTGATGGGAGTTTATATACAAAATGACATGTTTATAGCAAGTTTTTGGTTGGTTCTTGTACAAAATTATGTTCACTAGTTATATGGGGTCTTTTTTATGAGATTTTATGAGATTTACCTTCTTTCCATAAAATGACCCACAATTTATTCAGAATGATTACGGTCTGTACAAAGAGAAAATTTAGCAGTTTTAACCAGAAAAAGATTGGTTCTCTAGTGTATCTTCTTTTTTAGAGAAAAGTCTCTCTCTCTCTCTCTCTCTCTCTCTCTCTCTTTCTCTCTCTCTCTCTCTCTGTTTAGATACAGGCACCACAATGAATCGCTATTTTAAGTTTAGGTATAGAAAGCACCACACCCTTTATGTTAGCACAGTCTTGTACACCTGTCAGTACACTGACAGAGTAGGGAACATTCACCAAACATGCTCCTTAGATCACATTTTTTTATGTGCTTAGAAAATTGCAGATAGTATCAGAATAGTTTCTGTGACCATGTTGAGCGTCAGATCAGTGTAGATTTGAGTACACTGATCAAGATTGATCATGTTCTGTAATCAAATCCAGATAAACAGCATCAAAGCTGCATCTTTATATGGCCTCTTTACGGGCACCCAGTTTTATCCAGCCAGCAGGTTTGGGAATCTAGAACAGGCCTGATTCACTCTCCCATATGTCATAAGATATTTGAACCCTTTCCATTTGATTAGCTACCCTTGTAAGCCCTGGGGCACATTACTCCAATTGCCATAATACTAAATAACCTGCTTGTGTTGCCATGCCTTAAACACCAGATCAAACTTAAGTGTATATCTCTTGAACATGGCAGCCATTCTAACCAGAGAGTTTAAGCATGACTGTTAGACAGTATACATCCATACATCTCTTATTGGAAATATTTTTAAAATATTTTAGGGAGATGTTCTTTTTTATATCTGACTTTAATTCTGTTTAATGAATTAAAAACCTAAAAGTTAAATTTAATGGAGACTTAACCAATGTCATGCATCACCTGTCTGGGTGCAAATGATACGCTTCAGCCAGTAGTGCTTTAGAAGTTTGACAGTCTTTTTTCCAACCATATTTGATGGGTGGATTTGTATTCTAATAGATCATTATAATATTTTTTTTGGGTTTGATTTTGGTGTTTTATGGCCTAGCATCAAAAGTAGCTAATTTAGTGCTAAGGCAGTTGGAGTATAGTGCCTTCCATAAGGAGATACGCCAGGCTAATCCAGTGGTTGTATTTAAATCTTTTGGGCTCTGGATTTTAGCAGCTGAAACATCTTTTCAATTTTAGAAAAATTTTCAGTGTCCAATAATAAATTAATTTCTTTGATTTCGTTAGAATATATAGTTAAATGTTTGGAATCAAATAAATTATAGAAAATAATTTATTGCTCAATGCTAAAAAAAATGTCCTTGTTTACAAGGTGTATCTGCAATGTGTGGTTGTGTATACTCATTCATGTCTCCATTTTGCAATTCTCACACACAAACACACATATATGGCTTTATTCTGTGATATGTAAGATGCATCATTTTGCAGTTCACACACACATGCATTGCTTTATTCTGTGATATGTAAGATGCATCATTTTGCAATTCACACACACACATATATATACATTGCTTTATTCTGTGATATGTAAGATGCATCATTTGCAATTCACACACATGCATACAGACACACAGACATTTCTTTATTCTGTGATATGTAAGATGCATCACAGCTGGAAGTTTTATTTCAATGGTTTTCTTAATACAAAGATCATAAGATATGAGATTCTTTTGCTTTTTTGTTGATCATATGACTCATTTAGATTGGTTAATCTGGTGAAAAGTTAAGAATTTCGGGGGTAAAAATCATAATAACACCTTGTTGAACTTGGAGCGTATTTTGCAGTAAACCTTGGACTTAAGACTGTATTTTTCAGTAAATTGTTATTCAGAAAATGAACTTGTGCATTAACTTACATTTCATGTATACTCAAGTAATAGTTGCTTATAACACCTATAAATAACTTGTATGTGACTTAGAAGTGAAGTATACTTGTTGGTGAAGCATGGATCAATACTGTTTTCACTTATACTGTACTTGGAGTTAGTTGCACAGACTACCATATCACTTCATTACATATGCAACCTTTGAACATTTCACATTCCATGGTATCTGGCTGACAGAGATGTAGAACTTGATGTGAAATACCACATTTTCTAATGATACTACAGTTTCTGCCAATACATTGTGACAAGTTTGTTATATAATTATTTTTTAAAGTATTATTTGAAAGTGGACTAAGTTTCTGACAATTTCTTTGAGATGTCTGAAATGTAATTTTCTTGTCTAACCAGTGTAGCTTAATTCTTGGAAGACTGCCCAGACGTGATAAATGAAAGAGATTTATATGCGAGTAATGTATAATCCAACATTTAAATCTTTTGCCATTAATTTATTATGTTACTGTCAAATGTGTCAAATATCCCATCCATAACAATCATAATATAATGATGTAGTTAATGTATTCATCTAGCCATATTGCCAATCAACATGGAGGAAAATAAATTACTGTTTTTACTCACTTATAAGACCAATCCAACTGCAAAGTACACAGACCCAAATCTGCCAGCATATTATGCAACAGAGATCTGGGTCTGTGCAGTTTGTTGGGAGTACATATAATTAGTAAATCAAACATCATAGACTCTGATCTGCATTCACGTTATGCTACAGCAGATGAGAATCACTGTTGTTTGCAATTTGACTCAAATTATAAGTGAGTGTATATGATATCTGTTTGAGTTCAGTGGTAATAGTATATAATCCCACAATCAGACAAAGTGCTTTTTTGCCTGTAGATTGTTTATGTCCCAAAAAAAGATTTGTATCTTCAAGAAACCCATGCAAATATTTTGCAAGAATTCTGACATAACGTGCATACATTTTTACATGTTCTCCAACAACTCATCAAAGTAAGAATATATATGTACAGGAATGGAAAGAAAAATATTAAGTGCATGTTTTACTTCAAAGGATAGATCTGTACATGTAAGAAGTCAAAGAACTGTTGAAAGAAAATGAATATACACAATAAAAGTGCATATAACATATATATACTCACGTATAAGTTGAGTCCAGCTCCAAACTGCACAGACCCAGATGTGCCATTGTATATTGTGCTGGCAGATCTGGGTCTCTGCAGTTTGTTAGGAGTAACCAGTAGAATAAACAACATATAGCCTAGGTGTGCGGGCACTTCAGAATCTTTGCTGTTTGCAGTTTGACTCGATTTGTGGTAGCCCCTGGACTAGTGTACTAATGTCTTTTTAGACCCAATTATATATCAACACAGTGCAACATTAGGTTCAGTTTTATATTGTTTGTATGTGACCATTGAAAACACACTGTAATTATTTTCAACACAGTTTTAGTGCCTTCATGTTTACATTAAAGAAAAGTTGACCACATTTGCATGTTCAATAGCAATGGTGTTTTACTGTATTCTCAGTGGAATTTCAAAGGATTTTTAATGCTTTGTATGTGTTTCCCCATGTCAGAATTTACATCTAAAGAAAAAGGAATTTGGGTGGTCTTTTAATGGTCAAAATATGGTTGGTCAGTCAATGGCATTGCTTATTGGTAGAGAATGTGTAATGCTTGTCCATTTCATAGCACTAAGGAGAATGAAATATTTTTGCCAATTTATGTTATAAAGGGCCATGAGAGTCTTGAGTTTGAGGGCTGATGGGTGTTAATGGTCCTTGTACTGTTGCAAACATTTATTTGGCTGGCTCCATCAACATATATCACCAGTAAACTCATTTTGCAATAGTAGAGCATTAATGTCCTCCAGTTCTCACAAGAAACACTGTATTCCACAATGTCTGCCAGATTATTATTACCACATTGACCACTATAACGACCAGGTTCATAACTTATCAAAGTTAAGCAGAGACATCTTGGTCAGAAAGGTCTGCAATAATGTGATAATTAAAGGCAACCTAATTTTGGAGCAGCATTAATCATTTCTTTACAGGACATTTTTTTTATGATGACCAGCTTCTTTTATGTCTGCAAAAGAAAATTAATATTTTACCAATGTAATGTTTATTGAAGGTTATAGGGTCTATTCTAGAACTCAAACGCTATTGGAAAGTTCACCCTCTGCCCTCCATTTTATTATAAATGGTGGAATTTTCTAAATATATCTGTGATTTAATGAAGACATAATAGTAGGGACTGAAAATGGCACAGTCAAAAGATATTTCAGCACAGTTTTTTTTTTAATATAGAACAAATGGTTGCTCAATTGTGTGTCACAGAATAGATCTTGACTTTGGATTTAATTCACGCATCCAGATTGATTGTTACCAGACAGCTTTTTACAGATTCAAAACATGTTCTTATAGCCTAGAAAGTTCTATCACGCAGACCTTTTTCTCCTGGTAGACATCATAAAGTTAGGTAAACATGCTTGATCAGAGATCTATAATGGATATTTCTTCCTTCAGAAAATTATTTTATGAAACCATATTTACCAACTTATAATGCTTAGTTGTGAACATAATCAGCTGGCTGCTATCACAGTATACACTTGCAGATTGGGGTCTTTGCTTTTTATATGAAAGCATTAGGTAGAAAAAACTGCATAGTCCCATATCTCATTGTGCCATTGGATATGTGTCTGTTCTGTTGGCATTTAGGTGCAAGAACATTATCTTTAATTTGTGTGGAATGTTGAAGCACTCCTACTTTTAATTACAAATATATATTTTCTCACTTTCTTTTTTTAACAGGGAGATACTTGTGAATTGTGTGTGTGATCCTGGCACAGTGGGTCCTAATGGAGTAAGATTTCAGACAGGAAAAGATGTGGCCTGTCTTCACCACATGGACAACAAGTTTTCTTCATGTACTCATTGTTGATGGTGAACATATCCCAATTTTTTGTAAGAAAAACAAAAAGTGGATCTCATTGTATATCCTGATTGAGTGTCACTGGATACAGTTGGTTACACAGTCGAAAATCCTGATTCACTGTCACCAGATACAGTTCATTACACAATTGTTTATCCTGATTCAGTGTCACTGGATACATTTGGTTACATAGTTTTATATTCAGGTTCACTGTCAACAGATACAGTTGGTTAAACAATTATATATTTTGATTGAATATCACCAGATACAGTTGGCTACTTAGTTACATATCCTGATTCATGGTTACACAGTCACACAACCTGATTCATTGTCACCAGACATCTTTATACAGATTCAATACAGATGTTCTTGTATTCTATAAAGCTCCATTACTCAGACCTTTCTCTCCTGTTAGACTTATCATAAAGTTAGGGGAACATGCTTGATTAGAGATCTGCAATGGATGTTTCTTCCTTAGGAGAAACTTTATTTCATCACATCTTAATTAAATTATAATCAGCAAGAAACGGTATAGATCTAGTGTACCATCACACCAAAAGTCCACAGATCAGGGTGTAGTTTATTTACAGTATAGATATTTACTGTTAACTAGACACTGCCTACTGTTAACCCTTAATTATGTGGACACAATTTCAAAATATCTTGAAATTTTAAATCTAGATTTCAAACATTCGGCTCATCATGCCATTGAGGGGGTTGAAAATGGGAAAATTTCTGGTGGTCAAGTGAATTTTCTAATCACTTTCCCAGTCATGGAAGTTCTGAGTCAGGACTGACCAGGTGTTTTTTTGTGTATGTTTTTAATGAAAAGGATTTTCAGTTGAGAATATTGCCATCTTTTATTTAAAGTCCATTCTGGAAGTTTTTTATTATCCTTGTCATAGGCTGGTCATTGCTAGGAGAGTTGTCCCATGCCAGACATTCACAGAAGTATGAAGATATATAACAAAAAAGAATAAGTCATCTACATTTATACATGATAAATATAATGTAGTTTTTTTATACAAAATTTAACTGTTATAATGAGAGTTTATATAGAAAGGGAGGTGCAGTAGAGAGGAAATATAATAACATACTGAAAATACAGCCCAGTTACAAAGATCTGGCATTAGATTTGTGTACAAACTCCATTTTTCATGGAATTTATCCAGCTTACAATAGTTAATAGCATTAAATATTTCTGTGTTATGAATCAAATTTGTCCACAGTTTAAAATGATGATGTATAAATGATGTTCATTTATTTTAGACTCAGATATATGTATTGCTTTGCATGCAGTAGAATTAAATTCAAAGTCAAATCTCTTGTCTTAAATCTCATATTCCAAATATTATTACTTCTATTTAGGTCAGCGTTTAATGTATGTACATTTAGTCTCTCTCTATTGAAAAATATCTTTCCTAAAAAAGGTCACAACTGGACAAAAAAAAACCAAATGTTTGATGTTCTCAGGATTTGGTGTGCAAAAAGAACATTTTATTATTTTCAGAGACACCAGTTTTTCTACTAGAAGAGTGTTTTCCATTTTTTTTGATAAACTGTTAAGTTGTACAAGCACTTAATCATCACTCATCAATATGAATAAATATGTACCAGGAGGAGAGCAGGCTTGTCTTAGTTGTAATTACTTACAACTGGTGTTGCAAAGTTAAAAGAATAAGTTTCTTGAAAACAGTCTTTCACACAATCAAATTTTATAAACTTTGGCGGCTTTTTTAGTTCTATAACAGCTGGTTGAGTCAGTTTATTCTTGATAATTAAAAGTTGACAGTACTTGCCTCATTGGATGAGTGAATTTTTAAGAGATTTTTCAACCACTGCTATTTCAAAGATACATCCATTTCATTCCGAGTTCTGCCAACATACGCTGAACTTTAATTCTGATCTTTCCACATTTGATTGGTTAAAATTAAGCTACATTTAAAATGAATCAAGTTGGTTTGCTGGATTCCACTATAAAATTTAGATCCAGACTAAAGTTCTGTTGGTTATCTCCAACTGGATCAATTCGTTGAATGGTTTTTTAATGGCACTTTCAGCACTTGTCTTCAACTATCCATTAAATCATTGTCTAAAGCACACTAAATGTGTTTTTGAGAGTTTTTTAATAATTTAATGTCATTAGGAGGACTAATTCCATGTATTAAACAGATTTTGTAATGCTGGATTTGCTTGTGTATAACTTACGCCCAACTTCAAACATTGGAGACCCAGGTTTGCTATCACACAATGACAGATCCAAGTCAATTTCTTTTTATGGCCACCATAAGGCAGCAATTGTCATGTTATGATGTTGGTGGTTCATCCATCCATCTGTCCTTCTGTTGTATATCCCTCCATCTGTCCTTCTGTTGTATATCCATCCATCTGTTTCCTTAGTAACTCGTGTTCAGTGCCATCTACCAATCACCAAGCCTTATAAGTAGGTCAAGGTCACATGGAGGTAAAGAAGAAAAACTCTTTCCACACAACAATTTGACCCTTATACCTTGACCAAACTTTGGATGGCTTGCATTTGAGACCAGAAATGACACAGAAAGAATGGTATATGCAAAAGAACAAGTTCTGTAAGTGGCATGTTGGCCCTCTTGAAAATCTTGTTCTTGGTATTCCTCCATAATACATGATCATATGATCATGGGGTTTTCACGGGGAGACTTCGTGTAATGTCTACATACATGCCAACCATTATGCTTTTGGCACAATCATTATGTCTTTTTTTTCTTCACCAAAATATGTATTATACTAACCTGGATATGGATTATGCTTTCTTGGTACATTAAAGAATAAAAATAAAGCAGTAAAAAGATTTTGTCATTTTTGTTATCATATCTTTGATTCCACTTGTATAAATTTGCGAATATTCTTGAAAAGATTGCTGCTGCTTAATAGTAGTGTAAGAGTTTTTTCCTTATTTTCTATTTATAGCAACTGTAGATGGACCCATTAACAAGGAAAAAAGATGGGTTTCTTCGAAATATTCTACACAGATTCATTATATTGATAAGCTGATTAGTTAGCTGACCAGTCTGTCCTTTTAAACAAAATCACGCCAGATGTTAAGCAAAACACTTTGTGATGTGAGTTTGTGGATGTTATATGATAGAAGATGTTAAAGCAGATAGATAAAAATATGTCAAATCACAAAAAAAGGACAAATCAACACCTGTTTACAAACTTTTAAAGAATATAAGTGGAGTATGTGTAATACAGCACTCAGAGTATGTGTAATACAGCACTCGGAGTATGTGTAATACAGCACTCAGAGTATGTGTAATACAGCACTCGGAGTATGTGTAATACAGCACTCAGAGTATGTGTAATACAGCACTCAGAGTATGTGTAATACAGCACTCAGAGTATGTGTAATACAGCACTCAGAGTATGTGTAATACAGCACTCGGAGTATGTGTAATACAGCACTCGGAGTATGTGGTCATGCTAGTTGCAGAATTCCAGTTCACAATCATTCAAGGAAAGTTATACATGCAGACTAGTTAAAGTTAGTGCTGAGTATAAATAATTTTCACTATATTTTGTGCCTGTGTTCTGGTCCTAATCCATATGAATTTTGCCCTTTGTGACAAGAATTTTGACCAGCTGCAGAACCAGGTTAGTAGCAAAAGTAAATGTATCGTTTTCATTCATGCTGTAGTTCTGGCATGTTATATACATGTATATATATATATATATATATATATATATATATATATATATAACACTTTTTATACCCAAACTATGTTTTTATTGCCAATTAGAAACGTAATAATTACGCTTATACCTCTCAAGTGTGGGGAGGGCATGTATATGTACAGTTGTTACTAATTGAAGTTGATGCTTATCTGAAATACAGCATGGCTGCTTTTGTGGCCATCTTGAAAATCTTGTTATAGCTGAATAGATGGTCATATCAGCATGGTGTGTTCAACAAGCATCATTTTATGTTTAGTTATATCCTGTATGAAAATGGTGCTGATCTGTTGTCCAATATGGTCATCTTAAAAATCTTTGTTATTGCTTTCCCTTCATAATGGATGGTCATATTTAAATATGGCTTTCACCAAAATAAACTTCTTGTAGCTTTGGTCGTAATTGAAAAGATGCCAATCTGAAAAATGATTTCTTATCTTGTTATCACTACTCCTGAATGAATATTCTTATTGACATGACATCTCACCAAAAAGCTAAATTTAAATGGTGCTAATCTGACATTCAGTATGGCTGCAATGGAGACCATCTTGAGAATCTTGTTATTCTCTTTAACGAATGGTCATATCAACTTTCACTAAAAGACTTTTTATCATGTTCAGTTGGTCCTTAGTCAGTAGTTCTCAACCTTTTCTTGGTGTGACCCTAAAGTGGTCATCAACTGGTCCTCAGAGAAAATGGTGCCTGTCTGACATCCAGCTTGAAAGTCTTGTTATGATTATTCCTTATGATTGGAAGGTCATATCAGCATGACGTTTTCACCAAAAGACTTTGTATGATATCTAGAAGTTCCAACATGAAATAGGTGCCATTGTGGCCCAAATCTTGTTATTGCTACTCGTCATTTTAACCATCAACTTGTTTTAATGTCTAGTTGGTCCTAAATGATAATAGTACCTCTAGGACACCCAGTATTGCCGCCATAGCAGCACTCTTGAAAATCTTGTTAACACTACTACCCCTTCGGAGTGGAAAATCATATCAACTTGAGGTTATACTAAAAAGACTGTTTGGTGTGTCATGTTTATAAATCAAAATATTGTGGGTTTAACACCATTTTTCAGCACATGGATACATGGTGGCCAGTATGACTGATGAAGGAAGAACCTAGAAAAACCCTGGTAACAACCACTAATCCATGGGAAGTTACTGGCATGCTTTCTCACAAGCCCACAATGACCAAGCCATAGACTCAAACCAATGCAGACAGGTTGGATGGCAATAATCAATAAAAGCAAGCACTTTAGACCACTCAACCAGTCAGGACCCTTGAAAATGTTGCCCCTCATACATCCCATAAGACTTCTTATAATGTATAGTTGGTCTTAATTAAAATGTATGCTGATCCAGTTTCATCAACATGGTGGCCATCTTTTCAACCTTGTAATTGCTACTTCTCCTGAAATGAAAGTTATAGTGAATTGAGGTATAAATAAAAGATGTTTTATGATATGTGGTTGGTTCTAAATGAAAATGGTGCCATCCAGACATGTAATACGGCCACCATGGTAATAATATTGAAACTCTTGTTATAGCTACTTTTTCTGAACAGATGGTCCTATAGACATTGGGTTTTCGCATAAACATTTCTGATAGTTTTTGCTTAGTCCAAAATAGAAATTGATGCCCAACAATAGTACCCATCCTGAAAATCATTTTATCGCTGCTCCTGAAGAGATCGTCATATTGATAAGGGATTTTCACCAAAACACTTCTCGTAATATTTAGTTGATCCTGATTTTAAAAGAAATCATGATGATGTCATGTAGCAAAGTTATAACAACTACTCCTAAACAGATGGCCATGCTAACTAAAAATTACCTCAATATATAGTTACATGTATTCATAGATTAAAATGGTGTTGATCTAACCTCCAACATGGCTACTTTGATCATCGTTATAGCCTTTATATGGCTATTTCCTAAATGGATGGTCTTATCAACGTTAAGATGGATGGATGGTCTTGTCAATGAAACACTAAATTAGCCATATGAATGAAATTGAGACTCATCTGACTGTCAGCGTAGTGGCCATCTATTTATCATTTACTCCTCATGCATGGTTGAAATGGGGTTTCACTAAAACACTTCTTGAGATTTTAATTGGTTCTAAATAAAAATGGTACGGATCTGACAATCTGCTCTTTTGTGTTGGAGTTTGACAACCAGACCTGATTGACACTGGGGTTAAATCAAAGGTCATTGATTTGATTTAACTGAGCACATGATGTGATAATATCTGGACATTAAGATAACTTCTGTGACTTTCTGTCCATTATATCAAGTTACGGTCAAGGGTCATGACAATGAATTTTGTACAACTCTTAAGGTATCTTGTGAAGCTGTTAATATTTTCATGTAAGAAAATAAAATTTCTTTTTTTAACAATTTTATCATGTTGGAGTTGTTCAAAATTATCAATTTCAGTACTACAGTTAAATGGAATAATAGGCTGAAGGGAGTGTCTTTTCTCACCCATGTGATGGAGAAAAAAACCTGTTTTGATAATGTTACTTTTCAGTCATGGTGTCCACACGCTAAGAACTACTTTTAAAAAGAAACTTTTTATGTCTTCTGCTGTGCTTGATGGAGTTATTATAAAATCCAACAAAACCAACCGATCGAGAAAAAAAATAAATTTACTCATACAGCAACTTAAGGTCTCTCCAACTTTGATAACACCATACAAATATTTTGACACACACACAGATCAAGCTCCAATCACACAGGTAATAGACATCACCGGCCACACAAAAACCAAACTCACAAGTGATACTCCAAAGCCAGGAAAAACCAAAATTGTGTTATGTCAAACTGGTTTCTTCTTACTTCGTTGAACACCCGTAATCTGCTCCAGTTGAATCAAATATAATGTGAGTGCAAATGAAAACTCCTGCACTTACCAACCTGAGTGGTTTATTCATCAGTCCACATGCTGTTCTACAAGATTTCCATGTAGCGTATCATTGCACTAGTGATAGCAACACTTGCCATATTTCCAGGACAGAAAATATAAATTTCCACGAAAGTCATGAATTAGCAATTTCATGATGTAACTACATACTTCATTAGAACTGTACCCAGTAGGCATATTGTACTGCGTAGTATTGTACTGTTGCCTAGCATTGAATGTTTTCCAAATTAAAACTGATGAAAGTTAAAACTTAACTGTATAAAAGGTATTATTTTTTATCAATTTCATATGGTACCCATTGATTAAATGTGAGAAGATAGTAA
This sequence comes from Sinohyriopsis cumingii, assembly GCA_028554795.2. Classification (NCBI taxonomy): domain Eukaryota; kingdom Metazoa; phylum Mollusca; class Bivalvia; order Unionida; family Unionidae; genus Sinohyriopsis; species Sinohyriopsis cumingii. The sequence goes on along the minus strand of CM068826.1, from coordinate 42,904,887 downwards.
TAATATCAATGATTTTATATTTCTATTTTGTCATGAGTAAAACTCTTGTACTTAGGGTCAACAGGTCACCCCGTTGCCGTCATTAACATATTCATGTTAATGTGCAGCATTTCGAAAACAAAAGCACAGTGCTTGAGATCCTCATTGTGCAATAGTTCCAACACATAACAATTTTAACTTTTTTCTTGATTTATTTCCTTTTCTAAGAGCGGCATATATAGCTAGATTCCACTTAGATAATTATTCAGATTTTTATAAAGAGTACAAAGCCTGATGACTTTTATATTGATTGAGTAGCAATAATAGCACCTGATGAATACTTTGTTTGGAATCTGCTAACTAGATTGCAAGGTGCAGGGTTATTTTAACTGAGTTGTAAAAAACTGAGATAAATAATCTGCATCAGTGTTTGTACCAAGACGGAATGCCAGTCACATGGTTACATTATTTGTCTCCCCTCCCCACTCAGCAGAGCATTATGGGGAGACAAATAATATAACCCCTCGGCTGGGATTTCCCAACAAAGATTTTTTTAATCCTGCATGCATGGAAATTCTTCTCAGCCAGTAGTGCATTGCTCCCTTCAGGGGACTCTTGTTCACTGGCATTGAGAGTTCAAAGACCATACAAGAATAATTAGACATACATTTTTTTCTTTCAAAAGCAAGTGTAATACAAATATATCTGGTATATAGTTACCAGCAATAGATCAACCAACTGTACATAAAAAACAATGGCTTAGTAATGTGATATCATTATTTATCAGATAAAGGCATTGCTTATTACTTTTTGACCTTGTTCAAGACCATTTGCTATATATCATTATGGTGTTGATCAATTTTTGACAGCTGTGAATGGTCTCTGTAACGGTCTTATTATGACATTATCATTTACTCTGTAAAATAAAGTTTTGAATTATATCGGTTTTCATGGTCTACCTTTTGAGATTATCTTCCATAGCGGCTATGGTGAAAATAATTTCTGACACTGCTCCTTTTTGATATTTATTAGACATCAAATTAAATTTTTACTTTGCATGATTTCTGTTGTAATATTCAAGTAAATTGACGTTACACTGCCTTGAAAGAATGGAACCAGAATGAGGACAAATTATATTCCTTTCTTAGTTCTTTTAAAAAGTGGTTGGGAATGAACTATGAGACTGACTACCATATATACTTGCTTATAAGTAAAGTCAAACTACACAGACCCAGATCTGCCATCACATAATTTGCCAGCAGATCTGGGTCTATAAAGTTTTTCATTTTTACTCAGCAGAGCAAGCAATGTAGATTGTGCAATAGCAGATCTAGGTATATATTTTTTGAAGATGGTCTTGATTTGTATATATTTAGTGGTATGTGTTTTTTATTTCAGATGGGTAACATTCTTTAGACGTTACTGACTTTATTTAAAATGTGATAACAATATCTGACTATTTAATTGTCCGCTTAGAAGATTGCAAAGCCAGACATAAATGTACATATCATACTTGATATCATGTTCACACCCACCCATCCCTATTTAATATTTTTAAATAAATATTTACTATGGATATATATGACTGATAATAACCCCATCCACATCCCCATATGTTCTGACAGATAGCTTGCTGGTTTCATCACATGAGAAATTCTCTAGTTTTTATTCAATGCTGTTTTTGTATATAATCTTAACTCCCAACTATGAACACAATACCATATATACTTGCATATAATCTTAACTCCCAACTATGAACACAATACCATATATACTTGCATATAATCTTAACTCCCAACTGTGAACACAGTACCATATATACTTGTATATAATCTTAACTCCCAACTGTGAACACAGTACCATATATACTTGTATATAATCTTAACTCCCAACTGTGAACACAGTACCATATATACTTGCATATAATCTTAACTCCCAACTGTGAACACAGTACCATATATACTTGCATATAAGTGGAATCCAACTGCAGACTTGATACACACAGATCTGTCATCACATAATGTGCTGGTTTTATACTGGTGTGAGCCATCATTAGAGCAAACAAACTAGATCCTAATCTGCCAATGCATAATTCAACAGATCAGTTTTATATTGTTTGTGGATGGCCCCAACTTATGAGGGAGTACATATGGTAGATCAAGCTGTGCTTTTAAAAAGTGTCAGCATATCTGACCCTGACTATTTCTCAGCCTGATTGATCACTCGAGCTAAACTTGTCACTGTCATAAGATACATTTGTTACATTGGTACAAAGTAAAATATTCTTTTATAAGATATCTAAATGTGTTGTTAATCTTCAAAACTTCTATAATGGAAAATAGGCAGTCTGTAAGAAAAATCTGAAAGTTAGGTGATTGTGACCTCTAATATTAAAGTTGTAGCCTTTCGTAGGTTTTGGGCTTGATGCTTCAGTTTCTTGTTTAAAAAGTTTTTGAGAATATGGGGCCTGGTTTTATACCCTTTCCAATCATAATTTTAAATATGGAATGGGGAATTGAACTGAGAAGACCAGTTGCTTTGTCATAATAATGAAATATGTATAGCTTAATGGATGTGAATTCATAATATACAGACATAGCATGCACAGATACAGCACTCCCTCACATGCAAGACCTTCATTATAACATGGTTCTTGTTATAAGGTATTGATGACCTTGGAATCCATATGATATACTTTCTACAGCAAAAACAAAATACTTGGCAGAATTATGTACCAGTGAGCAAAAACTCTTATATTTTAATGTTGTGTATTATTATTATTATTATTATTATTATTATTATCATCATTATTATTATTATTACATGTATTATTATTACTAATACTGATACAGTATTTTCATTTTTAGAGTAAATTGGTTTCAAAAAAAGTAATAATTCAGCAACTTTCTAAAAGCAACTGCACTGTATGCTTCATAAGTATGTATTCAGTAAGTCAGCCTTTAGTTATGTACATGTTCAGTTATACATTGAGAACATGAATTGGCTAATATATAAAATTTTGTGTCAGAGGTCATTTAAATCAGTGTTTATACCATTGCTATTGTCAATATTTTCCTTTTAATCTACACCCAATGCCAGGGATAAATTATTTTCTACTTAGAAGTTTTAAAATACTGTCCTTGTAAACTTATTAATTCATAGTGTTCCCTCACCAAGGTCTCTAAGTAGTCCATAGCTCTTACAGTAATGTTGATATTAATTACATTGGATACCACTTCAGGGCTTAATTTACTTTTATCATTATTACCATCTATACCATACGTTGAGTCCAACTGCAGATTGCACAGACCCAGATATGCTATTACACTGGCAGATCTGTATTTATGCAATATGATGGGAGTAATTAGTAGATAAAACAACATATACCCTAATCTGCCAAGTCATTATGCAACAGCATTTCAGGGTCAATGTTATTTGCAATTGGACTCATGAATATCTATTTGTATTCCCTACCATGGTAGTGGTTGGGAAATACTGGTTGAATTGATTCATCCATCCCTCATATCTTGTTTTAGCTTTAAAGTTAAGTTTTTTCAGGCACTGTGACGGGGCATCTCTGTTTAACGAACACTTTTTGTGTTTGTTTTTTTACAACATTACATTAAGAATTTACATTCTGACTTGACAGGATACATGAAGCTTGAAAATTGAATACACATATTGGCATAGTATATATTCATGCATAGTAAGTAATCAATTTCAAGTTTCATTGCTTTATGAATGATGTAAAATATGAAGTTCAATTTTCACAGTTGCAAATTGTAATAAATGTATGATTAAATCTCAAGAAATAAATTAATAAATCTTTATGCTAACCACTGTTTATAAATACATGTAGTGTCAAAGCAAACAAGATGGAGGTTCTGGTGTTTTGAACTAATAACTTCTAGTTTTCTGCTTCACGTGATGCAATTACAACCAATCCTAATACTTGTTATGCTTCACATGATACAGTACTAACTAATCTCACTACTTGTTACAAAGGCAGGGTAAAGCTAATTATTATCCATTACTTGGGATCATTTATGTGCACAAAAACACATTATGATGCAGATTGTTTTTTAACACACTGTACCTCAGTGTATTATGGTGGTTTCACCTTTAATACATTACACATTTATGGTTCCCATTTAGCAATCTGATTTTGACACAGCACCTGTTTTTACAGATACAATATCCTGTTAGTATGGTATTTTTTTATCCTTTTTATCCTTTCCTTTTGTAAAAATGAACATTTTTCACCTGATTTGCCTTTGATGACTCCATTAATGATGATTACAATTTTAATGTGAAAATATTCATATCTGTGATAAACTTGTTCTCCAGAGTTTTAAGTCTCTTTAAATATATGTATGCACATTAATACAAGTTATAAGAGAGACAAGAGAAGGAAAATTAAATTTGGTTAATTTGATGATAATGCCAGGTTCATATTCTTGTCTTCACAGAACATATCCAGTCTAAAAGAGAGTTACACACTTGAAATGCATCTACAGTATGCCATGGCCATAGAGGAGTTTCAGCTGCAAAAACTTTCAAAAACTTCTGCAGTAATGGACATGTTCTGACAGTGCTGTAGAATTTATAAACGTTCTTGGAATTACCATATTTTTCCAATAATAAGCCAGTGTTTCATTAAAATCCCAGCTTTTCATTTCACAGAATTGGAACATTTGTGTCCAAGGAAGCCTAGTCTAGTGATAACCCCACTGAATAATTTTCATTACATTTACTGAGAGGACCCCTGAGCTTATTATGGAAGACCTAAAGTAATTATTAGTGGTCAGAGTATTGAGCGTGTAATTCACATATTAGTATTAGATGTATTGGACTAGATGAATGAGTTTGAAAAGAAGTCATAAATCATGCATCACTTTCTATGATTAAGGTTTCATTTTGGTGTGTCCTTGTCAGCAATTTTGATAGGTCTTGATCTGTTACTGCTTCCTGAAAACAACTTGTTTGGTGTGTAACTGTCAGCAGTATAAATGTAGTAAGAGTAAACAGTGTTACCTTGTTTATCTGACCATTGTCCTGCTAAATGTTGTTTAGATTTTCAGGGAGTTTGTTGGGGCATCCATATTCCATAAAAACACTTACAGTCTAAAATAATTTAATTTTGCTGTAGATTTAAAATAAATGAACTTGCAATGATGCAGCACTGACAATTATAACAATTATGACTAGGCTACACATAACTGGCTTGTGCATACCAACAGGAGCTTGAACACAGACCAGAGCACATTACTCCTGAAGAGTGAACACGGACCAGAGTGCTCCTGAAAGGTGAATCTTGGCCAGAGTGAGTAACTTCTGAAGGGTGAACCCAGACCACAGTGCATACAGGTCCGTAGAGAGCAATCATGAGCCCTGGGGTAAGAAATAATCGGGCCACTCCTGGTTCTTGTTCAAACAAAAAATTTCTTTTATAAAATTAAAAAGTGTTGTTCTGCCCGGGCCCCATTACAGGCCTGGGCACCGGGTATATATCCCTGGTTGCCCCCCACCCATGTCTGCCGTGAGTGCATACCTCCTGAAGAGTGAAACTAGACCAAAGTGTATACCTCTAAGTGGGTGAAACCAGGCCAGAACATAATTCCTCCTGAAGGGTGAACCCAGGCCAGAGTGCATACCTCCTGAAGGGTGAAACCAAGCCAGACTGCATACCAACTGAAGGATGAACCCAGGCCAGAATGCATACCAACTGAAGGTGAACTCAGGCCAGAGTGCATACCTTGCAAGTGTCCACCGACAGTGGAACATATTGTTCTTGAGTGTATCAATTTCCTCCCATTAAGACCAAATGCTTTATGTGAACTCGGTTAAGATGCTTAATGATGATGTACAACCAGCGAAAATCTTTGACTTTTTCAAAGAATAGAGCTTATATGGCAAATTGTGACCCTATGTTTGAGCATGTTATTTTGCATACTTTTATCCTTTATTTTATATTACCTTCTTCAGAACTGTTATATCTTTACCTTCTATTTTTTCCTTTATAATACTTCATGTTTACATACATTTTTTGAAGGGTTTTTGTTGTTTTTCTTGTCTTGTTGTTTATATTTACATCTTAAGAACTTGACTTTTAAGTGGCACCTTGTAGCCAATAATGTGTTGACATACCATTAAATCCTTATAAATACATCATTTTCTATACAAACCTATGAAATTGCATAATGCAAGAATTCATTTTTGGCCAGTCACTGTACATGTGATACATCAGAGCAGGAGGGAAAAAAAATCTTGCTCACAGAATGGCATTCTGGAAAAGGTTTGAACTTTCTCAGTCACCATTGCTGAGGGCATTTCTTTCAGAATTTTGAACCATCTCAATCTCACCCCCATAGTGATATTTCTCTCAAATAAAAACCTAAAGATTACACTTTGCAAGTAATTTTCATTACAAGTTGCATTATAGATACAAGTCTAGCTATAATATAACAAAAGAGTATCATTTCATTCAGAGATCGTGTACATATTTCACATTTCAGCATTTTAGTAAAAGTATAGTAAAACATGAACCCAAGGACAATAAGTTGCATGTAGATAACCAAGATAAAAAATGAAATTTCACAGAATTTGCTTAATCTCACACAGCATATTCATCTCACACAGTATATTTATCTCACACAGTATATTTATTATATCTGACAGTCTGGTAATCTTAGAGTATCCCAGGTATGACTATAAATTCATTAACTACAGATTCCTGACCGAGAGCACAATGGGACTTCTACATATATGTATCTTTTATGCTTTTAGCAACCTATATTATACGTGTCAAGTATTTCCACTGATCCCAGTCTCAAAGAGTACATACTTTGCAGGGCCATGAAAATTTCATATTCTTAGAGTAGGTAAGGTTAAAAAGAAAACAACAGAAGATCTTGGGTCATTTCATTTAGACAAGGTGCTTTTCCACTATATTGTTCTACTCTGTTTGACAAGCTACGTGTATCATTACAATTTCTATTGTATTTGAACTATAAGATGAGTTAATAGGACATATCAGTACCTGAAATAGTATTGAATTTTTGTGCAGTAAGTGTTAAATCTAAATATCTGATTTTTTTTTACAATATAACAAAGATATTTGCCAGAACTGCAATTTCTGAAATGTTCTGAATTGTGATACTTTTTTGGCTGGCCTCTACAAAGAGAAGAAAGCTACATGTACCAACCTTGGCATTAGTGTCACTCATTTTATAAAAAGCATATATACCTCATTGCTTCTTGGCCATTTCTTCTTTCTAAGGCTTAGGCAACAGTATAGACTGGGTTTTACAGTACCAGTCCCATGACGAGGGGAGTTAGTCTAACTTTGAATATAGTAAACTTGTATCGTCAAAGTTTAATTTTTGTATTTAGCTGAGGTCTTTGCATGTTTTATACATACTCTGTTATACCAGGAATCGTAGAACAATTGGTGAGGGGATGCATTTGCCTGGGTTCTTCCTCCACCAGATTAAATGGTGATCATGTACAACTTATCATGTGCTGAAAATGGCATTAAATCCAACAAAAACAGACCCAGCCTTGTACTTGTAAAGAGTATCACGAGTATCACAAGTGTCCTTTAATACCCAGGTACCCTTTTCATTAATTCACCTGTCTATGCAAGCAAATGAGCTTATGGTACGGCCCAGCATCTGTCATGCATCATCTGTCAATGTGTGCTTTTTTTAAAGTTAGTTTTCAAACTCCACTGATAAATTTCAACCAGATTTGGGGGCCAAGTGGTCCATAGTGCTAACCTTTACAGATCACTGCCATCTGACCTCATTGTACATGGGTACGAGTCTCTGGCTTGGCCTATGTGGGTATGTAAGAAAGTTTGCTAGTAGCTTTTCATGGATAGGTGGTTCTTATTGGGGTTTCTTTCGTATATCTCCACCATTGCCAAAAATGGAAAGCCTTTAGGTGACTGGTCCTATAAAAAAGAACTCAAGAGAATATTTGACCAAATTTGACAGAAAGCAGCCAGATATGAAGAGTTTTAAAGTATAATCTAAATTTGACCAAATTTGACAGAAAGCAGCCAGGTATGAAGAGTTTTAAAGTATAATCTAAATTTGACCAAATTTGACAGAAAGCAGCCTGGTATGAAGAGTTTTAAAGTATAATCTAAATTTGACCAAATTTGACAGAAAGCAGCCAGATATGAAGAGTTTTAAAGTATAATCTAAATTTGACCAAATTTGACAGAAAGCAGCCAGGTATGAAGAGTTTTAAAGTATAATCTAAATTTGACCAAATTCGACAGAAAGCAGCCTGGTATGAAGAGTTTTAAAGTATAATCTAATGATATTGATCAACCACCAAATATTGCCACCATTGCTACAAAAAGAAAATCCTCAAACGACTTCTCAAAAACCCACTCAGCAGAATTTTACCAAATTTTGAGAAAAAGCATTCCTGGTTAAACAGATTTTCCAGGTTTATTCAAATGATGATCACTATCAAAATACAACCACCTCTACTGAAAATATGGAAGCTTTTAAACAACTTTTTCTCAAAAAGTGCTGAACAAACTTTGATCAAATTGAACATAAACCATCAAAGCTTAGTATTATTGCTCAGATAAAATATTTTTAACAAAATCTTCAATAGAAAGTTTACAAAATTTTACAGTCTCCAAACTGAAAGGCATTTAAGATGTATTCAAATTACAGGTATGCCAAACTTCCGTCTAATTCAGCTGCATTATGAATTTTTTTTTAAACAACTTCATCTTATATAGCTGCTGAACAAAACTGAACCTTATCCAACTTTGACAGAAAGCATTCTGGCATAAAATCTGTCTTTATTGGACAGATGATAAGATGTACCATCAAATATGGATGTAGATATAACAAATAGAAAAATTTGGAAACCCTCGTTTTTATAGCAACTATGCAGTAAGCACTGGACGAGTCCTGCTAACCCGCCTCTTGTATTGCTGCTCAGCAGATTTAAGCCAATTAAACCATCTCAGCCCACCTGGGCTCATTGTTTCAATGTCTGACAAATTAACACATTGTAAAATGTACCGCTCTTACTGGAAAAATGGCAATGCCATTGTATTGGGGGAGAATGTAATTGGATATGTTAATTAATTCTCTCTCTGATACATTTTAAATTGGGTATGAACATGAATAAATTTCAGACAACTAAAGTGAAAGCACTCTTTGACTTTGTTAATCAAATACAAAGCAGTTTCTCCCAAGTGCACAAACATATTTTGTGCTGCAAGAAATTAATTCAGAATGAAGTCTGGACAAGTTTTACAGTGCAAAGTACTTGTTCAAAGTGTTTTATTTTCATCACTAGTGATAAATTTGTTATTATAATGCCAACCTCATGAAAACATTAAATAATTCTTGAGATTCATGGAAACATCACTAATGGCTGAATCAATCAAAAGCATTGGCAATTTCTAATTTCACCAGCACTTGTCATAAAAATTTAAATTTAATTGCAGTACTAAGGGAATCTTGTTTCATCATGCAGGTTACTTAAATTTAGCAATGGTAAATATGTTTTTCAATTTATGGATTAGTCTTTAAAGGAGAAAATAATTATAAAATCAAATTTAGAAATAGTAAATTAAAGATTCCAAAAAGGGACAGAAGATTAATCCTTTTGGCTTTACGATTAAATAAAAAATAATACTCTTGTTTTAAGTTATTTTTTTCATCAGAAATATTATAAGAACATGTTTTAATTAAAAGAAATAAATGTCAGTCCAAGTTACAGTGGAAAGCTGATACAGTGAAACAAACAATTATCTGTACTGATATATATGGATTTTGTCCAAATTATTGGTTGTCCAAATAAATAATAAATACATTTTTATACAGATTCTGAATAAATTATGTATCAGACATGTAGAGTGTAACATAACGTTCTCAATAAATTATGTACTAGTGGTGTAGAGTGTAACATAATGTTCTGAATAAATTATGTATCAGGGGTATAGAGTGTAACATACTGTTCTGATTAAATTATGTATCAGGGGTATAGAGTGTAACATACTGTTTTGAATAAATTATGTGTCAGTGGTATAGAGTGTAACATACTGCTGTGAATAAATTATGTATCAGGGGTATAGAGTGTGACATACTGTTCTGATTAAATTATGTACCAGGGGTATAGAGTGTAACATACTGTTCTGATTAAATTATGTACCAGGTGTGTAAGGTGTTGTAGCATACTGTCTGAATAAATTATGTACCAGGTGTGTAGGGTATAACATACCAGTGGTTCATATGATCAAAAAGTACATAAAACTGGCATCTGTATAATGCTTTTATTTAACAGCAGACAAATCGCAGGACTGGACTAATATGCAGTGTATATTCAACAGTAGATCTTGGTCTGCACTGTTCTTACTTGGATCAACATTAGGATATAAATCTACTGCTGCCTTTTTATTGATTGTATTGTCTAGTCATTACTTGATATTTCTGAGTACTTGAAAGATTGACAATCTGAAATAGATTAATTTAGTCCAGAGGTGGACAAAATACAATCCACAGGTCGGATTCGGACTCTGACCTGGTGTTATCCATTGATTTATGTCGTAGGGTGTGGCTTTAAAATAACTTGTCTCTCCTGCACCCAGAAGGAAGTTGCCCATGCCTGGGTTAGTCTGTTTATACAAAGATGTTTTCCATTTCAAACAAATTCAATTCAACAGAATTGATCGAAACACATCTAACTGATGAATCTTCAAACTCCATCCATCAACTACTTGCAGTTACTATTTGAAATTCCATTGGGTTGCAGGCAAGTCTTTTCTGTGAAATCTGTGATGTGTCACTAAAAAATGACACCTTTTGTATGCCTCTGACAAAAGTATATACATGCTGCAATGTTTGAAAACTAGACAGTTTCCACTATGTTGCATATAAATTAAATGGGGAATGGTTATTTTTCATCCAGTTTGCACTGTATTTTCACCATTAGTCAAAACTGTGGCAAAAATAAAATGGTATAATCTTTAAAAAGAGGCAAATGGGTTTTAAAGAAAAAGCAATTGTAATGACTATGCAAGGTAACATCTCGGTTCTAGGATTTGGGAATCGATGTTCTTATAACTGCTTTCACTCATATTTTCATAATAAAACAATCATCAGCTAAACAAAGTCGGCATAACAATACTAGACCATGTCGATCCATACCCCTTCATTTTCATACAGTTAAATATCCATTATCCCAACTTCATTGATTTTGTCCAGATAAATGACACTAATATGAAGAACAAACTGGAGGCCCAAGGGACATTTTATTGATCAATAAACATGTATGTTCATGTATTAGTATGATTAACTGCAAACAGCATTGATCATGATCTGCCATCACATGCACCAGCTGATCAAGTCGATTTAGTTTTTTCTGCTGATTAATCCTAACAAGTTACATAGACCTAGATCTGCTGGTGCATTATTCTGGCTGTGACTGGTATATGGACAACGAGCATGCTACTGTACTATTAAAAAAAAAAATCTGAATTTTCCTTGGTGAGTTATTAAACATGTCATTATTGTGCTCATGTAGTTGGGAATAGGTCAGTTAATGGAACAATTGATCTTAGTATTAACAAAATTATTAGTTTTCCAATAATCATCAAAGCAAAGTACACAAAAATAGGCCTGAGTTGTTCACCTTAATAAACTTACTATCAGGTATCATTTTTTTGTCTTCATTTCTTCAGTGTTAAGGAGTGTGAAAGTATTTGTTACCTTCAAAATTTTATACCACAATGACTTATTGTTAAAATGTATAAATCTATCCCTGTGTACCCTAGCCACCCATGGCTCTTTTGATGGGGATTGGAAAGCTTCATTGGAAGAATATAATACATTGAACTCCCACCACACATTTATTTAATTTACAAGCTGTTGGGGTAAAAATAATTTGATATAATAAACTTTTATTCTCAGCAACATAAGAGTACACTAAAATCAATAATAAACTGTTTTGAAAAACCCAACTCTGCAGAAAGATGTTTAATTATTCAAACCTCACAATGTAGTTGCAAACGAGTTTCTCATTTGGAAATGAAATGCAAAATGATCATATTTGTTGAGATATCATGTTTGTTTCAGCAATGTAAAAGTGAAAATCGCTTAATTTACAGAGTTTTAAAAAGAATTTTAAGTTAATCTGGTTTCCAAAATATCCAACATTTTTTTTCAACAATGGGAATCATGTTAAAGTTGCTAAGTTGTCCAAATTAATTGCTGAGTTCTCAAAATTTTAATGAAATTAATCTTGTTTGCTTGCTGTTAATATACATATATGCATTACACAGACCTTTTACAGAATTTCCATTATTTCACAATCACTCCAGATTATGTTTTGGAAATAGTCTATTATGGACCTAAAAACAATAGAATCCATCTTAGGTTTACAACTTGGAGTAAAAGAGGTAAAATAGTGTTGTGTAATGTCATCCAATGATCCAATTGGGATTAAACCCACAATCATAGTTATTAACCATTCATAAAAATCAGTCACACTGCATTGATCTTGTGTGTTATTTGAGTTAATGTTGTTATCAGTTAACGTCTGGTGTGAATTGTTTATCATCCATTCTTATCCATTCATTCATATTTTTTGTATAGATTTGGAAGATATAAAACTCTAATCTTAAAGAAACATTATCTGGACCAGCTCTGTTCAATCAGTTTATTTAATTTACATCATCAATATCAATAGAATAAAACAAGAAAGAATTGATTTTTGCAGTTTTATTTTAAATTTGCAGAGAGGATATTTGCTTGCTCCAAGAGAATAATGGATATATTTCATCTCGGGGGTGAAAAACTCAGTATTTTCACAAGTGGCAAAGCCTTGAGTGAAAATACTCAAGTTTGTCACCCATGAGATGACATATATCCATTATTCACTCGCAGCAAGCAATTTTTTATATTCTATGCTCAAACAGATTGCCTTGCAATATGTATAACTGAGATTGAAGTAACAGGTTATTTAGTGGATCTTGTCAGCTGTTTATTTTTTATGTTCTGCTGTCTTTTGAGGATATTTGCAACTAGTAACATAATTCTCCTTCCCAATTTAAGGTAAAACAGCACAGAAAGGAATCGAAGTAAAAGTATTTACACCTTCTTGAATTTGGATATGGTTCATCCTGAGTGCAAAGTGGACATACTTGATAATAGACAATGGAAGCATCCAGTAATAGTTTACATTTCTTGATTATAATCAACATCTATTGACAGGTGGTGAGAAAATATTCTCTACAGTGGATTTTCTAGATTATTTCTCTCAGAAAATCCACTGCATCACAGCCTAGCATAAAATTAAAATATTAGTATCACCACTATAGTACTGTTGATTTGTGTGCTGGCTTTGTGAAATCTCATACTAGTATTTCATTATGCATAGTGTTAACTAAAAATGAATAACAATGTTAGTTATAATTTCCAATATATATGACAGTTGAAAACATGTTTCTATTGCAGGCAACACAGTCACATTTCAGCACTTCCTTTTTATAAGTACCATCATTATCACATGGTTCCCATTATAAGACAAGTAATGTCATGGATCACATATTTTGTTAAGTTGTAATAACATAATTATATGTATTGTGAACTTCATTATAAGGCAGTCTCACAATAAAGCAATATACTTTATGACACCAATGGACAACATCAAAATATAGGAGTAATTTATGTGTAATGTACTTCATTATTGGGTAGTCTCACTATAAAGCAGTATATTCAATAACTCCCATGGACATCATTAAACTGAAATACTGTATGTATAATGTGCTTCTTTATGAGATGGTCTCACTATAAGGCAGTATACTTATATGACTCCCATGGACAACAACAAAATGTATAATGTATAATGTACTTCATTATAGGGTGGTCTCACTATAAGGCAGTATACTCTCAGACTCCCATGGACAACATCAAAATGAAGGAGTACTGTATGTATAATGTACTTCATTATAAGGTGGTTTCACTATAAGGCAGTATACTCTCTGACTCCCATGGACAGCATTAAAATGAAGGAGTACTGTTTGTCTAATGTACTTCATTATAGGGTGGTCTCACTATAAGGCAGTATACTCTGACTCCCATGGACAGCATCAGAATGAAGGAGTACTGTATGTATAATGTACTTCATTATAGGGTAGTCTTACTATAAGAAGGTATACTCTTTGGCTCCCATGAATAGTGTTTTAATGAGGGAGTACTATATTATAATGTACTTCATTATAATGTAGTCTTATAATAAGGCAGTATACTCTATGACTCCTATGGACAGCACTAAACTGTAGTACTGTATGTATAATGTACTGCATTATTAGGTGGTCTCACTATAAGGCAGTATACTGTGTGGCTTCCATGGACAGTGTTATAATGAGATAGTATGGTATATATAGTGTACTTCATTATAGGGTAGTCTCACTATAAGGCAGTATACCATGTGGCTTCCAGAGACAGTGTTATAATGAGTCCTGTTCTTAATTTGCATGCTTCTTTCCACAGACAGAGTAGCTGCTGTAATCTAAATGCTGCTTATTTTTTTGCAATACTGTTGCCTATATCTTATCCTCACTTCCCACCATGCCCTATCCCATCCAGTCTCATCAGGGAGCCATCACAGCTCCTTAGGTAGAGCAAACTTCTAATCAAAGGGTCATCAGTTCTGTACCCACCCAGGTCATCCTGGGTCTGCTGCCATAGTGTGTCCTCTGAGGCACTTAACTCCCATTCCTGAGCATGATGTAGACAATAATGTGTTAAAAGTGCTGTTGAAACCAGCAAAACAATCAAAAAAATAACTGCTTCAGTCAAATTTTGTTTCTGCTCAATAGCTTTTGATGGTCTTGGATTGAATCCACACTTTGCATAAAAGGCCTTATATGAAGAAGATCTAGGTCAAGTTCAAATTTCTTCATTTTCAGAAACTTGGCCCCTGGGTCTGCTCTTAATCCTGGGACTTAGCCCCTTGATCAATGCTTGTAAACTATTGGGATTCCCATTATATAAACATATAAAAACTGAGTATGAAAAGACAAATATTGATGTGCAACTGACTGGGCCATCAATTCTAAAGAACACAGCCCCTTTGCCATAACTTGGAAACTAAGGAGGTCCCCATACTATAGTTGTGTATACACCTACTAGGCATAACAAAATGAAGATTGATACACTACCATATTGGTCCCAGATCAAGCCTTATCCTGGAACTTACCATATGTACTCACTTATTAGTTGAGTCCAACTGCAAACCGCACAGACCCAAATCTGCCATTGCATACTACACCGGCAGATCAGCATTGGTGCAGTTTGCTGTGAGTAATCAGTAAAACAACAACATAAACCCTGATTTGCAGGCACATTAAGCTATGACAGATCAGAATCTTTGTTGTTTGCAGTTGATGTGACTTATAAGCAAGAATAAATGGTATCCCACCTGTCATCACCTGAAAACTGTCAAGATCTGCGCCTTATAACCGTATAATTGGATATATTGGGCATGAAAAGAGAAAATGCACACATGCAGCTGAAAAGAGACCCTAAGGTACTTAGACAAGAGCATCAAATTAGGGGCTGTGGTAATGGTGGACAAAATCATGGGACTTCTATCTTTACATTATGTAGTTTAATTTGATCACCATTTAGTAAATCAGAACATAGCTTGTTTCATTAAACCTTTTTACAATTTGAGTTTTACATTGTAATTTATTTCACAAATAATAATTATGGTTAGAATTAATTCAGAAAAAGAAATTTAAATTATAAATTTTCTTACCATCATTTTGTTGCATATAACTTCAAATAGGATAGTTACTTTTTTAAAGGACTTTGCAGATTGAAGTACATTTGTTTCAAGGTTTTATATAAAGAAGACTTTGGCAAAGTTTGATTTTTTTACTTCCTTTTTTGGACAAACTTTTGTGGACTTATTTGTCTGTGTTTTACTTAAAAACCTTTGTTATTTAATTGCCTGAGGGGATTCATGGCATATGGACACTTTAATGGTATTTCCTTGATTTTTAATTTTCAAAATGATTTCAGGTTAGATACAGTTCATGTATATGCAGGTAATCATGAGGTTTTCAGTGAAACACTGTAATCCATGGAACTTTTGTTAGATGGAGAATATGCAGGTAATAGCAAAGTTCTCAAGTGAGACTTTATTACATGGAACCCTTGTTCCAAAGAGTTACCATATATATACAGGTAACAGCAGAGTTCACAAGTGAGACTGTATGGACTGTATGCCATGGAACCCTTGTTTCATGAAGTACATTTGGGTAACAGCAAGGTTCTCAGGTGGGACTGTATTCCATGGAACCCTTTTTTCAAAGAATGCATACATCTAGTAGTAAGGTTCTCAAACTGAGACCGTATTCCATGGAACCCATGTTCCAAGTGGTACATACAAGTAATAACAAGGTTCTCAGGTGAGACTATTTTGCAAAACCGATGTTCCAATGGGTACATGCAGATAATAGCAAGGTTTTTCTGTCAGACACTTTATTCCACAGAACCATTATTTCAAGTTTATCTTGTGTTTTTTGAAACGACAGCATATTTAGCTAAGTATTAACTGATACAGTTAAAAGTTGGAAAAGTACATTAGGGTGGGATTTTTTAATGTTTTTTTTTAAAACAAATTCTTAATGTTTTGAACTCCCCATGACTATGTTTTACTACATGACTCATGGTATAAATTTTTTTGCATGTTATACAGATTATTTTCACATGATCGGTTTTGACTTTGCACAGTGCATGCGTGTGTCAACAATATTATGACTTCAACACTTAAGTCCTTTCCTTTTATGACAGAGAAAGAAATGCATAGTTGGCACATGCAGATTAATCAGGTCTAATCCTAAACCAATACAGTACAATTCTTTTGATCTAGCCTTCAAGTTTGACAAGTGACAGTACCAAGATAATACCAACTTTTTAACATTGTCATTTTATATAGTTCATTGAAATCTAGTCTTGAAGGCTAGATCAAAGAAAATTTATGGTACCATATATACATGCTTATAAGTCAAGTCCAACTGCAAACTGCACAGACCCAGATCTGCCTGCACATAATGTGCTTGCAGATATGGGTCTGTGCAGTTTGTTAGAAGCAATCAGTAATAAGTGAGTATATACAGTACTGTTTTATGTTTGCTATTGGAAGAGATGTTTTCTCTTATCAATAGAACCAGTAATAAAAACATTTCCCAAGTTATATCATTTTATCTATCTGTGTATTAATATGTGAGGTTTTCTTTTTTTGCACCTGTTGTGTCACCTATCCTATTCATCAACCTCTTCCATATTTCTGAAACTGTTATAATGCATGTATCAAAACCCATCAGTTTTTCTTTTTGCACCTGTTATGTGTCACCTGTCATGTTCATCAGTTGCTTCCAAATTTATAAAATGGAGATCAGCAGGTATCAAAACCCTTTAGTTTTTGTTATACAAATATCATGGACCCACCAACCAATGTTTTGTGTTACATACATACAATAACCTTTATCACTAATAATTCTTAGTTTCCCAAAAGATCCTTTAATTGTATACATATTCAGTTAAATCTAAAAACCATTTGACCAAGATGGACAAATTCCCAGCAAGCATTAAAGCGTCAAAGCCTTTCAATTTAGTACAGAAGATTTCAGTTACCCTCAAGCGTTTTTGCTGTTATGTTAAACACAAGTTCAAAATTTTAAAAAAATCAAAAATTACCATGACCCATTGTCAAAGAGAATTTGAGCATCAGGACCTTTCAAGTAGCACATATGATGATGTCCCAACTGTGGCTGCAGTGGCCATCACAAACAAAGGAGACAAGACTTTTACTACCAAATTTGATTTTAGTTGCTTGACGAATGCAAGTTTTTCTGCCTAACCCCTTAACGATTGTCAAATTTCTTAATATTTCCTGTTCCACATTCATTACCTTACACCTTGAACATACATCAAGTGTATGATTTACTGAGTAAATATATTTTTAGCTTATTTTAAAATTTTCAAAAAATATTTAAATTCCAACATGTCACTGACTTTACATTTCCAGCACTTTTACCAGACACCACACTAATACAGTCATTCGCAATCACCAAGTCCATACAAAGAACACATCTACATAAAGAACAACAAAAGTGTATGGACAGTCCTGTTTTCTTACTTTAACTTCCATTCAGTTCATATGATAAGAATACTCGTCCACAAGGATGAATTTGTTTAGTCCTTTAAGTGACTTCTATATCAGAATCATTGTATAAAGTGTTTGTTACACTCAAGTTTCACTGCATGTAATTATTAGGTAGTCATTAGAAGCAGCACTGGAATAATGTCATTTTTCTTGAGTAAGTAGTTTCCGAAGATTTTATTAGTGCAATTTTAAAAATTCTTGTCTCACCTGTGAAGTGTAAAAGAGGAGTAATTTTTCCATGGTGTTGGCAAAGGCATCATGATAATTTTTGTGGATGTTAACAAGTTTCTCAGAGACAGTATTATGTGTAGTCATGAAACTTAATGGGTATATTTATTATTGAAGGTACTGATCATCACAGATGAAAGGAAGTTGATATTTGCAAATAAAAGGAGGTCGCAGTGACCTTACTGTCCACCTCCAGCTAGTAATTGCATTAAGAATTTTGCATTTAGCTCATTTTCTCTGACACAGTTATATGTACAATCATGAAACTTGATGGGTTAATTCATCATGCAGAGAAATGCTCATCACAGACAAAAGTAGGTCTCAGTGACCTATTTTTTATAGTCATGTGATTATGTTAAGTCCCTGCACTTAGCTCAGTTTTTCTGACACAATGATATGTATATTCCTGAAACTTTATTGGTGTATTCATCTTGAAGGGTTCTACTCACCACAAGTAAATGGAGGTCACAGTTACTAACTTTTCATACTACAGTGAGGTTTTTTAAATTAATTTTTGTGGGTATGTGAGAAAGCTTGCCAGTAGCTTCTTGTGGGTCGGTGGTTCTTTCCAGTGTTTTCCCGGGTTCTTCCTCCACCATTATTACTGGCCACCATGTATAGCCTATCGTGTGCTGAAGAAAAAAAATGGCGTTAAACCCTACAACAACAACAATGAAAGTGTTGTTTCTCCAACAATTGACAAGGTTGGAATTTCATTTGACTCTATGATTTAGTTTTAAATGCCACTCTAGTAGTTCCACCCATTAAACATACTTTATACATGAACAGTTTAAATACACAGTAACTTGTTATTCCATATCTGTTGAATAGGGTTTATCATTAACATTTATAAGTCCTTGTTAAAATACTGTGCTGACGCACAGCTCATTTGCTATTTTAAGGAGCTGGGCAATATTGTCTCTGGGCAGTCCTATAATACAGTGGGGATTGTATATTTATAGTCATGATGTAGTTTAGGTGTGACATACCAACTTTCCTCATGGCTGCCAGAATATTTGAGCTTGAATTCCATTAAAGGATTCATTTCAAAGCTCAGATATCTAGAGGCCATAAGGAAAGGTGCTGTATATCTATATACCAAATATATTGATTTTAATAGATAAGTTTAGCATAGGAAAAATATTGATTTTTATTATACCATGCCATAATTTTCCACATTATTACTACACCAGTTTATATAAACCTGCTTTGGAGTTCGTCTACTTTTGATATACATGTCAGTCCCATGTATATATTAAAAAGAAATTTGATTCTTTAAATAAAATGGTTTCATAATCTTTACAACAACTTCATTAAATAGATCACCTGTCCCATGTATTTTAGATCACACATTGTCAGATTATTACCTGTCTTCATCATTAAACAGCACAATTATAATGCTACCTGATAATTATTTTCCATCTATTTAGAATTATGATGCTGTTTAGGTACACAACTGATAATTATTTTCCATCTGTTTATAATTATGATGTTGTTGGGGACACACCTGATAATTATTTTTCATCTGTTTAGAATTATGATGTTGTTGTTTACACACCTGATAATTATTTTTCATCTGTTTAAAATTATGATGTTGTTGGGGACACACCTGATTGTTATTTTTCATCTGTTTAGAATTATGATGTTGTTGGGTACACAGCTGATAGTTATTTTTCATCTGTTTATAATTATGATGTTGTTGGGTACACACCTGATAGTTATTTTTCATCTGTTTAAACTTATGATGTTGTTAGGTACACACCTGATAATTATTTTCCACCTGTTTAGAATGATGATGCTGTTAGGTACATACCTAACAATTATCTTCCATCTGTTCAGAAGGTAATTTCACTGTGCCAATGATTTGTATCATAGTGCATTTAACTTTTTGCTGTATTGGACATAGGTTAAATCTTAAAAAGATATCATATTTTACTTTTTAAGGAAAAATAGATTGACCCCCAGTGTATTTTACAGTATTTAATCCTCTGTCTGTCTGTCTGTCTGTCTCTCTCTCTCTCCATACATAATGTACAGACAGATCATCACAAGTTGAACTAACGGTATATACTGATCTTGTGTGTTGTGTGACTGCAGATCTGGTTTTATGCTTTCCACAGTTGGGTGCACATTATACCATATTTATCTTAGGATAAAATCATGTTTGGTGGTAAGCCCACCCACTCAACAGTTTTTGCACATTTTGTCAAATATTAACTAAGAATATCTTGATAAGAAGTTCACTCTCATTGAGAAATGCTGCACACAGATAAAACATTGGCATCTACTTATGGACTTTATATAAAAAAATGTCAAAATTTGAAGCAACTTACATTTGGATACATATGGTGCCTCATATATACTATTAATGTTATAATTTATTATCAATAATGGTCTCATCATTGTCAAGCTTTGAATAGGTACATTAATAAGTTGTGTTTGCTGGAGCAAAACAGCTCTCTTGCAAGGATAATAGACATGTCTTTTAACTGATTATCACCAGTGCTGGATTAAGCTAGTGTGGGGACTATAGTATATGTTATAAAGTGGCCCTAAATTTAAAAAAGACATGTAAATATTAAAACACATAAATTTTTAACTTGCATAGTAAAGTAATTGTATTTTTTCATTGCTGTATAGCCAAATAATACACCAAATATGGCTGACAATTCAATAATGGTATTACTTACATGTAGGTGATTGATAGCTTAAAAGCAATTAGCACAGGGCCCTTGAAAGTGCAGGGGCCCGTAGCAAAGACTACTTTTGCTACTAGGATAATCTGGCACTGATTATCACATAAGTGTTCACCTGGACAAAGCGCCCACCTTTATCAATCACTGCCCTCTTACCTCAGTCCACATTGTATAGTCTATGGCTCTGCCAATGTAGGTATGTGAGACTGCTTGCCAGTAGCGTCAGTGGTTCTTTGGACTTTCCCTGGTTCTTTCTCCACCATATATGATGGCTGCAATGTATAGCTTATTGTGCATTGAAAAATGGCATTAAAGCCCCCAAAAACAACAACAACAATGACAACAACATATCCAGGTGTACATACATGTAGTTTGCCTTATAATTTTCATTTGGCTTATATCCAGGTGTTCATACATGTAGTTTGCATTAGATTTTTCACTTGGCTTATATCCTAGTGTTCATACAATGTAGTTTGCATTAGATTTTTCACTTGGCTTATATCCAGGTGTTCATACATGTAGTTTGCATTAGATTTTTCACTTGGTTTATATCCAGGTTTACATACATATAGTTTGCCTTTGGTTGTTGTCATATATGGCTTGTATTCAGGTGTTCATACATGCAGTTTGCATTAGATTTTTCACTTGGCTTGTATTCAGGTGTTCATACATCTAGTTTGCCTTTGATGTTTCACTTGGCTTGTATTTAGGTGTTCGTACATGTAGTTTGCCTTAGATTTTTCACTTGGCTTGTATTCAGGTGTTCATCCATGTAGTTTGCCTTAGACTTTTCACTTGGCTTGTATTCAGGTGTTCATACATGTAGTTTGCCTTAGACTTTTCACTTGGCTCGTATTTAGGTGTTCATACACGTAGTTTGCCTTAAATTTTTCACTGGCTTATATCGAGGTGTTCATACATGTAGTTTGCCTTAGACTTTTCACTTGGCTTGTCTTCAGGTGTTCATACATGTAGTTTGCCTTAGACTTTTCACTTGGCTTGTCTTCAGGTGTTCATACATGTAGTTTGCCTTAGATTTTTCACTTGGCTTGTATTCAGATGTTCATACATGTAGTTTGCCTTAGATGTTTCACTTGGCTTGTATTCAGGTGTTCATACATGTAGTTTGCCTTAGATTTTTCACTTGGCTTATATCCTAGTGTTCATACATGTAGTTTGCCTTAGATTTTTCACTTGGCTTATATCGAGGTGTTCATACATGTAGTTTGCCTTAGACTTTTCACTTGGCTTATATCGAGGTGTTCATACATGTAGTTTGCCTTAGATTTTTCACTTGGCTTGTCTTCAGGTGTTCATACATGTAGTTTGCCTTAGATTTTTCACTTGGCTTATATCCAGTTGTTCATACATGTAGTTTGCCTGAGAATTTTTATTTGACTAATATCCTGGTGTTCATACATGTAGTTTGCCTGCCATGTTTCACTTGGCTTGTATTCAGGTGTTCATACATGTAGTTTGCCTTAGACTTTTCACTTGGATTATATCCAGGTATTCATACATGTGCTTTGCTTTAGATTTTTCATTTGGCTTATATCCAGGTGTTCATACAAGCAAATTGTCTTAGATGTTTCACTTGGCTTGTATTCAGGTGTTCATACATGTAGTTTGCCTTAGATTCTTCACTTGGCTTATATCCAGGTGTTCATTCATGTAAACTGCATTATATTTTTCACTTGGCTTGTATTCAGGTGTTCATTCATGTAGTTTGCCTTAGAATTTTCACTTGACTTTTATTCATTTGTTCATATATGTAAATTGCCTAAGATTTTTCACTTGACTTTTATTCAGGTGTTCGTACATGTAGTTTGCATTAGATTTTTCACTTGGCTTGTATTCAGGTGTTCATACATGTAAATTGCCTTAGATTTTTCACTTGGGTTATATTCAGGTGTTCATTCTTGTAGTTTGCTTTAGGTGTTTCACTTGGCTCGTATTTAGGTGTTCATACATGTAGTTTGCCTTACATTTTTCACTTGGCTTGTATACATGTAGTTTGACTTAGATCTTTTACTTGGTTTGTATCTTGGTGTTCATACATGTAGTTTGCAGTAGATTTTTCACTTGGCTTGTATCCAGGTGTTCATAGATGTAGTTTGCCTTAGATTTTTCACTTGGCTTGTATCCAGGTGTTCATAGATGTAGTTTGCATTAGATTTTTCACTTGGCTTGTATCCAGGTGTTCATAGATGTAGTTTGCCTTAGATTTTTCACTTGGCTTGTATCCAGGTGTTCATACATGTAGTTTGCATTAGATTTTTCACTTGGCTTGTATCCAGGTGTTCATAGATGTAGTTTGCCTTAGATTTTTCACTTGGCTTGTATCCAGGTGTTCATACATGTAGTTTGCCTTAGATGTTTCACTTGGCTTGTATCCAGGTGTTCATACATGTAGTTTGCATTAGACTTTTCACTTGGCTTATATCCAGGTGTTCATACATGTAGTTTGCCTTAGAATTTGTATTTGACTAATATCCAGGTTTTCATACATGTAGTTTTCCATAGATTTTATCCTAGTGTTCACACATGTGCTTTCCTTTACATTTTTCACTTGGCTTATATCCAGGTGTTCATACATGCAAATTGCCTTAGATGTTTCACTTGGCTTGTATTCAAGTGTTCATACATGTAGTTTGCCTTAGATGTTTCACTTGGCTTGTATTCAGGTGTTCATACATGTAGTTTGCCTTAGAATTTTCATTTGGCTTATATCCAGGTGCTGATTCATGAAGTTTGCATTAGATTTTTCACTTGGATTATATCCTAGTGTTCATACATGTGCTTTCCTTTAGATTTTTCACTTAGCTTATATCCAGGTGTTCATACATGCAAATTGCCTTAGATGTTTCATTTGGCTTGTATTCAGGTGTTCATACATGTAGTTTGCCTTAGATGTTTCATATGGCTTGTATTCAGGTGTTCATACATGTAGTTTGCTTTAGATTTTTCACTTGGCCTATACCCAGGCTTTTATACTTGTAGTTTGCCTTAGATTTTTCACTTGGCTTATATCCAGGTGTTCATACATATAGTTTGCCATTGATTTTACACTTGGCTTATATCCAGGTGCTTATTCATGTAGTTTTCCTTAGATTTTTCACTTGGCTTGTATTCAGGTGTTCATACATGTAGTTTGCCTTACATGTTTCACTTGGCTTGTATTTAGGGGTAAATACATGTAGTTTGCCTTAGATTTTTCACTTGGCTTATATCCAGGTGTTCATACATATAGTTTGCCATTGATTTTACACTTGGCTTATATCCAGGTGCTTATTCATGTAGTTTTCCTTAGATTTTTCACTTGGCTTGTATTCAGGTGTTCATACATGTAGTTTGCCTTACATGTTTCACTTGGCTTGTATTTAGGGGTAAATACATGTAGTTTGCCTTAGATTTTTCACTTGGCTTATATCCAGGTGTTCATACAAATAGTTTGCCATTGATTTTACACTTGGCTTATATCCAGGTGCTTATTCATGTAGTTTTCCTTAGATTTTTCACTTGGCTTGTATTCAGGTGTTCATACATGTAGTTTGCCTTACATGTTTCACTTGGCTTGTATTTAGGGGTACATACATGTAGTTTGCCTTAGATTTTTCACTTGGCTTATATCCAAGTGTTCATACATATTATTTGCATTAGATTTTTCACTTGGCTTATATCCAGATGTTCATACATGTAGTTTCCCTTTTGCTTGTTCATCTGCATTATTTCTTAGTGTTCATACATGTAGTTTGCATTAGATTTTTCACTTGGCTTATATCCCGGTGTTCATACATGTAGTTTGCATTAGATTTTTCACTTGGCTATCCAGGTGTTCATTCATGTAAATTGCCTAAGATGTTTCACTTGGCTTGTATTCAAGTGTTCATAAATGTAGTTTGCCTTAGATTTTTCACTTGGCTTATATCCAGGTGTTCATACTTGTAGTTTGCCTTAGATTTTTCACTTGGCTTTTATCTAGGTGTTCATACATGTACATTGTCTAAGATTTTTCACTTGGCTTGTATTCAGGTGTTCATATATGTAGTTTGGCTTCTAATATTACTCAACCATATTCAATTTATTTTTTTGAAAAGATTACACTTATTTTCTGATCCTTTTTGTTTTGATCTTGACAGATCTTTTGTTTCTTAAACTATTATCTGCAGTGGAACTTTCTGGTGTAATTAGTTTTATTGCTTTCATACATAAGAATTATAGCTGTAATTAGATGAACAGATGACTATGGAGCATATTGGATTCCTCAAAGTGATTTGGACTCCACAAAAGAAAGCATTGTGCTAAAATGGGGATATTTTTAGATCAAAGCTTGAAGGTAATTAATCAATTATGGACTTTTGCTTTAAGTCTGTGAAATATGCTTGTCTTTACTTCTGCCAACATTGTGTTTCACAGCTCAATAAAACAACTTGAACTTGGCAAATGCATGTAATACAATATCACTCTCAGTGCCACAGTTGTTCATTTAAATGGGTGCATACCATAGGATATTGTGACCTTGTTTTGGCCTTCATGTGGAACAAATTTTGCAAAGCTTTAAAATGTATCATGGGCTCTAATTTCATCACACATTTACTACATAATTTTGTCCCTCAAATTCCCTGCATATTTATTACATAATTTTGTCCCTCAATTTCATTACACATTTATTACATAATTTTGTCCCTCAGTTTCATTTCAGAGTTTTAATATAAACATGTTGCAACTCAAAACATGTAGATTAAGAACCAACTTGATTTTGAAGTGGCAAATGAAGGCAGATCAGATAAGTTCTTTCCTCTGAACAAAACACAAATGCCATGACAGACAAGTGAGCAGCCTTGGGACCACTTGGTCTTCTTTATATTAATACTTTGTAGCTAATTCATGTTTCTGCTGTTTTCATTATATTTATTATTTTGAAATAGGTATAAAATTTTCATTTATTGTTTTTCAAGGCTGAAGCCAAACAAAAGTTGGGTGGTAGGTCTGACAGGTTTTTAAATCTAGGTCTGACCGCTCTGGTGGCCATGTGGTTAGAGCATCCACCTCGGATGCAGGAGGTTGCAGGTTCAAACCTGGCCGAGTCATACCAAAGACTTATAAAAATGGTACTAACAGCTGCCTCGTATACAGATCAGCATTAAGAGGGTTAGTGTTTGGACTGGTCAGCCTGGTGTCAGGATAATGTGACTGGGTGAGACATCATGCTACATGTCTGGGGCATGATGCCCCAGTGCTAGACATAACTATAAACTGCCACACTGCAGACATCATAGCGATATGACTGGAAAATTGATAAAGCTACATTAAAAATCAAAATCACACACACACACATACTTGCTTATATCAGGTCCCTATATACTTGCTTATAAATCCGGTCCAACTGCAAGAAAAAAAGAAAATAGAAAAATAGACCCATATCTGCCATCACATAATGTAAGGCAAGAGTATGTACTGTTTCTTCTACTGATTAGTCCTAACAAACTGCATAGACCCAGATCTCAGGGAATTGTGGAGCCGCAGATTTGGGTATATGCAGTATGCCATTGAATCTGACAAGTACTCAGGGGGCCCCGAGTGGCTGAGTGGTCTAAAGTGCTCACCATTCTGGATCACTGCCATTTCACCTCTGCATGGGTTCAAGTCTCAGTCTTGGCTAACATGGGTATGTGATATGTGAGAAAGCTTTTCCAGGGGCTTCTCATGGGTTGGTGGTTCTTCCCTGGATTTTCCAGGGATTTTCCTCGACCAGTTATACTGGCCACCATGTATAGCCTATCCTGTGCTGAAAAATGGCGTTCAATCCTACAACTGATAAGTACTGTATATTCTCACTCATAAGACAAATCCAACTGCAAATTGTCCATACTCAGATCTGCAGTTGCAAAATGTGCCAGCAGATCTGGGTCTGTGAGTAATCTGTAGAATAGACTCCTAGACACTGATCTGCAGTTACATTATGCCTCAGCAAATCAGGATCTTTGTTGTTTGCAGTTTGATTTGACTTATTAAATGAGTATATACAGTATATACAGTAATGGATATACATAGTATGTAGTTAATAATCATTAAGATCAATATATGTGTTTGCAAATCTTGGCAAGGGGTAACAGTGAGACCCAAGAATATCAATCACCCAGGAACAAACCATCTTACCACTCATTTTTCAACCATGTTTGTGCCACAGCACAGCAAACTGAAAATATGTTAAACACATTTCATTCAGATCTAGAACTGTAATCTCTAGATGCCATAAAATGATCCAAGGGATCTAAAGAATTAAACTGAAACCTGCCATGGTGGACACTTCCATATATAGGATACCTGCTCATATAAAACGTAATTTATGAACCTGTCATTTTATTTTCACTGACATTTTTAACTTCTTTGTATGGGATACATAGCCAAGAAAGATAAATATTGTGGTCTTTTGAGTATCCTGTAGATACAGGTTTTGCTGTACATGTATGATAATATACATGCAAATATCATGACATTTACAATTCAAAAGACCAGGAGGGCAATGTGATGTCCTCTTTCACCTTAAGGTATCTCATTGTGAGGTGGTCTCTTTTATAAGGCAGGTATGGTCATGCATCTAATTTCATAATTTTAACAGTAATATTATGTATAAATAATATATATACAACCAGATTTAATAGCAGTGGAAAAAGTAAAATTCAGATTTTACCTTACTTAAAAATTAACAATTTATATTTCAGTATTAATTCTTTTGTCTACATTTCATTTTTTGTGTGCCATAAAAAGTAATGATTCTTGTCATTATTTTAATTTTAAAAAATTGGGAACATTGTAAAAAAATTAACAAATGAGTAAAAATTTAATAATAATAAAAATATTAATACTGTGGGGCAATTATGCACATCCTCTGCATAATCTTTCTATATTGGCAAAAGTATCCAGGGTCATTGTCATCTGTGTCCAAACTATCCAGATCAAAAAAAAATTACACTTGTGTTTTATCTTTCGTATTTTAATGTGACCCAGAACCTCATATTCAAATGATTATATATGAATTCTTATTATAGTTTTCAATTTTTCTGTAATTTAAAAGTTAAGTAAAAAGATTTAATTAGACATCTACTGTTCTGGCAGACAGAATGTTCTCTTTAAAATGCCATAATGATCATTTTCTCTCAAATGCCAAAGGTGAATACCATTTAGATGTCTAGTGTCAGTTCTTATGAAAATACTTGCCACAAAAATAAATTTAATCAGTTCTGTCTCATCATAAAGTTTTCATTATAACACAGTTTCTTGTATAAGTCAATGATGATCACAGGTCCCAACTTCATTAACTAGTGATACAGTTATATGTAAAATGTATTTCATGCTTAGGTAGACCCAGCTCTAAAGTGTAATACTCAATCATAAAGACGGTATTATAGTGAACTGATAGATAACACTACCGTAAGGAAGTACTTATGGAGAGCATTAAAGTGAGAGTACTTATTGATGGCATTATATTGAGAGAATAATGTTTTTACACTATATGTATACAAGGATTGACAGATGTTATGATATGGGAATACATGACAATTCATACCAGATTTTTTAATGTACAGTACACACACTCAAATGGGTATCCTGTAGATACTGATATGGTGTAACATACTATGCCAGCAGACCAAGGTCAATGCAATGTATTCTACATATGATATCTACCAAACAGCATAGACCCAGATCATTATATAATACCATATCTGTTTCTACATTGGTCACAATTGGGTACAGATTATGTATTGGTAAATATGATCCATCACAACAAATCTATTACACTTAGCCATATACCGGTAAGTGTACTGTGTTACATGCAATGTAGCCATAAAAGTGTACTGTGTTACATTCATTGTAGCCATAAAAGTGTACTGTATTACATTCGTTGTAGCCATAAAGGTGTACTGTATTACATTGAGTGTAGCCATAAAAGTGTACTGTGTTACATTCAATGTAGCCATAAAAGTGTACTGTGTTACATTCATTGTAACAAGTGTACTGTGTTGCATTCAGTGTAGCTATATAAGTGTCCTGTGTTACATTCCATGTAGCCATAAAAGAGTACTGTGTTTAGCCATAAAGTGTTCTATATTCTGTTCAAGGTTGCAATACAAGTGTACTGTGTTATATTCAAAGTAACCATAAAAGAGCAATGTGTTATATGTGATGTTACCTATTAGATAGATGCATGATATAGTGATCCTTATACTTAGGTACATGATACATGTATAGTGATCCCTCACTATAACACTACTCAAGATAGCCATACAAATATACCATGTAATATATAAGTTTGCCTTATACTGGAGTACATTATACATAGTTTACTATAGCATAATGTAATGGCTACCAGTAACTTCCCCTGAGTCAGTGGTTCTTCCTGGAGGGTTTTCCATGTTCTTCCTCCACCTCCACCAGTTATACTGGGCAACATGTAAAGCTTTTCAGGTGCTGACAGGTGGTGTTAAACCCATAACAACAGCAACATTGTGTAAAATTTGATCTGTGTATGTGTGTGATTTGGATTTTTAACATAAGCAGCAGAGAGGGTGAACAGACCATAAAATTCCGACAAAACAAATAAAACAAACAAATAAAATCATCTCGTAGAAAGGTCAAGATTTTATAAATGAACGTTTCCTTGAGATGTTTATTTTTGCAATGACCGATTGTACTAATGAAACCTCAGTTCAAAATAGTATCTGAAAAAATAAAGTACTCTACGTGTTTATTTATTTCTTGTTTATTTTTTGGACGACCAACGTTGGTAGGTACCCTCTCTGCTGCTCCCCCTGTTACCCAAATATTTTATCAATACCCACACGATATCTTGTTCTTGGATCATGTAAATTTATTGTTATAAATCCATGCAGAGTAGCTTGCGCTCGTGAGAAGAAATTTTTGAATTTAATTATATCCATGTCACCACCACACCAGGTTTGATGAATATTTCGCAACGTGTGTGTGTCTACGCCATTAAACACAACTAAAATGTTGCAGTTGTCTCTGATCACCTTCGGAATTTGTGTATATCGTTGAGTAACATAGATCACGTCTGTATTTTTGTGTCTCCCTCGGGAAAATATTCTGGCTGGATTTGATTGTTTATCTAGCATCACATCGTCGTATACAACTAAATTATTAATAAATCCGTCTATGGAATCTACGGATGGTGCTTCATCAATATCGGTTATAAACTCTATAACATCATTATCTTCATCCAGTAATCGTGCGTTTTCATTGAAATCTTTAAGTACATCATAACATCGCTGATCATCAACGGATGGTGCTACTAAATATAATTTATCCCATTTCAACCATCTCATTATCAGATTAAGTAATAATTGCGTCTTACCCGATCCAGATGGTCCTATGATAATCATTCTGATGGAGTTCGGTAGCGCAGGATGATGCTTAACTGGCTCTCGCTGCCGAGTTGCTGAGAAATCAATTATATCCATATATATTATAACATGAATTTATATTGTTTACGCTGTAAAGTTAAAACTCCAACTGTTGATTTAGCCACGGTTACAACAAAAAATAAAAAAATAGCGTACGGTGGAAAATGTTCTATATGCGGTAGAAAGAAATTTTCGTTTTTACCTAATAAGCGCGGTGGTGATATTGCTAATTTGATGTCAAAGTTTCCAGGTGCTCCATGGGCTAAATACAGCGGAGAAAAACATCTACCAGGATATAATTATTGCGGTCCTGGTACCAGACTTGATATCAGGCTCGATAATCAGGATCAACCAAAACCAGGCGAGGAACCAATAAACGCTATTGATCGAGCTTGTCATGCTCATGATGTAGCTTATAAAAGTCAAAATCTACAAGATAGGCATATTGCAGATGTAAAATTAATTCATTCATTAAATTCTATAAAAAATAAAAATATTTGAGAATCATTAGCTAATTGGTTAGTAAGATCCTCGATGAAAGGTAAATTAGCGATTGGGGCTGGTAATTAATAATGGAATCAATTTATTATTCACCGAGAGGATACTGGAGAGGCAAAGCAGCAATTGGTAAACTCGCTGATGCAGCGGCGGTTAAACATTCTACTGCTAGCGCGTGGTTATCTAAACAAGCAATATGGCAAATTTATCTACCACGTCCTAAACAAATTCAGTACGCGTATTTCGATGTCAGTGTTCTTAATGAAGTTCATCAAGCTGATATTCTGTTTTTACCGCATGATACTGTGCGTGGAAAAACGTACAAATACGCACTAACCATAGTTGATGTTGCAAGTAGATATAAAGAAGCAGAGCCGCTATCAGCGAAAACATCATCTGAAGTAGCCGATGCGTTTGAACGAATTTATCAACGAGGTGGTGGACCACGAGGTGGTCTGCGATGGCCACAGCTACTACAGGTTGATCCTGGTAAGGAATTTCTTGGTCCAGTATCATCGCTGATGAAACAACATAATACCAAAATACGACGAGGTCATACTGCAATTCACCGTGATCAGGCAATTGTTGAGCGATTTAATCGAACACTTGCTGAACGGTTATTTGGATATCAATACGCGAGGGAATTTATTCAGGATAAAAGATCTCGTGAATGGTTATTTGGATATCAATACGCGAGGGAATTTATTCAGGATAAAAGATCTCGTGAATGGGTGGCAAGATTACCAATCGTGATAGCTGCATTAAATAATGAGATTACACGAACAACCAACATGAAACCCATTAGCGCGGTCACAAAAAAAAATATACCAACACAACGAAAAGATGCTGGAAAACAAAAAATATTAGGTGATGTCACAGTCAGATATTTATATGAGCCTGCTGAACTTGAAGGTGGTAAAGCGAGAGCAACTGATCCTATTTGGAGTGTTACCACACACAAAATATCTACCGTGACAAGATCCACTGGAAGAAACGTAGGCGTTTCCAGACCTGCAATCTACAGATTAGATTCGGCCGCTCCTCAACGTGGATTTACACGTGAACAACTACAAATAATTCCCGCGGATACACAACTACCACCGCGATCACTCCGGTGATTTCGATCACTTAACTGGCGCTAGCGCCAAGGGTGCCTGCACCCCGACGTCGATTACACTCAAGACAGGTTAACATGGTATTTTCTCGTGTATGACCGCGACTATTATCTTTTCTATCTACGGTAAATTGTCTTGAATCATTACTCGAATACCGCCATAACATTATACAATTACAACTGGTGCAATGATTGTTCTGCTGCTGTTTTAACTCAATAATAAATTCAACATCAATATCAAAGTCACGTTTATTTTTTTTGTCAGATTGTTTGTATCCGATTAATTTTTTTCTTATTATATCATCATCGATGATGTTAAATTTATCAACGATTTCAGGAATTATGATTCTACGTAATTGAGATATATTTCTGACCCTCGATACCGCTAAATAAACTAAATTTGACCACTCGATGCGATCGTCTACAATCCAAACTCGTGTATCAGAAATAGTTAATCCCTGAGACGAGTGGATCGTCATAGCGTATCCCAACACCCATGGAGATTTGTCAGCGCGTAATGCATCTTCGACCACACTGATATCAACGGCGACAATATCATTTAATACGAGATTCTGTTTCCTTGACTCTGTCAAGGGTCCTGGAATATCAACATTAATATTCTGTTTTCGTGTATCTGATGGTCTATAACACAACGGAACGTGTAATTCTGAATATTGTTCTTTATGTAGTTGAAATAACTGTTGTTGTAAAGCGTCTCTGACTATTTTTCTACTTGCTACGATCAAATCGGTGGGTCTCCATGAGTTCAAAAAATCACTCATTGAGGTCTCTGAGATCACTCCACGTATTATTTCACACTGAATTTTGTTTGATTGTAATCTGATTAATTTTTTAAACTCCTTCAAATTTGCATCAAGAGCTCTATGATCATCATCTATTTCTTCGTAATAATCAACGAAATTTTTTAACCAATCATGTGGAGATGGTCCAACAAAAGGCGGAGGTTGACCATGATCGCCACACATTATTATGGCGGTATTTTTCGTCAACAACCAATCAAGAAACATTTTTAATGTATCCAATGACACCGTGCATATCTCATCCCAAATAATTATTTTAGGTATATATTTTTCTCCCATCCGTTCAGGAGTCCATGTATCCCCGCGCCATCGGAAGAAACTATGATACGTACACGATTGTACTTGCCGCTGTTTCATCTCACGTGCGAGTCTATGTGTGGGTGTCAGCACGATTATATCTGAATTTCTAAAAACATTAATCGTTCGAGTTGTTTTACCGCATCCACCAGGTCCATTGAGATATACTGTCTTATATCTGGTTATTGGATCACTCAACGATGGTGCCTTCGACATTTCTGATATTTTATTACCCTCACGATAAAAATCTCTCACTGGAACATCTGCTGATTCTACATAATTGTGTAATAGTTCCTTTTTTATTCTCCACGAACCCCATCGTTCATCATTACTTGTAAATTTCATAACAGATTCTAAATATTTACTTGAAATATAAAACGTTTCTGTTGCGACTCTGACTGCGGTCTCAGGAAATCTATTAATCATCGATAATAAATTTATAGAAACATAAGCCAACATAGAAGATCTTAGATGAGTATATTGCGGGGATACGTCATTTATGTAACTAACGATCGTACCTAATTTTGTTCCGTCGGATAAATAAACACTCTCTCGATTTACAAACGTATTTTTCGCCGTTGTATCAGCGATTATAAAATCGTACTCGGCATCATCTAAAATTAATCGTGCGTGATGTCTTTTATAATCATATGCACCACCTTGAGTAAATTTACCTATAATTTTTCTACCGAGATCTTTTGCGGTTTTGAGTTTATTAGGAATATCATCTTCGGAAATATCAGGATATTTTTCCTTAAACTCGCTAATAACTTCAGAATCTGACATGGGCAACCAAACTTTGGTCTGTGCATGATATGATATAATTGCCTCACTGACCACCAACGATGTCAGTATCATACAATCTAGCATATATCGCAACAAAACTATAGGTGCCCAACGTTTTTCACAAAAATGTCTGCCAAACCAAACATAACAAATCTTGTGAAGATTTTCGTTAAACTCGAACGACTCAATACAGGCGAATCCAGTCAGATCAAAATCAGGCAATGGTCCATTAATTGCCACTCGCGTCATCTCGTTTGTAGGGTGACCAAATCTTTCAAAGTACGTAGAACAATCTCCGTATCCCAGAAAACTTCCTGGATAACATGCAACCATATCAACCGAAATAACATCATTGTAATTGTATTTGGTATTCCATAATCCGCCATGTCCATATTCGACGCAACTTGCGCGTACGTCCTCGAGTAAATCAAATCGTGTTGGTTTCCATGAATTTCGTTCTCTGGCGAAATGAGCCGCAACAGATGGAACGGTAAAACAATTAGTTAGTAATTTGTCAGTATTTTCCGCGTGCTTGCACTGTAAAAACGTCGCAAGATTTTTCATCTCGTCATGGAGGGATTCTGTGCGATATATTTCACCGTTCGGTTTGACAAACTGATCAAATTCACCCTCCTCATTACTTTTAAATAACCATACCGATACAGGATCGGTTTTACTTATTTCGTTGATAAAATCAAACATACTATCTGCCCCAGAATTATCTGCCACAGAATTATCTGCCACAGAATTATCTGTGGGGTAAAATCTAACAGTCCGATCACGTGGAAATATTGTTACCGCGTTAGTCCATGCGTGCGCGTTATGATCGATAATATTTATTGGAGCTCCTTTCGATTTATATTTCGACTGGTACAGTACTTCTCCCGTTATTGTCGCCACAGTTATTGGAAATTTTAATATTTTTCCTAACTCAGCAACATCTTTTATTGTAGCACCGGTATCCTTAACTGAATCAGCCCACGAGTTTATTTTTTCACGCCTTAAATCAGTTAATCCATTTCCACGCATCGCGTTTGTAAAGTGTTCTATTACTCGTTCAGCCACACAATTTAACCTTGAAAATTTCATCGGCGCTAGTTTATCAACGTTAGGTTTTTTATTTATCTCATAAATTCCATAAATAACCGCTGTTACAGGATATGCTCGTTCATAATACGGTTTGTCAATACCAGTCAATAGACCCGGTCTGGAATTTTTACTTAATATGATAGTTTTATTATTACCAAGGACAGGATCATATTTGTCACGGATAATCCAACTATCTGTTTCTGTTAATACAATAAATTTTACTCTGAAGAAATATTTTTGATTGCCCTCGTATTCAGCGATGTAGTTAATGATAGTTGCCGCTCGCTTGTCATTCATTGTAGCGTCCTTGACAGCTTCCTTGACAAAGTCAGTGTTGCGTATAATCTTGAACGTTGACCATGTATGAGATGCACCATCCGTGTAAAATTCTTTCTTGGCGTCGTGAATTTTCGAGATCAAACTTTTATTTTTCGGATCAACCAAATCTCGCACTGGCAAGTCAGAAGATAATCTGTCAAGGTTGAATTTATATTTAACAGGCCTAGTTTGGGATAATCTCTCAAACTCGTTCATATAATTGAAACAAATATTTAAATAAAGAAAATTATATATATATATACAATGTCTCAATGTAGATGGTTGATGATCGGCTCGGTAAATCGATGCAACAAATCCTGTAGAAGGGAATTTTGTTGGATGCACTCACAAAACATACGACGAGGAAGTCTAGGACCAATACCATGTCTACGGTGTGGTATTGGAGTGCGAGGAAAGACAGAATTATGTGGGAAGTGCGGCGGAAAACGGTTCAGAGAACTTAAAAGATATTATGACAAAAAAAATAATAGCGGTGAAAACGCTATAAAATCCGTGAGGGATTATATATCAAGATTTCAGACAAACAATGATTTAAACGTATAATATTAGTATAATGGAGCAAAATATATTTGTCCCACATCCTGTCATAACAAACTATGAATCAAATATTAATGGTATCATCAGACACTGCAAGTTGAAGAGACAAGTTGGTTATATTACTAATCATGGTTATCTAATGTTCACATGCGGGGGGGGGGGGAAAAGAAACATTATCTATGACATAGATTTACGTATGAATGTCATAATGGGATGATCAATGACGGTCTTGTTATTGATCATATTGACGGGGATACTCAAAACAATAATTTATCCAACCTTCGTGTTGTCACATACAGCGAGAATAATACACGCGGTAATACAGGAAGATGTAAGACAATCGGAAAGAGGGCAGTAATTTCCACAAGCATAGAAACCGGTAAAGTAATTATGTTTCGTTCAATGCATTCAGCTGCTAAATATTTTGATATTCACCCGCATTCAGTACAAAAAGTAGCAGAAAATATATATAAAACAGCTTTTTCGAAAAAATATAAACAGAAAATTATCTTTAAGTATCAATAACTATCATCACCACATTATTAACTATCATCACCACATTGAATTAATTTTTTTAATTTATGTCACAGTAGGTCCTCCATACACTACTGAATTTTTGATTATATAAGGGGAGATTACTTTGTAATATATAGTTTTCTTCGTAGATTTTTGTTTTTTTATGATCGTAATTAGTCAGTTTAACTAATTACATCGTAGAAGTATTATTTATGTTTTTTAAATATTTCCCCATCATACAACACATGATAATGTTATTGATCCGTAGGAAGCTGTGTGGGAACAGAAACCGTTGTCATGGTAATCGACCTGCAGGTGTGTGTTCATGCCACTGTTATTATTGATTCTCAGTCTGCTTAGGAAAACCGCCACAAATACAGAAACTGTTGTTATTGATTCTCAGACTGCTTAGGAAAACCGCCACAAATACAGAAGCTATTATTCAGAAACTGTTATAAATACAGAAACTGTTATTATTCAGAAACCGCTACAAATACAGAAACTGTTATTATTCAGAAACTGTTATAAATACAGAAACTGTTATTATTCAGAAACCGCTGTTATAAATACAGAAACTATTATTCAGAAACTGTTCTAAATACAGAAACTGTTATTATTCAGAAACCGCTGTTATAAATACAGAAACTGTTATAAATACAGAAACTGTTATTATTCAGAAACCGCTGTTTAGTGTAAATATTGGTTCCTTAGCTATATAGCTAGCTATATATTAACTTCCGAAACATATGTTCGTAACAATGTTTGATAGCTCGATCAGTATGGTATTGGACTGTGACGCTCGCGGTCCAGGATCGAATCCCCATGGCTGACAATTTGTCGGTGGTGTACGCATAATTGCGATTTTTATAATAGTGGGGGGAACCGCAAAACCCCCCCTCAGCAAAATTCCCAACCACAATATTGACTTGTGGTTGATACATATTTTCGTATCACCCGCTGGATTAATTATTGTGGGTGGGTTTTTGCTGAGCGTACATGTTTGTACTGTCCTTAGTTAGTGCCGTTCATTCATAATCTGAGCTCGCTAATACACTCGATAGGGGCTCTTCGTTCATTGTATATATCCATTTCATTGTATATATGTTATATGTATATCCTCTAAACTTGGTAGATTGCGGTGGCAAGCTACGAGTTTAATGAGGACTGTGCTGTCCTTAGTTAGTTATATGTTATATGTATATCCTCTAAACTTGGTAGATTGCGGTGGCAAGCTACGAGTTTAATGAGGACTGTGCTGTCCTTGTGCCGTCCTTAGTTAGTTATATGTATATCCTCTAAACTTGGTAGATTGCGGTGGCAAGCTACGAGTTTATGCTGTCCTTAGTTAGTTATATGTATATCCTCTAAACTTGGTAGATTGCGGTGGCAAGCTACGAGTTTATGCCGTCCTTAGTTAGTTATATGTATATCCTCTAAACTTGGTAGATTGCGGTGGCAAGCTACGAGTTTATGCTGTCCTTAGTTAGTTATATGTTATATGTATATACTCTAAACTTGGTAGATTGCGGTGGCAAGCTACGAGTTTAATGAGGATTGTGCTGTCCTCCCTCTTGGGCCTCTAGACCGTTGTTTGGCGGGTTAGGGGCTCTCGTAGAGGGAATATTTGCCTAATGAACTTGGTAGATTGCGGTGGCAAGCTACAAGTTCTTGGTTGTGCTGTCCCTGAAACATCCCGACGAACTCGCTAATACACTCGATAGGGGTTCTGGGATATTTTTTTTTTATTTTAAAGATTCATATATTATATAATGAACCATGAAAATATCAATGATGTAATTGTCGCTATTAAAAAATTGAAAAAAGATGGAATTAATATATCTGATGAACTTAATCCTGAAAAAATAGTTTCTGACTTTGAGATTTTACAAGAACGTAAAACCATGGGACACACACACTATCATCTGAATACAGGCTCATGAAACGGATTCAATCGGCAATGTTTCAGTCGCTAGCTACCGTAGAAGATGATCATGTGAAGGAGTTCGTTCCTCTTTCTACCGCCGTAGAAAGAATTAAGTCGTTATTATCCCACGAGTATGAGGCAAAGAAAACGATTAGTACTCGCATAAGACTATTAAGAAAAATAATGTCAGAAGGTAACTTCGTTACTGGTGAAACGATCCAGAGTAACCTCGTTACTGGTGAAACGATCCAGAGTAACCTCGTTACTGGTGAAACGATCCAGAGTAACCTCGTTACTGGTGATAATGAAAATGAAAGTTTTGGTAACTGGGGTCCATGTCAACGCTGACCACGTGTATTGGTAGTCAAAATCAAGAAAGTTCTAACCTTGTCAAATTGTTCCTAATAAATTTTATTTATTATAAATTTTATTTATTATAAATTTTATTTATTAATAATATTATTTTTACTGAGGATTTATTTTTTTTTTACTAAAATCAAGAAAAATGCACAAATTACTTGATTCTGACGGGGTATTTGGTAGTCAAAATCAAAGAAAAATGCACGAATTACTTGATTTCTGACGGGGTAGTTGGTAGTCAAAATCAGGAAAATTGAGCAATTTCGTTGTATTTTAGTAAAAAAAAAAAATAAAAATCTCAGTAAAAATAATATTATTAATAAATAAAATTAATTTATAATAAATAAAATTTATTAGGAACAATTTGACAAGGTTAGAATTTCTTATTTCTGACGGGGTAGTTGGTAGTCAAAATCAAGTAATTCGTGCATTTTTATGTTTCTGAGGGGGTAGTTGGTAGTCAAAATCAAGTAATTCGTGCATTTTTATGTTTCTGACGGGGTAGTTGGTAGTCAAAATCAAGTAATTTGTACAATTTCAGTAACAATCAGGAAAATTAATAAATATTATTTTTTTTTGTGATAGAAATTTTAATTTTACTTTCATCGACTAGCTTTTTTAGTTGCCTGGGCCGATTAATTTGTACCAAACACAAATTTGTGCTAGTAATAATAAAATATTTTTTTAAGTTGATCGAATTTGATTCTGATCTCTGTTACAAATGTTCTTCTAACTGTTAAGAAATCCTCGCGTGTAAAACCCTCCATTACATGAAGATCTACGACAAAAGTCCTTAGACAGAAATCCTTACGACGGAAGTCCTTAGACAGAAATCCTTACGACGGAAGTCTTACGACGGAAGTCTTTACGACTTTACATACAGATTTATTACAAGCTCTTCTTCACGTATGTCAATTAAGCGATTAAGGTGGTCTGTGAGTTTAAAATTGATTCGCGTTAACATATTATTGTGACACCGCAAATAAACAGGATTAGTTGGTTCTTGCACGATTAAACTTCCAGGGGGAACTTGTGGTGTGAACGTGTACAGGATGTATCCTTGTTGAGCTTGATTTGATCTTCCGAGATCTATTTGATAGCTGCCATCGATTACGTCACAAACCAGATTGACCGCGACCGTCGGTGTTATATTAACGATCCCCGGAGATACGTGTCTTCCACCGCCATGTGGATCATTATCATATCTAAGAACGGTTGCTGGTGGAATTAATTTTCTCCATGCATGGAGTATTTTAGGAAAAAACTCATCAATGACATCATTGATAGATTTTCTCAACTCGGTTACACTATACCCGGGAAATTTATAATTTGGTACATCGGCTTCTGTTAATTTATATTTTTCTAAACATTTATATGCATCAGGATTTTTAGGTGATTCTAAAAGACTAAGCATCGCCTGAACTATTCGGTTATTAATATATTCCATATCTGATATAAGCTGATTTAATATTTCCACACGCGTGATGATTTTTTCACGCGATGACGCCGATATGTCAAAAATATGTTCGTTAAAATATTGATTTAGTTGATCTAGTTGTTTTTTACATTCTTGATTGATTTCCTGAAAATATTTAATAATCTGATCTCGATAAAAACCCTTAAAATGTCCCGTTTCCCCCGGATTTTTAAAAGCCCATGCCTCAATTTCACCGAAGAAGGAAAAAATGTGAAGCATTGATTTATTTTTTATAATACGTAGTTTTTCCCCGTATGATGGATTAATTTCATGATATGATTGTCTATCCGTGACATAATCAGACTTTTTCGGTTCTGGTGGTATCGGTGTTATCGGTGGTGATATTTCAGGCCAACCTAGTACGGATCTTATCGTGGATTGATAAATATCAACGGCATAATCAGGCGAGTTTATTTCAATCGTCGAGGACAGGGTGGGTTCATGAACATTAATTGATATTTTTGATTCTTTTCCTGTTATTGATTTTATTCTACGCGCAAATTCCTCACTGATCTCTTCAATCTCATAACTGCCGGTTGGTATTCCAACAACAACCCAGTCAGGTGTTCCATCGGGTTTGTTGTTGTTAGTAAATACGAGCGAATTATTTGCTGGTGTACCATTAAATGATTTTGATCTGATATTTGGCCAGCTGTAATATACTCGTAATTGTGCTAGTGCTATTTCTTTTACTGGAATTGCAGTAGGAAAATTAACACTAAATTCACGATTAATTGAACTTACCGAGATCATCGTTATCTTTGGCGGAGTTGTGTTGGTCACGATCTGCTGGAGTAATTCTGTCATTATTGATACTTGTATCTTTAATACCGATACCTTCGTCGTATATTTTGGTTATCATTGAAAATTCGAAATCAGATATAATTCCATCACTGAGACTCG
Source organism: Sinohyriopsis cumingii (assembly GCA_028554795.2). Classification (NCBI taxonomy): domain Eukaryota; kingdom Metazoa; phylum Mollusca; class Bivalvia; order Unionida; family Unionidae; genus Sinohyriopsis; species Sinohyriopsis cumingii. Next base: position 42,863,682 of record CM068826.1, on the reverse strand, counting down.
CTGATAACAACGAGGATAATTTCGAGTATGCTACCGTCGTTGTGTGTAATTTTATTTTGTAATCGGATAATTTTTCGTTCGTACAAGTACATATTTTTTTTGTGATGATGCCAAGCACACCTGCAATAGTTGTTGCTGCTGAAATACAGATAGTTACAGCTACTGGTGCCATCGTTGTCAACGCTGATAATATTACACCGGTTCCAGCAACAACAGCGGATACTGAATAAACAATCACATCAACGATAACCAATCGTCGTCGATATTTTTTTACTTTTACTGTATATTGATCGACTTGATCTTTTAGCGCCGCCTGCCATTCACGCGCTTGATTGTATCTGTATTGTGCACCATCCATATATATTTTTATGCAGTAACCAATTGAGGTGTTTCAGCTACAAATTCCAAACACCACCAGAAGGATGTTGCGGTTAATTTCTTATCAGCTGCTTCCAGAATAAATATTTCTTCGGTTCCGCTATTTAATACAACAGATACAACCCCGGAAAACCTGTCTGTGGAATGACGCCATGGAAACGTTGTAAATATTTCAAATTTTGCAGCACTAAACACAGACAGCCTGTACACGCCAGTGACTGTTGCAGTATATTTGATAGTATTATTCTGTTTTGACCATGTTGCAAATCCCGATGATACCGTGCATACGATGTTTGTGATATGCCCGGGAGTTATTCCAGCTGGAATTTTAATCAAATTGGTTTTGCTGACAATCTCAGGAATTCCCGCTACGATGTTTTGCTGTCTTTGTTTGATCGTGTCTAGGTTACTTTTGATATCAGAAAGTTTTATATCGATGACTGAAGGAGTTCCAAAGAACTTATTTATGGCATCATCGGTTTTCTGAAAATTTCTTCGAAGCCTTGTAAACGCGCCCGTGTGAACGTCATACTCGGCCCGTAGCGTGGATAGTTTTCCATCCACGTCGTCGACGTATAGTTTGTTTGCGACGTCGTTGTCAGATTTTGGAGCTGTTACAGCTACTATTTTGTTTCCGTTCATGCTAAGTTCACCTGTCATCGTGTCACCGGTGTTTCTCACGCGATTAGCAACACTTTTTGCAATTTCATCTCTGATGGTTTTAAGTGACATACTTGAATCTCTGATTCTACCACCGTCAGTAAACACGGGAATATTATCCGTAACTGCACCGAGTACTCGCCGGACTATATCATTCCATTTGATATTGCTGGTTTTTAGTTTACCATATCGATCTTGAAAAATAACAACTTCATCTGGGTCAACTCCAGCCAGGTTCATGATATCAGCGAGGTCATCCTTGGTCGCATACTTTGACAGATCAACGTCGGATTTTATTTTCTTACTAGTAGAAGATCTTCCGTAGATGTCAACCATTATATAAGATCCGTTGTTTAAAATGCTTTACGCGCAACAAATCGGTTGCTTGTATAATCGTGCACGACTTTATGTGGCGGCCTGGATGATTTTGATATAGCGTCGAGTACATTAATTACTTCACGGCCGCATATTGGCGGATCTGTCATTGTTTGTGTGGGTAGCGTTGAATACCAAACTTTGGAACCTCTAGTTGTTGCGTGGAGTGGTGCGACATACTTGATAAATTCAACAGGTGGAGCTAACCCGTACGAATCAAAATAAACAATTCCACGCGGATCAACCGCGTATGATACTCAATGAGTACCAGGTCCGGAACGTTTGTCAAGATTAATAATACCTGTTTCTAGTTTGTTTGGTTGTTTCGGTAATTGATCTCGCATAAAAACACCTCTAAAGGCGGATATTTTTAATTTTTTAGCAGCATCAAGTAAATCAAAATTTGATGCTGGAACGTCTAACGAAATGACCCTGGAAGCCTTAGGCCTCTCCCCCAACGAGATCCTGGCAATCTTAGACCGCGTCCCTTTTTCTTGTTATATCGTCCACCAGTAACTTTTTCGAAAATTTTTTTACCCGCCGCTCCAGCAACACCTCCAGCAGCACCTAACGCAACTGCTTTTGCTACGGCTGGAGCAGCCGCAGCTAGTAATGCCGGAATGGCCGCAAGAAATGGGAATATACCACCTGTTTTAACCATGTCTTTGATGGCGCTCGGGGAGAGATGGAATTGAACTCCAGTTTTTGATTCTAGGGCTTTATTGAAATGTTTAATCTGATTATTTGTCAACGATAATTTGTTTGGACCACTACTAATCTGATCTCGTTTTAGTGATATTTTAGTTCCGCATTTGTTGGCGGTTTTTGATTGAAGCTTTTTTACCTGACCGGGAGTCAGAGTAACATTAACATGACTGTACGACATTTTTATATAAATAATATTTTTCTAAATAACACGATTAAAGATTTTCCACCGGTGCATCAACGACCCTCATTCGACCACTGCCACCTTCAAGTAACATGGCCTTGTCGCTAAGTATGACCGCGATCGCTCTGTAATCAACACCACCGGTATTTAATGTTGCTTTGAGATGTATATCAACGACAGATTGTTTTGATAGATCAAGATGTTCTAATGAAAAATAATAAATCGGGTACAAGTTTTTAAAATCTAGTTGTGATATTTGCAACCCAGTATCAACATTTTGATCACGCCCCATAAATGACATCAAACGATGATATGCACGTCCTATGTGATTTAATGCATAATTTAGTTGTACATTTTCTGTTGGTTCCTGTTGTCCGTTTATCCGTAAAGAAATATCTGTGAGACCTAGTTGGTCAAATATCACATGAGAGTGAATTTGTGAGTTTAAACGATTAGTTCTCTGGAAAGCAATAAAAATATGTCGTGGTGCAGAAACACCCTGTTGTGATGCTATATGCCATGTAAACTGACCGTTAACGTTAGTTTGCATACTGTCTGTGCTTGTTGTTAACCATGATGACAAGGATTTACCACCTGCATCCATGAAAGAAATTAATCGCTGTTCTTCTGCGATCGTTGGAGTCATTACCGGCATCCACAGTGACAGTTTCGATAATATTACTTTACCAGCGTCACCAACGGGTCTCCACAGAGCATCATTATCATCGTTCTTTCTTACAAGAACAACAGTGTGTCTAGCTCCAAAAATAACCTTTTTAACATTCCTGCAAAATCCAAAAATATGCGATAGTGGAATTGTACATGAAAAACCTCTATTGCCTCCTAGCAACATATTTCTACGTGCTGCAAATCCCAAGTTGAAATTTTCGCCAGAACCATGAACCACCGGCCACACGTCAGCATCAGCGTTATCGGCAAAATTTCTTGGTCGTCTTATATTATACGGATCACTTTCAGGGTTATTGGAGTTATCTTTCACAAACATCATTGTGGGACCTGCTGATCTTGTATAATCATCAGAATATCTTGCTAATCCTATTATTGTTGTAGCAACGTCGACATCATTCTGAATTGATTCAATATTTTTTCCATCAATCATATATGTGGCGCCACTAAATAATGCCATGATCCCGTTGTTGACAAAACCAATTTTTACTGGATCTAAGTAATTAGTATCATCCGTTTTTATAATTGTACCTTCTACCTCAAGAAAGGCATCAGCGGGTAAAAAGTATCTACTTGCGTCATGAACTTGTAGTTCAATTCTTCCACGTTGATCTGGTTGTTTTGCGTCATAGGAATAAAATTGATAATCACGTACAGATTCATCCTTAAGGACGGGTGCTTCCATGTCAAATGCTGTGTCGGATACGCGCTTGAACATTTCATTATAATTATTTTTCGTCTAACACGTTGATCACCGCCGCCGGAAAGTTCCACCTCTGAAAGTTCCACTTCCTGATATCAAACTTGAGATATTATTTCCAGATTCACCGAGTCCTTGATCTGCTAACGCCGTTAGTTTTTGATTTGCAGCTTGATTTATTATTTTATTAACATCTGCAGGCACCACCTCAGTACTTGCCAGTTTCACCGGTGGTTGTTGTTTTCGTCGCAATAATCATGCTAGTCTTTCCTTGATCGCCGAGAACGCCTTACCAGCAACATTGACAATTGCACCAGGAGCTTTATCACGAACAATATCAATAGCCTTCATCGATAATTGTTTTGCAACAGGTGCTACTTTGGGAGCTATCCTTGTAAATAATCCCCGAATGACATCACCAAGTCAATCTCCGTAAATAACACTATAGATTGGTAATCGTGAGTTTACCGCTCTGACCTGTGTGGGTTTACGATGATTATCATGCACAATCATCTTATTTTATTTACCATTTATCTAACAACTAGTCATCAACGAGCTCATCAATAAGTTCTCGGTAAACGCCAATATCCATGATGCCACCTTGAAATAGTCGCCGACAAATATCAGCTGCTTCATTGGTTATTTCTGGTGAATTATTTCCAGCTCGTTTTCCTCCTATGAGAACTTCTAACCGTGACACGTCATTGATGATATTATCAGGACATAAACCACGTCCTGTTTTAGGTTCATCTTGAGGTGGTGGTGGCATTACCGGAGTAGGTACTTCAGTGGTGTCCGGGGATGAGTCACCTTCTCGAAATCCATGTGGTGAACCTGTCGGTGTAAATGTTACATCCGGTGGAGAAATTTTACGTAAAGGTGAAGGAATTTTCTTCGAGGAGGGTGATTTAAGTGACTCTTTAGCCTTTTTAATTTCCGACATCAACCTTTGCTGTGGCGAAGAAGATTGTTGTTGTTCTATTTGTTGCAGAGGTTGAGGAAGCTGATACTGGGAGGACTCTCCTTGTTTTGGTTGTTCCCGTCTCCCTCTAAGTCTATTTACTTCTTCATTAAATCTTTTAAATTCTTGACCTCTAGCTTGTTTTTTATTGTAATATACGCGATATATCCATTTAATGAAATCATCATCAGTTGTTTTTCCATAAAAGGGTTTTAAAAAATTAGATTTATTAGATATATTTTTTGATATCATCTCAGGCAATTTCTCTCTTTCAGTGTTTCTAATTTCCTCAACAACTCCTTCGTTAAATCTTGCAATTAATTTTAAGCTCTCTCCTCCTGATTTGGATTTAGATGCAAGTTTTTTTCTCACATCGGCGACTTCAGTACGAAGTTCTCCAATACCCTCAAGTATTTCCTCACCAACAGGTGGAGGCTGAGCTGCGGCTATGTCAGTTGGAAGGTCTCGTAAAATCTTCTTTGTCTGTTTAGTTCTTCTTGCTATTTTTTCTGATACCGGAAGAAGATCTTCTTTGATGACAGTTGCAACTTGTTCAGTTGCTGCAGTGACGGGCTTAAACAGTTTTTTAGTGTCTTCTTCATACTCAACTTTTGCTTCTTGCTGCGCTTGTAGATTTTTTCTAAATGAGTCTCTGACAGGAAGAAATTTTTTAATTGCTTCTAATCGTTCTCGAGCTGTTCTTGCAGTATGAGATTCTGGATGTATCATTTATTATAACATAATAATTTAATTAATATCAGCAGAAGAGGAGCAGCAGAGAGGGTACCTACCAACGTTGGTCGTCAAAAAAATAAACAAGAAATAAATAAACACGTAGAGTACTTTATTTTTTCAGATACTATTTCGAACTGAGGTTTCATTAGTACAATCGTCCATTACAGAAATAAAACATCTCAAGGAAACGTTCATTTGTAAAATCTTGACCTTTCTACGAGATGATTTTATTTGTTTGTTTTATTTGTTTTGTCGGAATTTTATGGTCTGTTCACCCTCTCTGCTGCTACATAGCTAAAATGACTGCTCCCTGGTGCTAAAAAAAATCAGCTTGTGTTAGTCTGTACATGATGTTTATCAGTTATTAAAACAGGGAAATTGAATTTTGCCCATCTAGACCATACCAGCTTCCATTCATCTGCAATGAATGAATACCAAATATATAAAACATAAAAAAGTTATCAGCTCTTTTTTTACAACTGACCTCAGAAGAAGATGAAGTAAAAATGACCAAGTGGATCTAGCAGTTTTTTGAGAGATGCACATTTGAAGTAAGGCCAAGCTGTATACTCTATAACCCAAATTACACCCATCAATCATACATCAAATAACATGAATTAAAGGTTCTTTAAACAGTGCCTAAGATATACAAGGTCCTTTTTAAATAGCCAGTATAGAGGGCACTCGCCATTTACCCTACTATGTACTTTTGAGAGAGTGACATATGAGTTCACCTTATATTGGGGTCAGTACATCATACATAGCACAGTCATACCTCATGTAACACTGTCCAATGAAGCCACTAAAGTGTACTGTTATCTTTAAGGTCACCTTATATTGGACCAAATTATGTCTGTCTACATAGTGTTGTCATACCTTATTATAGCACTATCCATGGAAACCATACAAGTGTAGCACATTTTGTGAAGTCACCTACTGGCGGTCATTATATATAGTATTCCCAAGGCCGACAAGAGGGGGGTCAACTGGGGATACATCCCTGGGGCCCAGGTCCATAAGGGGGCCCAGGCTGATCAACACTTTTTAATTTTATCAAAGAAATTTTTTGTTTGAACAAGAACTCGGAGAGGCTTGGGTGTTTTTTGCCCCAGGCCTGTGGTCGCTCTCTACAGCCCTGAATATTCCTATTACCTTATGTTATGTATCCATGATCATACCCACCTAATAAAAGAGACAGTGTTACACCAAGGTGCCATGGTTAGGGACCACTGTATGGTAGTTTAGTCTCAACTTCAGTGTAATTTATGGTCTGATATAGATATATACAGTTTTGCCTTGAGGATTATCTGATTGGCATAATTTTTACTATACATTGAATTGCTGATCTCAGATCTCATTAGCAAATATATGCATTGAGTAAGACTCACATTTAGCTATCATAACAGGTTAACCTAAAAAATATAGTAGTTGTACTTCTTCAGTATACATGTAATATTGTATGTGTTTTCTCATATGGAGTTATTTTATTTTCTGACAGGATGTCTCTGAAAAAAAAGTAATTTGCCTTTAAAGTCTTGTTGGGAGAAACAAAAGGACTGAATATCAGGGTATCTTGGAGCTGAATTGTCGATGTAGCTCACTAAAACTCTGTAATTTTAATTTCAGAATAATTTTGCCAACAGGTCTTTTATTTGCCTTGCAAAACTATTTATAGGCTATTGTGTGCATTTAAGTTGTTACTTTGGGTAATTATGCAAGCAATAATCAATTTGTTCTCAATTACTTGCTATTTACCGTATATACTCACTTTTAAGTCAAGTCAAACTGCAAACAAGACAAGTTCAACTTCAAACTGCACAGATCCAAGCCTGCCATCATATAATGTGCCAGCAGATCTGGGTCTGTGCAGTTTGTTAGGAGTAATCAGAAGAACAAACAATGTACACTCAGATCAGTAGGCACATCATGCTATGACCACAGATTAGGATATATGTTGTTTTGCAGTTTGACTCGACTTATAAGCAAGTGATGGTACCTCTTCCTAAGCAATACGGTACCTTACTTGCCTGTGTTTAACAGTCATCCAACCGAAATCAGCATAATGCCCAGATCGAATTTCATAATGTGTATTCAGATCAGGGTCTGTGCTGTTCATATCAAATGACTGAAAGAAAAATAGTGTTGACTCTGATCTAAAAGTACATGATACGATGTTGATCTTTGTTCACAGTTGGCTATGTGGTATATATAAAATGCAGGAAATAATTTGCCCTGGATCAGATAGAGAAGATCCTTGATCTCAGCCATTCATTCGATTCATAGTTTCACAGTAAAGATTCTATCTCTCTGTATTACATGTTCACAGTTGTATGTCGATTTGCATACATTAACAAATATCTTATTAAAAATTTTTAATTGTAATTGTCTCAAGATCTGCTTCTGGTGGGTTTCTTTTGTAAGAATATTTATTCATGCATACCATATGTATTACTCATACACACACACAGACACACATAGAGAGACAGACACACACACAAACGTGAATACCTAACTAATAATCGGTGGTTTGTATCTGTAATGTCATTCTTGTAATGACGTCTGTGGGCCTGTACAATCAAATACTAATCATAATGTAAGCTTTTCTCAAATGCAAAACTTATCATTCCTATGTCAGATACTGCATTATTATGGTAAATAGATTTTTGTAATGGTAAGTCTGGATTTAAAGCTCACTCACGAGCTAGGGTCTGTTGCTATAACATATTGAATTCAAATCATTGAATATGTTATCTCACCCTTGACTGGTCACAATTAATAGGTTCTTGACACATACATCATTTGTTATAAGCTTAGTTACAGACTACATGAAAAGCAAGGCCTATTCATTTCAGCTGTATGAAATGAATGATTCTGTGTTCAGATGGTGAATACAGTGTATATTCAATTATCCAAGTAGACTGATCTTATGAGGTGTTAAAGCTATTAAACATTGTATCAAAGGTGATATAGATACATATCATGGGTGATGAATTGATAAAAACACGTTATTGTAACTTTTATAATTTTGTTTTATTTTTCTTAATCTGTGTAATTTGGTGAGACTTGGCCAGGACTCAAACCACTGGCCAAGTCATACCAAAGACATAAAAATGGTACTAGCAGGATTACACAGTACTAATTATATGGAATAATGGGAACCAGTCTGAAAATGGGTGAACATAAAATAGAGTATATATGGGTTTGGCTGACCACAATTGGTTAATAATGTAAGTTATGTTTTCAAGAAAAAGAATCTTTTGACAGCTTATCTTAGTTGTAAGTGAAGAAAAATAGAGACATTGTTTTATTAATGGAATTTAAGTCCTTTAACAGTCTTGAGTTTGGAACACTCATTACTAAACTTAGCACCTGACTCTTTGGTGCAGAATTAAAAGCACATGTTTCAAACACATGAGTAGTGAAGGGGGGCACCCTACGGACAATGGGAATTACCATTAAAAACACCCTTGGGGCACTCTACGGACAATGGAAATTTAACATGGAGAAAAATCGTGGGGCACTGTACGGACAAGGGGATTTAACATGGGAATAAATTGTGGGTCACTCTACGGACAAGGGGAATTTAACATGGGAATAAATCGTGGGTCACTCTACGGACAAGGGGAATTTAACATGGGATTTTTTTTCTTTAAATTTTTTTTAAAAAAAGGGGTAGGCAATGGAAAGGCTATCTCTTTTCGAGAAATATGGGGGCCCTGAAAAGGGCCTTTGGGTTTTATGTTAATGTATTCATTAACATAAATGGCACCGCATTGGTCTTCTTCTTGTCCTTAGGCTGCGTCTTACTGTTGGTCCGTACATCAGCACTCTTTTCAGGCATCCTTGTCTTTCGACGTAGATCCTACGTATCCACAGGCTGGTGTTTGTCCTGTGGACAACGGTCCACTTCGATCGGACATACATGAGCAAGTCTGTCCGAAACATCATGGAAGACACAAGGGTGGATGACTCAACTGTAGTCCACATCTTGAAGCGACGAGAACAGGTGAATCAGTGCAGTGAACGGCGCTTATTTATAGGCGGAGGAAGGATTGAAACGGATTGAGTTCATTTACCAATCCGAACACGCGTTACAGAATTCAGTCAGCTCGCATCCAATCCGAAGAGAGCAGTCTGTGACGTCACGTAGTCAATATAGATTCGCTAGCGCTTGTGTGCAGTCAATCTATGCGACAGTGATTCAACATGACGGAAACTCAGAAAGCGATCCAGTGGGGTGCACCAGCAGGGGAGACTGCCCAAGGGAACCCGGACTTACTTTCAGAAGAGGTGAATTGGGATTTTGTGGATTTTCTCTCCTCGCAAGAATTTGTTCCTGAACCTTCGTTACTTTCTTCATTACCGCAAGTGGAGAATTTTAGACAGAGACAGAAAGAAGAATTGGAGAAATTTATACAACGACAAAAGGAAGCGGAACAGGCTTTTCTCCTACAGCAACAGCAACAAGAAGAAGAGGTAAGAAAAAAACAACAGCAACAACAGCAAGAAGAAGTAGCAGCAAAGAAACAAGAGGGTGAAAATCAAACGGTCACGGTACTGTTGGACATTTTAGCGGAGTTAAGAAGTCTGAAACAAATGTATCAGACTTCTTTATCACGACCGAAGAGAATACGACCTTCCCGAGCCAAACATGTCAACCCTGTGACTAAGCCTACCGTACCACCCTTAGTGATTTCAACCCAATCATTATCATCATCAACATTACGCAGTCCAGAAGTAGGCCTTGGCCGTGGCAAAGGCTTAAGGCAGTTAAAATTGATTGCTTAAACTCACCCCTACACCATGAAGAAAAAAGGCCCTTTTCAGGGCCACCCACATTTCTCGAAAAGAAATACAATTTCAATTTGCCAATAACTCAAAAAAAACTCACCCATGTTACCCTTTTAGTACGTGTCTGTGTATGAGTGCGTGAGTGTAGCTTCTTATTTTAAAATCACAACTCAAAGACACTTACCTTATATCATTCATTTATTCTTTTCTCCATTTTTTACAATCCAATTCACAATTTATAACACAACACTTTAATAAAAAAGTTCATTAATTTCTTCTTTTCTCCTTGTTTAGTCTCTCTGTTTTTTGAATTTCTTCACCGTCACACTCTTTTCCTCTTCTTCCTCCTCGCTTTCTTCCCTTCTTCTTTTTTTCTCCTGTTTCTTTTTCTTCACCTGTCTTCTTTCTTCCTCAGAAGAATCCCTCTCTTCCTCTGAAGAATCCCTCTCTTCTTCTTCTGAAGAATTCCTCTTTTCTTCTGACTCCTCTTGTTTCTTTTTTGGGCAATCTGGAGACCAATGTCCTTTTTCTTTACAATAATAACAGGTATCTTGACTTTTGTCTTTTTTATCCCCTGTTTTTTTTCTTTTTTGACGGTCTGGACACTCTGAAGACCAATGCCCTTTCTTCTGAGAGATATAGCAAGTATCTTGACTTTTATCTCTAAAGGAAGGAGAGTAGTCCGTAGGCTGGTCTGAAGAGAATTTTCTAATGACCCCTCGCAAAGCTCTGACGAAACGTTCCATCTGGTCAGTCTCTTCCATCGTTGTGCTCGGCTTGAGAGTGAAATGAATAGTGAAAGGACAAGACACACACCCTTTTATATACGCTGGTCTGCTATGACTATAAAGTAGTTTATGGTGTTTGAACTTGAGTCATTTGACTTTTTGCTTTCAAGATGAAACGATCCCATTCATTCGAGAAGAAAGAAGAAGAAAGTAAGAGGCAGAAACGTGATCTATCGCCTCGTACCAGGGCTGAAATCTTGGCACAAATTCATACCAGTGATTTTGAAGAGGACATGAGTGAACCAGAATCCGAACCCTCTAAACCAACTTCATCACCCTTAGTTAACCCTGAAAATTACTATTCCATTCGAGAGACGGAAAAGCGCTCCTCTAGAAAATTTAGAACCACGGCTTACAAATACACGGTGAAGTTTAAAGATTTCAAGGCTGAAGTGCCGTTAGAGAAAGCAGAAGTGTTCATCACCGAGGTGTGGGATTCTTTGCTCACTGCACTCAAGCGACAATGTCAACCCAAAGAAGACGATCGCTTGAGACTTTCCATACAACACGACGGTTTGAAATCCCCTGTTTGGATCGAGTTTAGCACCCCTGCAGAATTAACTGCTTCCAAAGTCATGGACAAGATTCAACACGTACAACAATCTAATGATCAGTTTGACATCACCGATGGTAAAGCCACACTGGACATGACCCACGTCTCTCCTCCTCAAGGGACTGGACGCAAAAAGATGTTATTGGTGGACGACCTTCGCAACACCAAAACAAGTCTCGTCCGAATTAAGAACCCTCATGACCAGATGTGTTTAGCCCGTGCCATCGTGGTGGGACGAATCTATGCCAACAAGAACGACACGGTAGAATGGAAAAGAACCTGGGACACTATTCAACGTTCCGACCGAGCCAAACAACGAAACGAAGCAGAACTCCTGTTACAACAAGCCGGACTGTCCAAAGACACACCCTGTGGCATTCCTGAGATGCAAAAATTGCAAGATACCCTAGCTCCACGCTACACCTTGAAAGTGCACCCTCAAGAAGTGCGCGGACCTCTGTTGTTTCGAGGCCAAGACTTTAAGGACGGAAAATACATTCACCTTTATCATCACGATGAACATTTCGATACCATTACCAGTATCACCGGATTCCTGAAATACAGTTATTACTGTGAGAAATGTGACCATGGTTATAACAATCGAGAGCAACACAAGCATTGTGGATCGAAATGCACAGGATGTTTGGCCTCTTCACCCTGTCTGAGCGAAGAACCAGTGCCTTGTTCCACTTGTCTGCGCACGTTTGTCAGCCCTACCTGTTACCAACAACATCTGAAAACGCAAGGTTCACAGAAGAAATGCGCTTGTCAACTGCTGAGATTGTGCTCTACGTGTGAACAAGTCATACGTACCAATAATACCAAGGCACACGTATGTTCAGGAAAGAAAAAATGTCACATTTGTCACCACATCGTGGACTTGGAACACCAATGTTACGTGCAAAAATACCAGCCCCCACCAGAGAAAGAGGACGGTCACAAGAAGAAAGGCAATTTCATCTTTTTCGATTTCGAATGCATGCAAGAAACCGGCATTCACATTCCTAATTTCTGCGTGGCTCATCGAGCGTGCGAGAAGTGCATTCAAGAACCTATCTTCAGTCATTGCCATCACTGCAGCAAGATTCCCGGAGGGCGTGAAAAAATCTTTCGGGGACCAAACACGTTAGCCGATTTTGCCCAATGGGTCTTAGACCCCGTCGACAAGACGTGGAGCCAAGAGGACATCGAACGTTACGGAGATTGTCATCGTCATGCCACGGTGATAGCTCACAATTTTTCCGGATACGATGGACAGTTTCTTCTCAGATACTATACGGAACAAGGCACCGAGCGTCCTAAAGTGACTTTGAACGGAGCCAAAATCATTTTCATGCAAGTGGGACAAGTGCAGTTTAAAGATTCGATGAGTTACTTGGCCATGCCTTTGAGTCGAATGCCTAAAACGTTTGGAATGACAGAAATGGCTAAAGGGTACTTTCCACACTTTTTCAATACGGAAGCCAATCAACACGCCGTTCTACCCCATTTACCTGAGGCTCACTATTACGACCCCGACAACATGCGTACCGAACAACGAGAAGCTTTCTACGCTTGGTACCAGGCTCACGCCTCGGACCCTTTCGACTTTCAGGAAGAAATGTTAAAGTATTGTCGTTCCGATGTGGACATTTTACGACGTTGTTGTGGAAAATTTCGAGAACTGTTCATGGAACATGGAGGGGTCGATCCTTTGAAAGAAGCTTGCACCATTGCCAAAGCGTGTTCCTTAGTGTATCGACAACGATTCATGCCTGAAAACACCGTGGCTGTCATCAGTCCTCAAACGACCCACTTTGTCAAGCGTCAATACTCGGTCAAAGCCCTACGTTGGTTACATTACTTGTGCGACAAGGAAGACAAGTGGATTCAGCATGCTCGCAACGGAGGGGGCGAAAAGACCATCGGAACGTATTCGGTCGATGGCTGGGACTTAGAAAACCCCAAGATCGTGTACGAGTTTAACGGTTGCTTATTTCACGGATGTCCCGTCTGTTACCCTGACCGTGGCACTAAAAATCAGTTTTTGCAACGAACCATGGAAGACTTGTACCAGGACACTTGTCAGCGACGCCTAAAGTTAGAACAGCAAGGATACCAAGTGGTAGAAATGTGGGAACACGAGTACGATCACCGTATGAAAACCGATCCCGAGTTTAAACGCCTCGTGGAAAGTTACCAGTTCATGGACCCGCTGAACCCGAGGGATAGTTTGTACGGAGGAAGGACCAATGCCACCTGTTTGCTGTACCAAGCCGACGAAGAGAAAGGAGAAGAAATCAAATACTTGGACGTGTGTTCGCTGTATCCTTACGTGTGCAAATATTGTCGCTTTCCTGTAGGGCACCCGCAATTGCTGACGGAACACATCGACCTGGTCAACATTCGACAATACGAAGGCTTGATCAAGTGCAAAGTTTTGCCTCCCACGAACCTATACCATCCCGTCTTACCTCACCATTGTCAAGGCAAACTGATGTTTCCCTTGTGCCGTACTTGTGCCGAAACGTGCAACCAAGACCAACCTTGTCAGCACAGCCAGGAAGAACGTGCCTTGACGGGAACCTGGGTCAGCGTAGAATTGTTCAAAGCTATGGACATGGGATACCAACTGTTAGAAGTGTACGAAATTTGCCACTTTCCCAAGACACAACAATACCGCAAGGGTGACCCTACTCAGAAAGGCATTTTCGCCGACTACGTGGATGCCTTTTTGAAACTGAAGCAAGAAGCCAGCGGCTATCCTTCCTGGTGTCACACTCCCGAAGACCAAATACAATTCAAAGAGAAATACTACGAACAAGAAGGCATCTCTTTAGACCACATCGAGAAAAACGAAGGCAGGAGATCGTTTGCCAAAGTGATGTTAAATTGCTTGTGGGGTAAAATGGCACAACGACCGTGTTTACCCAAGACGGAATATTTGACAGAACCTTCCCGCTACTTCCAGATGATTCACGACAAAACCAAATACATGAAACACGTGGACGTCGTTCGAGAGAATTTGATCTTGGTCAATTACGAAGAAGATCTGGACTTTGTACAAGACGACCCTTTTGGAAATGTCATCATTGCGGCTTACGTGACAGCCCATGCTCGCTTAAAATTGTACGAAGCTTTAGAACTGTTAGAAGAACGCGTCCTGTACTTTGACACGGACAGTTGCATTTACATCCATCACCCGATTCAACATCACCCTAACATCGAAGGAGACCGTTTAGGAGCCTGGACAGACGAGCATCCCGACGACAAGATTCTAAGTTTCGTCAGTGGCGGTCCCAAAAATTACGGCTACGAATACCGGGACAAACAAGGAGAAGTGCACACGACGTGCAAAGTGAAAGGACTGACTCTGAATTATCGTACCAGTCGAGTGGTCAACTTTGGGGTATTGAAAGAAGCCTTGCAATCGGGAGAGGATGGAAACTTTAAAGTGACCACCTATCAACCGAACAAAATTGTACGTTTACCCACTCACCACATCGTCAGTCGACCCTTGGAAAAAGTCTATCAAATCGTGTACCAGAAGCGAGTTCGACTTCCCAATCATTTCACCTTACCGTATGGACACGTTGGTATAAAACATTGGTTGTAAGAGGATAGCCACCCACCAGAAAGATGACTTCGCCACAGCAAGAATCGAGTGAGAAACCCGATGAGAACTCCAAGTTCAAACCCTACCATTTTCCAGTCTTCTTACCTGACTATTGTGATTGTGCCCGTCGATTGGACACGTTTCAGAAATGGCCTACGGATAGGGAAGGATTACCTTCTTCGCATGTTTTAGCTAGAACAGGATTTGTCTACTTGGGACCTGAGTCAGGATTGGGATACGAGGTACAGTGTTTCGCTTGCGGACTGAAGTTACGAATGGATCTATGTATCTATAAAGATTCAGCTATTCTGGAACATACTCGATGGTCTCCGCACTGCCCTTACCTTTCTATGGCCTTTCCACTCATTACACTACGGTACAATGTTGACGGTACCTTAGAGACGGTACCTTCCGAAACAAGACATAAAAAACGTAAAAAAGGAAAGATGTACAAGCTGGAGACTGCATTGAGACTAGTATAAAAAGGGGGCTATGGTCAAGATCGATAGTTCATTGTGACTACCAAGACCGAGCGAACAAGATGAATACTTTGAAAGAGACATCGTTCCAGTTTGGGGATTGTAAAAAAGCTGTATCTTTCTCTAGTGTGACTAATACTGGATGGATAAGACCCAGACATTGCGACGGAAAATGTCCGGAAGGAAACTGCGATTGTCCATGTGGTTACCATTGTAATTGCGTAACGGAGTTTGCAGACGAGTGCGATTGTGAGCCTTGCGATGGGACCGATGCTGTACCTTGTGACCTGAGCGATGCCGTAAAGCATCATGGGAACTTTAGTGCCCCTACCCCTGTCATGGAAAGTGATGCTGTGCGTGTCAAACCTGTGGGATGCGAAAGCGATGCTGCTCGTCCTCTTGGACATTTTACTGGGTTTCGTTTTAAAGGGGAATGTCGACCTTCACGTTTACCTCCCTACGGATGTCATCCAGCCCTGAGCAAACTCCTGCCCATTTCACTCAACCCTCATCGAAACGAACCTGTGAAAAACGAATATTCGTTTCCTGTGCGTTTGTCGGAATACTGCGACTTTGAAAATCGTCTTCAATCGTTCAAAGGAAAATGGCCAAAGTATCTGGGAGGACCGACCCCCGAAGAATTAGCCAGAGCCGGATTTTTCTACTTGGGCGAAGGAGATAAAGTCAAGTGCTTCAGTTGCGGTGTGTCACTTCACCACTGGGAACCGCAAGATTCGGCCTTCGTTGAACATGCTCGATGGTCACCGAATTGTCATTACTTACCCTTAGTGGGACCGAGACATTGAAGTAACTTTTTACCATAATCATCTGTTCATGGATACTTTACAAGAGAACATTCGTGCTTTGCCTGTGGAGTTGAGAGAACGCATTTACCGAGAGCTGGTCAAAATACAAGTGAAACGTAAAGAACAATTGCATCCGATACGTCACCGGTGTTTGAACCACTGGTACCTGAAGGCTATACAAGGACTGATTCAATTGAAAGTGTTCCATTGGACAGACATTGATCAACGACCTCCTGGTTATAAAAAGGAATGGTTTGGTATTGACGATTCTATCTACTACATTGTAAACGTACTGCATCGAATTCCAGAGGAAGAGTTAACGAATTACCAACATCTTGAACACAATGTCAACTTGGTGAAAGAGGAAACTTCTGAACGAATTGTAATGTGTAGATTAGTGACTCAACGATTTAAATTCGACACTGAAGTGAAACCATGTTTGTGCAAAGAGTACATTTCTTGTGTCAGACCAAAGAGGATTTAGTATGACCTATTCATGGATACTTTACAAGAGAACATTCGTGCTTTGCCTGTGGAGTTGAGAGAACGCATTTACCGAGAGCTGGTCAAAATACAAGTGAAACGTAAAGAACAATTGCATCCGATACGTCACCAGATCTTTAACCACTGGTACCTGAAGGGTATAAGAGAACTGATTCGTCAGAAATTCTTTCAATGGTCAGACATTGTTCAAAACTTTGAGGTCGCTAATGATCGACATGTTCATGATTATGGTTACTTCGAGATTCACCTAGTGCAATGCATTGAGGAAGACAAGTTAAAGGATTACCAACATATTTTACGTGGAATCTACTTAGAGGAAGAGGAAACACCTAAACGAACTCTGACGTTTCGGTTACAGTATGCAAGATTTAGATTCCCTACTGGAGAACGAAGATCTCTGGCTAGAAAGTACGTCTATTGCATCCGAAAAAAAGAGAATATAAAAACAGGCTGCCATGCCACGGTTTATGTCACATGTCATCCAACAGATTCCGTGGAAGGAACTCAATGACCATATTCAAACCGTGGATCATTACCATCAATTATTACAAGAACTGTATCCATTCAATTTTGGACGACAAGTGGTGTGTGTCTTAGTGACTTGTTTTCTGGGATTTCGTTTACCAGCCGATTCTTTGTGGACTCTTTACGATCAGTACTTACCACCTCCATGGCCTTAAATGGTCACGAAAAACTCCTTTTGTTCAAAGCCTTGCGTTTTCATCTGGATACTTCTCGACCTCAACAGGAAAAAAAGATTCGTCAACTTTTAGCGACCCAAGACGTGTATGACGATGTGTGTGTAGCTTGTGACTTACACCCTCATTGGACAGATGTTCGTGATTGGAAAAGGGGGGTTTTGAGGCTTGGACCCAAGAAGTGGCCCAGTATGCACAAGAGTTGTTCAAGGAAAAAAGTTACTTTTCAACCTGTGTTAGTGACGGTGCCAGAAGAACCCGTCACCGAGAACAACCACTCGCTTCAGGACAGGACTGTCATGGACATTCCTGAAAGGTCATTCCGGGAGGACACTTGTGTGACAATACCTCATGTAGAGACTGTAAGAACATTACACACTGTCCCTAGGACATCTTGGTTACCCAAAACATGTTGTACAGACACCTGTTTATATTCCACTTTGATCGCTTTGCTGTGTTTTATATTCCTGTACATCACTATTTGGGTTGTATGTATTTTTGTCTTTCGTGTTCATATTTGAAACATTCAATAAACGTGTTCTGAAAAAGTATATAAACTCTTGTCTTGTTTGTTTTTCGTGTCACAAGTGACATTTCTCATACCATGGCTACCTCTGCTGTCTCTGCTCCCTCTTCCTCTACTGTCAAAGTCATCGACGAACACTTAGATCGTGCCAGTTGGGAGGCTTTGTATCTTCGCCATCCCTTTAACATGCTCATTGCTGGACCTAGCGGTTCAGGCAAAACCGAATTCGTCAAACGTTTGATCGAACATAAACATCATTTGATCGATCGGCCCCCTCAACGGATCGTGTGGTGTTACAAAGAGTGGCAATCGGCGTACAGCCTCTTGCGAGAAAGTCAAGGCGATTCCATCGTGTTTGTGGAAGGCATTCCTAAAGAAGACGATGGCATCGTCTCTGACTCCCGTCTAACCCATTTGGTCATTTTCGACGACATGTTAGGAGAAGACGAAGAAGAAATTAAATTGTGGTTTACGCGCAAAGGGCATCACCGTAATGCCAGTATCGTTTACATCACCCAAAATTTGTTTCAACAAAGTAAAGCCCATCGCACCATCAGTCTCAATGCGCATTACGTGGTCTTGTTTAAAAGCCCTCGAGATAAATCGCAAGTGCAAGTCTTAGCCAAACAGTTAGGAACGCCTTGGCTGACTCAGGCGTACGACGATGCCACTCAAACGCCACACGCCTATTTACTCGTCGATTTGAAACCTACGACCCCGAGGATTTGCGATTTCGTACCCACTTGTTTCACCACTGGTGCCAAGACGGAGGGCCTGTCCTGTACACGTCTCCGTCCTCGACTTCATTTCACTCCCCATGAAAAAAATCTATAAAAACCTCAGACCCTTTTTCGTCTGTCTCACACAGTGTGAACATGACGTCCCTTCAGTCGCATCTTCCCGTCAAATTGATTCGTGCCTTGTATGGCATCAGTCGAGAAAAAGATCCACAAACACGAGCCCGTGTCTTAGAAGCTAGTCTCAAAGAAGTCTTGCGATGGTTCACGGTGACGGCACGTCAATTACTCCAAGGAATCATTCAGATTCCTCATCAAACCCAACGCTTTTTCGATCGAAACAAAGTCGCTTTGGTCCAACTGGCCGATCCCCGCATCGACACTCAAACCAAAAAACAAATCATTTTGAAACCTGGAGGGAGCGGTACTCTAGGAGGGGTCATCATTCGCTCACTCTTAAGATGGGATCCTAATGCCCCCAAAGTTATCCCTAAGACAAAAGTCCAACGAAGCCCCAAGAAGAAAAAGAAAAAGACCAAGTCCCCAAGAAGAACTTCTCCAGTGGCGGGACCCTCCTCTTACCAGACACCACCACCATCACCCCGGAAAAAGAAAAGAAGCCCCAAGAAAAAGAAACAGAGAAAAAGTCCTCAAAAAAAGAAAAGTCCACAGAAGAAAACTAGTCGCAAGAGAGGCACTTCGGCCAGGACGCAACCTTACACTCGCAAGCCACGACCTGCCACAACGTCTCCGGCAGCCTCACGTTTGTCCACTTCTCCGTTGATGTCACCAGGAACTGAAGAGTACTTGGAGACGTTGATTACACCAAGAACTTCTCCGTTGATGACCCCCAAAAGAACTTCCCCAGTGGCAGGACCTTCCAATTTAGCGGCAGTGGCTGCTGCTCACAAAGAACCTTCTCCCAAAATCAAAGTTCAAGAAAGATCGGGCATGTTACAAAGTTTACTGGATTTGTCCAAGCAAGAACTGGCTCGATTTAGTCCGTTACGTACCCCTGCACGACGTGTCATTCCTGTCCTCAAACTGATAAAACGTAAAGACAATCAGTGGCGACGCGTTCCAGTATAAAATAGGTCTGTGACCGAGTAGGGTATCAGTGTTTTTTAGGTGCTCCTAAAGACTCAAAGATGTCACCCTCCAGAAAACCCCAAGGAAAGAAAAGGAAAGGACTACCACCACGTTTAGCCAAACATGGGGACCTGTTATCTGTCCTGTCCAAAGCTTCTCCACCCATACGAAAAAAACTCATTCAAACGGCCTCCAAAGAGGTCATCGATACCGTGTGCGAATGTTGTTTGAACGTTTTGAAAGGCACGATCCCTTTGTCCAAACACCAGAAACAATGCTTAGGCAAACATCGTCACGTTCTTCGGAAAATGGTTCAAAAGAAAATTCCCATTCGTCAAAAAAAGAAGATGTTGGTCCAACGTGGAGGCATTTTACCTCTCTTGTTAGGCCCCATACTGAAAGGAGTCTTGGGAACCATGTTGGGAGGACTGGTGGGAGCAAGATAAAAAGGCCTTCGGAAGTCCCAAGATCTCAGAATTCACCCCTGACAACCCCATGGAAGGACGAAAACTAGCTTTAGTGCCTTACAAACGATGGATGGAATACCATCGGTGGCAAGAACAACGCACCCCGCATTTACCTCCCAATCCCAATTTGAGCGAGATGTCCCAGTTACAACACGAATTGCAATCCTTGATGGATCGCCAAGATTTGTCCGAAACAGAAAAATCGCAAAAGTACGGTCAACTCTTGCAACGACTACAACTCTTTCACCAGAAAGCTTTAGACGAAACAGCTCTACCCACTTTGAAAGATTTTAAGACCTTGATGAAAAGTCCAGCACCATCACCAGTACCAGTACCAGTACCACCAGTACCCGTGACCAAAACAGAAAAAGGAAAAGAAGAAGAAGAAGAAGGGTTTCAAACTCCACCAGAAAAAGTACGCAAGTTAACAACACCACCTACCTCCAGAATTGGATGGATTAAAAAGATGATGGCCACCCCTTCTTCCTCACAAGAGAAAAAGAAAGTGAAGACAGAAGTGAAGACAGAAGTGAAACAAGAACCGATATCCCCTGCTCAGACATCCTCCTCCTCTTCGACACCTATTGCTGGCCTCACACGCAAAGCCTTGCAATCTAAGAAAATACCCCAAGAGAAAAAGAGTAGCCTCTTCCAAGAGTGGGTACCTTATTAACACACCAACACAAAAAAAATGGAAAAAGTCTTAGCTAGCATTTACTACGATCCCTCGCATCCTGCAGGTTACGCAGGAGTTCAAAAATTGTATCGTGCTGCCAAAACGCGACTGAAAAGTCTCCGTTTACCTCAAGTGCAACGATGGTTACAAGAACAAGCTACCTACACTTTACACAAACCCATTCGACGCAAGTTTGCCAGAAGTCGCACCCGAGTGGAAGGCATCGATCATCAATGGCAAGCCGATTTAGCCGATGTCTCTCATTTGGCCAGCTACAATCGTGGTTACAAATATTTGTTTTGTGTCATCGACGTCTTTTCCAAATTTGCCTGGGTCGTGCCCTTGACTTCCAAATCCAGCAGCGAGTTAGTGCGAGCCCTGCAACGGGTGTTGAAACAAAGCGGTCGTCACCCTCTTCGATGGCAAACGGACAAAGGCACCGAATTTCTGAACCAAGCTTTCCAAAAAGAATTAAAGAAACGTGACATTCATTTTTTTACCACCGAGAATCCCGAAACCAAAGCCAGCATCGTGGAACGTTTTCAACGCACTTTGAAAGAACGCATGTGGAAATATTTTACGCATCACCACACTCTGAAGTACATCGACATCTTACCGCACCTGGTGCAAGCGTACAACCAATCTTACCATCGAAGCATCGGACGTGCCCCGCAAGACGTGACCCCCGAGAACGAAGTGTTGGTGTTCGAGCGCCTGTTCGGTACGTCCCCGACGAGGGCTGTCCCCAAGAAAAGTGGAGAGTTGACCGTAGGAGATTGGGTGCGCATTGGCAAAACCAAACGCACTTTCGACAAAGGTTACTTACCTAACTGGACGACCGAATTGTTTCGCGTCACTGGACGAGTGCATGGCCGTCATCCTGCCGTCTATAAATTGGAAGACATGAACGGAGAAGTGCTCAAAGGAACGTTTTATTTGCCCGAGTTACAACGTGTCACCAAAAAAGAAGACGACGTGTACGACATCGAAAGCATTCTCGAACGCAGAACCCGTAAAGTGGGCAAACGACGTGTCAAAGAAGTCAAAGTACGTTGGAAAGGATATCCACCCAGTTTCGATTCTTGGATCGACGCTTCGCAAGTCATCGACTATAAAAAGAAGAAGTGACCATCATGCCCTTTCACACATCAGACGCAGCTACGTCGACCAGTCCTTCTTCCCCTAGTTCTTCTGTGCAAGATTTACAAAAACAACCCTTGTGGGTGTGGTGTGGAGAACGTGTGCCTAAAACGCAAATCGTCTTTTTCTGCCAAATCTTCGTGGTGTATTGTGTCATCGGGGCAGCCATCGCCAATTTGAGTTTGCAACAAGGAGACAAACAATTGTGGACCATTTTATTGAGTAGTTGCATCGGTTACCTGCTTCCCAATCCCTCCCTGAAATTCTCCTCGAACGGGAACGTTGTGTCCAGTGCCAGTGCCAGTCACCACTCCAACAACAACCACAACCAGAACCCCATTTTGGGCGGAGACACGCCTCTGACATCCACTAACCCCTCGGACAGTCACAGAACTCTGGAATTATGAGTCACCAAAACCAATTTTACTTAACTTTACCCAGTGACAGTTCCATGGAGGTGTTTCCCAACAACACGTTGTGCTGTTACACGGCCAAATTACCTCAAGCCATCCAGTTAGATCACGAAGCCCATTGGGAAGTGGCTTTAGTGGAAATGATTCACCCGACCCAAGTCCACAATGTCATTCCCAATCAAAATACTTTTAAGGTGGAAGTTCATGACAAACAATTGCAAGAGGAGTTGGATAAGATTGGCACATATACCAATAGAACCTATGATGAGAAAACTAAAACGTGGACCTACAACTTGTCCATTCTGCCAGGCTATTATTTCAGTGGTCATCATTTGGTCAGCGCCATAGCCTCCAAGTTTAATGGCGTGTTTGGGGAAGGTTTTAGGAAGGACAATGTCAAGAACAAAAGTGTCACCATGGAGTACCACAAAGTAGCTCGTCGCTTCTTGATGAAATTTGAGCGAAGTAAAATCGTGTCCATTGAATTTTGTCCCGAATTGTTTGACATGTTGGGCGGTGACATGGAGATGAGGAAGAAATTAGAACAAAAAATACCACCCGAATTACCCATCATTTACGACAACGTGACTTTTGGCCAGTATTTTCGTACCCCGGTAGAACTGAACCAAGGACTGAATTTGATCTTTGTGTACTCCGATGTAGTGGAATACAACGTGGTGGGACACACCTCCGTACCGTTACTGCGTGTCATTCCTTTCAAAGTGGATTCTGCCACGAACGCTGACGAGGAAGGTGGAAACACTTACCACGTCCACCGCGAATTTGTCCATCCTCACTATTTGCCGGTCAGCAAGTCGTATTTGGACACGGTCAACATTACTATAAAAGGAGATTTGGGACAAAATATTCCATTCACCAAAGGAAAAGTCACGGTAAAACTCCATTTTCGAAAACGGTTCTCTCACGACTCGTAAGTAAGTCATGTATCCAGTGTACCGAGGGGTGGCTCGACAGCGAGGACACGGTTTAGGAGACATGTTAAAATCGGCCTTTCGTTCGGTGGCCCCAGTGTTGAAACCGATGGTGACACGCGGATTGCACGCCTTGAAAGATGCGGCACTGACACAAGGCAAAGAATTTCTCCAAAATGTCATCATCGACAAACAAAACCCTAAAGAAGCCTTCATGAGGGCAGGCAAAAATGTCTTGCTGAAAACGGGCAAAGACATTTTGGGCCGACGAGACACACCTATAAATGCCCTGCACGCTACCGAGTCAAGCATTCAGCAAGGACAAGGCAGAAAGAGACGAAGAAGAAGAAAACACCCTTTCACTAGACTTCAAGCGAGAAAGGCCAAGAAAAGAAGAACCGTTCGAGACTTAGACGTTTTCGATTATTGAAACACAGCAACAACAAAAAATGATGCACCGAGAGTCTTGCGCCTGTTCCAAGACGGAACTGGACCTGTTTGCCATGCCCCCCACCATGATGACCATGCAAGAATCCCAATGGGTGGAATTTCATCCCATCTCCTCATTGACCGATTCCGCTCCCATCGAGTTTGAAATCAAAGGACAGCCCGAAGATTACATCGATCTGAATAGCAGTTACTTGTACTTGAAAGTCCAAGTTCTAAAAAAAGATGATAAAGGAGTAGAAGACGATGACGATATAGCTCCCGTCAACAATTTCATGCATTCCTTGTTCAGCTCAGTGGATTTGTACTTGAATAACAAACTGGTCAGCAGCAGCATGGATACTTACCCTTACCGTGCCTACCTGGAAAATCTCTTGACGTACGGAACAGATGCCAAGACAAGTCATCTCAATGCCTGTGTGCTGTGGGTAGATGACACACGAGACAAGTTCGACGTAACAGATAAAAGCAATGAAGGCTTTGAGGCAAGAGAAGAGAAAATCTTAAACAAGAACAGTTTAGAACTGATGGATCGTTTGCATTTGGACATGTGGTTGCAAGAGAAATATTTGCTGAACGGGGTGAATGTTCGCTTGAGACTGAATAGTAGCAGTACCACTTTCCATTTGCAGGCTGCTGATCTTGCTAAGGCTCCTAAAAGCATAATCCAAGAAGCCAAACTCTACGTACGACGCGTAGAAGTGTTACCTAAAGTGGCAAACGAAATCAGTCAGACGTTGAGCAGAACGACTGCCAAGTATCCCATCCGACGCGTGGAAGTGAAAACGTTCACCATTCCCGCTAACCAGCGATCCATGATCGAAGATCATCTGTTCCAAGGGCAGTTACCCAAGCGTTTAATCCTTGGTATGGTCGAGAATGAAGCCTTCAACGGAGCCATCGCTAAAAATCCTTTCAACTTTCAACATTTCAACGTGTCCAAGATCGAAGTCAGTCGAGATGGCAAGACCTTGTGTACCCGACCTTTCGAACCTAAATTTGATGACACCGATAAGACTAAGTCGAATTACTTGAGATCGTACTTGTCCCTGTACGAAGCCACGGGTCAGTTAGGAACCAACACCAGTCACGGCATTGAGTACGAGGATTATGCAAGAGGCTACGCTTTGTGGGCTTTCGATTTCACTCCTGACCAGGGCAGCGACGAGGGACATTTCCACCCTATAAAATCTGGCCAGATTCGTGTGGAACTTCAGTTTGCAAAGCCACTGGACAAGACAGTGAACGTCATCCTGTATGCAGAATTCGATAATACCATAGAAATCAACAGTTTGAGAGAAGTCATTCTAGATTATTAGAAAGCCATGGAAGACTGTTATCCCTCTTTACCTAGTGGAGAAACTTTGGAGATGGAATGTGAGGAGACCGTGGAAGGAGAAGAATCTCAAGACAAAGACGAAGAAGATATCATGATGAAGTCGAGATGGCCAGAACAAGAAGCCCATTTAGTCTCCTGTTTTGCCAAACACTTGGTCGACAAAATAACGGAATTGATCAAGAAAAATTGCTATGGATGTCAAAACGATCATCCCAGTCAAATTCAACACGATAAATGCCTGATGTTAAGTCAAGAAGAAAAATTGGACGAGTATCTGGACGAAGCTTGGAGCCTCATCTCGAACAAAGACGTGTTGCACCAGTGGTATAAAGACTTGCGTGAACATTCTTGTCCACCATTAACCACTCAAGAGATCCATCGTATCGAAGCTCTCCTGAATCAGAGTGAGGAAACAGAACGAATAACCGTTTATTCGTCAGACATTTTCAAGCAAAAAGTCAGGATCGAATTGACGGCGTATTATTACCTGTGAAGAAGAAAACAAACACAAAACAATGGATACCTGGGAACTTTATTACCTTTTGAACCACAGTTCGTATACGTCTTCTTGGAATCCTGTCGTCTGTGCTAAAGATGAACTCCCTCATCGCAAACCTAAAGACCATCAAGCTTACGTGATCAACACGGACGACAGTCATCTCCCAGGAACCCACTGGGTAGCCGTCTACTTTCCTCAAGAAGGATGTGTGGAATATTTCGATTCGTACGGATTGCCCCCTTTGGAAGACGATATCATCGACTTTATGAGAAGAAATGCTCAAACCACCCGATTCAATAACGTGAAATTACAAGGCACAGATTCCTTGGTGTGTGGACAGTACTGTGTGTATTTTCTGCATCATCGCAGCCTGGGATATTCCTTAGAACATTTAGTGACTCATTTCGATCCTCGTTCTTCTGCTAGAAACGATGTGAAAGTAGATCGATGGTTTTGTGACCATTATGCTTATCTTTTGTCTCAAGCTAGGAAACGTAGTGTCCATCAATGGCCTAATGATTTCCAACAGTGGAAATCACAATTTCATTCACAACGTTGTCAGCCCTGTTCAAAGTAGATTGTAATCGAAGAAAAAAATGTTTGTGATTTGAAAAAAATTGTTTGATGTTATAGTGTTGGATTATTGTTAAAAATGTTGTTGTTAGTTAGTGTTAAGTGATTTTTGAATAAAAAATGTTGTGTTTAGAAAAAAAATGCCTTTGTCTTTTGTTTAGCTATAAGAATGTTGGATTGATGCTCTTTCATTTCTTACTATCCCTCTCATGAACGTTGCGGCTCGAAAACCGTGTGGGGGATGTTTTCCTTCACGTCCGCGCTTTAACTTTAAGAACCGGGTTGTTCCCAGTCTAGCCATCCATTGTCGACTCATCCTCCTAAGAAGATGTGCTCCAAACTAGCTAAGCTCAACGAAGCCTACGTGAATTTGCATAGGGTCAGACACAGTCTGATACCGAAACCAGAAGAAATAGAGAATGTGAGAATGTTAAAAATCACTGAAGACCTGATAGAAGAGCTCTTCAGAGAAGAAATGAACAGGGAGAAAGAAGAATGGACAGAGAAGTACAGACTTCAGAGACAGCAGCAACAGCAGCAACAACAGCAACAGCAGCAGCAGCAACCTGAAGCTGACAGAGGCTTTGTGGATTGTCGTATCGACACCAAAGAATTCTTCTTCTCTTTCCGAAGAAGCAGACCTATCGCCAGAAAGTCTATCCTCAGAGGACATCGCATTCTTAGAAACTAAAAAGAATGCCATAACAAACAAAAAAAAAACAAAAAAACAGCCCTTTTCAGGGCTACCCAATACTCTAGAAAAGAAATAACGATCGATTTGCCAATGTGTGAAGGTAGAGTAGTGTGAAAATAAACACTAACTCTTTCTTAAAAATTTTGAGGGTATGTGTTTGTGTGATTGTGTTTGTAAGTGATAAAGTAGGTTGGTGTGGATAGTAGATTAAAATGATGTTTGTTTTTTTTGGGCTGTTTGAGGTGTATATTTGGGGTTAGATTGGATTGCTTTGCGTATGTGGATAGTCTATTGAAGTGATGGGTAGCATAAAAAAGTGAGCGAGTGTTTCTTTTAGGTCCGCGCGTTGTTGTTTTTTTGGTCATGATCTAGGTAAGATGAATTTTATGTTATTAGGGGGATGTTTTCCTTCACGTCCGCGCTTTCAGTATAAATTGAAACTCGTTCGGCAGTCCAGCTACCCTTGTTGATTGATCAACACAGCCAGAAAAATGACTAGCAGAATAGTGAAACTGTTAGAACTCCAGATGCACCTGGAATATGCCAGGCGGATAGTAAACGAACTATCAGCGGAGGCTATAGTAGAAGAAGCAAGAATAAAGAAGGAAGAAGAGGAGAAAAGACAGAGGGAAGAGGAGGAAAAGAAAAGAGAAGAGATGATGTCGTTTAATATTCCTGAAACAGAGGATTGGGGTGCTGAAGCGAATCATCCTCCCTCTGCGCTCCCCAGAAGAAAGGTGAAAGAAGACTGGGGAAGAAGATGCGTGTGCGGCGCCAGGCCAGGAAGGTGCAACCATTAGATAGGTGCATCTGGAGTTTAAAAAAAACAGCCCTTTTCAGGGCTACCCAATAGTCTAGAAAAGAAATAACGATAGATTTGCCAATGTGTGTAGGTAGAGTAGTGTGTATATAAACACTAACTCTTTTTTAAGATAGTGTGAGGGTATGAGTTTGTGTGTTTGTGTGTTTGTGTTTGTAAGAGCTAAGGTATGTTTGTGTGAATAGTAGATTATGGGTTTCTTAGCGTATGTGAAGAGTAAACTTAGGGTTTTATTACATGAAATGAGAAATTAGGGGGATGTTTTCCTTCACGTCCGCGCGTTGTTGGATCATGATCTAGGTAAGATCAATTTTATGTTTTTAGGGGATGTTTTCCTTCACGTTCGCGCTTTGAGTATAAAACTAACAGTGTTGGCCATTGGAACCCATTCTACGGAATAAGCAAACAAGAAGATGCCAGCAGCTTCAGCTTTATACAACGATCTTATGGGAAGTTGGTATTGGATGGTAGATGGATTGAGTGTAGTAGAAAGGGTTGAACAGGAATGGAGGTATGCAGTGACAAAAGACTTCGTCTCAAGACAAGTAACCAGCCTCCACTTATCCGTAAATATTGTAAAAGAAATGATACAGGATGAGGAGAAGAGAATCAGAGGTTTAATTAACCCACCGTATGTCAAAGTGGGTAAGTTAAAAGAAGCGATAGATCATGTGACGAGTGCAAGGTGCTTTCTAGAAGACATTGTAGAATGGACAGATTGGTGTTTCGCGAAGTGGGGGTTAGAAAAACTTAAGAAAGCTGAAGAACTAATGAGGAATGTGCTGACCGAAGAGGTCAAGAAGATCAAAGAAAAGTGGTTAAAGGAAAGAAAAGAAGAAGAAAATAGAAAAAAAAGGGATGAATTGGAAAAACTGAACACAAACTGGATGAAAATCCAAGAGAAGTTCCGGGCCATGGGCCACCCGGACTGGTTGCCGGAAACAGAAAAGAAAAAGAAGAAAGGAATGATGGACAAAATAAGAGGATGGTGGAAGAAGTTAAGAAGTTAAAAGAAGAAGAAAAAACCCAAAGGCCCTTTTCAGGGCCCCCATATTTCTCGAAAAGAGATAGCCTTTCCATTGCCTACCCCTTTTTTTAAAAAAAATTTAAAGAAAAAAAATCCCATGTTAAATTCCCCTTGTCCGTAGAGTGACCCACGATTTATTCCCATGTTAAATTCCCCTTGTCCGTAGAGTGACCCACAATTTATTCCCATGTTAAATCCCCTTGTCCGTACAGTGCCCCACGATTTTTCTCCATGTTAAATTTCCATTGTCCGTAGAGTGCCCCAAGGGTGTTTTTAATGGTAATTCCCATTGTCCGTAGGGTGCCCCCCTTCACTACTCACATGTAGGTCCAGAAAATGCTGTGGCTCACATCCTTTTCTTTACACAGAAGCTGTCATCCAGGTTTCATCTATGCTGATAAATATAGGTTTGATCATGAGCACTCAAAAATTTTAAGTTAATGAATTCTTAATATCATGGTGTTTGCATAGGTTTACCATGGAAACTGAATTAAGTACCATGAGTCCTATTGACAGCAACAGCAATACGGTCACTCCACATGTGCAAGTGAAATTAACTTTACTATCAATGCAATCATATGGTTTTATTTGTGGATAACAAGCAAAATTAATACTTTTTGTAAAGCACAGAGTGACTTTCAGTGGGATATTAAACACATATTCAGATATATCAACTGTTGCCAAAAAGGGTGGAGGGGGAACAGTGTGTAGATTTGACTATGTTAGGTGGAGTGTTTTTTGCACTTTGGTTTATATCTAAGAAACACATATATAAATGTATACAATTTAGCATCTATAGAGTAAGTATAGTAAGCAACATGATATTTCCTAGTTGTATTTTGAAACATAATGCTTCAGATATGATCACTTAGGTCTCTTCCACCATGCTTAATGGTGATGACCTCTCATAACTTTGCATCCCACTAATTTCTTTCAGTGGATGTTTTGAAACTTCATATTTTGCATTTTAATGGATGTATGTCTAACTTACTTTTGTTTTAAATTATATGTCTTCTGAGAGGAATTTTTGTCATTTAAGTATGTTTTTCTGTAATAATACATGTACATATATAGATGGTCACCTTGACCTTTTACTCATTAATTACATAATATGACAAGGCTGGTAATATATTGCAGTATTCAATTGAAGAGAGGTAAATGGTAATATTAAAAAAGATGACTCTTATTAGATAGCTTTATTTTAAGATTGTTTCTGATTTCTTAAATAAAGTTCAAATATTTAAATGTTGCTTGTAGTGTACCATTGCTCTTTAGGTGAACGTGAACTTGCAATATAATTTAATATTCACTAATGTAATCTTTGGCAAGCAGAAGTATGCACATTCCTTACTTATGTATTGAAATACTATTCCAAGGGCTGTCAAGAAAATAGGGTGAATATAGGACACACAATACTAATTATATAGGACAATAGGAACCAGCCTGGAAATGGGTGAACATAAAACAGAGTACAATGTATGTATGGGTTTGGTTGACCAGGATTGGTTAATAATGTAAGTTATGTTGTAGGAAAAAGAATCTTTTGAGAGCTTATCCTAGTTGTAAGCGAAAAAAATAGAGACATTGTTTTATCGATGGAATTTTAGTCCTTTAACAGTCTAGAGTTTGGAACACTCATTACTAAAATTAGCACCCGACTCTTTGGTGCAGAATTGAAAGCACATGTTTCAAACACATGCAGGTCCAGAAAATGCAGCAACTCATATCATTTTCTCTACACAGAAGCTGACATCCAGGTTTAATTTATACTGATAAATATAGGTTTGATCATGAGCACTCAAAAATTTTAAATTACTGAATGTTTAATACCATGGTGTTTGCATAGGTTTACTATGGGAACTGAATTAGTACTATGAGTCCAGCAGCTGCCTCACTTGGTGCTCAGCATTAATAGGTTAGTGTTAGGACTGGTCGGCCTGGTGTCAGGATAATGTGACTGGGTGGAACATCGTGCCATATGTTTGCGTCTGATGTCCCAGTGCTAGATATTACTATAAACTGCCACACTGCAGACATCTTAGCTACATGACTGGAAAATCGTTAAAGCTACATTAAAAATCCAAATCATATATGCAAAATCAATTTATTTTGTACACAAAAGTATCCATTTTCTTGTCAATAACCACTTTGATAAAAAACAGAGGTAGAATTTTACACTGATGCTTATATAAATCATTAATCTATTGTAGTCAATAACTTGGCAAAGCTTTATTTACGAGTGGGAGGGAGTACTGAAAATCATACAGTTAACAAGAATAAAACTTGCCAATTTATAGCAAGGAAACCGAATTTGAAATATTTTTCAAAGTTACCGTATTTACCGCATATGTTGGGACACCGTATTTGTTGGGACACCATAAATTAATTTTTAAAGTAACTTTTTGTGCACTGTATGTTCTGGGACACCGTTTTTTTTCGAGTTGTAAGTTGTGGGACACCTTTTAAATCATTCGAAAATTGCATGTCGAAAATTGCAATCCAACTGAAATTTTATTTTTTAAATATAAAACTGTACTTGAGATAAAACTCTTTAATCCACTGCAGCAGCATCTCGTCAACACAACCATTCTCCTGCACACGAACGGTCTATTATTTTGGTACATGAATACTTTTTTAACTTTCTCACACCGTGAAAAATTGTTGGAGGCAACACACCACCTGAAGTGGAAACTGCAAGAACAAAAGGAAGATTTTTTTCAAATCTGCACTAGTCTTGCTAATTCTCACACTTTTGATACTTATCTTATCGTCAGTCCATCCAGGAATGCGATCAAAGTACACTAGAGTTTCATCCATGTTAATGATCATATTGTCGGCGAAATGATCTTTTTCTCTTCTGGCCATCACGAATTCATCACGTGATTTTATTTTCTCCAAATCTTCTGGATGATGCTGGGTCATCGATGTTCGCGCACGAAGCACTATATTGTGTAACTTTAAAAACTGTTCCATTGTTTTACTTTACTGTCAAACTTTTTGTGAATACTGTTGAAAAGGAACCAAAGTTAGCTTCCATATCTCGGCCGTCTTTGTATATTCAAAGCTAAAAAAATAAATCGGCATGCTTAAAAGAATTCAGATGTCGGCATCTGAGGTCAGCTTGCTTTGCAATAAAATAACCTTTGTATTGATATCCTTTAAAAAAAATTCGGCTTCCGAGTCCAAAGTCGGCTTCCAACGTCTGCTTGCTTTGTAATAAAAATAACCTTTGTCTTTGATGTCCTGTCGGCAAGTTCAAAGAAGTTTACTGTTGGCTGCCAGTTGTGTTTATTTACCACCAGGGCTAATATGTGCTTGGCAATCTTTAGTAATAATAATACAAAGGTGCACTGATGTCTGCGGGTAAATATTAATGATACTTATGTAACCCGCGCTGGCGAAAAGATTGTCACTTGCACTCAGGTGAATGTGTTTTAAAATAATGATTTTTATTTGCGAGATACTGGCATACAGTATAGTTCTCTTCTGGCCTTAACGAATTCATCACATGATTTTATTTTCTCCAAATATTCTGGGTGACGCTGGGTCATCGATATCTGTGCACAAAGCACTATATTGTGCCACTTTAAAATTTGTTCCATTGTTTCAATTTATTTTCAAAATTCCCGTGAATACAGTTGAAAAGGAACACAAGTATACTTCCATATCTCGGCCGTCTTTGTATATTCAAAAAAAACAAAAAATCAGCTCACTTCACAGAATCCATAGTCAACTTCCGATGTCGGCTTGCTTTGCAATAAAATAACCTTTGTATTGATATCCTTTACAAAATAAAGTAACCGGGGTCGGCTTCTAAGATTGCCTGCTTTGTAATAAAAAAATAACCTTTTGTCTTTGATGTCCTGTCGGTAGGTTCAAAGAAGGAGTTAACTGCTTGCTGCCAGTCGTGTTTATTCACCATCAGGGCTTATATGTGCTTGGTATATAGTAAGGATAATTATGTAACCCTAGCTGGTGAAAAGACTGTCACTTGCACTCAAGTGAATGTGTTTTCAAATGATGATTTTTTTGCGAGATATTGTCATACAGTAGACCTGGATATAATTCAATCTTGATTATTTTGCACCCAACACCGTGTCATGCGTGAGTGGCGTCTTCAAGATATCAGTTGACTATTTCCCTCTTGTATGCGATTTTGTTGACTCCAGTTTTTAGTTGGATAACATGTTCAAACCTTTGAGCACAACCACACACAGTTGTTTCTCAGTGTTCATGTCAATGAACAAGATGGTGTGTGGTATCGGACATAATTGATACACGCTGCAGTATGGAAGCCTACGCTACTTATACGGATTTCGTGGAAATATTTTATTCTTTAATGCTCATGTTGAAAAAAGGAATAAATGATAACAACACAAGGTTAGTTTCTTTCTTTTTATTATCAATTAAGCGTTTTATTTATCTATTTTATTGCGACGTGCAGTTGGGGGGGGGAGCACAAATGCAATACAAATTTATTTCGTTTCTTAAGTCTTGGGACATGTGACCAAAGTGAAAAAATGTTTCACCATAAGTTCTGGGACAGGAAAAAAAATAATTATTTATCGTGTCCCAACATATGGGGTAAATACGGGTATATCTTTATTGGAAGTTTAAAAACATTTAATTTATTAATTGAAAATTAAATAAAAATAATAATAATAATAATAATAATTCCCATATTATTATTATTATTATTATTATTATTATTATCAAATCTTGTGTCTCGTTTGTGCCACAGTGACTAAATTTGTGAGAATGCAATGTCAAAATTCTGCAGTTTACAGTAATTATTATCGATATGCAGGAGTTATGCAAATTTATGTTTTTCAGCTATCAGTCTCTGTGTCCATCTTTCTATTCCTCCTCTTGTTATTTTGAATATTGTATATTTTGTGTTAACCTACTGAGTTCATTGAATTTGAAGCTGCAGTTTATTTTAATTCTTCTATAGAGCTACTTTTCTACCATGCATATCATTGGCGTAGCCACCTACACACAAAAATATACACATGTACAGCCTTACTTCATTTCAACCATTCTTTATTCATTTGTTTCAGGCAGCAGTTTGGAGTGGATTTCATAGCACCTACCCCGAGAGGTAGGTAAAGAGCACAAATTTCTAAATACATGTACATTAGTTGGGGACCCTGTTGGCTGAGTGGTTAAAAGCAATCGACTCTATGAATTACTACCATCTCACTTCCACGTGGATTCCAGTCTTGGGCTCAGCCAATTTTGTTATGTGGAAAAATTTGCCAATAACTTCCAGTGGGTCAGTGATTCTTCTCATGGTTTGTCCTCCACAAGTTATACTGGACACCATGTATAGCCTATCATGTGCTAAAAAATGGTGTTAACCCTGTTCTTAATAAAGTTTGGGTTGTTTTACTTTTGCATTAGCTAAGATTTTTGTACAATGTGTGCATATTGGTATACATATAATCTTGACATTTGGTGAGAGGATGCATGCTGGAAAGTACTACACCCTTGTGACAAAAGTAGTTCACTGTGAAGCATAATTCATTCCTCAGTGTGTCTTTGGAAAAGGCACTTTGCTCTCAATTAGTCGCCATGATATGTCAGTAGCCATTAATCTGTTAAAAGTGTGCCATGTGTTAAAAGTGTGCCATTAAAACCAGCCAAGATGAATTATATTAATGACCATACATTACATTATATATTGTGATAGGTTATCATGAGTATCGTACATGTATATGGGTATGCATTAGTTTAGTGGACTGCTGCATGCTCATCATGAAGGGCTTCAGCTGTAGCCACTCATGCTAACATTGATGTGCGAACAGCCACTCCAAAGTTAGTCAAAGTCTGACTTTGACCAAGTAAACTCAGGCTTCTAGGGGTGGACAATAATAACTTCTGAAGCAGATTTCGAGAACAAGGATTTAGAAGAAAAAAAAGCTAACTTATTGATTGGTTTTTATCATTTCAGAATTATTGCAATGATTAATTCAGTGAATAAAAGTTAACACTATTAAATATTTTGTACAAGTTCTGTTGATAAAATGAAACAGTATTTTGTAGCATGTTTCGTGTGATTAATGTTGCATTTTTGTCTAAAGCTTACAAGGCATTGAGGTCTGTATTCTACATGTGGCTTACAAAGCATTGAGGTCTGTATTCCACGTGTGGGTAAGTGGGTACAAATATCAGCTTTAGAAGAAGTGTTAGATGACAAGATGTCACATGTAGCATACTAGATATAGAGCATGCAGGCCAGGTTAAATGTAGGGGTCTGTATTAGGCAGGAAGTCTGAAGTTTCAAGTGAAGAAAGATCTAGCCAGGAACATACGAATCACATGGTCATACAAGTGAAGTCCCCATGTGGTCAGGCTACCTGTAGAATGTACAGATTGTAGGAAACACTTGTGGAACTCCTAGATAGGAAGCAACTTCTCAAAGTTTAGTTGACCAACAGATTACATGAATTATAACCATAATTGTCATCTGTCATTGACAGATGAATGTCAGTATAAAACTTGGACTATAACGTAAGATAACAAGTCAGTGAATGGCCAAAGGTAACTTAAAAAGCAGCAGCTCAGTCAGTGAGTTCAGTTGCTGTAGAGTTGTATTGTTCAGTTTAGTAGATTGGTGACCACCAATTATAGTCCTCTGTTGTATAAAGTGAACATGAAGAAGTTAATTTTAATGTGGTACAAAATTTATACAGTATACATGGTGAAATTGCCTGTAATATAATGTATGGACTAATAGAAACAATATTTGAATTTACTATGGACAGCACTAGGTGAACAGTTAATGAATTATTATAATTATATAGTGTCTAAATAAACATGTAATGAAGCTTTAAGAACCAGTTCCCCAGCATGTACAGACACATACATGCACACATACCCCTCACTCACAGTGTGATAGTACCTCTACATTGATATAACTGTTTTTCAGAAAGCAGATACTGCCAAACAAAATCCACATAGCAGTGATTGGTGAATTCCCAAAGTGGAAACCAGTCAGACATACCATTTCCAGATAGAAGTGATTGCTAACTTGAAGAATCACCAAAGTGGAAACAAGACTCAGAGATACTATTTCCAGATCTTAGTGATTGCTCACTTTGAGAATCCCTTAAGTGGAAACCAGTCAAACCTACCATTTTCAGATAGCAGTTATTTCTAACTTAGATAATTCCAAAAGTAGAAACTAATAAGATATGCCATTTTTAGAGAGCAGTGATTGCTTACTTGGAGAATCTCCAAAGTGGAAACCACATTTCCAGACAGCAGTGATTGTTAACTGTAATAACTTTTTGAGTGGAAACCCGTCAGATATCTCACTTGGAGAATACCCAAAGCGGAAACCAGTCGGGCATACCATTGGTATTAAAGTATGGGAGATGAAGGGAGATAAAAATAATCAACATGAAAAATTTAATATAGTTTTTGAGCAACTGAGAAACAGAGAATAACTATTTGTATTATTTCGTCTGAAATGACATGTAACATGCTGTACTGGCAGAACCGTTTCAATAAGAAAAATGTGTGAAGAAATGTTACATTCTGTGCTGGCTGAAAAGTTTAAATAAATAAAACTATTTATTTACTACGTCAAAAGGTTTGCTTTGTTAATATTTTGCTATATATGTACTATCTTTTAATTTCAAACAGAAATACCCATATAATATAAAGCAAAGTTTAAAGGCCAATGAAATTCAAACGGGGCAAATCATTAAGGAAAGGCCAGATTTGGAAAGCTTCAGATTTTCAACTACAGCTAGTGTCTTCATTCTTTAAATTCTGTATCTTCCCTTAAGTTCAA
This sequence comes from Sinohyriopsis cumingii, assembly GCA_028554795.2. Classification (NCBI taxonomy): domain Eukaryota; kingdom Metazoa; phylum Mollusca; class Bivalvia; order Unionida; family Unionidae; genus Sinohyriopsis; species Sinohyriopsis cumingii. Next base: position 42,826,903 of record CM068826.1, on the reverse strand, counting down.
ATAAATGTTCTTTTGTTGCCTAGTTGTCACTTTAATTTGTTCTCGAATGATAAGCTGTTTAATCAATAGTCTTTAGTCTTTACCTTATCAGGCAGTTTAGACAAATGCAGTACCTGAAATTAATGAAACACTTTGATAGGTGGCTTTTGATAGTTAGCCGGCAAGACAGCTAATTCTTGCAAGTATGTGCATGCATATAGGTTTACTGACATACTGTAGATGAAAGCATGTAGTATTCTGATTAGAAAAAAAAAATGCAATCAGGAACTCTGCTACATGGGAGTTTTATAAACTTATGGAACACATATTGTATGCTAGGTAAAAGAAACAAGATTTGTATGATCATGGAATAACATAAAATTTTATTGTATTTATGAATCAATTCATGCTTATTAGAAAACTCATTACTATTCAGCGTGTCTAGTCAGATTTTTTAAAAGTCCTATGAACCCTTAAGGGTCAAAGTGAAAATATGAACATTTGAACCTTTCTTGATTTCTATACAACTCTTAGTACAACTCACGAAGGAAGTCTTTACATTTTGATGTACCTTGTACAGTTAGCCATTTTGGTACTTATCTGCACCAATAGAGCAGCCATTTAATCTTCGTCAAGATTTCATTTTCAACCAGCATTTTTTTTCTCATTTACTTCAAGGTATTTGTTTTGTTTAATATGATAGAATAGGCTTTGTTCAATACAATAGTATTTTTAAACGGTAAAAGTGAGCTGGAAATGTTTTGTTTGAAAAATCCCCGACGTTCCATCCCCTTACACACCTAACTCCTGGAAAATTAAATGGTCGGTTGTCGGTCACTAAAACGCTCATTGGACGCATTGTCATTTTTTATATGGGTTGGTAAAGTGTTCAGTAAGATAAACATATCTTATTTCTGCACATGTATGATACCACCAATGCCACCCATCGACTTTACCCAGGGATATTCCTGGTGAACTTCATAATATTAGTGTGTGCTGTTGTATTTCAAACGTGAAATCAATTGGTTATTGAAATAAAGTAAAGAAACAAAAGTGAAATTCAACCAAATATTAACAGAGATGTGCCCTCTATATATTTTGAATCACTGGTCCCATCCAGGGATAGAGCCTTGGGCAGGAATGGTCCCAACCAGAGCCTTGGGCAGGAATGGTACAGAGAGAACGAGAGTACATGATGCTAATTTATTCCAGATATGAAGTGACCCAGGTAAGAGTTTATACAATGCAAGTGATGGAAAACACTTTAACCAACATGTGCCCTCAATTTAAGTTTTGATCCAATGATCGCATCCTGGAGTAGAACCCATGAGCAATTAAGGTACTCAGACCAAGTATGTAGTGATATTTTGCTCTAGATATGATGTAAATTTGGTTGTTTTTTTTACAAACATACCTGACGAAACAAATTGTAAACAAAAACTTGAACTAAAATGTGTACTTACTGCAGTGGCGTCACTCGGGTTGGTGTCACCCAGTGCGGTAGCTCATGGTGTCACCCCCATGGTCCTCCTTCCGTAACAGACCATACAGAATCCTTAGTAATATCATTTTGGTGTCACCCCTTCTGATGGTGTCACCCGGTGCAGTCCGCACCCCCCGCATCCCCCTAGCGACGCCACTGCTGTGCCTGATAGTCATGTATTTAACTATGATCGGTTATCCGCTTATGAAATCCGACTTGACCGAGCAGTGTGTACTCTGTAAAATTTGAAATTTTTCATTTTGGTGTCACCCCTCTGAGATGGTGTCACCCGGTGCAGTCCGCACCCCCCTAGCGACGCCACTGACTTACTGTAAATCTTAATCACGTGGTCCCAACCAGGAGCCGAACCAGGGGGAAGGAGGCGAAGGGGTACTGAGACCACGGGAGTGTATGATGATATTGTATTACAAATGTTAAGTGATTTTAGGTAAGGATATAATCAACTAAAAATGCTGAGGAAAACAAACTTTAGCCAAAATGTGACGTCGATATTATTTTAAACCCATGACACCACCTAGCGGCAGGAGTGGTGCAAATGTGTTGTGAGCATGTTATGTATTTCAAACTTCAAGTGAATCGGCTATGGAGAGATAAGAGAAGTTTGTAATGTAACCAAAACTTTGAACAAAATGTGTCTCAACTACAACTCATTTCCCCTAGCTTACTCCGGTGCAGTAGTGGTGCTGGGATGAAGATAAGTATGTGACGATATTCTATTCCAACTATGAACTGAATTGGATACGCGGTGACTGAACTACGAATGCTGGAAAAAGATTTAACCAAGCCAGTCCACTGACACGTATATAACCTCGCTCAAACAGTCAACCTAAACTCCTGGATAAACCAAGGTGCCTTCCTAGTGAGCAGGCTCCTCACTGACCGAACCTTTCTCCTCGCCAGCGCCGGACATTAAATTAATAAACGTGCCTAGCACATATTAAATACATGAAGGGAGAGACACATTTTCCTCTCTTCATGAACAATTAATTAACCCTCCACATGGGAATAAAAACCTAGGTGTCCCGATGTGACGTCATAGTGGCGATCAATCACTACTGGTGCCACATACTGCTTGGGTGACACCTAGCACAGCTAATGCAGACTGAATTGCTACCTTTAACTCGAGTGTGTGCTGGGTCTATCCCCACTCGAATATAGCCTTACATTCAGGTCGCTAGGGTCTATGAAGCCAGTCATATTGACCCAAGACCTGACGGATCAATTAAATAGTGCCTTTTATGAATAGTAATGCCTGTGGGATGAGGCTCTAATCCCCCCCCCCCCGATCAATTAAATATTCTGCTTAAGGACATTAACCAGACGTACGTGCCTGTATGGGCAAAAACGTCTATAATTTAAATGATGATGATGATGATCAACCTAAACGAAGTTGCTCAGTTCATAGAACATCAGACTCGTAACCCACTTGTTCCCAGATTCGATACTAGTACAGACCAGCCTGGGTCAGCTGTTTAGTCGAATTTAAAATGACAGTATTGAGTTTTATTTATATTAATTTGACTATCATATAAACATATAAGATTTGAAAAGTTATATATTCTTGCCATTAGGACCTCTGACACATTAATTAGATATTCAGATATCGGATGACTGGGAGAATGTTTTGTGTAGTGCTGCATTCTGTAATTGTTTTTGTTCTACATTTTCAACTGAGGTGATAAATCAAACCTGGTGTAAACTTTATACCGTGCTTGCATGTCAGGGAGACAATGAACACCTGGCTTGCAGGAGGTGGTGTAATTTCCGTTTTCATTACCCATTCTGTTTTTATTGTTTACCATTGATCCCATACGAAAGGGCACTTACCTTTAAGTTGTCCTTACTGAGGTAGAAACTCATTTAGATCGGTATTTAACAATGAAAAACTAAATAGGTCATGACGGGATGAACAATGATCTTCTTTTTAAAATATTGTTTAACAATTCTCTTGTAATATAGATTGTTCGGGACAGTGGGATTGCCATATACAATTACATGCATTGTCAAAATTTGTTGTAATTTGAGATGTCTACATTTCTGAGCTTCTTTGTAAAACCAGTTAGAGGTAACACAGTTTTGAGCAAATTATTTCAGTAGTTATTTAAATTTTTTAAATCTATGTTAGGTTCATTAGAGAAAATAAAATTGACAAGACTTGTCTCTAAGAACTTAAATTTGAGACATTATAGATAGTATAGATGGGTGATTTCAATTTAATATCCATAAAGTAGTTCATACGCATGGTATTTAAAATAGACATATAATTAAAAGATTAAAAAGAATGTAATTAAATTCTCTGAAGAATACATACATTAGACAGAAAGTGCTTACATAGTTTTTAAAACTACAAGAAGCTGCAAATGTATGTATGTATGTATGCATGCATGCATGCACGTACGTACATACGCACACACGCACGTACGTATGTATGTATGCATGAGTGTATGTATGTATGTAAGCCTTTGTTGGTATGTATGTATGTATGAGTGTATGCATAAAATGTGCATTATTTTGACTACTTGGCAACAAATATAGTAGCTTGAAATTAATGCAACTTGACTGCAAATTACGACTAAATACAAATTTAGTCTTTTCAAATCTTCACTATATGGTTTATATACCAAATACAAGAACAAAGACTACTCATAAAAATATTTTTATTATTTTTTGCAGCATTTTCAATAAATAAGTGTAATCACTGGCAATCATGACACACCTGTGCATGATAACTACAGGTAAGGCAAAAATTAATGAGGTAAGTATTATGAATACGGTTAATACTGATGACAGCCAGCTTGGCCGACTCTCTCTAGACATGCATGCAGAGGAAACTGAGCAACAACAAGAAAGAAAGAAAGAATGAAACAAAAATTTGTCTAAGCACACATCTGTGATGCACCACATCTTAACTATCTATATTCACTTCTCTTTTCTACTTCATGAAGAAAGAAATACAATTTTAATACTGTTTAAAACTCTTTAAATAATCTGGTTTTCAGTGAACATCTTAAAGGAAGGTTAGCTGTCCCTTAAGCTCCTCTTCTTAAACTTAGCTCTCCTATACATTCAACTCCATTGTCCATGAAACAGCAAACTTAGGACAGTGAGTACACTATGTTTCTTATCACAGAAAAAAAAACACCTTATCCTTAGGTTTGAGACTAACGGAATTGACTAGAACCTGCCATATGAGAACAATAGTGTATCATCCTCTCGGTGCATGCTGGAGCAGTATCAATGAAAACGATTCGTTTCGACTGCAGAACAAATGACAACTGACAATTTCAATGAGTGAGATAACAAATGACAACTGACAATTTCAGTGAGTGAGATAACAAATGACATCTGACAATTTCAATGAGTGAGATAACAAATATGCACACAGAACAGAATCACCCTACGACTGATCTAAAGCAGAAACAGCCATGCTGATACTACCTGCACACAATTCTTTAAACTGTTGAAATATCAATTATGTTATTTTATAAGAAATCTGCTCTCTTGAAATAAACCTTGTTTGACTCCTTGAAAGATGTTGTTTTCAGAAAATTGTTACACCGATTTGCGAGAAGTATCTGTATGAATTCAACTGAAATGAAAATTAGTATAAATCTTACAGAAAACATACAAGAAAAGTGTTACACAATACTAATAAATGTTGCATATGAAAAAATATAAATGTTATGTCTGAAAAAATAAAAAGATGTTATCTGTACTTTTTATGGGTGTTGTTGTTTCAACTAACCGATATCCATGTACAAGTGACAAACATTACTCACTAACTCAAATCTTACAATACTGTACAGATCATATCGGGTACGCAAGTAACAGTTTTAAAATTTTGACCAATTAACAAATATGACATAATAACAGTAAATATGAAGATCAATGAAGATTCAACCACTGAAATTGTATACATGTGGAAAATCGTGTTGTCACCATTTAACACGCTCTCACTTTATTGTTGGCAAAGCGTATACTTATCAACGTCCTAGAATGATGATCCTGTTGTATTTCATGAAAAAAATCACGACAAAATTTTGTCCTTATATATACATTTCTTCATTACAAAAATGAAGATCAAGTTTTTATACATTGGAAGAGTACAGAGCAAATCATTCAAAAACTTTACGAGATAGGTATGTTATCCAGTTAAGAGTTTGATCTTAACACAAAGAATCTCATGGTATTCGGTTATTTTCATTAAGTTAGACTTTTGAAGTGATGATTCCATCAAGATTTCATGAACACAGCAGGAAAAATCAAGTGTTAGAAAAACAAACTCAGCCTCTAGCATAAAGGCATTGAAATATAAACTCAGCCTCTAGTATAAAGGCATTGAAATATAAACTTAGCACAAAGGCATTGAAATACAAACTCGGCCTCTAGCATAAAGGCATTGAAATATAAACTCAGCCTCTAGCATAAAGACACTGAAATGTAAACTCAGCCTCTAGCATAAAGACATTGAAATATAAACTTAGCACAAAGGCATTGAAATATAAACTCGGCCTCTAGCACAAAGGCTTTGAAATAAAAACTCCATCTCTAGCATATAGGCATTAAAGTAAAAACTCCACCTCTAGCATACAGCCATTGAGAAATAAACTCAACCTCTATCAAAAAGGCCTTGACATACACAGCGCTTGATCAGGCCGAATATATAAGTATATACATTATATGCTCGCTTTAAGTCAAAATACAACTGTAATATGCACAGACCTTGATCTGCTGTCATAATAAGGTATAGGTTTCTGCAGTTTCTTGGATGTAATCAGTAAAACAAACAACACAGATCATGATCTGCCGGCACACTATGCGAATGCAGACTATGGTCTGTGTTGATTGCAGTTGGATTCGACTTATTAGAGAGTATATAAAACATTGTTACATACTTTCCAGAGTTTAGTTTAGTCTGGCGTTAAATGCCAGTGCAAAACACGAAGGCTATATCGTGTCGAGTTGAGTAGGGCAGGGTGTCTTGACCAAGCACGCATCGCAGTAACCGATCCGATTGCGACAATCGAACATATACCCTTCAAGTCGGACACTTTAACCTCAGCGTCAGAATACCTTTTTAGCATGATGTTATTAAAACTGCAGGGAGATACTTAAATAATATTATACTATGAAACAGATTATTGCAGAGCTGGAAAATTCTGAATACTGAAAGTTAAGCAAAACAAATTCATTCACATTTTATAAAATTATGAGCAAGGGAATTATACTGAACTTGCCCTGCACAATTTTTCTTTATCTTGTGCTGCTAGGTGATGAATTTTGCGGTTCTGATACTGTGTAGAGTTAAATTTGTCTTTCTGAACCGATGATATCAACCTGATGATGTATTTAAAATATGAGGGCATTGGTTTAGGCTTTGTGGGAATGAATATCCATATAGGAAGTGAATTAGTGCATTATAAATGCCACTTATATGAACAATGGAAATATCGCAATGCCTTTAATGTCAAAACTAAGATACAGTGATATAATAAAACCCCAGAAAATAGCAGGTATCATATATCAACTTCATTAAATAACAATACATGTTCACATTAAATGATATCTTTTATGTTAACAAAAAGTCATCATCGATAGCTAAGTGGGGGATCGGTGGGGTGGGGTTAAATGCCTGTAGGCCTTAAGTTTCAGAAGTCGCACTGTCCAATTTAAAACTTGTGTCAATATTATTTTTATTTATTACATTAAAGTTCATATTGTTGTTGACCCTTGATCTAGTTCCTTTTTCTCCCAAATCGCAGAAATATTGACAGTATAACGAGGCTGATATATTTAGGAATGATCATGAAGTGAAATGAGTCCAACGAAAATGACAATGGAAAGAATCTTAAAACAATGGACGGATTTCTGAGTGATTCAGTTTTTACAGTGGATTGATTTCTAACATGAACAAAATATGAATGGATTCTGACAAAGAAACTTTTTCCATTTTATGGTCGGATATCTGATAAGTGGATAAATATGTACAATGTATAGATTTCTGATAACTAACCACAAAAAAATCGACGAATTCTCATTATATAAATGTTTAAAATAAGGAGAAGTAAATGTATTTATATACGTCCAATGGATGGATTTTTCTTAATGATTACGAAATGGACGGACTGAGATAAAGAAGAATGTCCTTGAAATGGACCGGATTTCGGATGAGTGACAAACTATATAAAATGGACAACATTCTTGCGGTAAAAAAAAAATGGACGGAATTGGAAAATGAAGACATTTTTTACAATAAATAAATAAATCATTGCCTTGCGAAAATGTAAAGCAATTTTCACACATATCAACAGAAAAATGAATAAATAGAAATAGTATCTTACAAATCACTCTATATAACACTTTCAAAATATGTACAGGCGAACTTTTGAAATACATGTATATATCTGTAGAGCTTATTCACTGTAAAAAAGAATGACACATTCAAGGTTTATAAAATACTCCTTCAAATTTCAGCTTCTGCATTCAACAACTCAAATAAAAAATAAAATTAATGACACATTCCACGTTAAAAAGTTTCATCTCTCTCTCTCTCTCTCTCTCTCTCTCTCTCTCAGAACTGAGATAAGCACTGTTGCATTTTCTTGTTATATTCTGAAATTGGGAATAATAAGTCGAATTAATGTTTGTCATGCAGATGAATATTTGTAGTTTTTCATATATTTAAAAATCGAAACTTTTTAAAGAATCAAAGATGTTGTTAATAAATTGTTTTCTGAAATGTCACAGCCAGGAAAAACCACATGTATTTACAAGAAAAACGTTTTGGCAGTGTTGACTCTAACTAATGGAATAAACTAGAATAATTTTTAATGAAAACATATTGAGCTATGTATGTTAATTGGCATTTAAATAAGTACCCTAAGGAAAATAAACATTAAGGTGTTCAGGCACCAATCAAGGAATACGTGGTGCTTCTTTAAGACATTTTCTTTTTAAAAAAATACAATATACAAAACTTGTAAACTTTCATTCCTGCACATTCGACGAGTAACTGCAGAACGTCTATTGAATAATAATTAGACACAACAAATCACGACTCCCTTTGTTCACGTCACTGATAAACCAGCACGAACCCCTGTGCTCATCAGCAGTCGGTTTTACACCTTTTTTTGCAAACTGTACATTTTATAGCCGGTTTCTTTTAGAACAGTAACATTTTAGTTATATTGTTGCATTGACCAAGCCATGTGCTTCTGCGTTTGCGCCAAACACTTCAAAAGATAATGATATATCTCGCTCCATTCGTTTTTCCCTACATTACTGACCATCATGAGCATGCATGCACACATATCTCAAAAACTATCATCATAATGCCGGACTTGGAATATTATCAATGTCAAAAAGGTTGTCCACGTCGAAAGCAGTGCTCATTTGCTCCAAGTCTACCCCCTCGGACCAGGGATGATTACCCTCATGGTCGTGAACAGGGGAGGGAGCAATCGGGGTATGAAGTCCACTTTCACGTCCAATTTTCCCCTGGCAGTAAAAGTTTCTACTATCTCCAAAATTGATACTTTCGTTCCACCACCCAGGAGCTTTGATGGACTGACCCACAACTGTCAAATCAAGTGGATCGTTTGTTGTCATATCTACTGGAATGTCTGAATATTTCATACCAGAAAATAATTCATCAAAACCAAAATCATGTGAGTTACTTTCAGATGATGGTGGACTCATTGATATGATTGATGATGTTGCCTCGTATGTTTCATTTGAATCTATCAAGTCTTCAGTTTTCACTTTCACACCTCCAATGTCGATGTCTTGATTAAGTATTGAAGTCCATGTAAAATCTCCTTTTACTGATGCGTAATCGTCATGATTGCCACACTGAATTACATAATTCCATCCTCTGTCAATCGATCCAACATTGGCTCTACTATCTCCACTACAGCTAGGCAATAGGTCCTCCTCTTTTTTGATCCTTTTCACGGGTGTAGATGGGGGATTGGAGTCTCTGCTATTCCGCCTTTTCTTGAAGACGCCGCTTTCAATCATGTCATTGTATTCAGGGTTTATTCTCCAAAATCCACCCTTTCCTGGCTCGTCTTTGCGGCGTGGAACTTTCTGAAAACATTTGTTCAATGACAGGTTGTGACGGATGGAATTCTGAAACAGAAAGGAACTGGAATATAATATTCACTTGTGAAAGTTTGAATGTTACAAATTACACGTGTACCAGCAGCGTTATCCCATGACCAAATTGTCTCGGTCGGACAGTTTTACAAAGATTTAGTTATCCAACCAGGAGAACATTGTGCACGTTGTCCTATACTAAATCAGGCGATGCTGCCCGACTTCAAACATTTTTAAAATCAAGTTTGAATTTACAAAGATCGGATGCTTTACTTCAAGGCAATCAGTTTGTATTTAGAGTAGATAATCTTATAAACAAATTAAAACGCAAGTCAGGTTCTTATTATCTTTTACTACCAACTATAAAACAGGAAAAAAATCAAAAACTTAAAAGATAACCAGAACAATTATCAGCTTAAAATGAAGACAGCGCAACTAAAGTTTTAAAAAAAGGTAGGGTCAAATCAATCAAAACTTTTAAAGATACACCGAAGAGACATGGCAGCTTAAAATGAAGACATCGTAACCATAGTTTTAAATTACTAATGATCCAATAATAAGAATATACTTTAAAATGTATAAATATGCGTGCATTATCTTGCGCAGATCTTGGCTGAATGTCTTTCTGCAGGTAACCGCAATTAATTTCAAAGGTATTGGAAAATTCGTCATGTTACTGTTTGTAACTAAATGAATATCTTTTTATTAAAACAATTAATACTATTTTAAAAAGTTGTAAGTTCACAGTATTCCAATCAATCACACTAAGAAAGCTTATGCTGGTGTGTGAATTTGTTATAGCATGACCAAAGTATTGAGGTCACACCTGTTTTCAGCAACAAAAAGCATGCGCGGACGACTTACGACAGGTCGTAAGTCGCTGATTGCATATGGTCTTCTACACTTTTCACTTATAATTTTCTGCCACAGAACTGTCAGTGCGATTATTGAAAGTGCATAAGAATGTTTCTTTTTCATAGTTAACAAGAGATGTAAAGTTGTAACCAAGCTATGAATTTACATTCAGTATGTACTATGTTTCATGGCGATACGCGATACTTAAGTTACAAGCGACAGCATTTGCTGTTGTTTTTGTTGTTGTTATTGTTGTTGTTGTAGGGGTTAACGCCATTTTTCAGCACACGATAGGCTATACATGGCGGCCAGTATTAATGGTGGCGGCCAGTATTAATGGTGGAGGAAGAACCCGGGAAAACCCCGGAAAGAACCACCGACCCACGAGAAGCTACTGGCAAGCTTTATCACATACCCACATTCCACATTGGCCGAATCCGAGACTCGAATCCAAGCAGACTGATATGAGATGGCAGTGATCCGTAACGAAGAGCGCTTTAGACCACTCGGCCACGGGGCCCCCAAGCGACAGCATAATGTAATGGTCACGCCATGTTGATATTTACAGTAAACGCGAATCTGGCAAAAAGCGATCATCCTAAAAAGAATCTAAAGTCGTAGAGAAATGAAAAAGAAGAAATGATGTCAAGTTAATCAATTCAAAGTAAGAAATATGTGTTCCCGGGTCTGGGACGTCATTTCGGGGGGGGGGGGGATGATTTGCATGTGCTGTAAAATGTAAAATTGATGTTGCCTATATACGAAAATTAACAAGCCCGTCAAGTTTTACCCACCCACCCACCCACCCCGAAAAAAACCTGAAATAACGTCCCTTCCTGGGGGACCAAGGTAGAAGTGGAACTTAATACGTTGTTAGTACTTAGCAATGTCTATTGAAACTGAATGTTCTAGATTTTTTTAATGATCAAAATTAGGTTAAATATCCAGCAACATTAAACATTATCTTTTGGTGACATCAATGATATCTTTTGGTGAGATCAAGGCGATCTCACCAAAAAATAATGTCGACGGATCTTCAACATATTTAAACAGTACAACAGCCTGCAAATTACCGCTTCAATATTCAAGGGACACAACCTGTGTTGGACAAAAAGCCAATATTGTTTCACAACCTGATTGCTCAGCAATCTGTTAATGCCAATGCCCAGCGTTTTAATTCGAACAGTAAACCAGTCATGCATAATAATAGTTTTAAACAATTCAAAGCACCCATTCAATACTGTCAATGATTTACAATAGCTAAATGCTCCAAATAATGTACAGGCATGACAGTCATTACCTTTTATAATTAATTGTTTTGTCTCGTTGCACCGTGTCTGTCGGATGCTCCATTCAATATTCTGGTTGTAGTAAAAATGCTTAAGTCTGCAATATCTGTCAATGGGCAGGGGTCGACTGAGTTAAATTGTGGCATCTATATATATATATATATATATATATATATATATATATATATATATATATATATATATAAACAGTCTGTCGGTCTGTTGTATTTCTCAAAAATATGTAAAATGGCTATTGTTTTAATAGTTCATCACGAAGAGTAAAGCTAATTTTTGCTGCAGTTAAACAAGGTCATGTTATAGAAAACTAAATAATTTGGCTGGTCTACAAAGAGAATAGAACTGATGTTTCTGTCTACTGTTTTTTTTTTATCCGTTCGTGCGTCTTGTCTGCCTGTTTATTTCACGCATAAAGGTACAACATGCACATACCTGCCAACTCGGGTCAGCTAGATTGTAGTACATAAAGTTGTCAGTGATCCAGTTATAGATTTCTGAGAGTGTGATCTTGCTTTTTTTGTTCTCCTTCATTGCCATACAGATAAGTGTAGCATAAGAGTATGGTGGTTTTACATATGGGTTGGTCTTGTAGTCGATCGAATCCCCTCCCAAGGTCGTTGGTGTCAGTGGGGGTGTGTCCGGAGGATTATAATGATTTCCTCCCATCTTGGTGGGAGGGGGTCCACACGTGACATTTAAGATTGAGTTTGGGTTGACCTTAACTTTCTTGGCATTCTCATAGGTCATTGGAACGGGACTGGAGGGTGGGGTGGGCGTTGTTATCTTTAGAATGTTGAGATTCTGTAGCCAGTTGAGACTGGTCAAGCTGTCATCAAGGTTCATGCCACCGTTGCCGTAGGTGTCGAGTGGGTACTTGGCCATCCAATTTTGGCGAAACCGCGCCGCCAGGTGGGTTCGGGACACAACTGGCATCCTCCCCCGTGCCTGGACCTGCTGCTGCACCGAATACACCTGTGGGTACTTCGTCTTGACGGTTGGTTGAGGACAAGTTACACAAAAGGTCTGTTCTGTAATAAAACAATGATAATGGATATTAGTTGCTGTAGTATTTGCAGTGTAGTGTCAGAGGTGACTGTGGTTTTTCTTGTTGTATGAGTACGGCATAACCGGAACTGCTTGTGTTGAGAATCCTGTAACAGTGCTGATATACCTTGTAACCTGGTTGTTATAATATTGATGAGCGATGACAATAAAGTTTTGGTAGTATTATGTTTGTTGGAAGTACTAGCAGTTGTAACAGTAATGGGCTCTCGGGACAGTGGGTTGTGTTGATGTTGGTAGTTGTTGTAATAGTGGTGGCGGCGGTGGTGATGATGTCAGTAGTACCAGTGGTGACTGTGGTAGAAGAGGAGACAAAGATGGTGTAATCGTGGCAGGGATAGTAATAATAGCAACAAATCCCTCGGATGTCAATGGTAAGTCATTTTGATACCAGTAGTGATTTAACATTTAATTTTAAAATACTCTCTCTAATGAAGCCATGGTTTGATCCTTTCTTTTGAGTTATTTCTGTGTTTGTTTTTTTCTTCTTTCATGTTTAACTTTTGACTTATTATATCAGGCGGGATAAACCTAGATAATATTAATAGGGGTATAATCGTTGAACATTAATATCCCAAAATGTCATAAAAACCAAGTTTAGTTCGACTAGCAGTGTTTCTCTGTTCATATTCTATATTGTTTTGAATGCTTGTTTTTAATAATTGAAGATGAAATGGCAACAAAGTGAAGAGCTTTTGCAACGAAGCTATTATTATTATTATTATTATTGGTGTTGGTGATGATGATGGCAGTGGTGATACATTCATAATAAATATCGTATAACCGAAAGTTTAAATAATACCATTGTTTCATATCTACGTGTGAAGACTGGCGTTTTATGATGTCAACAAGAAACTTGTGTTACTGTAAGCTCACATCAACAAATTTACACGATTTAATGTTTAAAAAAAACAAACAAGCAAGTAAGCAAGCAAACAAACAAACAATGCTGCTTTTTACAGTATGAAACGGTTAAACTCGGTAATTTTAAAAACCAATGCCTTCTTTTAAAGCTGAACAAAAGAAAACTTTATAAATTGGTTAATTGAAGGCATTAAACAACAATATCACTTGCTCAAACTTGAATATTCGGCAAAGCTACGTTTTGCTTTCCTAACATGAATGGAACTACTTAAAAGAGCATAAAATATTATAAAATCAACATTTTTATCAATTACCTTTCTTGTGCAAGCAATACGTCACTTTCACTGGTTTGTATTTTAAATCCCTTTCTGAGAGAAGCTGTGTTGACTTTGCCCTTCAAGCCCCAAATGATTCCTGAACGTCTTTCCCTCCCGGGTCTACCCTCGCATGTACGCGCAAGTTCTAATTACATGTAAAGAGCAATACACAAATCGCTGATCCTACATGTATACACAGGTGCCGCCCAGGCACGCTATAAGAAAGGCGTCAATACCAATATATCTTTTTTGATTGGCCCCAGCAATCTATTTTTAACCAAGATGCACGTGGCTTGACAGAAAAATATTATTGACAGTACATGCCTATGTACATGACATGTCTTAACAGGGAGTTAGATGGATCTTAAGACAATTATTTCAGTTAAAATGTACTACATTTGTACAATCCTTTGTCTTAAATAACACACGCAAGCTTATTTACTTACCTTGATAGTGGTATTTAGAAAAAATAATTTTAATCTGAATATAGCATGTAGATTTCTTCGTTTGGACTTGTCTCGCGCTAAACGACAACTCCCACTTTTGGCATTATTAAGGTAAAGATCCAGATATATCCATTGCTCGTACAACGGTCTAAATTGCGCAAATGTTGTATATTACGGGACGCAGTGTTACCGTGGACGTACTTCTTACGAACTAAATGAAAGCTACCTGTGCTACTGAAGATGAATGTAATACACGCGTGGCAACACTATAAACAGCTGTAAATACCACCTGGCCTCTGATTGGATAATCCACTATTATTGTCTCAGCTATGGCAGCAAAATAAACAATACTACGTGCTACTTGTAAGGCTGCATTACATTGGGGAATTCAACGTGAAATAAAGCCATGGATTGGTTATTGGGAGAAATAGGTCAGTATAATGCCCGATTGTACTCTTCGTACCCCTTGACAGTGAGTTTGTTTTGACTGCGGAAAGTAATACACAACGTTTCTCTGTGCACCTCAATGAATGGTATTATAAACAACATTTTTGAACTGGAAATATTTCTGTCGCTGTTATGGACACGTGATACTGTGTATCTGAGATTGGTAACTTTTAATAAGGCACAGGGTATCTGGTGCCCAGTGTGCATTGTCGTAGATATCGATTGCTCTCGTATCGACCCGGTAGAAAAAAACAACACCGCTTTTAAACAGATTTATTTATGTTTTATGAATCAGCAACACTTCTTGCAAGATATGATCTAAACAGAATCTTGACCGCCCCCCCCCCCCCCCCGTGATTCAAGATTGTTGTCGAATGTAATATAAATTCTTATGGGTGGGTGGGTCGTTTTTGTTTTTCGCTATTTTAATTTAATAATAATAATAATAATAATAATAATAATAATAATAATAAATAATGATGATAATAATAGTAGTAATAATAATAATAATAATAATAATAAGATAAAAAAGAAGAAGAGGAACAAGAACAAGAAGAAGAATAGAAGAAGATGACTAGGAAGAAGAAAATTAAATTGAAATACCATCAAAAGGCCTTTTAAGTATATTGTTTGGTTACTGATGGCATAATAAGGTATAAGGTTAGCTAAAGGCACTATTGACAAGGCTATGGAAAAGACATAATAATAATAATAATAATAATAATAATGACTAGAAAGAAGAAGAAGAAGAAGAAGCTAGTTTTGGGTGGTACCACATTTCACAAATTCAATTAAACAGTTTATTAGCATAAGCATTTCCATGCTTATATAATACATATTACACAAAGTACAAATATTAAGTGGCTATCAAATGCAATATGTGCAACTCTAAACGTAAACTCAACACGGTAATTCATCGTCGCGTACTGCAAAAAATGAAAAGAAGTCAGTTTATATATTCTAATAAACGCATAACTGAATAATAATGTTGGAGATGATCAGTATATTAATATGTCATGCTGACATCTAAAATCATCTAGGAATTTCCCAGCCATTGAATTTATCTTTCATCAATTTGAATAAGCGTCTTTGCTAGTACCTGTCACCTTTTATATCCTATTAAATTTATTATATGGACAAACACTAAACTCATCAACGTGCCAATGTGACTAAAGCACTCAAATTAAATTATTTCTTAAAAATATAATTTCGATCAGTGCTGGAACGACAATCACAGTCTGTCACGAAGAACGAAAGGAAGAGAACCGATCTCTATACAGGATTGTTCGAATTTTCTCCATTTGTTTTGTTTGTTTTTGTGGGGGTTTTGTTTTTGTTTTATTGATGCTCACCGTCAAGCTCATTTTTTTTTTTGAAATTCCATGAATATTCGTGGATTTAAATAGGAATCTTAATCTTT
Organism: Sinohyriopsis cumingii; assembly: GCA_028554795.2. Lineage (NCBI taxonomy): Eukaryota > Metazoa > Mollusca > Bivalvia > Unionida > Unionidae > Sinohyriopsis > Sinohyriopsis cumingii. The sequence continues at coordinate 42,810,605 of CM068826.1, read as the reverse complement.
TCTTTATACTGAGTGTGCGTGTGTGTGTAGGTACGTGTTTTCCAAAAGATATGTGTATGTATTTACTATTTGCAAAACTACTGTGACTGATTTATTTTCATATTTTGATATAATTAAACATTGTACACGGATAAAATATACGCGACGCGCAAAACATTGATATATTTTTGGTCAATTCATATATTACCTTATGCAGTCTGGGCGTAGTAACGTTGTGTCTATTGTGTATTGTCTACATTGGAGGAAGAGATATGAAAAGCGTGAAGAAATATTGCTTTTTAAAAGCACTTTTAAATAAATTCAAATTCATCAAATAGCGTCATGTGGTTCTATTTGGTTTAATACTATTCAGAGTCACAAATACAATTATTGGAGGTAAATGGGGTTCTCTAAAGAAAACCCAGACATGCTTCTAAGCAATGCTTTCTCCAGATCGCAACGATTTCAACACTGATTCGAAACTCTAAACTGTATTAAGTGTAAATTGCCTTTTAAGGTATTTTTAGAAACCTTTCTTGGACAACTCGACAGCCGTCCGGAGAACGTATTTTAAATGTTTTTATTGTCACTGGTCTCCGTAATACAAAGTAAGATATCATCTCGAATGAAAGTTTGATAGATCGCATGTTCAAAGTTTTTGTTCACCACAAAGTAGACTGAATGCTTTATTTTTTTTAAACGTTTAGCACTAACATATATGATTCACTTCAATGCAACATTGTTCTTTAAGTTTCTACAGCTGAAACAAAATATGTTTTTTATAGTCGAAGTCTTCTACGCCGGTCAGTTCGTCCGTTCGCACAACTGTAGTCCGGCGATGTTTCATGTCATAGGCACGGTGCCAAGGCATGTTTTCCAATAAATACACCGCTAGTTTAAAGTTGGATCTTTCAGTCTGATGTTTTGATAAAATTAAATAAACTTTAATTTAAAATAGGTGTTTTGGAAATTGACTAAACAGATGCTCATGTCGAGTTATAAAAACCTACCACACATAAAAACACATAAAGGGACGTCCATTTTGTACGTACGCATGGAGGGGGTGCGGGTAACCCAAATGCATACGCTTGCGTATGGGGGGAGGGTGGTCTACTGATAATGTACGCACGGATAGGAAACGGGAGGGAGGGGGTGAAACCTCGATAATAATTTGTCTAATAGGTAACCTGTTCGACTAAGTTCAGTCGCCGTTTGAATTTTAGCGGACATTTGACACACTTTTTAAGGTTACGCAGCTTATTTCCTTGATGCAGCCAAACATTCAACGTCGGTTTACTATGTTTTATTAAACACGTTAATATTATTAATCCTTGATCGTTTCTGTGTGGATTAAATATAGGCCGTTCTATATAATTCGGAGTGGGTGGGCGCGTCAAGCATACGTACGCAGGTGGGGTGTATAAAAAAAAGTACGCATGTGTACAGGGAGGAATGAGGGGTCAAGGTTTGCCAGATTTTGGATGGCCACATAAACATCATTTGGACATGAATACATAGAAAAACGAAGCAATCTAATTTCAAGCAGAGACATTTCAACGATAAAGCACATTACAACGATCACATATGAATTAAGCTACTGACCATGATGAATGTGTCATAACGATGATTAAGGCATATCTATTGTGTTACTATGTAGACTTAATTTAAACGCAGATTAGCAAAACTGAACTTGACAGGAAAAAGCGGAATATCAACATTTTTTCTTCATTCCATGCAGAGATTAAGAGCTTAAAGTGAGAAAAAAAAAAATGAAATTATCTGGAATATTGCTAGAGAGAAGGATTTATTTGTCCTCCTGAGGTCATATGACACGAAAGTAGAGAAGTTAAATATGATGTTTCCTATTTATTTTAGAAATCCAGAGAATTGTAACAGAAAACAAAGCTTATTACCGAATAACTAAATAAATAAATCTAAGAATGGTGTAACTTGATGATAATTTAGGAGACACTACGTACTTATATACATGTTTTTCCTTAACAGGATTCCTGTGGAAAGGAAACTAGAATACCATCCAAATTTTCATAATCATTAAGCTATTTGGATATATATTTTTATATATACAAGTTGTTTCACAAATATTCTCGGGCTTTTCTTCTCGTTCAAACCACTTTATATATTGACTTAACTGCGTATTTTGCAGGTTTCGTGAAGTCATGTGTAACCGATTTTCAGCTTTCTTGACTTCATGAATCCTCTAATTGATGAAGTTCGATTCAATAATTACAAATATTCAACTAAATAATAACGACTGTCAAGAAATAAATAACGGACCTATATTTCCACCATTCTTTACAAATATGGTCAACGCTCACGAGAAGGTCCATAGCTGCCAAGAATAATGCATTGATGTTTCGTTTTATTTCCTTCTATTCTATTTAATTTCAATAAAAATAAAAATAATGATATCTTGAGCGTTAATGGTCGATTATTGTTTGTGTCACGTACAAAGTGAAATAAGGCGTATCACTCCAAGGAAAAGAGCCAAATAATGCCACTCGATGTCATTGTTCAAGGAACGTATAAGAAACACGACATCTAATATAGACATCGAATGATGCTTGTGACTCGCTAAAAATTATTCTGGTTTCTGGTTTTGCCTTAATTTAAAACTTTCTGTCAATTCATAGAGCCATGCATTTTTGGGTGAGAGATAAAAACAAATACGTCAAAAAAGAGAGCTGAAGGCTTGTGCTAAACCTATTTTCAAAACACAAAGATTGAGCGAAGTATCTGTCTCACTACGCCAATTCTTGGTGACATTAGTCCAATTTTCAGAAACATTAGGAAAAACCTGTTTAAATTCAAGATAGATTATCATCTCAAGATAGATTATCATCCCAAGATAGGTTATCATCTCAGGAAAGATTATTATCTCAAGAGATTATCATCTCAATACAGATTATCATCTCAAGAGATTATCATCTGAAGATTTTGAAGTAGAGTGGTTAATTTTCTCAAGTCCGAGTGATGTTATGGCATATGACATAGCTTTTGTTAAGGCTAACTTCTTTCTTTTGTCCATATTTTTATTTTAATCTAAACTTGACCAACTATTGAGCTTAATTAGGCCAGATGCTCTGTTGGCATTTATAGTGTATTTCCTAGTAAAAGAAACAAAGAGTCTAGAAAGAAATTATTTGTTCCAATTTTGAATCTGACCTATTTTGGTAAGAAACTTTGAAAATGTAAGCCACCCAAATAACACTAGAAGAAGATGAATGTATTCGCAGCAATTAAAATATTTCCCAGAGATGAACATATTAGGCGATCCAGCAGCTAGAACTTCTGTTTACTTAGCTTAGGGTGGAGAGAGACTACCATATTAATTTAAGTAGATCCCAAAGAAGCAAGGGTCAGAAGAATGTTTAGATATGATTGTATGGAAAGCCAAACAAAATATACAACATTAACTTATTGAAATTCTCTATAAAAATTCAATATACTATGATTTCTGTCGTAGGAATCCTGAAGGATTGCGTACAGATGAGAATTAAATACTACGTTGATATGCCAATGTGTCTGCTACATACGGATGCCTATACCACCGACTCTGTTGATGCGTATATTTGATTTAATTTGTATTTGATTTAATTTAAATGTTTGTAAGCTTTAAAATCTTTTATTTTTAATTTCATTACGTGTCAAAGTAATGTAGTTTTGTTTACAAGGAATTTGAAACTTTCCAGAAAATTCAGTTTGACCTGACCTTTTTATAAATATTTAATAATAGAAACACTGTTTCTATTTTTGACTTAGTTCCGACCTTGATTCAGAAATCACTGAGACAAGTAAACAACTTTTTATTTTTATTATATTCTTGGAGTAAAATGATTGGTTTTTATCAAGGTTATACTAGGAGCACGTGATTTCTTTTATATGTAAATAGCCTGTATTTCGCAATTCTGGGTTTTCCGAAATTGTGCAGTAGTTAGTTTTAATAGTGATGTTTAGAGAGATATTTCTCAATTTGGGCTTTTACTTTTCACTGGAAAGTGTCTGTTTGTGATCTGCTTGAAGTTACACTTTAATTATTATTCAAATTATTTGGATTCTAAAAGAAAATTCTTTTTTTTCTGGATATATTTGAGTGTTCATGCAGAATTCTTGGACAAAGACATTTATTTAAATTTTATTCGGAAATTCAAACACCGGAGTATTGTTTGTGGATTTAAAAAGAACTGTAGACACATATGTACAATAAAGGCTACAGTATACGTCATCGCCTTCCATTTTGGATTTTTCGTCGGGACTCGAACTTTAGTTTATTAGAACTTTTCATTACTGGGACTTCTAAAATTTAATTCGTGGATTATTCTTGGATTATTTTTTTATTTTACTCTTAACATCGTAAATTCATTTTTTTCTTAATTTTTGCAGTGCTTTTCCAGGTAAATAAATTATTTGTTAAATTTTTCAAAGCTTGCTGTTTTCACTCTTTCTTCTGTTACTGTTTATTAGAGCCTAAACATGTAACATAAGACTGTATATCATTATTTTGGTAATGTGTACATGACAGAGATGGTATTGGAGTCGGTGCTTAGATGCGAGACGATGGGTGCCGTTTTACCCGCGGACCTTGGTTGAATCTGCGTACAGTGCAAATTAAAATTCTCTAACCTTTATGATGATAATATAATATTATTTCTTCTTATTTATAGAAAAATCTGCTGGTATGATCAAGCATTCTCTTATAGAATCCAGTGATAACACTTTCCTTTCTGCTTGGAGTATATTTGTATTGTCTCTCTCTCTCTCTCTTTCTCTCATTTGTATGGGAGAATATGAATGAGTTGTTCTGAGTAATACTGCACGACCTTGGGAATGCAGCATTACTCCGAAAAGACGAGTTCGTATTAGTCCGATAAATCAACCCCACAAATCTGTATTGATACTGATGGACGATGTTGTGGATCTGATGTTACCTGTTCATTAAAATAAGCAATTTTGCTGCATGCAAATCATTCAGGAACAAATCCACGTACACTTTAGATACATACCGGTAATTGGTAACGGCCATCTTAAGCGCGAAATTCAAAATGGCCACATGACAGATGGTTGTGCTATTCCAGGTTGATTTACAAAGCACCAAACATATAGTTTGCTCAGGAAATATAATCTACACGTCATCAAAAGAACCCTTCAGCCGACGGTAGCTGCAGAGCCGCGAGAAATACCGGTAAGTGTATAAAATATACATCGATGTGGCAGCCAAATTTGAATGCAGATAATTGCAGCTTTTAATGAATACGTGATATCAACCACTCACCCGAAAATCAATATCATCACGGGTGAAGGGATGATTTATCGGCCTAAGTTCATATTGTAATAAATTTGGAGTACGCGCATATGGTCATAGCTCTCCGTTTTAAGGAATTCTTAGATTTGTGTGATTACTTTTGTGATTATTGGAATTCGGCGCAATGGAAATATCCTTAGCCCAAAATAATTAGCCAATAACTTTGGAGCAAAGTGTTAGTGAGTTTCCATGATGCCATCGTTCACTAGTAGTGAATTCAGGCCAAAACCGAATGAATATCCATGGCCTGGAGTAGGATAGTCCATATTAAAATCTAGTGGTGTACATTGGTGGTGTGACTGCAGTAGCAGTTGTTACGGTAGGAAACCGGTAAATTACACGAAATAATAAATAAGAAGGGACTCAGCAGATACCGTTTATGTCGCCATGGGGGCAAATGTGGTGCAGTTATATTGGCGAAATGTGCATAGAAAGCATACATTGAATGGCTTAAGGTGGTGGAGTTAAAATAGTTCCCAGTGTTAGGGGATACTCGTATATTTTCTAAATCGTGAACGGCTGGCGGTACGGAAACCTGATGAAGATAAACCATGCAGATGTGCGGTTGATATGTATTTGGCAGGTTGTTTTATCTGTGGTCTTGCATTAATTAGAGTAAAATTAAGGTATAGAATGGACACGTCGGGCTTTCTAAATTGCAACTGAAGTTGTATGGAAGTCTTTGGAAAGTTGGGGTAAACTTATGACTTCTAGCGAGAATCGCGCAGGGTTTGACAACCGTTCGGTCAAGTAAGGACCCCTGGCTTGTAACAATATATCCCCATACAAACATAGTAACCTTTTTTATTATATACTCATTTTGTTTTCTACCTAAGTCTTAATAATAAAAAGAACATACTATAAGAAACAATGAAATTGAATTTATGCTGTATTCTAAAGTAAATACACAACCATAGATTCATCAATACACAATATTAATGCGCACCGCTCCGGTGGCTTAGTGGTTAGAACGTCCGCATAAGAGGTTAGTGTTAGGATTGGTCGGCCCGGTGTCAGGATAATGTGACTGGGTGGGGCATTATGCTACATGTCTAGGGCATGATGCCCCAGTGCTAGATATCACTATAAACTGCCACACTGCAGACATCGTAGCGATATGACTGAAAAATTGTTAAAGCTACGTTAAAAATCCAAATCACACACACACACACTGCACCGCCCAGCGACCTCTGAACTTTTGTTGCGTACTCGTCATTAGTTTACAATACCCGCTTCGGTCTAATTATAATTGAAATTGTGAGTTATATTGTTAATTAATGCGCATTAAAACAACTTTTCTAGTTGGTTTGGAATGGTTGGATTTTGTTTTGTCAATCCAACTCAATTCTGCTTTTGATGGACAGCATCTATTATTGGGTCACTTCCGTACGATGTGATTTGAGCAGTCGAGGGATTGGCATCAACTGTAATTGTATTTCCGTCCTGCCATTGATTGTTTGAATTATAATGTAGGAAAAGTAGGAATTCTTTTAACTGAAATTGTCAAAAAGACGCTGTGGAATATCATATTCATTTCGTTTCGTATGCATCAAGGAGAACGTGATTTCTGTTTGAAATTACAGTACAATTTCACGGTGCGTATCAATTTTTGGAACCCATGACATGGGTCATGTAATTCGGATTTGCCGAACTAACTACAGAACTAACTAAGGAAATTCAAGATGTAAAAATTTAAGTATATTAATTGCTATATTTATTACCGGCTAAAGAAGTTATTTGTTTATGCCTTGTCACTTGCATGCTCTTTGTTGGAGGGACCCCAGCCATGCAAATGACCTGTATGGCTTCTGTCGCTAGCCTAACATATTATCAAATAAAGTTAAACGGGTAAAATTGCAAACCAGCTGTAGTGTTACATTCCATTTAACTAGTGGAAATAAAACTTCTTCCTCTTCTTGACTTACTGGCTCCGAGACTCTTACTTTTCTACCATAGCCTTCAGACAAATGTTTTCTAGAATTTAGTATTTTGACCGACTTGTAAAATTGTGCGTCTCTGATAGACATCAAAAGTACTTGACCGCAATATGTTTTTCTATGCCATTCTTTTTGCGAAAAGATATTAACATTTCTTCTAAATAATTGTTTAAATGATTAGAATAGTATTGTCAATACTGCATCTCTCATGTTTGTTGTGTACATTGCGAATATCAGGTTCATTCGTTTGCTTGTTTGAAAGTCCATTTTTCACTCAGTAAACTCTTCCACATTCATAAGTTTGTCATCTCAACTTTCAATGCATGATACAACTTGTTTAGTTCATCCACTAACTTAACTAATGAATCAATAGCTAAAGGGGTCACCGTTCCGGATCACTGCCATCTCACTTCTGTCTGCGTGGGTTTGAGTCCAAGGTTCGGCTAGCGTGGGTACGTGGGAAAGCCTGCCAGTAGCTTCTCATGGGTCGGTGGTTCTTCCCTGGGTTTTCCAGGGTTCTTCCTCCACCAGTTATACTGATCGCCATGTATAGCCTGTCTTGTGCTGAAAAATGGCGTTAAACCCTAGAACAACACCAACAACAACAATAGCTAAAGCTTCTGCTACATGACTGTAGATTGATTACAGTGTAGTATCTTGCAGTATGAAACCGTGCAGTATGTAAAAATGTAAAGTCTCAAGTAATTTGTGCAACTTAAGATTGCAAATTATTTCCATATAACTCATATGATTATAATTTGTATTCATATTACGATTCCCACTCACATGATTCATATTATGACAGTATGTGAAGACATAAGTACTAATTCTTTCAAATGCAGTTATTTTTAGATTCTGGCTCAAATATTTCACTATGACTCCTTTGCTACTCTAATTTTTGTTGTTGTTGCTCTTTTAAGCATTAAAAGTCTATTTGCCTTTTCTAGAATTTCTCAAACGGTAGGAAACAACAAATGGTACCTCATTTGTATCATAAGGAAAATTAAGGTGTGTTTTATCAAAATTAATTTAATAAAATTCAAAACTTTTTCAACTTCAGCATGATTTCCAAACAAGTTTAATTTTGACTAGTACGCCTTTATTTTACCCATGCGGTGTGGAATTAAATTTGCGACACAAACGTGTAACTTGATGTATTTAAAGCTAGACTGGTTTCTAAGTTTATTTTATACGTTTGATGACGTCACCAGTATCAAACAGTGACTATAAATTCATATTAAGCAAAGCATTTTGGTTAATAAATATTGTCACAAATTAAGAAGATGAAGCAAAACTGTAAGTCTATGAACCTCTAGAACGCCTACCCCCATATTTATGTTTGCGTTTAAAGCAAGAACTCTGAGAAAATTATGTAGTCAATTTTGCTAGGATGGCCAGGTTTGTGACGCTAAGACGACCTAAATCATATTATGTATATATTTTGAGGTAAAATTCACTTGTCAGATATTTTGGTCGTGTAAGGCCGAATATCGAAAAGAATATTCAGTTGCATTAGTCTTTAATAGATACATGGTGGAGTCAATGTAATCAACATTTTTCAAATTTAGCAACAATGACGCGATCATTGTTATCAACAGGGAAGATTCATTTGCTTTTATCAGAAGACTTTCAAAGTTACCATAAAATAAAGTTCCATCAAAGACAGCTGTATCGTACAATGTACATCCTTTGTCTGTATTCGGTGCGTCATACCGTATATTTTTTTGTTTGTTTTATTGTATACGTCTGTGTTAACATTCTTTATTCTCGACGCACTCTGTATGTAGGAAGCTAGGGTCATGGAACCCGTATCATGCAACCAAGGTCGAGGCATTTGACTTTACTTATGTACACTCTTTCAGATACCGAATTCATTTCCAATAAACATCACACGCTATGATTTCTATGAAAACGATCACTCACGATTCCGTGTGATGCGATCAATTTTGTTTCATTAAGTTCACACCTTTTCCTTGATCTTGCACTGGATGGCAGATATCGTTTTGATTAATTTAGCAGGGATCGGAACCCAGCGTTGTTAATTAACCCCGTAATGAAAGTATCCTGTTGGACAAAACGTTACACGCATAAACTCCATTCTGGAGAGCGAAACATTAACCATTAATCAGAAAGTTACTCTGTAAAAGTTTATTACTACGTTCTGCGATTTTATCAGCCAAATTAAATCGATTTTCCTTACTCTCTAATTTATACACTTGTCCTGCCTGCTTATATTGTGATTCATTAAATTTTCTAGCAGGTTTAGCAATATTTTTTAGTTGTTTATCCAGAAGGGATTGAGCAAAGCAAACATGACAAATTATGAACGAAGACACTGATTTTAACACGTTCTCCTGGATATTTACAAATACTTTCTTTTTAAGTCATGGTTGGGCCACGTAAAACGGAAACTGTTTCGCTGAAACGAATTGCAGATTTAGTGTATTTATCTGTTGAATAATGACTGAAAACTAATAAATGTGACATAATAAATCAGACCCTTTGTCACAGTTGCTCAGTCTAATGTGTTAAACTGACAAATACTTCAAAGCGAACGAATATTGGGATGAGGAGATAAGGTATAAGCCGTTCGTCATACAAAAGGTGAGATTCACGATCTATGTTTATTTTATGCAATGTAGGAAAAGGTACATACATACATACATACATACATACATACATACATTACACATATCAGTGATTATGCCAAAAGCCTTCAATGACTGATTTCCTTGTTCTGCTCGCCATAAAAGTATCTTTTCAGAAGCCGGTGGTGTGACATGAGGGCGAGATGGCCCGCCCATCGCTGCTGTGACTGCATCAGGATGGTATGGATACTGGGCAAGCCTGCATGGGCAATGGGCAAGGACCTCACTGCATCAGGATGGTATGGATACTGGGCAGGCCTGCATAAGCAATGACCTCAGTATCCTGATCCTGTCTTTCTACTTGGAGTCTTATGAAGCAAGCTGTGTGGACACGGTTCACTTTCTTTGCAAGGCGCTGGTATACTGTTCATGTTTCGCAGGTACATAGTAGCGTAGGGATTCAACTTTGTCTGTAGTCTACTGCCTTTTCTGTTCCAGGCATTGGCGTGTAGTATGCCGAAGGCTGCGCTGGCCTTTGCAATCCTGGCATTAACTTCGTCATCGATGATGACGCTCTGGGACAGACTGCTGAAAAAATTTGTGGCCGCTGATTGTTATGTTTGGCTCTTCATATGGTTTTCCTGGGGCAGGTTGATACATCACTTCAGTTTTCTTTGTGCCGAAAATAAGGTCAACATTTGTGCAAGCATCAGAGAACTTGTCGACGCTGCGTTGCATGTCAGCGTCAGAGCCAGCGTTGAGGGCGTGTTCATCAGCAAATAGAAAGTCTTTGATGACGTCTCTCGTGACCTTAGTTCTTGTCTGAAGCCTCCTGAGGTTGAAAATGTTGCCATCAGATCTGTGTCTGAACATGCACACATACATACATACATACATACATACATACATACGTACATACATACATACATACATACATGCATGCATGCATACATACATACATACACATTAAAAAGCACGCGTGGAACAAAACCATTTTGGATGTTTTTGGAATTGGTTTGTAACATGATGTAAAATAATGCTGCCCATCAAGGAGGGGGATATTGATTTTGTTCTCTCCCTATGTCGTCTGCTTGTCCATCTGTCGAAAACATTTTATTGTAAGCGAGATAACCTAAAAGCTATTACCCTGGCATTACACCATTAGGTTGTTACCTTCGCCCTGTTTTTCGTTTTTGTTGTTGTTAAAGTTTAGACCGATCCTTGCTCTAACGGTTAATAGCGATTTGTCGACCTTAAATATCGCTCTATTTATGCTCTTCTGAACACGCCAAACCGGTCCGGTCGTTCTGTACAGAAAAACTACAATCATTGATAAAAACTGGAAGATCTATTGTCAGTCAAAAATCAAAGCATTTTAAGTCATTATCAAGGTCGCTAGATATGTGTCGAAGAGTCAATAGTTACCATTGAACACTACACTCACAACACTGAAAAATATTAACAAGAGGCAAAAAAAAAAAAAGATTGCAGACTGGTCTAACATTTTTAAAATCTTGTAATTGTAGAACTGACTTTTTGTATAAGCGCGTGCCACACAAAAAATGACCCGCATGCCTATAGTTGAACCACTCTGTGAAATTTAGCTTAAAACATTCTCGTTCTTCAATAAAAAGAAGGTCAACATTTACAATTAATTAGTGAAATTACTAAAAAATTAATGCGGAATTATACTAATTTAGTGTGTGGAACCTGTCATGTGATCTAGTGTCTAGTGTATGACCTCGGGTGTATTTTATTTAGGTTCAGTTTCAGACATCAAGCTTGGAGCTATTCAAATGCTGAATTGGAAGGGAAATTAAATGTGATTAATATAGTTGTGATTGTGTGATATTTATATGAAACAAGATTCAAAATGAATCTATCATCATTTAATGATATGCGAGACCGATCTTGACAAAAAATACAGTTGCTATCCACATGACCGGCGATCTACGTTGACACATAACATTAGCAAATGTATACATATATCAGGGTAGTCACAATTTCTATATTTACAATCAAGATATAACGTTAAAATGTCACTCTTGTTGCAATAATTGAAATCAACAACATATTAAGTAAAATATAAAAAGTCCCCTCCCCCCCATCATATTGTAGCTTTAGAATACCAGGTCTATTAGAGCAACAAAGATCAGCTGATTAGCTTTTCAGAGCATTACAGCAATGTTAAAATGTTTTGACACATTTCTGTACTTAAGGGACTTGATTTTTTTAACCTAAATATTTTGCTAGTTTGGTGAACATATTTGTATTCATGTGTATACAGACTGATTAGATTTTTCAAGCCATTTCGGTAAGAATACCATACTTGCACACATTTTAAAAACGTTTTGAACTTATGACGTTAGACATAAACCTTTTAAGCACAATGTAGCAAACACAGTTCAACTGGACAAATAAAGATGTCTTTGTATGCATTTGTAGACTGCTTGTAGAAGATGTCTGGCAGACATTTGAACATGACTTTTAGAAGATGAATGGCAGACATTTGTACATGACTTGTAGAAGATGGTTGACAGACATTTGTACATGACTTGTAGAGGATGAATGGCAGACATTAGTGCATGACGTGTAGAGGATGAATGGCAGACATTTGAACATGACTTGTAGAAGATGGTTGACAGACATTTGTACATGACTTGTAGAGGATGAATGGCAGACATTAGTGCATGACGTGTAGAGGATGAATGGCAGACATTTGAACATGACTTTTAGAAGATGACTGGCAGACATTTGTACATGACTTGTAGAGGATGAATGGCAGACATTTGTACATGACTTTTAGAAGATGGTTGACAGACATTTGTACATGACTTGTAGAGGATGAATGGCAGACATTTGTACATGACTTTTAGAAGATGACTGACTGACATTTATACATGACTTGATTGGATTTTCTTTCAATTATAACAATTATTTTACATTTTCAATTTACTTTTACTTATACTTCTTTGGTCTGAAGTGTTTTTACAAATTCAGATCTGTTTGTTTTTTTGTCCCAGCTTCTATCCTCCAAGCCACTCTTTTCGGACAAACGGCAAACGTGTCCTAATATTTGCAAATTTGCAACTTTCTGCATGCTACTTAAACTGACCAGACTGTTTCGAGCTAATGAGAGGAAGACTAAAATCTGAGTTTAAAAATCAAGACTTTTTATACATCACACTCTAAAAATAATTTTATTCAACTTGTCTAGCTCCTGTCAAAGTGGTAGAATGTAGTTGTTCTTTTTCGAGACAATAGTTTAATAACTGCTTCACATTCAGGCTCGAATCTAGTATTTCTGTGTAAAGTTACACTTGAATTCCCTCTTATTTGAATACAGCCTGTCTCCGTCCTTGACGTATTCAAAAACCATGTTCAATCAAATATTCAAAAGGCACACCCCACCCCACCATTTGTCTCATACAGTTAAATCAAAACTCATTTTCCGTGTTTACCTGATAAATACGTCTTCTTGTGTATTCAGCTTAATTTTGGTTTCAGTCTCCTTACTACCAGCAACGGAGTTAAATTGTTTTGATCTCAGACTAATTCTTTTCTATCTTCAGACTAAAATTAATCACTGAATGTTTTCTTAGCGATGATGAATTCATTAAAAGACATATATTTGATGATTGGTTGTTTTACTTATTCCTTTGAGTTCTTTAGTTAAGTTTCATTCTTTTTCCATTTCCCTACGTTCTTATTCTAACTTCTTCTTTTTGTTAATTCTTGGCATATTCTTCCTTTTTTTCCTTTCTATTTGCATGTTGATTTTCAGTTAATGTCACACTTTGATAGTTTCTTTTATCGTTATTAATTTGAAGTGTACTTTTTCGCAAGATGTGCGTTGTTCGAGTTTTTGAAACGGGAGATAACCCGCGGCAAGCTATGTGAACACAGCTGCAGTCAAATACAGTTGATGTATCGTAATAGCAAAAGAATTGTTGTCCCGATTGAAACGAGCATACAAATCCTTACCGCAAGCGATAGAGTTACCTCCCGTACATTTATCTGCTATAATTTTCGAGGGTATGAAGACTGGCCCGACCCTAGGACAAGGCAAACGAGACAACCAGCTTGGGCTCCGCGCTTTCAGGAAATCATCTACGCAATGCAATTGTTTTCTGTTTGGGGTCGCGCGCTCATTGCTTGCTGCCTTGGGCCCCGCATGCTGCTTTGGGCCCCGCACATCCTAGGGCGGGGCTTGTATGAAGAGGACTGAAAATGCAGTGATTGTCTTCTGCTTGCATCATGGAAAACAAAGCTCTGAAACATGGACAGATATTAGGTAGCACTCACACAATTCGAGAGCGACAATGGAATCCTTTTCACGTCTTGTATCACTTTCTCCAGCTAGAATCTGAACAACGAGGTTGATCCACATAGATTTTCAGACTAATATTAGAGTGGCATTTGTTATTTCTTCCAGTAGATGTCGCTGTCTTCAGTGTCATCGTATGTAAGTCAGTGTATTAGATATGTTTCTACCTAAAGTTCAACAATTTTTAATGTTTCATTACCACAAGATCACAAAACACGCTTTTCTTTGCAGGAAAAATTTGGCAGTGTGATGCGAAAAGTCACTGTTAAAAACAACAACAACAGCGACAGCAACACCAGCAACCACATTTTCCAAAAAGCCTTGCCATTAGTAGTATGCACTTCGCACACGATACAGACAATCGTTATAGCCATTGTGTGTCTTTATTTAAAACAACATCTCAGGCATTTATTCATGACCTATCAATTACAAAATTACCCTAGGGTAGACTCAATGATTCTGAACAGCATGTTCATGCAAGCCATGGTACCATGAAAGATTATATTTCAATCAGTACACATTAAGACACCCACCCAGCCCAATCCGTCCGCTATGCCAATAATTTCAGTATTTTCCATACTGATGTATATTTATATTTGTGATGATATCATTTTTAAATCTTGTAATTTTGCATTCTTTTGGTTATTCGAATGTCTAATAATTCTTTAATTACATGAGTCATATAGGATATATAATTCCAGTACAGACTAATCAGGCCATCAGATTGTGCAGGTGAATGGGTAGCGAGCAAGTGTACGCACGATTTGAGCACCTTCAGGCTAAAACTCATTACAAAATAAGGCAATATTTCGATAATCTCCTCATTTAAATTTTGTCTTCTTCAAATTTCGATTTTGTGTCAGTGTGTTCTGACTTACTTACGTAATATTATGCTGTTTTGTTCCGATTTTCGGGCATGCCAAGAGTAAAGGATGCTTTAGAAAGTAACAAATCAAAACATTTATACGAAATATGGTAAAAAAATTAGAAATATTAATTTCAAATAAAATTATAACTGATTTAATTTTAATTTAATGCATCGACTTATATATAACAGATTAACGCATTATAATGAAAACATAAGTATAATTTGTAGTTATATAGTTTGATTTTTCCCCATCTATCCGAAGCGACTGGTTTTAAGGCGCCAGTGGCCCGCCTTCACCCCTTGTCCTGTTAGTGGAAACACGGTCCACCGGACTTCGAAGCTAAGCCACTCCCGAAGGACAGGAGCTGGATTTTAGTTGACAGAGATCAGAGACACACTTACCGTAGGGGGCATTTCTGGAGGAGTGGGGCGCTTGTCTCCCACTCCCACCCCCGCACCGCCTGGACGCCATCCGTGACCTGCCAGTCATGGAGGATCTAAACACACCACCCACCCTGGAAGAGCTCGAAAAAGCCATATATTGCCTTGCCTTTGGGAAGGATCCTGGAAGCGACGACATTCCGCCTGAAGTCCTCAAGAGCGGGAAATCAGCCCCATCACACACTCCTCTGCCTCTGCTGAGAACAGGGACACACACCCAGGACGTGCGTGACTCTAACATTGTCACTTTATACAAGAATAAAGGTCACCGAAGCGACTTCACCAACTACCGGGGCATCTCCCTCCTCAGTATCGTCGGAAAGGCTTTCACCCGTGTTGCCTTGGTACGCTAGCAGACCCTAGCCTGCCGCGTCTACCCAGAGTCCCATAGTGGATTTCGAGCGGGCAGGTCAACCGTAGACATGATCTTCTCACTACGCCAGTTTCAGGAGAAGTGTCGCGATCAGCAGATGACCCTCTACATCTTTCATAGACCTGACGAAGGCGTTTGATCTGGTCAGTCGGAGTGGACTCTTAAAACTCCTGCAAAATATCGGCTGACCCCCCTCCCCACGACTGCTAGCTGTCGTCACGTCGTTCCACGAGAACATGCACAGCACAGTATGCTTCAATGGCGCAACATCGGAGGCATTTCCAGTCATCAGCGGAGTCAAACAAGGATGTGTCCTTGCCCTGACCCTCTTCGTCATCTTCTTATCCATGCTTCTCCAGTACGCCTTCAAGGACTGCGGCGAGGGAGTGTACATCCATACCAGAGCTGACGGCAAGCTGTTCAACATTACCCATATCCGTGCTAAGACTAAAGTCACAGAGGTCCTCATCCGGTAACCGTTTTTTGCCGACGATGCAGCCTTGACATCACACACGGAAGATGGACTTCATCAGTTGGTATGTCGCCTCTCCCACGCCTGCAAGAAGTTCGGACTGGCCATGAGTTTAAAGAAAACGAACGTAATGGCGCAGGACGCAGAATCATCTCCCTCCGTCACCATCGATAAGTACAACTTGGAAGTTGTTAAGAACTTCACATATTTCGGATTCACCATCTCCATTTCACTCTCAATTGATTCTGAGGTGAACGACAGGATTGCCAAGGCAGCAGCAGTGATTGCCAGACTGAACCAGAGGGTCTGGAACAACCCCAACCTCACTGAAGAGACCAAACTGCGCGTCTACCAGGCCTGCGTGGTCAGCACACTCCTCTACAGCAGTGAAAGTTGGACCACCTATGCGAGACACGAGAGGAAACTCAATAGCTTCCACCTGAGATGCCTGCGGAGCATTATGCACATCAAGTGGCAGGACAAAGTACCCAACAAAGAGGTTTTGGAACGCGCCAACATGAACAGCATGTTCTCCGTTCTCAGCGAAAGGCGCCTTCGCTGGCTCAGCCATGTCAAGAGAATGGATCCAGGCCGCATTCCCAAGGATCTGTTATACGGGGAGTTAGCAGAAAGCGCACGACCGACTGGACGACCACGTCTGCGCTACACAGATGTTTGCAACATCAATGTCAATGACTGGGAGAGCTGTGCTAACGACCGTTCCACCTGGCGCCTAGCTGTCAGACTGGGCGTTCAAAAAGCCGAGGAAGACAGGAACATAAAGCAAGCTGAAAACAGAGCTAGAAAGAAGGATAAAACAACTTACTCAGGAGCTACATCATCGTTTCCCGTAGACGGACGGATGCCAAGAGTTTGACTATGTTCTCAAACTGTTTAACAACAACAAATACAACAACAATAATATAAATAATGCTATTAATACTACTACTACTACTAATAATAATAATAATAGTAATAATAATAATAATAATAATGATGATGATGATGATGATGATGATGATGATGATGATGATGATGATAATAATAATAATAATAATAATGTTATTATTATTAGTAGTAGTAGTAGTAGTAGCAATAGTAGTAGAAACTAAACCAGTTATTCCATTGCAAACACAATTAGAAACCAAACCCAGGGGTAGCGGATTTAGCGTGATCAAGATTATCTCCTCTACTTTTCGATTGGGTAGTCTGGTAAACAGTCATTTGTTTCATAAGTATCAAGAAACAATGATAGGTGTCGCTCTGCTGATGCCAGTGGATCGTTGTCGAATACACTAGTCGGGAGAACTACTTACCGATATGCTTTCAGAACATACAATGAAAATGAATGATCGAAAATTACTCTCTTGGTCGAAATTAAAAAATATAACTTTTCCAGGAAAGAACTATTAGGATATTTTTTAATCATAAACTATCACACCACCGCCTAGAGTACATGATGAATTATACTGTAATAGACAAGGCAGTGGATCCTCTAAAACTTAAATGAAATCTCTAAATGTTACACGCGCGTCCAAAAACGTTCAAACTTAATTTGCATTCACTTTTCGACTTTTGTTCTTCAAAGCAGTATACCGTTCATGTTGATATATATCCCTTACCTCTTATGACGAACTGAAATGGGCAGAAATCTATGAAGAATATCATCAATCTTAGTCTTTCGCTCTTCCTTCTTTCCTTTATTTCTTCTGTTTATCTACCGTCGGTTCGTTCTTAAATAGGTCGGAGAGATCGGCGTCTCATTCGTCTTAATTCGTGTACATCAAAGGTGTCTTTCGAATAAATAATGTCATCTTCTCAAACCAGTTGCACTCGACATTTGCCTTGAGAAACAGTGTGGTATTGGAATCATTAAAATGCCCTTTCTGAAAATACTATACTTCATTGTCATATTTGGCTTATATTCTCCAAAGACGGAAAATCAAACACACACACACACACACACACACACACACACACAGAGTGGCATATTTTCATAAATATTCACTGGTTGTATAAAAAAGATATAATGTCACGCTCAAATAATGCTACATTGGAGCGAACTAAAATAATATCTTTCCAAAATAAATAGAAAAACGATACAATCCATTTGCGCATATCTGGAGAACAGAGAGCACTAAACGTTTTTTTATTATATAAACTGTCCAAAATATGCCGAGAAAGCAGTACCTTTAACAGAATTATTTCTTCAAAAGATGGACTTGCACACCAACTTGTATGAAAACTTTCATCATACCTAAACAAGGAAAATGAGGACATCTTGAAACTTGATGATTATTTTAATAAAGAGTAAAGTATTTAATTTTGAGCAATTTTGGTCTTCAATATTGCTACTAATACTGTCTTTAATACATTTTATAGTACTCTGTTATTCTCTCAAGACATTTTCTCTTTTTAGTGACGTAGTATTGTCGATGCTTAGCAAATGCTATGAAATAATCGTATACATCTCTAATTTCTCAAATCAGAAAACTCTCTTCCTCGATACCGCACAGTTCTCCAAAACTTTTCACAGATTAGGTTTTATGATTTTATGCACATAAACATATACCTATACAACATACTCTGTGTATTGCGCATTATTTATTTGCATGCCATTTACACCTTCAAATACGTTAAAAACGTTCTGAATATATAATAATAATAATAATAATAATAATGAGGACTTTGTATAGCGCCTAATCTTTAGAAGTTCTAAGCGCTTTACAACTTTAGACAACACCTATAAGATAAGAAACATAATTTTATTACAAAAACAAACAACATGAAATTAGAAAAACATTAAAAAAATAAAATAGAAAACATGCTGAGAATATTTCAGGTAGGAAACATTATTAGGTCTTTAAGTTTGTTCTTGCTGTCGAAATAAGTGAGTTTTGAGAGCACTCTTGAATGGGATCGCTGTGTCTTTGTGTCTAAGTTCAGTGGGCAATTCATTCCACGTTGCTGGGCCCTGGTATGCAAAAGAACGCTGTCCATATGACTTTGTTTTCATACTTGGAATAATGAGTATACGATTGTCAGAAGAGGAGCGTAAGTATCTTGCTGGTGTGTACACATGGGCGAGGTATGTTGGACTACAGTCCGCCAGTGAAACGTAGCACAGAGAACAAATTTTGTGTTTGATTCGGGATCGAATGGATAGCCAGTGTAGGGTACCGAGCAGCGGGGAGGTGTGCTCTGATCGTGGTACTCTAAGTATGATCCAAGCATCTGTGTTTTGAACTTTTTGAAGTTTCTGGAGTAGATATTGAGATGAACCAGACAGATTTGAGTTACAATAGTCCAGTCTTGAAAGTACTAATGAACACACAAGTGTTTTAGTGGCATCAACTGAAAGATAATTGCGAATGGAGCTGATGCGTCTCAGCTCAAGATATGCAGCCTTGCATATGTTCATGACATGTTGGTGCAATGTGAGAATACTGTCCAGAGTAACACCTAGGTTTCGTACTGATTGTGTGAATTTAATGTTGGCGTTGCTGATATTTATTGTTTTAGGCAAAGGATATGAATGAGAAAGTCTTTGTGTTGTGATCAGAATGGCCTCAGTTTTATCATCATTCATCTGCAGCTTGTTACATGTCATCCATGATTTCACATCAGAAATGCACCTCTCTACACCTTGGATGGTAGCATCAAGTTCAGTTGGGTGGCTAGATTTGTATATTTGTGTGTCATCAGCGTACAATTGATGAGACACTGGATGATGATCTATGACACTTGAGAGCGACTGAGTGTACAGAATGAAGAGAACAGGTCCGAGAACAGACCCCTGTGGAACACCACAACATAGATCAACTGGATTGGAGTGTATTCCATTTGCAGATACAATTTGTGTCCTGTTGACCAAGTAGGACTTGAACCACAGTAAAGCTGTATCATGAATGCCATATACATGCTGGAGACGGTGAAGTAATATATCATGGTCTATTGTGTCAAATGCTGCAGACAAATCAAGGTGGGTGAGGACTGTAATCTTTCCGCTATCCAAAGCAGAGAGAATGTCATTAACTACTTTTAGAAGAGTAGTTTCAGTACTGTGGCAAGGGCGATATGCAGATTGTACATTGCTAAAAAGACTGTTTGAATTTAGATGAGATACAAGCTGGGATAGAACAACCTTTTCTAAGATTTGTGAAATGAATGGGAGATTAGAAACTGGGCGGTAGTTCTTTAAATCGTTATGGTCTAGTGTTGGTTTCTTCAGCAGAGGCTTTACAATGGCAGTTTTGAAAAATGATGGGAATTCCCCAGATGAGAGAGAGGTATTAATAACATCAGTTAGTGAAGGCAATACTCGATCTAAGCACTCAAGCAGCAGTGATGTTGGAATTGGATCAAGTTTACATGACTTTGGTGCACTCTTCATCAGGATTGTACGTACGAAATCCATAGAGACAGGTTCAAATGCTGCTAATGGTTGCCGCTCAAATTCTGTATCCCAACTGTATGGTGACGACGAGTCAATTGAAATTGTGGTGTCAAGCTTATCTCTAATGGTTTGTACTTTGTCACGGAAAAAATTTGCAAACATGTCCGGAAGGTCGACTGGAGAGAAGGTAGTTGGAAGTGGTGTTCATTTGTTCCTTGACATTAGCTTGTTAGTAATCTCGAAGAGCTCTTTGCAGCTGGAACTTTCCATGATCTTAGTAGTTTAGTGGGCTGATTTCGCTGCATGGACTATATTTGTGACATTCTTCTTAGCGACGTCATAGATTTGTTTATGAATAATGAGTCAGGTGGAAAGCCAGAGCCTCTTAGCTTTACGGCGGTCTCTTTAAGCAGTGCGAAGCTAGTCCCTAATACTGCTATACCATGGAGAACATTTTTTAATTGATACTCTGCACTTGGTAGCTGGGGCATGTTTGTCAAGTAATGAACGCAGACAGTTATCGAGTCGTTCTGCGGTAGGAGGTAAGCAAGTTGTTAGGTTAGCTTGGATGTCGTTCATTAATTTGGTTCTATTTATCATACGGAGGTTTCTCTTAGTAGCAGATAAAGGTGGAGGGTTAGGGACTGATACGTCAAGATGGCATATAATGCAGAGGTGATCTGATGCAAGGTCATGGGATACCAGGGAGGACCGTAGAATGTTATCATCAGGTCTATGAAGAATCCAGTCTAAAATGTGTCCATGTTTATGGGTGGGTTGGTTAACTGACTGTTTGAGGTTGAAAACACTAATGGAATCTATGAGTTTTGATGTATTTGAGTTTCCGGGACAGTCAAAGTGAAAGTTGAAATCTCCAAGAATAATCAAGTTGCCAGCTATCGAATTTCCATAGTCCAGGAGATTCAGAAACTGCTCCAAAAGAGAGAGTCAGCCAACTTGTTTTTTCTGTTAGGAGGAGGGCGGTATAGGCAGAAAAAATGGACTGACTATCGCTCCAGTGTGAGTGTGGTTTGGACTAGTTCAAACGATGTGTGGTCGAAATTGAATGTTGTGGTGTAGTTCAGATGTTTTATCATGGAGTTCTTTGTGATGACAGCAATTCCACCTCCGCGAGAATTACGGGGGAACGACTTGATGGAGTAACCAGTGGGTGTTAGATCCGCACACTTGGGCTCATCGCCTGATGTTTTTAGCTATGTTTCTGTCAAGAATAATATGTCAACATTTTCGTCGTTGATAAAATTAACTATTTCTGTGCGCTTTTCCGGTGGTCCTACTGACTGGGCATTGAATAATGCAATGCGCAGAGGTATTTCTTGGATAGTTGACATAAAGGTTGACGAATTGGGATTTGAATTAAGTTATCTAAATTAACGGTCGAAATTTTTTTTAATGGTTGTGCCAAAATAAGGGAGATAACTGGAATTCTTTTTCCTGTTCTACGCCGGCCAGCTTTGAAACAACGTTTCATTTTTCGCTTCAGTTTACATTTAGGTAATGATGAATGTAGTCCCAGTTCGTTTAGTATAGAGCACAATGTAGTGTGGAGAGCCAACGAGTGAACATTTAAAGCAATTAATGAGGGTCCATCGAAGCATAAACGGGTTCACAGGCGAGTATCACGTGATGGCGGTTTGTTCAAAAAAAGTGGAGCAAGACAGCTGAGAAAAAGTCTAATTATTCTCGTTTCCAAAACAAGGAGATGAAGAAACACATACGAATATAACAGCCAATACATAATGAACACAATAACGAAGATAAAAACAGGCAACAAGCATAAATATGGTGAAAACGGCACTAAAAAAACGGAACAGCTGCTTCAAGCCGGTTAAGCGATAGCGGCCATCTTGTTTTTTCTTATGTATACTGTATATCATTCGTATGTTTATATATAATTGCGTGTACCTGAATTCATATACTCTTTATATATTTGTCTAGTTTAGTATATATTGCATTAATACAATATAATTTATTACATGTTCAATGTGCGTCAGCACCTTTTCCTAAATCCTTTTACTTAGCAGGTGGTTTATTCTTTACATGCTTCAGTTTAAATATTGTTAAAACAGCATAAATGCACAATGAACACAATTAGTTATGAAATGAGAAATATGAATAAATCAGACTTGTCAAATTATATCGGAGTATTGTCTCTATTCTTCAAGGCCAATAAAATGCAGGAATGCAAGATTACAATCAGACACCCTAGGGGGAAAGTCCCATCAATCTTCAGAATAAGTTTGCCTTTTATCAATGTAGACGTTTTTATGCAAGATCCTGTTCAAGCCATTGTTTTTATATAATTCTATACACACTGAAAAGAGATGAATGTTATGTGTCACATATTTTTTCTTTCACAGCGCGTCATCATAATTATCAGTCGTCCGTTACATGTTTCGGATTTTGTTTTCATCTTTGGTAGATCGCTTGAGTATTTATCATTCACGACCATTTGCCTGTAAACAACAGTTTCTGCTCTTTGATGCAGATGCTGATTCCGGCTTGTTTGGTGTTAAAAGATGACTGCATTGCCCACAAAAGGTGAAATTATTTAGATGACGATAGCACCTTTTTGCGTCAGAGTTGTTAGAAAAAGCTAGCAAACAATTTTGCTAGCAAAATAACGATCACAAAACATCCGAGAACAAAAGCGCCTGAAGCGATGAAGGATCATTTAATGGCGTGAAAACAAAGACTGTGTGGTATTTAAAGGATGTTTGTTTTTTCTTTGTTTTTATTTCAGGACCGAAAATACTTGTACTGAATAAAAATGATTTATCGGGTTTACAAAAAAATGATAAACGATTAAAAGGATTTTTTCAAAAAAAATCTGCATCAAAATTGTTGTATACATTGAAAAACAAACACATATATCATTCACAACAGAAACCTCAAGCTTTATGTGCAATTAGGTTTAAAAGAGAAAGAAAAAACCCCAGATATTTCTTTAAGACAAGAAACGCCAACAAATCATTATCAAAAAGATTTTCTTTTCCCAATAGATGAATAATGCTGTATTCGGTAAATAAAATGGAAAATGTAAGAATAAGAACAACAATAAAAGTATGTATAAATGAAAATATTTTTAAATTCCTAAAAGATACGAATGTTATTTTCCACGAGCATAATAACATATGAAAATTTAGCGCTGGTCGTGACGAGCAATGAAAAGATCAAATTATGTAAGGCGGGTTAATTGCGTTAGAGTTATGAAAATGGTTGACATGCTAATTTTATTATGACAAGCTCAACAGCAAGTACGGTCATATAATGTTAATACTCAAGACCTATATGGATTCTTTATTTAAATCATGTCGAAATTGATACCTGTAACAGCTACATGAAAGATAACATCATATTTTACAATGTTAGTGACTACCTAAATGACATGATATTTAATATAAGTTAGAGTTAGCAGAACTAAGATTAGAATTTTGTCTATTCAAGACTGATAAAGATGAAAAGAACGTCTGCAAAGGGCTACTAATATGGCGCAATTTAAGAATTTATAATTCAAATTATACAAAGATTGCTTATTTAATTACAGGAAAATTGCCAAGAAATGAATTGTATCATCTCATATTATCATGTAAACGATCAGAGTAGACATGACAACAAGCGGTGTGTGGTTGACAACATAAATACCTTTCCTTACGGGCACGTGATCAATCTACCGTATGTGTAAGTTGCTTAAAACAACACTCTTCAATATATAATAAAACGTAAACTATAGCATGTTTATTTTTTTCTCTCTTTCAAAATATGTACACTTTTTCTTTCGTTTCATCTGGAAAAATACGGTTCGCCTCAAAATACAGTTTCTTTACTTTGTTGTTCGTACTGAATACGACGAAGAAAAGAAAACGTGCATTTCTATAAAAGTTTTGATTACAGAGTTGTAGTGTTTGTTGAAGGATCACCGACACTAATATTTCAGAATGTCTGCTAATGAACGCTAGTTTGACCAGGTTAAATAATTTCGTTTTACATCGTCTAAATTCTCACAATCGTCAATTTGAAACTAAGTATTTATACCGTGATAGATACCAAAAAGTAATTCAAACCACTTAACCAATTTCCTAGGATCTACTACCGCAACAACTGTTTCATCTTTGAGCAACCAACTTCTATTGTTGTACGCCGTGTTGAACAGAAAATGTGGACAGTTGATAACGACATAATCGAAATAATCTTTCTATGGAATCTTTGTAGGATTAAGTATAAATACTGTTTGACCAGTTTATCACTTTACGGTTTATCATGTTGTGAATTTAAAAAAAATACATTTATGTATCCTTTAAGCACAATTGATTTTTTTCAGCTTGTTTTTTAATATTTATCTAAGCAATTGACACAAAATAAATATACATTTGATAAGTATCTGTAATTTCTTTTTGGTTGATTTGAAAGTGAACACTTCCTTGAACGTTAGATGGTTTTGAAAATGATTGTAGCGTTGAACGATAGTTTAACACTGTTACATGCAGTCTGTTACTATGTAAATCTTTCAAATCAAAGCTTGTGCCACACTACTTGGTGTAAAAATTGTTACCAAGTATGTTACTAATTAATGTTTGTAATGGATGCCTAGCTGCTTCTATGAACTGTTGGCCCCATTTATTTAACTGATTGCGCAATCCATTCGGAGATAATAGTATCGATCTGGAGGCAATTTTGGAAAAATCTTTTTAGTCAAGGTTATCACTTTTCATCCCGACAGTGGCTTTTGCATGTGTTATGTTAAATCTGAAAATCTGAAGAATAGCACAAGGATGCGACGGTGGATATTTGATCTCTGAGTATCTGAAGGTTAATTGGTATACTAAGTTTCATTACATAAACAATAAAACTGTAAAATTTCTATTCCAGTATTATGTGCAATACTGGCACCTGACCTTAGCGTTCTCAATTTAACATTTATTATACGTTTTTCAATCCTCTTTTGTCGAACCAATACTGGTAATCCACAGATCTGTGTATTTCGTGTAAATGTTTAAGTTATCGAGCTCACTGTTGCCTTACGATAGGGCTATGCTTTTCGCAAGCATTCTACCCAATCTTTTACATCCGCATTGTAACATCTCAATTCATCTTACAACAAACTGACCGCTCCCATGGCCTACTGGTTATAGCGTCCCCGGCTGAGTCATACGAAAGACTTATAATATGGTACTAACACCCGTCTCGCATAGGAGATCAGCATTAAGAGGTTAGTATTCGAACTGATCGACCTAGTGTCAGGAAAATTTGACTGGGTGGGACATGATGCTGCATGATGTCCCAGTGCTAGACATCACTATAAACTGCCACACTGCAGACATCGTGATGATATGACTGAAAAAAATGTTAAAGTTACGTCAAAATTCCAAATCACACACAGACACACTTATATCAGACGACACAAAGAAACTACTTGGGTGCGTGTGCTTCACTGATGTCTTGGACTGAGCCATTTTACTCACTGGATGTACCGTAAACTGCTTTATAGGATTTTACCGTAAGTTTGCAATTACCGTACAGTGCCATTTATTGTGCAGAATAATAAACCATTACCTACATATCACGTAAACAACATGTACACTAACACGCACTAAAACTACAGTGAATTTGTATATTATTTGATTACTAGACGGCAGGTGGCGTTTGAATTTTTCCTTTTCAGGCACTCCGTCAGCATTTAAATCCGTGTCACCAAACCTTGTTCTCCAAAATATTTCATTCAAATATATAAACCAAACTAGTACATTATTTTTTAACTTCATTTTGAGGTAAAAAAAACTGAAAGGGTAAAAGGAGAAACTCTTATACCTTCTGCCAAGGGGTGGGGGTAAATATGATTCACTTGCACTCGTTTGTGTGGTATATGCATCTTGGCTGGATTTGGCGCCTTTTACTAAACGATCTTGATTTATGGTAAAAACTGGTTCGGAACAAATATGTTTGGAAAATTTGGAGGAACACTATTAACAAAATTAAGAAACAACAATTAAAAAAATAATTTTTAGTGTGATGTTTTGTATGCTTCATCACAACAGAAACAAATATCATCGACTCTTCAGGAATAATTGTCTCAAGATATTCTTAATTTAGTTACTACAGATAATTTCAAAACATACACAAACACCATTTTAAATGTGGAAGAATTTATATTTAAGGTCAGATCAAATAAAAACAAACCGCACAATTAATAATTTCATACAGTACCTTGCTCCAAGATACCAGTGAAGATGAAAAAGAACGTTTAAAGGTTTTTGAAAGTGGAAATAGTTTTCCTATAGTTTACGATGAAATAATTCGCTTCTTAGAGTAAGAGCTAACAATAAACCAGGATTAAAAAAACAGATGTTAAACATGCAACATGTCTAGACAGCACAAATTAATCCATCAAATTTATATGCACTGATGAAGTCGTCAAATCTATGTTGCACTGATGAAGTCATCAAATCTATGTTGCACTAATGAAGTCATCAAATCTATGATGCGCTGATGAAGTCATCAAATCTATGTTGTACTGATGAAGTCATCAAATCTATGTTGCACTGATGAAGTCATCAAATCTATGTTGCACTAATGAAGTCATCAAATCTATGATGCGCTGATGAAGTCATCAAATCTATGTTGTACTGATGAAGTCATCAAATCTATGTTGCACTGATGAAGTCATCAAATTTATGTTGCGCTGATCAAGTCATCAAAGTTACTCTAATCGTGCCATCAAATATATGTGCAGCACATTTGATTAATAATACGATCAAAACCGGGTGTGTGTGTGTGTGATTTAGATTTTTAATGTAGATTTTAACGTAGCTTTAACAATTTTTCAGTCATATCGCTACGATGTCTTTTGTGTGGCAGTTTATAGTAATGTTTAGCACTGGGACATCATGCCCCAGACATGTAGCATCATGTCCCACACAGTCACATTATTCTGACACAAGGCCGACCGATCCTAATACTAACCTCTTAATGGTGAGATCCAAGCGAGGCAGCTGCTAGTTCATTTTTATTAGTCTTTTGTTACAGGTTTGTATTAATTAAAACATAGATGAAACAAAAAGGTATAGCATTTCCATTTAAAGACTTGGTAAACTAATATATAGACCTGAAACAATTGGTATCACTTGCACTGAGAGATTTTATGAAAACTGAAAAATATAAATTCTTCCACATTTAAAATGGTGTTTGTGTATGTTTTGAAATTATCTGTAGTAACTAAATTAAGAATATCTTGAGACAATTATTCCTGAAGAGTCGATGATATTTGTTTCTGTTGTGATGAAGCATACAAAACATCACACTAAAAATTATTTTTTTAATTGTTGTTTCTTAATTTTGTTAATAGTGTTCCTCCAAATTTTCCAAACATATTTGTTCCGAACCAGTTTTTACCATAAATCAAGATCGTTTAGTAAAAGGCGCCAAATCCAGCCAAGATGCATATACCACACAAACGAGTGCAAGTGAATCATATTTACCCCCACCCCTTGGCAGAAGGTATAAGAGTTTCTCCTTTTACCCTTTCAGTTTTTTTTACCTCAAAATGAAGTTAAAAAATAATGTACTAGTTTGGTTTATATATTTGAATGAAATATTTTGGAGAACAAGGTTTGGTGACACGGATTTAAATGCTGACGGAGTGCCTGAAAAGGAAAAATTCAAACGCCACCTGCCGTCTAGTAATCAAATAATATACAAATTCACTGTAGTTTTAGTGCGTGTTAGTGTACATGTTGTTTACGTGATATGTAGGTAATGGTTTATTACATGTTGAAAGATGTTGCCCTCTAAATGGTAGTAATTACAAGTAAGTACAAAGGCTGTTACTGGGTGCAGGTCAAATTTCCCGGTGGAATGCTTGAGCGTTTGTCGTAGTTTTATTTTTGCAGACATGTCCTTGAGGTAGAGTTGACAGACTCATACAGCTGCCAGATCTAGGTATCCTGCACCTGTTTGCTTAGACATGTCTGCCAATATGACTACGTTAGGGCCTAGACCGAGTAACCAAGACTTTTGCTCTCCTAACGGCCTTGTACCTACTACTCATAATCATTTATGTAATTCTAATCGTTTCAATTCATAATAGCATTTTTAATGAACTAAAACATATCTTATGTTGATCTGCAGATGTGGAAATTTTCATTTGGTATGCATTTCAAACTTTATCATAAAATTAAAAGAAAAGAAAATTTAAAATATACTTTGTCTTTAAATTGTTGACATAATTAGTAAATTTTGACTTCTGTTGACACGAGGATTATCTTCTCCAGAAATAAAATTTATATTATACCTCAGTATATCACCTTTCTGGGGGTTGATAACTCCTAGGAAAAAGATCTGTAAAGTGTGGTAACATCTTCTTCAACCTATAAGATCCTTAATTTTTCAAAGTGTGTGTGTGTGTGAGAGAGAGAGAGAGAGAGAGAGAGAGAGATCCAATACATTCTCTTCTACCCATGAGCGGAGTGATCTTCCAGACCATGATGGGAGTGATCTTCTACACCAGGGGGCTCAAACACGCGGCCCGCCAATCTGTATCCTGTGGCCCGCAAAACGATTGGTGTCACAAGGTGTCATGAGAGATAACAAAGGTGGTGCGCCCTTGGGCCATCAAAAATGCCCTCATGCGGCCCTCAGGGTGGTTTGAGTTTGAGATCCCTGTTCTAGACCATGAGGGGAGTGATCTTCTAGACCATGAAGGGAGTGGTCTTCAAGACCATAAGTGGAGCAGAATACTTGTATTTTTTTTTTTTTAAACTTATTATAATTTACCATTTTCAATGTTTGCATTTATTCTGGAGAACTTTGCAAATTGATACACGAGATCTAACAGATTAAAGAGATTTTTCACTGCGTAATATTTTTTTGTTTGTGGATCATATGGGTCACAGCTCATAGTCTCTACTGAATGTAATCTTGTTGTAATTAGTATTAAGAAAGAGTAATGTTGGCCTACATTAATTTAAATCTGCTACCTGTGCGTGTAGTAAGGGGAATAATTCAGTTGGTACTTTCTGCACTAACCTTTTTATTAGGAGTTATTTCGCAATTTAATACCATTCTCTTCTAAGCTTTTAAGCTGAGAATTGGACATTTTGTTGAATCTTTGTTTATTCGCACTTTCTCATCTGTTTATTCACATGAAGCTCGGAAACAGATCTGGATACTTGGATCTAAGTAACTGACAGGCCGACAAACTGTCGCAGACACATTCTGTTAGGCATTCTTTTTTCTCCATTTTTTGGGAGCAGATTTTATGATGATTTAAGAAATAAAATATAATACTAAAAAGAATATAGGTATTAATTCAGCTCTTAAGAGGCTCTATGAACTTATAGAAAATTCAAAATACAACAAATTATAAATAAATTCATGCAAACTTGAGCAATTAAATCCGTTCTGTTTCTGTTAGTGAACAAGAGCTCAGGACCATATAAAGCGGAGAGTTTTATAATCGTTTTCCCGAAATGTTCACAGTAATGACATGGTTAGTTTCATCTACATATAAGCCTATTACTATAGTGAGTTTATTATACATACTCAACTTTGTAACAGAGATGTTCTATACGATCATTATTTTTCACTGACTGGGAAATAGTGACTCCTACATACTCCATCATTTTTGTTCAAGGAATAGCAAGTATTCACAAAATAATTCTATTTGATGAGTACACATTTTTTTATTCCACTAAATACCATCCAAAGACTGCCTGAATTATATTTTGTTTTTATTTCTGTGCATACTGAAAGACTATATACAACTACCCGGACTCCATTCTACGTTGAACTAAAATATCAATTCGTCTGCTAAAAGCACGTCAGGTATGTTTGACACATTGTTAAACCACCTTTAGTCGTCCGTAATTCAATCAATGAATTATTTATGTATACGAAGTTTGACAGAGTTGACATTTTTGTTATATCTAGCATATATTGTTAACAAACTGGCATAGTTTGTCACTGGTTACATGTTTTGTATCTGTTTTTCTTTGATTCTCGAAATTCACAAGGAACCAAATGAATAACAATTCTGACATGCACATATATGATGTACTTATATTAAAAAAGTAGATTTATTGAAGAGATATTAATTGATAATGGATAAAACTATGCATTTGTTTCTGGGAGGAGTTAGATATACTTTGCAAAAATTATTTTTAATTTAATATAAATCACATTTAAAGGGATTCTGAATTTAATTGTCCAAATAATTATGGTCCGCAATGTTATGAAAATAGAATTTAAAAACTGCAAAACTCGAATGTGAATATGTTATTCCAAGAGGACTTTAGTTTTGGTGTTGGACCCCGAAAATTATTACAAATTTCACGCTAATAATCCAAAGGCAAGAAACAAGTTTTGCATATAAGTTAAACATTAAATTGCAAATATGTGTGGATATATTTGCATAAAGAAAAATCATCAGTATACTTGGTACATGAAAATCAAAAGCATCTTGTTAGATTCGATTTCTTTGTTACGTCGGATGATATTTTTAGCTTGACAACTAACGCAGCCACAGTGCCTAGGCTTGCATAATTCTGATAATATTAAAAACCAAAACCTTGCAAAGTACAAATATTTTGTGTGAAGTTAAAATTATATATGCAGCTGGAAAAAAAGACAATATAGAGTTTCAAAATATAAATCTGCCATATACACAATTTAATATAAATGATCAACTCTTGTTAGAAACATCACTATTAATAATAACGGGAAATGCTATGAAATAATCATCGACGAGGAAAAGGGTTGAAAACTAGTTAATTTTCATTTTGGTGAATCGAATACACCGTAAATTTTTACTCTTTGTGCAGACTTTGTCTGAGAGATTCTTAGAAATAACACTCGGTAAAAGATATTCATGTCAATCATAACGAATACTGAGTCGATATGAAGATGATAATTCAGACATACGACGATGGTGGCGATGAAACTATTTGCACTGCATTAGAAACTTAAGATACATTTTAGTGAACGTCGGCGTTAAGGACCAGTACTATATAACATAGCTATACGCAGTATCACAACAAACTCAAGGACTTTGGACAAATTTTAAATTAGACTGGGCCCAAAGTACATTTAGGAGTAGTATAAATTACCGATTGATATAAGGTGTATTAAACCGTTTGAGCATAACAGAAAACATGGGTTACTGAAAATTTGGGTAAATGAACAGTCTCTCTCTCTCTCTCTGGAAGTATGTATCACCAACTCATTGGCAATACCCAAATTGACGCATTTCTTTACATCCTTGCCCAAAACAACCTTCTGATCAATCGTCAGCTGGGGAAAAATACTGTTCAAATTTCACGTGGAATTCAGAATCTGATATAATTAAAGGATATGTTATCACTCAAAAGTTTGAAAGAGGGGGATTTAAAATTATAGAAATAAATAAAACATTCGATTTAACATGGGCAAAGTGAAATTTAATCTGCTGCAAATGTGAGTTATCTTTGTAGAATAGTTAATACAGATAGCAGAGTTTGGAGGGACGTATTAGAAATTTGCTCATTCTATATTAATAGAATTTAAAAGTAAAACGTTAGACTATATGATGATTTCAGCTCAGCGGGGCAATGCACCTTTAGAAAGGGTGCAAATCTCTTTAATAATAAATGGGAATGCTTGAATATATCATATAAGTCACCTTTAATAATAATGTCTCAAAATATGCAAACTGAGAAGATCTATGCGCCAATTTTGGTATAACAGAAACCTTTATTGGTTACAAAGCACTAAAAAAACGAATGTCTAGAGAATAGAAATAGATTTAGAGTAGTAAACAAAATAAAATAAATAATTGAAATCAGTATAATTATTAACATACGTCATTGGAAAAAAGAACACAGAATTATGCACTATACAAAGTTGCATAATGCTATCGACCATAAACACCCAGTTCTAGAACCGGTTGCCAATCTCGCGGTATTTCTGAACATAACGCGATACCTAGAACGGTATATCGCAGTTATTAATATTCTGGGACAGAGGCATGACACACAAAAAATAATAAATTCCGTCTGTCAATGGCTGGAAAAATACCTTACTATGATTTATACCAAAATAACACCGTATTGTATCCGTTTAATAGTTGAAAAAAAATATTATTTTGAGATGAAATAATAAAATAGCTCGAAAGACAATTGCAGCCCCTCACCATCCGAAAATAAATTTTTGAGTCCCTTATACTAGATGAATTTGCTAGGTGTATGGCCAATTCTTGTAGAAGTTGCAATATAAAAAGTGTAATAATGTAAATTGATAAATCTAACACTATAGCTGAAATCCTGTATAAGACATTATGTGGACATATGAGAGCTGCTGGCAACATGAAATTTTGAGAGGGACGCCAACACCCCACAATCAGAGAGGGACAGAAAACATAAAAACATTGTCTGAACAAATGAGAAAATATGTTTGTTGACTTACGAAATTACAAAAATTTCAAACAGAAAGCAAATTTATTCTTGAAAATCTTTACATGATTTGCAGTCTTACAAAGGGACATTAACATACGGTAGGAAATAACTAACAAACGACATTTAGTTTTGTTTTAATTCGAAAGTTTGACAAACATTTGGAATTTTCTCGAATATCTTTCACAACATCCCATTTGGACACCGCATTGGTATGACATGTGTCACGCATGTGATTAAAGGATCATACATATAATTATATTTGTAATATTCAAAATTAATTTGTAACAAATACAACTGTTTTGTAAAAAGATAATTGTTAGAATTATTTTTCATATAAAGCAAAAATTTGCCGTTAATAGCTTTAAATTTTTAACAAATGACTCGAGAATTTGTGTATCTTACTGACGCAAACTACCGAAGTACCGGTACAGTGAAAAATGTCGTGGTACATACAAATGGAAACAACCCGCGGTAAACCGGTAATACCACTCACCTCTACCCAACTCCACATCAGTGAGACTATACATGAATTCGTTTCGTTACAGCCGTTTATGCAGTGTGTAATCGATTTTCAACACAAACGTGAAAAAGTAGGGATAATATGGTCATTTTGCTAAAAGGCAGACAAATATGGGAAGTCAGACGAAAAGTAGAAAAATATTGGAAGTCAGCCGAAAAGTAGGCAAATATAGGGAGTGAGACGAAATGTAGACAAATATAGGGAGTGGGACGAAACGTAGAGAAATAAAGGGAGTGAGACGAAATGTAGACAAATACAGGGAGTCAAACGAAAAGTAGACAAATAATGAGAGTCAGACAAAATTAGACAAAAGTCGACGAACGACAGTAGACAAATATAGGGAGTGAGACGAGAAGCTGACGAATATAGTCAGAAAAAGTAGATAAATATAGGGAGTCATACAAAAAGAGCAGTAAATGTTTAAGTAGGAAAGATATAACCTAACATTTTTTATCTGTAATCCAAATTAAACTTTAAAAATCATTTTTAAATGTTATTATTTTCAACAAATCCAGTCGCGCGTAATTGTAATATACTAAGTTAAAGGTATGCATCTGTTGTCAAATAAGTGTGACACGTAAATAGTTGACGTGGCAACTAGCCTTTGATAAATAACATGTTTTCCGTTCCAGGCACGTGAAAGGCTTGATGATTAAATATCCAAGCTCAGCTCATGGTTCTCCTCCCATCAGCTAAGACGTTAAGAATATTTCATATACTTTATTATATTATAACATTTTTAAACATTCCCTGCAAAACAGGTGAATCAAAACAGGTAAACTTCGTTATCATTGTTGATAAATGTATGTATGTATAGGGTTTAACATCATGTCTTCACAGTACTAGCTACATTGTGCCGATTAAACGTTAAGTTGTCAGAGTTTACAGATATAAGCTAATATAGCCACACACACACACACACACACACACACACACATATATATATATATATATATATATATATATATATATATATATATATATATATATATATATATATATATCAATCACATTATCAAATATGCAATGATGTATCTACAATGAAACCAAAATAAACTGTCAGAGTTCTCGTACTGCTTAAGAAACGTGTGACAAATGTGAAAATTCAATACGACATTATGTTAATAAAACTAGCAATAATTGTCAAGCGTATGATATTGCGATATCTCTTGTTTGTTGAAGCGTTTGAATGACGTCGTATTATACACCAATCCGTTATTTCTCATTTAGGTTGTCACGTATTCGACTGACGCAACTCCATTTGTTTACAAGTCAACTTAGCTTAGTCGTCATATTTGTCAGAGAGAGAGAGAGAGAGAGAGAGAGAAAGGGAGGGAGGGAGGGAGATAGAGCAACGTATTTTTCAACACTTCCTTGTAAAGACGTTGTCATAACGATATTTTAAATTGAAGTAATATTACAATTTAAGCTTACTATGGTTGTTTGTTGGGCCGTGCTCTCGCAAATCTTACCTCAGACGCTTGACTCGATACATAGTTTAGCACCAGGAAGGCTCTATCATGATGCAAATTAACCATCCTAGAGCTGAGACGAACGTAATTATCTCTTGAGACAAATACATAGCTATCCTCTAATCCAGGGATGGGCACCATGCCGCCCGCAGGCCGGACTTCCGGTCCGTGACCTGGTTTTAACCGTTAAATTACATCAAGGGTTTGGCTTTAAAACTCACTAATCAGGACAGCGCCATGGATGAAATTGACCACGCCTGTTCTAATCCATCCAGTCCATTCTATAAAGATGTTTTAGTCCTGAATACTAAACTTTGTATCAAATTTCATTCCACCTTTATGAGAAATGAATTTCTCCTCATGTTGAATTGTTAAAAATCAACCTGGTCTATCATACCGTGTTTAATGCCTACCACCTCCTAAGAAAGTAAGCATAATATTTTATCTTTGCCAGTTTAGAAAGTCCTCTACCAACCTTGTTGATTTTTTAGAGTGACTTCAATGAAAGCCTCTTATCATAGACATTCGTCCCTCTTGACAGAAGTTACGAAAGATGGTGGCAAAACTGCAACTGTTGAAACATCCAATACCGGCTAAACCCTCTTTATTTTTTCAGCAGAAATATTACAGAATACTAAGATATTTTAAGTAATATCAAAACCTCTTAGAAGATTAATTTAGTCATGTTTTCTCATTATCTTTTCACAGCGATAGCCTTGAAAAACCTTACATTGCACATTTTGTTGATATCCCACGTCTTATAGAAACATGATTTACTCATGAGTCTCGAAAAAGTATAATGTACTGTTGACTGCCCAGCTACATTGGTATTAAAAATAATGACAGAGCACAGAACACGGGTACAGGTGCTCGGTAGCCACCCGATGCTAAGTGAAGGGTGCGATGTATTGACGTCAGGTTATTATATAAACCGTTATGTTCCATCTTCTTCACAAGATATGAGCATTATGGTGTTATTGTGTGGGTGTATTTTTGAGCATTATGGCGTAGATGTGCGGGTGTATTTTGACAACACTATACATTGAGTAATGAGGCACAGACGAGTGTTCGCAAGTGAAATCTGTGATCCAGTCACGTTGTTTTAGGTCAGCCTCTCCAGAAAATGCCAGTTATCCCATCCCAAGAACTTCATCGTGATCTCCTCTTTGAAGATACTCTAGACTGACATGCTTTATTATGATCTGGACACACTAGAAAGTTCAGGACTGACAAAACAATGCAGGGACTATATAGGGAAAAAGCTGTGATCGGAGCTTTTTCAAATAAATAGATAGTTTGTTTCATGCTTTAAGCGGCCTTGCTTTGTAATGTTTTTTTTTTTGAATTTTCGTAGCAGCTGATATCAGTATCTGTAACGTTATGCGCTAACGCCAGGACCAAAACTATTGCGATATATCAATGTATCAATGAAATCAAACAGGTTTTAACATGCATACATTTGATATTTTTAAACATCTTTTTACTATTTACGCAGTAATTTAAACGACTGAGTGCATTCAACATGATATTAAACATTTATAACATTAGCTATTTCGTGTCATGTTCTAATAATTTTACTGGAGTTTTTAGCATTTCAGTTGTTGCAATAGCTTGTGAAGTGTTCTTTTCTCATGCATATATTATGCATGCGGTCAAATGTATATTTTCATGCAAAGTGACAAAGCAAGAGCCTGGCAATATGAATTTTATTTCCATGTTTGTTCTATTTGCATTGAATTTATTTTCTTTATTTATTGATGTAATTATATAGTGTGCGTAGTGAATCTCTCTTAAAGAGGTAATAAAGACAGTCAGTTAGTCAGTCAGTCAGTTGCATACATTATATGTCTTGCTCTATTTTTTTAAAAATTAAAAATAATATTTGACACAGAAGATTTATTATTGATGTCGCAAAAAAGGATAAATGGCAAGTCTTATGAAGTTAAGTTTCATAGGATACTGTCTCCTCTAGTCTAGTGAACTTAAGGTGGACTGCCATGTTCTTTTTCTTGTACCGTACTGGGGTAGCATTAGATTTTGAAATAGTTGGACCCTATGTATGTATGTATGTATGTATGTATGTATGTATGTAGTTGTCTAGATGTAAGCAACCGGCGCTGTAATTATTCTCCAGTTCATTAGACACCACCGTATGGTGCATACAACATGTAGTATAACATACGCTAAATTAGGACAACAAAATTTGCTTCAGACAAAATAAATTATAAGTATTCAAGCAATAGAAATAAAAAGATTAACATGTTAAACATGCCGATATGTCAACATTTTATATTGACCACTTAATCAAATACACGGAATTATTGAAAATTTATTAAAAACTTTTAGTGCGATATAGTAGAGATCAGTATTGTGCACTATTTAACGTAGAATACCACCAGTAATAGTAGGTTTCATTTTCTAAAATAGTTTGGAAAAAACAGACGAATTTCCAAATTCCACCCACCTACCAAACATCGTCAGAGAGCAACGTATGATCGATGTAGTCACTGCTCCATTCATCATGACGATGATACTGACATCGATCACACGTGGTTTTCTGTCACCAGCTGTCAGCCAAATTTAGGTTCAAATTTAAATAATCTTTCTTGGACATTACCAAAACATACTAGATGTAGCCAGGTGTTACCAAAGTTGGGATAATAGAAAAGATGAAAATAACTTTAAAATTGAAACATTTTACATACAGAAGTCTTTTATTCTTAAACATAAAGTTGTTGAATTCCTCAGTTGGTAAACATCCTAGGTTTTACTGTGAAATAAAACGCAGCCGTCCCTGTAATAATAAAAATGTCCCAAAATCATAAGATGACGATGAAAATTTGAGATGATTATTATGTCGTCGTAAACTTTATGATACCAAGAGTTTACAAACTGCTTTCCGTCATTTACCTGTATCTGGACAACTGAACAAATCCAGCGCATCCGTTATGCATCTATATGAATCACATAGTTGGTGCACTTTAGATACACTGTTTGCATTTTAAACATTTTTTGTCAACAGATTAACATATCACTTTCTATGAATCTGAATGGACACAAAAGCTAACGAAACTCTTTTGCAATATTCTCATTAATGATTGACCTCAACTATGGAAACTTCCCTTGTCCAGCCTTCTGGAACCTTTATTTTAATATTACATTAAACAATGTCGTTTCTGTCTTTCAGTCGAGATTCGGAAGAAGAAAACGGAAAAAGCCACTATCACAAAAGCGCACAGTAGCGGTTAGGTTTGTCTGAAATTTGACCAATTTACCCTACTTATATACAAAACTGAAACTAGAACATGAGTACATTGCTGTAAGAACGCGGTATGGATCTTGCACCTCTACCTTATGACAAGCATGATTCACACGTCAACCGATATCAGCAAGTATATTCACTTCACTTTTGAAAAGAATGTCTCCTAGCTGACATCAGGGTTTTCAACTACATGTACAGCATTCTTCCAAATAAAAAATGCAAATATTCTGTCAAAAAACATTAAATCTGGAAGCACTATATTCAGCAAAACCTCCTGATTTAGTACAATGTTTTCAAACAAGTAATCATCCCTTCACACGAACATCCATCAACTGTAATGATTCTTTGTTCCTTATTCAATAATGCTAATGTGGTGAACGTCCATAAAAAAATCGACATAATTTTCAGTGGAAACGTCGCAAACAGCCCGTCCACAACTCCAACTGACCTGGTCCATGAATTTCCCCAAAATAAAAGCTATGTGATAAACAGGATCTCAAATGGCTGATCATCTAATACTAAATTTATGAAACTCCTTGAATAATACTGGAGATTATTCAACTCTTATAAAATTAAATATTAAATCAGTACCGTTTGAGATCCTCTATCAAGGTAACTCTGATTTAATGCATAAAACAATGTTTTCATTTGTGACATCATCAAAATTACCGAAACGTTATACACCGAACGTTTTAAGAGCATGAAACTCCTATGAAAATTTTGTATTAAACACCAACAACAAATTATGTATCAGCCATTAAAATAACAAAAGCGAAAACAACAACGCAAAAGAAAAAATTACATTTGTAACTGAAAATTCAGTTTCAGACTAAAAGTTTTATTATCTCCGAGTTATGTATCGGTATCGCTTCTAATGAAACGTCATTTTTATCAATCCGAAGAGGGTGCAGTTTCGGCAGTGTTTTGCCTAACCTAACAGGTGCAAAAACTATATATGCAGATATAGTGTGATGAGACAAAGGTTTTACAAGGCTTTGATCTTAGGAAGAGTTTAGCAAAGGATGCGAAATTTAGAAAAAACTATTAAATAAGCGAGAAGACAATTACGTTTTATTATTTCAAAATATTCCATTATAATAATTATTGAGGACATTAATAACTTCGCAATGCGAAAACAGTTACTGTGTTCTAACCATGAACGCACTCGTGACATGTGCGAAAAATTTCCATGACATGCAATATAGTTCGTGGATTCCTCCCGTGTGCAAGAACCGCCAATCCAAGTCAGTCCGTATAGTCATTGGTAATCAGGCATAAAATGGCAAGCCGAATGGTAGCTGCTCATATCTTTTCTTTTCCGACTGCTTAGGTAGGGTCACCATTTCCACACCAGTCTACCTAAATTTATTCTTGAAACATTCCCTCTGCATTTTATTGATTGATTGAAACTCACATTTATGTCGTAATGCATGATGTG
Organism: Sinohyriopsis cumingii; assembly: GCA_028554795.2. Lineage (NCBI taxonomy): Eukaryota > Metazoa > Mollusca > Bivalvia > Unionida > Unionidae > Sinohyriopsis > Sinohyriopsis cumingii. Next base: position 42,770,769 of record CM068826.1, on the reverse strand, counting down.
CAAAAACACGAAAATGCATCCACTGTGTTCAACGACGTTTCCCAAACTTCCATATAAAGTCTCAAGACTAATACTGGAGGCAGTTCTCAAAGTAAAAACACAGACTGGTTAACTGTGGTTGTGTTTTCATATTCATAAATGTTAACATTTTTACTTTTACCATTTTCAATCAAATACCAATTTTGCTACAAGAATATAGGCATTATGGAAATAATGTTGTCAAAGTGATTGAAATATGAATTCATTTAGCTGATAATACAACGCACCAGCATGTACATGACGTCACATCTGATACTTTCCCCTCACTCTCACCCCTTGGCATTGCCTCTTTCAAATAATTAGTAGTTCTCGGATTAATAAGTTGAATTACAACATGTATGCTCATGACAGATTGCAATTAGTTATCCAGCTTTGTGGTAGCTTTCTGCAAAGCTATGGTTTCGAGAACACATGGAAAACACATACTTTATGGGACTTTAACTATGATATTAGATCTTAACTCACAACTTGATTCTAGGTCCTGTATGAGTCGGTGTTTATTGAATGTACGCACCAGTGAGCAATATCACGTGAATGCTATTGTGGCAGTTTAATAGCTTTGATGCACTATCTGCATCGTGAATATAGTTACTTGGTCCTTTAATATTATTTTTTTATTTATGTACGCATTATCTAAGTTTTATTTGTAATTAACTTGTCCATATATATTATTTAGCAAAACGAAGTAATTCAGTTTCTTAGCTCTGTTAGTTTTAGTCGACATCACAAATCATCTTGCAGCAAATGTTGGCGACATACTGTGGTTAAGAACACGTTTAATTTAATATATGTGTATGAGTTTATGCCTTGGTATGCAGAAATTTACTTGTATGCATGAAACTGAACATGTGTGCATTTGATCTCAATTTTGCGAGGCGAGTCGAAATCGCAAATATTGACTGCTCTATGTAAGACCATTGCCAGTTCGACCTCACTACAAGTAAATTTCTGCGAATCAAGGCTTAGATTCATCTTCGAATGACATTGCTGTATGAACTTTATAGTGTGAACTTAAAACTTACCTACACTAAAGACATCAACATTTTAAGCAAACTTACCCAATCTTCACATTCCAGCTCTTGAGTCTGTAATACGTTTGCATTGCGACGAAAACAATTTATTTTAATTGTCACGCTACATGTATACTAGTCACTAAATATCACCACCGTCATCTACAAGGTTAACCGCTCAGGTGACCTAGTGGTTAGAGCGTCCGCCTCAGATGCGGGGGTCGTGGGTTCGATCTCCGGCCGAGTCATACCAAAGACTTACAAAAAGGGTACTAACGGCTTCCTCGCTTGGCGCTCAGCATTAAGAGGTTAGGACTGATCCACCTGCTGTCAGGATAATGTGACTGGGTGGGACATCATGTTACATGTCTGTGGCATGATATCCCAGTGCTAGACATCACTATAAATTGCCACACTGCAGATATCGTTGTGATATGACTGAAAATTATTAAAGCTACGTTAAAAATCCAAATCACACACACACACACACACACACACACACACACATCTACAAGGGTTAGATTACCCGAGCTAGTACAGTTCTAGCATGTTATAAGTAGTTCAACCACCGGATACACAAATTTTGGCCGAATGGCGAAGCACTTGGCTACGTAAAAGGTGCTTCAATAAATTCTCTCTCTTTTCAAATTAATCCTTACCATACGTAAGTTTTCACGTTATATAATGAACGATCCACATCATTCGATGAATTTTGTTCAGCAGATAAACTTGTTATTTTGCCACATCGTGTATTAATAAATGAACATAAAAATCATGAAGGCACATTATGTAACTATGATTATTATATGCTCATTTTTTTCTCAGTTAAATTTATATTTTCAGAATCGTTCAATATTTTACGATATTGCACACCTTTATATTGCATTCACGGGCATAAAGGAACTACTTTCTATTGTAAACAAACAATCGACGCAGACGCAAGAACTTCTGATTTGTAAACAAATCATGTACACTCGCGTAGTAGGTGCTTTACGTTTTGGTTGATGAAATGTGTTTCTGAATGAAGTAAAGCAAATTTTTCGTGGACTTCCATGTATCAGCTGCTTTGGCACATTGCGTGTTAACGTTTTTGATACAATGTTTCGGATTTAGGCTAGCTATACAGTAGACGCCAGAAAGGATCCTTACAAATAACATGCAAGTGACAAGGGATAAACTGTCTTCTTTAGCTGGTAATAATAATGGCCACAAAATATGTTTACAATTTTACATCCTGAATTTCCTCAGAATGTACTTTCTTAGTTCTGCAAATCCGAATTACATGAGCCATGCCATAGGTTCTCAATCTTGATTACACATTTCGAAATTGTACGGTAATTTCGAATATAAGTGCAATTACATCCTTCTTGCTGCACTCAAAATGAAATAATTCCATAGCGTCTTTTTGATAATTGCAATTGAAAGACTTCATACTTTCCACACATTATTCAAATATTCAATGACAGAAACAGAAACACATCTGCAGATGTCAACACGCTTCTTCCTCGCTTCTTCAATCCTATGTATTTCATGTGGAATTGTCACATATAAATCCAGTCCATAATCAATAAATTTCGTAGAATCGACAAAAATACCAAAATCCATTCATTCCAGATCAAATGGAAAACTTGTTGCAATGCGCATTCATTCACAATATGACTCCAAGTTTCAATTTTAAGTAGACAAAAACGCCATTTTCTTTTGAAACTGATGTCTAGCGCGCGGCTAAGTTCAAATTTATCTGGTCTGAGTTACGTGCGCATTAATAATGTTGTTGTTGTTTAATGATGAATCTGCGCTTGTGTATTTAGTTTGGAATACGGCATACATTCAATTACTTTGTTTCTTATAGTGTATTTTGTTTATATAATTAAGTCTTAGGTAGAATAAGAAAATGAGCCTATAATAAAAGGGTTACTGCATTTGTATGGGACAATATGAACTCGTTTTGTCGTGCAGTACTACTTTCGAAAAACTCGTTCATATTTTCCCATACAAATGCAGTAACCTATAAATAAACTTTATGAATAAAAATATACAGTATATAACTTGAAATGTGTATTATATAATAGATATTGCACAGGATATAATAACAACAAAAAAAACCACATGATTATAATAAGAAATGCAGAACATATATTTCCAAGTTTACATCATATAATAAAATATATACATCATATATAGTAAAACATACGCATCATATAATAATAAATGTAAAACATACAATAATAATACATGCACCTTTGATAAGGAATGATCATTATATGATGTAATTTAAATCACATGTATTCAAAACGTATCACTTAAGACGAAATCTGCTGCTTTGTATTTTTATGTCCTTTTTATATTTGAAAGGAACTATTCAAGACTAGGATAGTGGACAAAAGATTGACTATAATTCTTTTAAAAATTAGTTCGTAAAAAAGAGTAATGGCTGATCGCCCCCATTGGGTTACAGCCTTTAATGGCTGTTTTATCAATATTCTTTAAAAGTCTAAAAAATGTTCTCTAGCAAATCATGAACTAGAGTGCGAGATTTTTGCTTGCGTGATTCAAATTTTGAATTGTTGCAATAGAACAGTAACTCAGCGTTATTATGACCTGGAGTACCTACATGAGGTAAGAGCGCTGGCTGAACTCCTTCCATATATTGTGCCTAAGTGCCTAAAACGCATCCTGAAAATCATCTGGCAGACCGTGTCCCATACGGCGCGATCCTGCAGCGTGCAAGTACCCCCAGCATATCTACTCCCTGCTGTGCAAACGTCGCCTTCGATGGCTGGGACACGTCCGACGCATGGAGGATTGGAGGCTGTCAAAGGACATCCTATATGGACAGCTGGCCACTGGCACGAGAAGAGTCGGCCGCCCCATACTCCATTTCAAGGACGTGTGCAAGAGGGACATGAAGGCATGCGACATTTCACCAGATGCCTGGGAAGTGCTAGCCGAGGACCGAGGCACCTGAAGACTGACGGTAAACAAGGGCATATCAGTCGCTGATGCGAGGAGAGGCCAGTTGGTGGCAGAGAAACGTGAGAGAAAGAAGAACGCGGCAGCAGCCTCAGTAACTCAGACTTCCCAGCATGTCTGCACCAACTGCAATAGGGACTGTCACTCGCATATAGGCCTGCACAGCCACAGCAGACGATGCAAACACCCCAGAGACAGACAACACCCCAAGGGCGCTATTCGCATGGTCTCTCGAGACTGAGTCGCCAGTGATGATGATGATCACAAATAGAAGCCAAATGCCCGAAAGTACCTTTTCCTGCTTAGCAGCTCATATATATGAGGCAGTACGACAATGGTAAATTTATCATGTTTGAAAGTGACGAATCTGGTCTCATTTTCAACCGTACTAGTCTTGGTTTAGGTTTAAGTTCCAGCACAGGCATAAGTTTGATAGTGATGGAGGGCGCTGAAGATTACATGGATGCACATCAAAAGAAAAAACTTCGTTTTTCATGCTTGGATTTCCGGAGTTGTATTTTTAAGTAAACAGGCTTTCTATTCTCAAACGTTTCGAACAAGAATCTCAAGCTTGTGTTCCAAAATTTAAAATGTTAAACGTGATACTTGATGTTCCTTGACGTTAATGAAATTAGACTGAATATCAAAGATATGCCCAATTCCTCTTCTAGATCATCTTCGCTAGCCAAGGTTCCGATAACCCTATCTAACCTTGGCCATCGAACAGCTATATCGGTGCTTTGTACTACCGACATCTATTGGATTTTGTTGCCTCCCTCAGTATGCAATGCCAACTAACTAATAGCATGGTGAAAATTGACCTAAACTGGATACTTTATAAATTTAACATCGAAAGTATGACTATGTACCAGATGGAAGCCATTACTGGTCTATTTGAGTGAAAGGTATCCGTACAAACACAGACCGGCACTGGAAAAGTACATATTTATCAGTCCATTCAAGTTGTGTGCTCCACTTGTCTCGATCACGTAGGAACAGTGTTCACATTTGAACAACTTAATTTTGATAGGATGCGGTGGCTTGCCGTCGCATCCAATGAAATTCACAGAGGCTAAGCACAGAAATATCTGTTCGATATGCCAAGGTGTAGATAGGGTTATCGAAACCTTGGCAGAGGAAGATGCTTTTAGATAAACCTAGATTTTTAAAGCAACGCTTAGTGTTGCGACCGTACTGAAATGATAGACTTTAGTTTTCGGATGTATCATAGTTTGAACAATATTTTCAAACTAGTCCATGAAGCGAGTGCAAATTTAAGGCATTACTTGCATATCATTTCAACACTGTTTTATCCCCATTAGGCCTACTGTTTGCTGTAAATATTCATGACCTTAATGGCGCTTTGAATGTCTTGTATTGAATCCAACATCGGCGGTTTTTGAGTAATTTCGATTTTTATAATATGTCTGTACTTAATCCATATATTGGTGGCCTATACCAATCATCAAGAACATATCAACATTTTACACTAGCAAATGATAGTGAATACAAAACATTAAACCTAGAAAAGCATCATACCCGAAGTAAGACTTTGAAGATGACTTTTGCTATTTGTAAATGAGTAAACGTCCCTAAAGCATATAGTTCAGATAGGTTAAGTGATGGTGATATAAAAATACACTCGAGATTTTGTTTTATCTGCGAGTGAATATAAGTACTTTAAAACACTACTTTTCAAACCTTTTTTTTTACAATTTGCATTGTGCTTCCCTCTGGATATATTTTTAAACACTCCAATTACTTAAATGTCTGTAACAACAATGGATTTAGATATGTACTAGATTATGATAGGTGTCACAGTGGGTCAAGAATGCATTTGAGTAATAATTATGATGTATATTTAGTTTATATTGTCTGCTTGACTTTTGTACATGATTGAGGGTAGAGTTTTGGTCTACCCGGTTTTTGTCATGTTTGTAAGTTATAAAAAAAAGTTGTTTGCTGACATATGAGTTCAAGGTCTAGCTTTACTGACACAAATATAATGTTCTGGAAGAGAACTTGTGACCTACACGCTGTTCATTTTATTCTGTCTCAGGTTTTTATATATTATTCATTTATTTTTGTCACAGTCTGTAGATTCCCTTTTAGTTGTGTTCAGACAAATTATGAAACGAATCATTATTTAAATTATCCGTAGAAATTGCCAAGCGCTCATTGACGTTTTGGACTAATGCACTATTTAGGAATTATTGTAAATACATTCGACAACTTTCTGGAATGTATCACTGTGAAATATCAAGACTGATGTTACATCAACTTATTCAAGGCTATTAGTACCTCAGCCAGCACGTACTCATTCGGAACACTATACTTTTGGACTGGTATTAGAACTTTAGGATTATTTGGGATTTAATACACAATATTGTAATTTCCTTTTAAGGTTTCGCTTTGTAACTAAGAAAATAAAATTATTTGCTGAATTTACATAACTTGTTGAATTTGTTCTTTCTGTTACACTGTGTTAGACTATAGCACAGTAACAAAGAGTGTATTCATTTTGGAAATAAAATCGGTCGTATTAATAGCAGAATCATGAAAGAAGTGTTTTAATTTGCATGTTGCTGGTGTTCATCAATAATTGTTCTGTGGAGCAAAATATTGTATAAATATTTTTGGGTCGGATCTTATTTGAAATTGCCGCTTTTCTGCATGGAGTAAAGTTTGAAAAAGTTATTGTTATTATTATTATTATGTGTGCATGTTTTGGATTTTTAACGCACGTTCAATAATTATTTAGTCATATCGCTATGATGTCTGCATTGTGGCAGCTTACAGTGTTTGTCTGAGGCATTATGCCGCAGAAATGGGGCATCATGTCCGACCCAGTCACGTTATCAAGACACCAGGCCGACCAATCCTAAAACTAACCTCTCAATGCTGAGCACCTAGCGAGGCAACTGTTAGTTCCAATTTTATAAGTCTTTCATTGACTCGGCTCAGGTTTTGACCCCGCGACCTACCGCATCCGAGGCGGGCTCTCTAACCACAAGGCAGCCGGAGAGGTATTTTATTATTATTATTATTGTTATTATTATTCTGGTGAAAGCATTAAAACCCCTCAGCTTAAAAAAAAGAGTTGAAAAACTTTATCCTAAGTACTAGGCAAAGAGTCTATTAGGGAAGGTTCAGCTATGTACCATTTTATATTTATATTTTTGATATAGTTTAGTAGAGACACAAAATCAGAAAATCAGAAAATACCCTAACTCCTAAGATTCGAGCATTATCTTAAAGGACGCTAAAGAATGAAATTTAGTAGATTTGTAGTTTTAGCTTCGATTTCGTAAAACTTCTAGAAAATATCGAGGAAAAGGGGTCCGACATTCAGACAAGTGAAATTCGCAAGTAATTAGATTAATTTAAATCTTATGGATAAGGAGTCTATCCATAAATTACATCCTTCGCAAAATACAGCAAATCTATATGCTAGGTTAGATGGTAATTACTGGTATGCGAGCTATAAATTATTACGCACTGGCTCAGAGTGGCAATCTATCAAAGTGGGTGAGACCGAATATCGCATTGTCACACACCTACTTGTAAATACCGTACACAGTCATGTCTTTGAAGACCTCTCCATGAGACAAGTTTCGAGAAGATAATATTAAAATCTTTGTAAATTCAGCGTTTACGTTGATTCAACACACCATGGATCAGACATTATGAACAAATTCATGCTGACGTGAGTGGTTAAAAACGATCAGTTGTGTAAAGATTTAGTTAAATGTGGTTGAATTTGAAACGGAATTACAATGAACCATGTGTTGCGGTATTACTAATACAACACTTTGCATAATTAAAGGTTAAAACTAATATAATAATTTTATGAAAATCATCGACATTATTTTCCCAAAGGAAAACAAATTTAGGTGTGGATACCTTTCTAAAGGTGGGAAACAGTTGCCAATTCGACATCGTGTAGTAAACAACAGTTAACGAACTTTATAGTCTTCAAGTGAAGAATGTGTTGTAATGCGTGCATTTGCAGTCAAGACACAATGGGACCACTACGTTACACCGTGTACGGGATCTTTCTTGTCGGATTAGTGTCTATTCAAGCCAGCCCCGACGTTCTTGAGGCTGAGAATGCTGTCTTTTTTGAAGGGAAACAAGTTATACCACGATCAGAAGCTTCGGGCCAGGCGACATTAAAAATGTACAAAGGACAAACAGTTTCAATTGAATTTTGCCTGACGAAGCATTCAGAAATAGAAGTGCAAAACGTATGGTATTCCAATGATGGCGAAAGTGATTTGATAACGGTGACTGTAGACAATAAAAAGTTGGGAGCAGTGTTAACGGAACCTCTTAACAAAGACGGAGAGGGCTGGAACATTTTTAAACCGAGTGGACCATTAGGTTCTATCGTTTACCTGTCAGAAGGAAGACATCAGCTAAGTTTCTATGTTGAGAAGGGTGACGAATATGGCGTAGAAATTGATAAAATTGAACTGTTATTGCATAATGGCAAAGAGAAAAATAGCTTGGATTGTAAAGTATTTTGTTTTGACGACATATCATATGATCATGGTATCGCAGACACTGGTTTTGGTCTCTATACATCAAAAGGCAAATTGGTTCAGAAGAGCAAGAATACTTTATGTGCAGAAGAGGATAATGTAAATATTCCCATCTTCCATGACAGCGCTCGAAAGTACATCATTTCAGCCAATCTTCCTCAGTATACTTCATTTGCAAACAGTAGGATGGCTGACTGGGAAAATTGTAAAATGACCCTATCGTTGTGGTCATTCAGAGACATAGATCTTTCTCAGACTCAAAGAGTCACGCAAGCGTCTGGAGTTGCTACAATGTCCGTAACTCCTCTGGACACAGACCTGCAATCGAATTTGATAACTTACGGATTAATTATTGAGTTTTCTCTCGATGGTCCCAGCCTAGGTATGATGGATTCTGAGATTGGGTCAATCATTAAAATTTACTTCAGACGGATAATAAACACAGTTGACGTTTCCATGCAGTACTTTGGCAGATGGTCGCAATGGTCGGGGTCAACTACCAAGACTGTCTATTCAAATAAAACGTGGGACACCTGGAACATACCTGATTTTGCATGGAGAGAAGGAAGAGGAAACAGTATAAGGTTGACCATTACTGCTTTCAAAACAGAGAGGATACAAATCGGAGAAATTGTAATGAATAAAAGGGACCAGGTTATGGATCAGCCGATGATGGCGTACTATGATGGCATGACCATTATAGAGGTTGTAGACATGGATGTATGGTGGCGTGTCAACGAAACAATGACGCTTAAAACACTCAACAACGGTCGAGTCTTCCAAGGGGTAGACTATTTTCGAATTTACAGAAAGATCCCGTGGTCTGAGAAGGACTTCTGCCAGGTCTTCGTAATGTATCAGGACGGTAATGTGCGATTGCTTCCTATCACTCCCCACGGTCTTGACTGGGTACCTTTTGGTTCCTCGATATTGATTGGACAGTCTGACCATATGGCTGTTAGACCGGCTGCACCACTACGTCATGTTGACGTCGACCCCAAGGAATTGACGATTCAACTGTCCTATTGGGATGGAAGCTTTTTGTCTCTAAAGCTGGATGTCACAATGAAAGAAACAATGGTCATTGTGTCAGATGCGGTCTACGCGCGTTCGTTAGCTTCGTATCCTTTTCTCACATTTCGATCAATGTGGGTTGCCAATGGCAACGCTGACGTCGACCACGTGAGTGTGGATGGAAATGAACCACATCATATTCTTTCAGGATGGGAAACGTTACGTGGAACTTCATACGCTTTCTTTAGGAAGTGTATCTCAAAACATAACACTCTTAGTCCGGACCTTAGAGTGAAAATAATTGATTGAGTTTTATAACAGACTATGCAATATATTCTCATCATTATTGATACGATTTACGTAAATACATATACCCAGATGAAGTTGTATGATGAACTTTTAAATATATTATCTTGCGTAAGTAAATGATAAACTTCATCATGTTTCGATTACATGCGAATCTGTTTAATTGGTGTAAACTGAGTGCTTATTACACAATCACTGTATCTGGATAAAATTTAGAATCAGGAAGCACTGAAAAATAGAATCAGAAACAGATAATCCTGGATACTGTAAGGTAGTCAGTTTCAATTATGCAAGACTCACGCGTTTCATAACGCTATTCTCAATCAACGTTTCTAATATCTACATCCAAAACGAAAAGTTCTTCTTCAACTCAAGTGTAATTGTTTTTTGTTTTTTTTATCAAAATAAAAATCGAAGACTGCTTTGTGTTTTAAATAGTAATATTAATGGATTATTTTTTCGTATCATCGGTTTCGATGGTTGCATATCGACAAGTAGCAGAAAGAAGTGCGTGTATATTAAACCCTTAGAGAAATTACATATTACAAAATCATCTTTTACACGTGTGTATTAAACCTTAAGAGAGAAATTACATTTTACAAAATCATCTTTTACTCGCTTAATGTTTTTATACGTTTTGATTTTGTGGTATCTGCTAATATATTAATTTGAAATGTTTTAAATTAGAGAAAAGGCGTTTTGAAACTCTTTTCAAGAAAACATGTTTAGACAAAGTACCAGTCGGCATATTGACAAAGACATATCAAGGATGTGACTACATTTGTTATAATAGCATGCACATTGTATTAAACAATGAGTCTTTTTAAAAACATACTTATTATTTTAAAAGAAAATTCATTTTAAACGTAAATATAATGTATCCTTTTCTTGAATATCATGCAATCGTTGGACATCCTTAGATCTCTCTTGGACTTAAAGGACTAAAGCTTCTCATGAAAAATATAATAATTAAAATTTCAATATGTGATTAATTAAGCGCTCATGTCAAATATCGTGCTAAATGAAGCGGAACAACAAATTAAATACAAATGAAATAAATATTTCATTAACATAGTTCATTTACTGGGTACAAGGATAGTTAGTGATCATTCAGCATTCCATAATCCCCCAAAATGATTTTAAAAAAATACTTCGCAACATTTAGTAAAGAACTTACGTACGCAAGTGAATGGACATGTTATTACTCTTTATGTAGTTTTTCTGCTAGCTGACATTTATGTAAAACGTAAAATTGTTATTAATGCTCATGGAGAAAGGTCAACATTCCTGCTTGTCGTAAGAAAAATGTCTAAGTACTGCTTTGGCTTATCTCACAAAGGTCAAGTTGTCATGTTATATATATCCTGAGCAAAGAATGAATCTGATTGACTTGAGAATGTCCAACAATATTTTTTTTCCTCTAAACTTTGCTTTCGCTTCATTTAAAATGTCGACTAGGTTGAATGAGTTTTTCACTTTTGGTTGGGGTACTTCAGAAAGGTTATTTATAACCCATTTCACAGTTTCAAAATGCATGTATTTTAGACCAATAAAACTAGTTCCTCTACCCTGATATGCTAATTAAAGATTCCCTTTGAGGCTAACACAACATTTAGCATTCTTACATGCTGCCGTTGAATGATATTTGCTTATTTTCCTGTAACAAACCTTTAGCACATTATTGGCTATATCGTGTCTAGGAAATGGGAGCTAGGTGTCTTTTCGAAGGACACAATGAGACAGTCGACCTCGATTGGCTTGGGTAGGTGTCAAGAAAGGGGAACCAGTCTTGCAAATCCGACGTGCTACCAAATGAGTTACTGCGGCTTTTAAGGAAATCATGGTGCTTACGGGAACATAATGTTCAAACTCCCCATAGCTTTAACATTAGATGGCCGTATGGGGAAAAGGGATCTTTAACACAGAGTGGTACTTGTGACATATGGGACTTTAATATGAAGATGGCTCTATGGCTAACAGGAATTGAACATAGGACCTGCATGAATCTTCTGGATTTGTAACATGAGGATGGCAATATAGGTCTTACTCATCTTTACTGACCAACACATAGTCTAACTGACCAATACTCATGCTCACTGATCATCGCACAGTCTTGCTGAACAAATCTCACCATTACTGACCTACACAATCTAATTGACACAGCATGGTCCTACTGAATAACACCCACAATACAAATGGTTGTGTCAGGATGAGATGCAAAGTAAGATGTAGAATAACGAGGACTAATACTTCATTACAATCCATTACTCACCTTGACTGTCTAGCACCCACTTTTCAAAAATAAAAAGAAGGAAAGAAGTGAAATGGGATGAACATTCACACATATTGATTAGTACACATACCATCTACTAACCTTATCATTACATCTACCCCAAGGGAGGAAAGGGAAGGGCCAATCCTACTTAACACACACACACACACACACACACACACACACACACACACACACATATATATATATATATATATATATATATATATATATATATATATATATATATATATATATACACCATAATATATGCATTCACACACAGAAAGAGAGGAGGAAGGGATGCTTTGATTTTTTAAAAGACAAACATAGAACAACACATACACATGCAGAAAACTCTACACATTTATACATATACAACTATTTTGGTATTTTAAAAGAGCTGGTTCTCTTGTTTATTTCATACAACTACACAACCCGACATACATACAAACATACATACATACATACATACATACATACATACATACATACATACATGCATGCATACATACATACATTGATACATACATACATACATACATACATACATACATACATACATACATACATATCTACATACATTGATAGATACATACATATTGGGGGATGGGCAATACTGAAGCATGCATATTGTTGACATAGACAAATACATACACGTACGCACATGCACAAATATAATGAGAAAGTTTGTTTATAGAAACTTGGGTTGCCTGGAAACGAAAGTTCGGGGTAGTCCTGCGAAGGTTTTTTGAAATTACTACACGCTTCCTTGGTGACCGTATTTTTCAGACGCAGCAAGTTGCACGTTCATTTTCCTACCTGTCCTAGCGCCACAGATCCACGGAGATGGAAAGACTGAAGTGATGCTGATTACCCTTACATTTGTACTTCTTTATTTCAATAAATTCTGTCTGTTTTTTTTTTTTTGTAGAATCATGGTAAAGGGAGACTCGTACATTATGATACCTTTCCTAAAATATCGGGATACAACGTTTTTAAGTTTTGAAATCAACAAATGCATGCAATCATTAGTTCTTTTGACTGTTATTCCTCAGCACAAGCTTTGAACACATATGTCGTTTAAACCTGTAGACAAATAGGATCTCTAGATTATAAAATTGTTGATGTCATGTTCAACTCGTGAGCTGTCTCTAACACTTACTTGAAAATAAAGTTTTGAATTGAACACAATGTAGCTTTGTGACATTTTACGTAGAAAATAAATCGAACAGAATCAAATCATTTTGACATGTGAAAATATTGAATAGCATAACTTTTGAAACGACGATTCGCAAAAGCCGAGCCTGGTTTTAAGGTGCTATGTACAAATATTTAAGTGACTTTTCAATCGAAAAATATAGAAGCTAATTGAAACCATCATCGCAGTCAAAAGTAGGGGAGCTCATCTGTGATGTTTCAACTGAGTGACCATGAGGATTTGTCATCAGATGACAGTTCGTGTTCCCTAATTGCTTGTTTATTCACGAGACTACACAGCCCTTCGATACAGATGCTATACTTAAATGTAATCTTGGGCACTAGTTCGTATTAACGAGATAAAACATTATATAATTACTTCTCCTTTGATACACAAACCTGACTGACCAAGGAAATTTATTATACATCGTGATATTTGTGGAATTATAATTAATGGATTTATTCATTTATTTAGTTATGGGCAAAGCCCACAAAAATTATTCGCATGCGCATTAAATTTTAAGATGGAACTACCATAGCATACATAATTAGTTGTTCTAAAATTCATAATTTTATTCTGTAATCCCAGATGATAAATATAAAATAATACTAGATATTTATTACAAATGATTGACATATGTAACCTTAAAAAGTTATATGTAACATTAAATAAATTATATAAATGCATACCTTAAACAATTGCATACAACACAAACTTCTTTTTCTTATGTAGGCATTTGTTAAGTACCTTATATGGAAACATACCTTCAAATATAATTTACACCTGTTATACCCACATTTTGTTTCATGATTCAGTATTTGTTATCTTCATAAACTGAGAGTTATACTATGCAGAAAACTGTTGTCATGTCCAGTTAAATCACGAACATTACACTAATAAGCATCAATAGTTATTATTATCAGAGTGTTTGGGCCAATACACTAAAGAAAGTAAAAGTTTCAGGATGTTTGTCAGGAGGAATCTGATGCCAGGAGAGATGTTGTAGAAGCACTATCAATGGCAGACAAAGCGGTTAAAACAATGTTACTGTGCACGCAGTGTAAAGTGTTGAAAATGGGCAAGTGATTACAAGATCCACCTCTTGCTTTTTTGACAGCTGTTTTAAAAGTAAAAAATGTTTTAATTCTGCATCCCCATGTGGATTGCAAGCGTAACCATTTCAAGTTGGTGTGTAGGCCACCTATAGAGAAAATAATGAAAAGGCTGTACTGCAGCAGCTCAAAGATGCACTGGTTTCAGCATCTTGTGACCAGAATGTGACATTGCTAAGTCTACTTCAGCCTGTGAAACCTAACTCTGGATGATTTTATCTTGGCTTTGTGCGAAGGTAAAGAACATTGGTAAGGTGGTAGTCACTGATGCAAATGTGACCAAGTCTTAATTTATAAGATGGGAGAACACGGAAAATTTAAAGTAAATTATAAATGGTCCTGAAGATCGCAGGAACTATGGGTATCAGCGGAAGATATAATTTGCATGATTCCCGAGCCCCAAGTCGCTGGAAAATCAAAAATGAATATACAAATTGTCAGAGAACACTTTAGAAACCATAAAGTTCGAATTTGAGGGGAGATCGGTGGACACATCTTAATTCAGAGACAGTGACACTATCACAATATCAGGTGAACTGCATTTCAAGGTAATATTTGTTTACTAGTTTGTATATGTTTACTTTAATGTTATTGATTGAAAAAGTAAATTATACAATGTTCATGTTTCTGTTTAGTTGAATTAAAAAGGTAAAGCAGCAGGTTTATTGGTCGCAAGAGCAAATTAGGAGTTCAGCTCCCACAAATATTTGTCTCTCCTAGAAACGATATACAGTTGCGTATTTTGTGACAGCGTGTTAATTGTGCGTGTCGTAAATATAGAGTAGAATGCCAAATATGGCACAGTTTGAGTTTTCAAAATGGAATTCATTTATTTCGCAATTTACTAGTCTATCCAGTAGTAATGTACCGATTAGTGAAAAGTTGTCCTATCCTGACAGCACAGATCGTCAAACCGTTTCCACAAATGTATTTTTACAAATATATCTTGATGGTAGCGAAATATTAAAATATGCTTCAAATTCCATATATCTTTTAAATCAATGTTCTACTTATATTTCAAAATTAAAAAATATACAGTCGAACCTGTCGATGAAAATCAATTTAATTCAACACAGAATTTGCATTTATCACTAAAATAGGCTACCTTCTTAACGAGCAAGCCCTATTGGTATAACACTGAATGGTTACACATATTTCAATATAGCGATATCTTACTCAAAAGAGGTTCTCGTAAATTATAGGCTGCATTGTTTCGTACCTTTAAACATATAGCCATAGCACAAGACGGTGCAAACTGGGGCTGAACAAAGTTTACCGGTTTTATCTTCAAAAGGACAGATAATTAAAAATATGAGCTAGAAGATTATGGATTTAAGTATATTTTCTCTGATTTTTGTAACCCTGAAATTTCGAACTCAATGGAGAATGAGACTATTGCCCTTTTTAGCCAGCACATTGGTGTTGTCAAGGAAACGCATAATGATATAGTACTAAGTACTTGGAAAATTAGAAACTGTATTGTTTAGTTACTCATTTTGTAATTTTTAGGCTTTATTTTTTTGGGTAAACATTTTTTGCTTTGATTTTTATCATGCTGATTACCGTCTTTACCCAGCGTGTTTTACATCCGTGATCTTTACATCCAAGATCTTTGTGACATGAATATTGAAACAGATTTAAAACGATTATCGAAGTCAATCGTTTCCATCTTGACCTCTCTCTCTTTTCCAACTGTAATCAGGCGATAAATATAATCGCTTGGATTTTGTGCTAATTTATTTCCTGGATTTGTATGAAACTAGAATTTACAGATATCTGTAAAATCTATATATAACTGACTTTACCTAGAAGGGAAGATATACAAAGTTTCATTTATCCAGGTGTTTTTTTTTTCTTGCTCTTTAAATAAAAGGTATAACATGACCCTGTGAGTTTGCGTTTTACTTAAAAATCATATTTTTTCGGAAGCATTCCCTTTCAATACTAAACTCTTGTACCTTAATCTGCTTTCTTCTTTCGATTAGTTCAAGTCAGACTATTTTCATTCTACTTTTGTGCTGTATTCGTTGCTTTTTTAGGCAAAAAACCCCACAAAACAAACAAATAGGCGAGAGAGATTATATATATATATATATATATATATATATATATATATATATAGACTTTCCATGTTTTTCTTCATTTTCGATAACACGTACAATTACGTTAAGACAGTCTTTAAAAAATACACTTCCTGCAATAGAGCTGTCAGCTGTCATACATTCTGGGCTTGTACTATGTACTATTTGAAAATGCCTTTGCCATCCTATATGTATAGTTCTGTGCATACCGATTGAGAATTTGTACACTAAATGGTATGGTCAATTTACTTCCTAGTAATTGTTAACCGTGAACAATTTAATTGTCGCTTGGACGAAACGTAGTGAAATAGATTTTATAAAAAGATATAGTCGATATCTGGTAATGTTCAGCGAAAATAACCATTAAAACTGTCAGAGGTAATATAGTTTTCCTATTTGACAAATGTAATAATTGTGCTGATTTTTATTTATGTATGAAGAATATCCTGGATCATATCGTAAGTGAGAATATATTAGATGAAACGCTTTGTGTGTGGCACACATAAGTGATTATCAGTCCCTTTCAAACTTTGATCAGTTTGATGTGTACGTATCACATTAACGTCAAATATATCATCGACTATTTTGGTTCATAATCCCAAAGTGATTCTTCATTCTCCATATTTTTTATATATGTTACAAGAACAGTGTCATATATGAGCCGATTTATCTGCTGTTAACATAAATTTCTAGTTATAACCGATGGCTATTAAGATTTATATTGTGTAAGTAATTTCGAAGGGCTGTTATATCCCGCCAATTTGTTCTCTTAGTGGAATGCATAATTCATTTGTTTTTGTCCTTGGAATACATTAGTAGAGTCACGTTTGTGTTTGAGGCAGAGAATGCAATAATGGACAAAGCCAAACCATGAAAATAATTGTCAAGATCCTCAGCAACAAAATCAAAAACCGTTTCTTTCCACCAAGGTGACACTTTCCACTTCGAATTCTGCTCAAAGGAACACTACGAAGTTAATATAGAACAGCTTAAATATTCAAACGATGGCGGATCTGACATTGTCCAGTTCTCCATAGACTCGATAGACATGGCTGAATTGACGACTGAAGCTTGATCTCAATTTGGAAAAACTGGAATGATTTCCGAACTGTGCAAAATACAGGAGCTCATCGTCTATTTTCAGTTGGGCGCCATAGGTTAACGTTCCCAAGTCGGAATCCTTTGGGGACGAGATTGACAATCTTGATTAATAACCAACATTAAATGCATTGTTTATTGTTTTGAGTAACATAAGTTACGATTTGCAATTGGAAAACCTCAGCCATGGTCTGGCCACGGTGGAGCAATAGAGAAGATATACAAATTGCCCTGAAGAGGATGATATAAGTATTCTTATTTTTGTCAGTAATGCGCGGTCTATACAGGTTTTGGCGAATCTACCTAAGTACACATCTTTCAACAACAGTAGAGAGCCAGATTTCACCAACTGCCATCAGTGAGTTCCTTACGGAAATTTAATACATAAAATTTTCATCGACAGATTACCATCATCAAAAGTACAATATTGCCAGCATTTCAGGTATCAGTAACAGAAAGCAAGTTAAAAAATATCGCTGCACTGATTGCCGGCGGTAATGAGAAGGAGATAAGCGTGAGCATAGTTTTCAGGTTGGATGGACCAAATGAAGGGGTTGTGGATTCCGAAATAGGATCAGAGATCTATTTCCGATTCAAAAATGTTCCTGTGCACTGTAATGTTTCTATGGAATATTTAGGACGGGATCTGAAATGGTCGACGCCTGTGAGTAAAGCGTTTCATAAATATATACGTGGTGCTTGATTTTACGTGGAAAGAAGGTGAGAACAACCGAGAAAAATTTATTATTCATTAAAACAATGAGACATTGTCGAAATCGATAGCGTAGAAATGACACGACATTCAAAATGACAACCTCGGTTCTTTCATATGTACAATTCCGGCAAGAATTTAGTGGAGTGTGCTGCCATATATATTTGGTGGTTGATGAACCAAACTATGACTGTGCAGTTAATGGACAACGGAGAAATATTTTTTTATGTTGCTGACTACTTCAAAATGTAAGACAGGATACCTTGGACAAAAGACTACTTCTCTCCGACATTTATCATTTATCAAGACGAGAATATGCGACTCCTCCATGTAACACTACATAATCCTGACTGGATACTGTTTGGTTCTTTCCCTCTTTTATGCCATTCTAATCCTACTGATAATGAACATCAGCTACGATCAGATATATAGATCTTGAAGTAAAGACTATGACACTGTAAATATACTTTCACGACGGCGGCTTATTGAAAATGAAGATCTTTCCTCACTCACTTATTCTTCGGTAGAAAATTGTGATATGAAATTGACGAAGGGCTCACAAACGCATCTGTTCCCCACTTTCAGATATATGTGGGTTGGTGACGACAATGCTGATATATATATATATATATATATATATATATATATATATATATATATATATATATATATATATATATATATATATCATGTAAGTATATATAACCAGGAACCACACCACATTATGTCCATGTGGCACAAGCTACGCAGTCAATGGATGGCATACTTCAGACAGTGCATCTCTCATCATAATACACTGAGTCCAGATTTTAAAATCCTGATAGGTCAATGACGTAACAATGATGCAGATCCGCTTTGAGAACGTCATGATTATTCTTACCATAGTACGTAATCAATACTTCTGATTTTGAATCTGTTCCATGTTCTTGGAAGCAGTTATTGGCAGTAGCAGATGCTTCTCCATGGTGCGCTATGTGGACCTGTAGAATATGTTTTCTGTCTAAACGTTTGAAATAAAATCAGAAACGGCAAACATCTACAGTTTGTCTTAAGTCAATTTTATAGTAAGATTTATCTTTCCAAGTCGTTTCGAATTTAGAAAAAATGCATTAACACATGTTTGTTTAATTCTGCATTCAAATATTTTCAACATGCTATTTTCATGGTTATGTCTTATTTCATAGGATAACAAGAGAAAAATTGTACTTTGGTTAAAAACAGTTTTTTTTCTCATCAAATCTGGAGTATTTGCTCTTCAGTTCCTATAATCTGTATAACTTTCAAAGGATTTTTTTGTTTTACAATTAGTGAATTCAATTAAAATATCACTTAGAAAACACAGCTTAAGGCTTTTCGATAATGGTAATTTGAGAAAATTAACGCTGTGAATAAATATAGACACGGCTGGTACAAACTTCACAGATGTGACACAATGAAATAATTATTGCTACAAGCGGCCATTCAAGTACTTATTCGGAGAACTGTTCAGTTCAAGATAACAACCAGAAAAGCACATCACAGTGTACTTAACTCTCCTGTTCTATCTTCATTCTAATCCAAGATTCGTTATGCTAATATTCACTTTTGAAGTGGATATAAAATAGTCAGTCCTTAAAATGTGAACATATATGTTTGTTGTTTCGTTCTTGGTATTGCTGCATTTTTCATCGCTATGGCATCAGGTTATTATCAACTTTTTCGAATAAAAAATGTCATTGCAGCTGATTATTTGCCATACAGAATTATGAAAAATTAACGCATAAATATATTTGTATATAGGACATTATTTCTTTTCACCAAAATATGAAATTTAGGGTGTTTTTGTGATACCAAATTTTCGTTTTGTTGTTGTTTTGTGTCATTTAATTAACTTACCGCATATATTATTCGTCTGAAATAGATACAATAGGCAATAAATGTTGAGTCAGGACATGAAATATTGTTAATTAAAAATAACGAATATCATAATTATTTAATAATATCATAATTATATTATACTATCATAATTATTCATAATATTAGGGACGATAATCTTCTTTATATGAGATGGCAATAGTTATAGAGAAATCGTTTTAACACACTCTCAAAGAAATCCTTTTCCTGGATTATTACCTTTCTGTGAGAAAAGGTTTTCAATAAAGCGAGCGCTTTTTTTCTTTCCTTTTGTACATTTACATTATTTTGGAGATTACTCCATCACATATATATCAAAAGGCTCATGTTCAACACAAGCAAGATTTTTTCCTGAACAAACAATAATATGCCTTAATTCAATTTCTTTCTAAGGTATTTTACGTAACATCATCTTGTTTTATCTTGTCCTCAGTTTCCAATGTACGTCTGATGGGGTCTTTTACTTAAGTCAACATATTGTGTGGCAATAGGTGTTTTCATTTTCCTATTATTGTCTAGTATATATATATATATATATATATATATATATATATATATATATATATATATATATATATATATATATATATATATATATATATATATATATATATATATAAGACGTGTATTTCATTTAACATGTTGTCTGTGTGTAGCGTATGTTGGATAGTACACCCGCGACAGGTTGCTTGCAGTTTGACTAAATTTTCTTGTTTGCTTCCTAATTATCTATACATCTGAATATTTTGCGATATAATTTAGGATTTTCATGTGTATCTGTTTAAAATTGATTGGTTCTCACAATCTCAATTCGTGGATTTCCAAACTTGAATTTTTTTTTAATGTAAGTAATACATCGACAAAAATTAAATATACTTGGACAAAACAAGCACAATTAGGAATTGATACTCTCCCAAATATTATTTTCTTCATATCCACACTTCTTGGTTTCATCGAAGCCCTAATTTACTTTTCTTTGTTACATACCATCCTTCTTTCGTTCATTGAAATGATCATTTCCATAGAAGCATCATTTCTTATCTTTTCTCCGTACGAAAATCTGAAGTGGCACACTTACAGACGACTCAGTAACTCAAGAAAACATTAGCATGACAATTCAGTGTTTTTTTAAAATACCAGTCTGGAAACTAGAAATCCATTTTGTATCAATTAAAACAAATATGATCTAATAAGAAAAAGAATTTGCCAGCATTGCGTCCTAGCGACGTGAGTTTTATAATCCTTTCAAGTTTCACTTCACTGTCCTTAGCATTTAGTTCAATCTCAGTTAAAGCAATCGCCAGGGTAATTACGTTTGCTTACTCCTGACAGAAAACCATTTTAGAGCTTCCTACATCGGCAAACTAGATCCAAGTCAGGTCTTAACCAGTGTGCATTCCATTGCTTAAATATCCAAGGTTTAAAAACGTTAGAAAGTAGTGGTAATATACATTAGCAGGTTAATTTTGTTATGTAATTAATACAGACCATTATAGGAATAGATTCCTGGTATGTTGCATCAGTAGGAATTTTTAGTCCGGTGGGATATCTGCTGTCTTGGAAATTTACACGTCTAACAGCATTGTATGCTTTAATGCAAATGTCCGGTGTTCTAAGAAATATTTTAACAGTTTTCATGCAAAATACTTTTATTGCAATAATAATAATAATAATAATAATAATAATAATATCATTATTATTATTATTATTATTGCAATAAAAGTATTTTGCATGAAAACTGTTTGCATATTTGGGAGTTTTGAAGCAAAAGAAAAATACAACATCAGATTTTATTCCTATCCATTGCAAAGATAGCTTAATAATAATCACATTAAATCATATTGAATAAAACTTTCAATATCACAAGATGGTAATAAATTATCATGCCAGTCATGAAGAGTACATCAAAAGTTCTACTCCATTACATGGCTGCCGATACTCATCGAAATTCCTCCTCACATCTACGTCCGCACGAAAAAATTACACCGCTCCGGACGCTTGGTGGTTAGTGCGTCCGCCTCGGATGCGGGAGGTCGTGAGTTCGATCCCTGGCCGAGTCCTACCAAAGACTTACAAAAATGATACTAATAGCTGCCTCGCTTGGCGTTCAGCATTAGGACTGGTCGGCCTCGTGTCAGGATAATGTGACTGGGTGGGACATCATGCTACATGCCTGCGGCATGATGCTCCAGTGCTAGACATAACTCTAAACTGCCACACTGCAGACATCGTAGCTATAGGAAATGAAAGATTGTTAAATCTACGTTAAAAATCCAAATCACACAGACACACGAAAAAATTACAAAACTGCTTACTAAGTTATATGCTAGTGAGAAACTTCCACTGTACATGGACATCACCTCACATCCAGCTGTCCGCTTAGCTTCCATACATCCAGTCTGTTTAGGTCAGTTGCAGGAGGATATGACATTTATTTCCGCATGTATTGGTGAGATGAATTTAACAGGTGTTGCAAATGACTACATGGTAGCCGAGCCGTCTGTCTGTCCTCCTGGCTTCAACATTCCGCGACGTCTACGTCCAGTGACCTTCCGGTAGCTGTGATCCTCTTTAGATCACTTCACATATCATGAACAACTGTCCACTGACAAATTTCCCCGGTGGACTGCAGGTTCTGCACATTGTTGATGATTAATAAATAAATAATACAAAACTAAAGATAACACAGTGACTATGCTATCGAGATTGTGTTGTGCTGTGCTTTGCTGCACTGCACTGCATTGCAGTGCACTTACGACGCGCTGCATTGCACTGCATTGCACTGTACAGTACTGTAATATACTGTACTGTACTGGTCTGTACGGGTCTGTATTGATATGTACTGGTCTGAACTGCACTGCACTGCACCGTACCGTACTGTACTGTACTGCACCGCAACGCACGATATTGTACTATACTAAACTATTTTATACTATACAATGCTATGCTATGCTATGCTATGCTATGTTATGCTATGCTATGCTATACTATACTAGACCGCTCCGGTGGCCTAGTGGTTAGAGCGTCCGCCTCGGATGCGGGAGGTCGTGGGTTCGATCCCCGGCCGAGTCATACCAGAGACTTAAAAAATGGTACTAACAGCTGCCTCGCTTGGCGTTCAGCATTAAGAGGTTAGTGTTAGGACTGGTCGGCCTGGTGTCAGGATAATGTGACTGGGTGGGACATCATGCTACATGTCTGCGGCATGATGCCCCAGTGCTAGACATCACTATAAACTGCCACATTGCAGACATCGTAGCGATATGACTGAAAAATTGTTAAAGCTACGTTAAAAATCAAAATAAAAAATCACCCTATACTATACTATGCTATACTATACTATAGTATACTATACATGAGATATAGCATAGCATAACATAACACACCTCAACACAACACAAAACAACATAATAGAACACAACACAACACAATCTAATATAATATAATATAATATAATATAATATAATATAATATAATATAATATAATATAATATAATATAATACAATGAAAGTAACGTGTCTCTATGTAGTTTGTTTGAAGCATATCAATTACAGCAATAAACGAAGTATTATATGAACTTAGAATTATAACGTACCGTATTATTTAGATATAGCACAATGGAATGTCTTATCCTGTATCGTCACTTGCATCACTACTGCTACTAAACAATTATATTTACTTTAGCGGGTCTGGCCTGAATGTGTCGGAAAAGATAACCCACCCATAATTGACCATAGCTGAATGAGTTTTTATAAATTTATGAAACTTTCACTTAATGACGATGATATCAAATGCAGGATGAAAGGTAGAGATTGATGATTATTGAGATCACATCAAGTTTTGCACACAAAAAACCTGGCGCAGACCACATACTATTGGTGAATTTTACAAACAATTTCTATTATTATTATTATTATTATTATTATTATTATTATTGTTATTGTTATTATTATTATTATTGGTGGTGATGGTTTTGATTTTGCTATTACTGCAGCTCAGGCTGGTGGACTCTAACGGAAAATAAAATAAATAGACAAAAGAACTACAGGAAACTCAAGTTTAAAGTAGTAACTTTGGGTATTCTTTATTAGCCTTTTAAAACCAGTAGTCCAAGTTTCATTGGTTACGGATTTTCTCAGATATCTCATCCAGATTTCAATTTTTGGCACAGACCACTATTAACTTAAATCGATGACTGACACGACTTTGAAGATATTACGAGAAAGGTACAAAAACTAGATGACGTGTTTTATAGAAGACTTATTTTGAGATGTTACAACATATGTTGATTAAATAGAGGTAGACTTAAAAGTTTGCAGAACTCCATTTGTTGTTGAAATTGCCTGTTGTGCAGTGAACACAGTAATATATGAAGCGTCAGCTACATGCATGCCATGCAGAATGTTACAAATTATGTTAATTATAGTAAAAAATGTATAATATTGAATGGTAATATAGAACACAGAAAAGTAAGTATCGTCAGAGGCCTGATGTGTTTATCAATCGGTTTGGGTCCAGTGAAATCACATTCATACACTAAGAGAAAGAACGTAAGTTATAAAAATAGTGCACAATTTGATTTAAAAATACGTATTCATTTCGTGAATCAAATAGTTTTTCGAGGAAAAATTAATTTTTCGAATAATAATAATAATAATAATAATAGCTTTAATACTAACGTTAATGTTAGTAAATTCACTCAACAAGTGGAATTATTAGTGTCGTAAATAAAAACAAGTGGGACGCATCTTGATCCTTCGTTTAGAAAAGAATATATTATTTTTTGTAAACTGCAATAATGTTGTGACCTATGTTTTGTAAACAATGCCATTCTTCAGCATAAGTATTAATATGCGGAAACTGGGGGACAAAATGGGAATTAAAAGTAACACATATTTTTACATTAGGAGACAATGGGGTAATAGACAAATAATATGCTTAAGTTGTTCCTAGTCTTTTTATTATTTTTACAAAATGATGTCTTGATATAATCAACTAGCCAAAAACTCGACTAGTTGATCTACGTCTCCACCTCTTCCTTCTCCTCATCTAGGATCCATTTTGGATAACCAAATTTTCTGAGTTTGTTCTGGAGCTTAATTCATCTTTGGTTTAGGCGATGGAGTTGCTTCCCATGTTCCTTTATTCTATTTTCGTCCGCCCACAGTGTCTCGATCTTCTCTACCTCTTCTTCCATTAGCTCTGTCACAAACTCTTTTGAGATTGTGAGAGACATCCTCTCCCTCTTTAAATAGCCCTAGTGCTGATGAAACTCCATTTCTTCTATCCGACACAGTTTGCCCACCTAGCAGTGTTGAATTGCCTTTATTCTCTTCGCTTTGCTCAAGTCGACGACGAATGGAAATACTGTTACCTTCTAACTGCTTGCCATGGAGTAAAGTCTTTTTTTATCGATTCAATCACGTGCAACTGTTTAATGCACGCGTTTAGCTTTCCCTTCGGAGGGAAACTTTAACTTTGCAGCAGCCACCGACACTTTAACTATATGTACGGCATACTACTCAATAGCATGACCGGAATTACCCAGGGAGTAGAGGGAATATCAAGAGCCACACAAGGTCAGTTATACTTCATCGAGCGATCGTTGGTTCGAAAGATATTACCTTGAGCTTAATTTTGGAGATACGAGGTCTGTGCTTCAGGCGATGTGTTATTGTGGAAAGAGATAGAGCGATAGGATTAGCCTAGTATATTGTCATGCTCCTATGTTTTGCTTGTATATGCACCTCCTTTTTAATTTTATAATAGGTGTGTGTGCGTGTGTATGATATAAATCTTTAACGTAGCTTTAAAAATAATCCCAGTCATATCGCTACGATGTATGCAGTGTGACAGTTAATAGTGATGCTTAGCACCGGGGCATCATGCCGCTGACATGTAGCATGATGTCCCACCCAGTCACATTATACCGACATCAGGCTGACCAGTCCTAACATTAACCTTTTAATGCTTAGCACCCAGCGAGACAGCTGTTAGTACCATTTTTAAAAGTCTTTGGTATGACTTGGTCGGGTTTGTAATGCGCGATCTCCCACTTCCGAGGCGGATGCTCTACCACTAGGCCACCGGAGCGGTCAATAGGCAATGGCTTAGTTCAAACATTGACACTTTGTGCGGCAGGGCCTGATGGTTAGGGTTTTCAACTACCTTATATCATGTAATTGTTGCAGCAGCGTCTGATGGTTAGGGTATTCAACCACCTTATATCATGCGATGATTTTGGCAGGATCTGATTGTTAGGGTTTTCAACCAAATTACATCATGTACTCGTTGTGCTAGGGCCTGATGGTTATTGATTTCAGCCACCTAATATCATGTAATCATTGTGGCAGAGTTTATTGGTTAGGGATTTCAAAGTCATATATCATGTCAATGTTGTGGCAGGGTCTAAAGAATGGTGTTTTCAACCACCTTATATCATGTAATTGTCGTGGCAGCGTCTGTTGATTAGGGATTTTCAAAGACCTTATATGACGTAATCGTTGTGGTAGGGTCTGATGGTTAGGATTTCAACCACCTTATACCAGGTAATTGTTGTAGTAGGACATGATGGTTATGCATTTCAACCACCTTATATCATGTAACCCTTGTGGCAGGGTCTGATGGTTAGGAATTGCATACAAAGTGAAAGTGCTTGATTTTAAATCCCGGATTACCAAGTCCTCACAATTACAAGATTATATTGTTCTCTTCACGACCTCATGTCACATTTATCATTTTCAAAAAGATATTACCTAATAAAAATAACCTTTTAGAAATACCCCGATGTTTACAAAACAATAATCTGGACTGTGTATAATTCAATAGGGAAGCCCCATAAGTTGGGCCCGAATAAACATATTTACATCATCTATTTATCAACACGCTGAGGTAATCGCTATCACTGCTTCTGGTGTTTGGGTATCCTGAATCCATTTATTTTATAGCCCACAACTTTAATGTGAACACTGAGCAGTTATAAGGCACACCTGCCCTCATTGTGATACTCTCCGCGGTATTACCACAGCTGTTACGGTACGTCCCGTGCTTTGCGATTTAGAGCGACATAGATTGCAATGTATCTATGATATATGCTTTATATGCCCTTGAGAATTTTAGCCCTTATGACTAGTGGTTCGTCTTGTTTTGTCTACTATTCTAAGGCAACGAAGTTGATTTTGGGGGTTATATAGGTGCATGGTGCAGGGTGAAGGTAAATTAGCACCATTTAGGCCTGCATATGATCAATTTTAAGCTCTTTTTTTAGTTCATGGATTTCTCCTGCCGGATAATCTGGGACCATTTGTTTCTGAAAGGTTTATTTCATCTCTCGTTGGCGTACCTTAGGAGTGCCTTTCCTCGTCATGCCCCAGCGAATACTTTTTCTTGTCTTAGCCTAAGGGTGGTTGCATGGTAGTTTTAGAATTTCTTCCCTGGACGATCTTCTGCACAAATTAGGATGGTGTAAGCTAAATGATGCCAACAGTTTGCAAACTGCTCCCCGTCATTTTTTGTATCTGGACAACTGGGCAAATCCAGTGCATCCGTTATGCATCTATATATATACCACATGGTTGGTGCACTGTACATACACTGTTTGCAAATCAACAACTTAACCTATCTCTTTCTGTGAATATGATCAAAAAAGCCAAGAAAATTCGTTTTCAGTATTCTTATTAATGATTGGCCTCGACTATGGAAATTTCCTTTGTTCTGCCTTCTGGAACTTTTATTTTACTATTTCTATCAACAATAGCGTATCCGTCTTTCCAATCGCTAACCCAGTTGACACTTCGAACAAATAATAATAAAAATATATTAAGATATGCACTACATATATTTCCAAGTTTGCATCATATAATAAGATAAATATATCATATACTAAAACACATACGCAAGCATATACTAAAAATGTACAAAATGCATTAATATAGGCACATTTGGTAAGGCAGTTCCATTATCTGATGCAATTTCCACCAGTATTGGAAACATATCTTAAAAGCCACATCTGGTGCTCCATAGTTTTATGCAATTTTTATGCTGAAAAAGAACAAAACGTTTATCATATATTTAGCTGCAAATGGACACTGTCATTTTCAAGACTAAGACAGTGGGAAAAGACTAATGCAAATGTACACTGTCATTTTCAAGACTAGGAGAGTTGACAAAGACTATTTGAATTTACAAAAACTGAGTTGGCGAGACGGAGTAATATTTGATAGCTCACTCTCTCTCATTTTTCAAATTGCTTTGATTTTAGGTTTAAGTTTTTTTTAAAGAGCAGACTAAGTTTGAAAGTGAAAGCCAGAGCTGGAGGTTACATGGTTGTATGTCAAGAGCAAAAAGACAAATTTCTAAAAAGACAAAGTTGTGTGAAAAGATTTATATTTTCTTACATTTATAATGTTTGAAGTTATTGGAGATTTTTTTCATATAATCATCATTTAGTATGCTACATTTATTTAATAATCTTGGCAAAATATTAAATAAATTGAAATTTCGCTAGATTTGGAAATATTAAACTTACACGAATAAAAATGTCTTAAAATGGATTTGTTTTTTCACGCTTGCTTTTCCGAAGCAGTCGTCTTTAAGTAAACGGGCATCATATTCTAAAAATTTAAAATATCAAACGGTATACATAATGTTCCTTATCGTTAATAAACCTAAGCATTCTAAAGACACACGTCATTTATTTACGCAGTGTATTTATGTAATTTAAAAAAAAACGATCATGATATCAACATAAGTTCGATTAATCTTTAAAATGACAGTTAGATTGAATATCAAAGATATGACAACTTCCCATTCTACAAACCTAGAGTTTCAAAGCATCTTTTAGTTTTGCGACTGTATTTGAACGGTAGACACGCTAGTTTACCGAAGTATCATAGTTTGAACAATATGAAACTAGTCCATGAAACGAGTGTAAATTACTTCCATGTACGTTCAACACCATTCTATACCCATTAGTGTTTACTGTAAATAGTATGGCTGTAATGGTTCTTTGAATATGTCTTGTATTAAATCCAACATCAGCGGTTTTTGAATAATTTCGATTTTCATAACATGTCTGTACTTAATCCATATATTTGTGGATTATGGAAATTACCAAGAATATGTGAGCTGTTCACATTATCATATGCAGGTGAGTACAACACAAAAAGAGACATGTGTTCGTGTTTCCAAGCAAACGACCTGGTAAAAGAGCTATACCTGTGGTTGTACTTTGTAGAGAAATGTTGCTGTTTGTAACAAATCATATATACCTAACTAATATCATTCTTTCAGATCTCTTAATTGATAGTAATATACAAAGACAATATCATTTTCTTTATCTGCCAGTATATAGAAGTCTTTAAAACAGTACTATAAAAATCATTTTTAAACATTTGTATTGTGCTTCTCTCTGGATATACATTGTACAATCTCCGAAGAGTTAAATGTCTGTAACAACAAATTTCTACTAGATTATGATAGGTGCCACAGTGAGTCAAAAATGTTTTTGTGCAACAATTATTATGTATATTTAATTTACACTGTGTGCTTGACTTTTATGCATGATATAGGGTAGAGTTTTGGTTTACCTCATTTTTGTCATTTGTATAAATCACTAATAAGTTTTTTTTTTTACTGACACCTTGTTCAAAGTCTATCCCACTTTTGTTTAACAAAATTAGAATATTCTGGAAGAGAACATGTGAACCACATCCTGGTCTTTTTATTGTGTCATAAATTTTTACATGAGGTTATATTAAACAAAAGTATTCATCTCTTTTTTATTTCAAATCAATTTTAGCTTTGTTCAGAAATAATACTAGAGGAATTATTTATTTAAAATATTAATAGAAATTACAACGTGCTCACTGAAATTTTGGACTACAATATCATTTACGGATTATTGTCAATTTACTCGAAAACATTGTGGACAATATCGTGACCCCAAAGAATTGACTTTTAAACTGACATATAGGGATGGAAGCTTTCTGTCTCTAAAGCTTGATGTCACAATAAAAGAAACGATGGTCATTGTGTCAGATGCGGTCTACGCGCGTTCGGTAGCTTGGTATCCTTTTCTCACATTTCGATCAATGTGGGTTGCCAATGGCAACGCTGACGTCGACCACGTGAGTGTGGATGGAAATGAACCACATCATATTTTTTCAGCATGGGAGACGTTAAGTGGAACTTCATGCGTTTTCTTTAGGAAGTGTGTCTCAAAACATAACACTCTTAGTCCAGACATTAGAGTGAAATAATTGGTTGAGTTTTATAACAGACTAGGCAACATAATCTCATCATTATTGATAGGAATTGCTTGAATAAATTGCTTAGGCAGCCATTAGTTTACCCATTTGAAGCTGTATGATGAACTTTTAAATATATTTGTATTTTAAGGAAAAGATCATCCGTCTCATGTTTCAATTGCATATTATTTTGTTCATTGTTGTAAAGCAAGTGCTTATGATACACTCACTGTACTTTGACAGAATTTGGAACCATGAAACGCTTTCATGATAAACATACAATCTTGGATGTAATAACTTTGAATTATGTAAGGCCAATGCGTTTCTTAAGATCTTATTCAAATCAAGTGTAACTGATCAGTTTTTATTACCTAAATGAAATCTGAAGACTGCATTGTGTTTTAAATAGTTATATAAACGGATTTTTCGTCCGTATCATTGGTTTCAATGGCTGCATATCGATGAGTAAAACAAAAAAGTATGTGTATTAAATCCTTAGATAAGATTATGTTACGAGAACATCTGATGCGTCATTTACTCGCTTACTGTCTTTATACGGTTTGATTCTTTAGTATCTGCTAATAAATTAATCTTAAATGTTTTCAGTTAAAAGAAGGCATTTTAAAACTCCTTTCAAGAAAACATGTTTACACAAGTACCAGTCTGTATCTTTTTGAACATATATCAAGAATTTGACTATATTCGTTATGATATCATGCACTTTGTATTAAACAATAAATCTTTTTAAAAATCATACTTATTTATTTTAAAAGCAAATTCGAAATTCAAAATAGTGTGATCATTTCTTGAATATTATGCAATCTTTTGACATTGAAAGATCTCCCTCGGACTTAAACGACTAACATTTTGCACGATGATTACAATAATCAAAGTTTCAAATATATAGTTATTTAAGCTCTCATATCAACTATTGTTGTAAATGAAACGGAACAATAAAGTAAATATCGATAAAATAAATATTTCATGAACATAGCTCATTTGATCGATACAAGGGTAGTTAATTATCGAAGAAAATCTGTATTCCATAAGTTTGGAAAATTATTAATATTACTCCTTTAATAAATAATTCATTTGCGTACGCAAGTAAAGCGACACTATTACCTTTTATTTAGCTTACGAGTAACTGAAATTTATATAAAACGTAAAATTGTTATTAACGGTTATATAGAAGGGTCAATATTCCTGTTTTTCGGAAGAATAATGTCTAAGTTTTGCGCTTGCTTATCTCACAAGGTTCAAGTTTTCATATTATCTTTCTCCGTATGCAGAATGAATCTGAACGGCTTAGGAATGTCAAACAATATTTTCTCTAAGATTTGCTTTCTTTCCTTAGATAAGCCAAACTAGGTTGAATGCGTTTTTTTTTTGTTTTTTGGCTGGAGTACGTCAAGAAGTCAAATATATTTAGAACCGATTTTATAGTTTTAAAACGTGTGTATATTAGACCAATGAAACTAATTCCTCTACCTGGATATACTAATTAGAGATTCCCTTTCATGGTAACGCAACATGTACAAGCTGCCGTTGTATGATATTTTCGCTTATTTTGTTGTAACAAACCTTTAAGCAAATTAGTGGTTATATCATGTCGAGGAAATGGAAGCTATGTGTCTTTTCAAAGGACACACGAAGCCAGGGTGGGTGTTGAGATAGGGTAACCTGTCTTGCAAGTCTGATGTGCTACCAAGTGAGTTACCGCACCTTCATTTTTTGTCTGAAGATACCTAGCCATTGTCAAGAAACTGTTGTTGAACGTATTATATAACTTAGGCGTTCGTATGATTGTGATGCATTCCTTCCTCCTCCCATACATTTTCCCTCCAGTATATATACAAATGTTTAATTTGTAAGGATAGGAAAACATTCAAATTTCCTAAACCTCTCTCTCTTTTGAACGAGGGTTCTATGTGATGTTATTCAGGATGTTGAATAGTAAGTGTTCGTGCTATTCCTACTAAGATGAAATAACATTTGTATTAAGCTTATGCATGTTATTGCACCGTTCATTGAAATATTTAATTCGTGTCGAAATATCACTGCTTTCCGTAGAAATACTTCTTTTTAAGGGAATATTATAACTCTGTCAGAACTTGATTCTGCAGAGTGATTTAAATGTCTTTGGGGTACATCGTTTCAATTTGATATCTTACGTCTACACTTAATTTAGAAATTCCTCACAATATAATTGCATACACGTTGACTAAGTTTTCATGCTTTCGCTTCGTAAGTAATTAGTTGCAAGGGCAGAATTATGCTAAACATGGCATCATTGGGTAGATAGGGACATTCACTCTCTACATACATACATACATACATAAATACATACATACATACATACATACATACATACATACATACATACATACATACATACATATTAGGAGAAGGGCAATATTGAGATGTTTGTTGACATATACAAATACATACACGTACGCAAATACACAAACGTAATGAGATAATTCTGTTTGTAATAACCTGAGTTACTGCGAAACGGACTTTTGGGGTAGCCCTAAGAAATTATATTTTAAATTATTGCACCTTTTCTTAATGACCTTATTTTTCAAACGAAGCAAATAGCTAATTTATTATCTTACCTGTCCTAGCGTCAAGGTTCCACGGAGCTGGAAAGGCTGGAGTGATGCTGTTTAGCCTCATCTGTGCACTTCTAAACTTTGTGGATCATTGGCTATTCCTCATCTGGTGTTAAGCGTTAATGTTGCAATTATTCAAATACGATATTATCCCCACTGCTGCCACTCTTAAAATAAGACCGATTATTCTTGTTTGAAGTTCGGACGTGAATGAAAACACATGTAAAGCACGCAGGAAAGATAGAACACTGGTCAAAATGAGTCCCGCCAACGCGAAGGAAAACATCCCCGTAGAAAATCAAGAAGAGAGATAGATAACGAGCGAGACATTAAATGAAGGAGCATCCAAGAATTAAAAACATGATTATAAAATAAAATTACAAGCAGACCATTTTTGCTTTAAACTCAAGAACTTATAATAAGCCCTGCTTAATCAAGCATCAACAAATGATGAAGATGGATAATGAAGGCAGGTTCCAGCAATTGTACAATTAAACATATGCATATATTTCATAATTAGAAAACGTAAAATAGAAAATCTAAATTGAGAGATAATGAACTGAATTTAATCCAATGGATATTTTGCATTTATTGAATTACAAGGAAGCCGCGTGTGTGTACAATGTAATGGTTAAAATTATATATGTTTAACAATATCTTTCTAAACTGAGGCTCTCGAAAATTATAGCTGCCTTTATTCGTACCTTTAGACATACAGCCATAACATAACGCTGTGCAATCTGGAGCTGAGAAAAGTTTACTAGTTTTATCTGTTAAGCGTGTAAAGGTTTTAAGTTATTTTTCTGTCAACGTTTAACACTGAAATTGCGTTACACAATGGAGAATGAGTCTATTGCATTGTGTGACCAGCACGCTGATGTTGTCAAGAAAGTCTCTAAAAGTGAGGCTCCAAACACATTGAAAGCTTGAAACCGAATAGTCAGATTACCTTTTGTCTGTAAACGTACATTTTTATTTGGCTTTTTGAAATCATCTTTCTGTTGTTCTCTTTTGTAATGTGCTGATCATCCTCTTTCGTCAGCGTGTGTTACCGCCATAATTTTTGTGTCCAAAATTTTATGTAATTCAATCGTTGCCATCTTGACCTCTCTCTTGTCGGTGAATAATCAGACGATATAGACAATCGTGTGGCTTTTGTGCTAATTCTTTTCCTGGCTGTTGTCTGGTATATATAATTTCAAGAGATATAAAATATCTATATATTATTGAATTTATTGTTGGGTGTATTCATTACTGTAATAGAAACAAAACATGACTCTTTCTTAAAATTAATAACTTTTCCGAAATATTCGTTTTCAATATTCAATGTATGTACCTGGACCTGCATTTCATCTTTGCCATTCTTTCCAGTCGTTCTACATTGAGTTTACTTTTGCGTTGTTTTCTTTGCATTTCTGAGGACGAAAGAGCGTGCCAAAATTAATCGTACTTATGCATTCCATGAGTGTCTTCATTCTCGTATAACACGTACAATTACGTTAAGATTCGATCTTTAACTAAGAACACTTGCAATCCAGCGTATGAAAATTTTCTATTCTAATTGTATTATCTATTGCTTTAATGACTCTTGATTATATTTAAAGCGTATAAAGCACACGGCTGGATGTTGCTTTTCACAAAAAGGAGTTATAAACAGGACGGATTAACAAATATCTAATGGCACATACAGGGCTTGGTACGAATGTAAATATATATGCCAACAAAAAGGTCACTGAAATATAATTGTTTACAGTATACGTTCTTGCCTTGTACTGTATAATATCTAAAAATGCACTTCCCATCCTATTTGTCTAGCCCTGTGCATACCAATTGAGAATTTGTACACTAAAGGGTTTGAAACATTTCGTATACTGGTAACTGATAACCGTGAACAATTTAATTGTGGATGAGACGAAACGAAGTGAAATAGATTTTATAAAAATTTCTAGTCGACATATTGTAACGATCATCGAAAAAAACAAGACAATAAATCTGTCAGAGGTAATATATTTTCCCTATTTGATAAATGTAATAATTGTGCTGATTTTTATTTATGTACGAGTAATATCTGGGATCATATCGTAATTGAGAATATGTCTGATGAACCACTTTGTTTGTGGCACACATAAGTGATTATCAGAGCCTTTCAAACTTTGATCAGTCTGACATTTACTTATCACATTAACGTGATCGATTGCCTCCGTCAAATATATTATCAACTTCTTTGGTTCATAGTCCTAAAGTCATTCTCGATTATCCATATTATTTATATATGTAACAAGATCGGTGTCATATATGTGTCGATTATTCTGCTATTAACAGAAATTTATCAGTTATAACCAATAATTATTAAGATTTATATCATGTAATTAATTTTGAAGCGATAGGATCAGCTGTTACATCCCGCCAAATTGTCTTCTTAGTGGGCGGTATAATTAATTTATTGTGCTTGGAATACATTAGTGGAGCCAGGTTTGTATTCGAGGCAGAGGATGCAAAAATTGACAAAGGTCGAACCATGAAAATAATGCCAAGATCATCGGCAACGAAAGCGAAAGCCGTTTCCTTCAGCCAAAGTGACACGTTCCACTTCGAGTTCTGCTTAACGGAAGACTCTGAAGTCAAGATAGAACAACTTAAATATTCAAACTATGGCGGATCTGACCTTGTCCAGATCTCAATAGATACAATGGACGTGGCTGAATTGACGACTGAAGCTCGATCTCAATTTGGAAAACACTGGAATGATTTCCAAATTGTGCAAGATACAGGAGCTCCTCTGCTGCTTTCTGTTGTGCGCCATAGGTTAACGGTCACGTTATCAAGTCGGATATATTCGGGATCGAGGTCGACAATCTTGAAATATATACTAATAACCTACACGGTGAATTCTAATTTAAATGCATTGTGTATTGTTTTATTAACATACGATACAATTTACCAATGCAGAGCTACCGCCATGGTCTGGCCAGACAGTAACAGAAAGCAAGTTAAAAATATTGCTGCATTGATTGGCGGCAGTAATGACAAGGTGATAAGTGTGAGCATAGTTTTCAGATTGGAGGGAACAGATGAAGGGGTTGTGGATTCTGAAATAGGATCAGATATCTATTTCCGATTTTAAAATGTTTCTGAACCATGTGATGTTTCTATGGAATGTTTGGGACGGGATCGGAAATGGTCGACACCTGTGAATAGAGAGTTTCATGAATATATGCGTGACCATACATGGATGGTCCCTGACCCTATATGGAAAGAAGGTGTGGACAACCTAGTAAATTGTATTATTCATGAAAATAAATGAGGCATTGTCGAAATCGATAGGACAGAAATATCAAGGCGTCCAAGATGGCAAACTTGGTTCTTTCATATGTACCATTTCTTCAAGAATTTAGTGGAGTGTGCTGCCATAGATTTTTGGTGGTTGATGAACCAAACTATGACGGTGCAGTTAGTGGAAAACGGAGAAATATTTTATGTTGTTGACTACTTCAGAACTTGGTCAAAAGACAACTTCTGTCAGATATTTGTCATTTATATAGACGAAAATATACGACTGCTCTCTTCAACACCACATGATCCTGACTGGATACCGTTTGGTTCATTCCTTCTTATATTGCAGACTAATCCTATTGGTAATGAACATCAGCTACGATCAAACGTATTGATCTTGAAGTGAAGACTTTGACACTGTAAATGTATTTTCACGAAGGCGGCTTGTTCAAAATGATGATCGTTCCTACACTGACTTATACTTCGGTAGAAAATTCTGTTATAAAATTGACGAAGGGCTCACAAATGCATCCGTTTCTCACTTTCAGATCCATGTGGCTTGGTGATGGCAATGCTGATGTATATATAATGTAAGTGTAGATGACCAGGAACCACACCACATTATGTCCATGTGGCACAAGCTACGTTGTCAATCGATGGCATACTTCATACAGTGTATCTCTCAACATAATACACTGAGTCCAAATTTTAAAATCCTGATAGGTCAATGACGTAACAATGATACAGATCCGGTTTGAGAACGTTGTGATTACTCTTTCCACAGTACGTAATCGGTGGTGCTGATTTTGAATCTGTTCCACGTTCTTGGAAGCAGTTATTGGCAGTAGTAGTTGCTTCTCCATGGTGCGCTGTGTGGTCCTGTAGGATATGTTTTCTATCTAAACGTTTGAAGTAAAATCATAAACGGCAAACATCTACAGTTTGTCTTAAGTCAATTTTATAGAAAGATTTACCTTTCCAAGTTGTTTTATTCTGCATTCATATATTTTCTCCAGGTTATCTTCATGGTTATGTCTTATTTCATAGGATAACAAGAGAAAAATTGTACTTTGGTTAAGAACAGCATTTTTTCCATCAAATCTGGAATATTTGCTCTTTAGTTCATATAATCTGTATAAATTTCAAAGGATTTTTCTGTTTTACTATTACTGAATTCAATTAAAATAGCACTTAGAAACTACAACTTAAGGCTTTTCGATAATGGTTATTTGAGAAAATTAACGCTGTGAATAAATAAAGACACGGCTGATAGAAACTTCACAGACGTTACACAATGAAATAATTATTGCTATAAGCGGCGATTCAAATACTTATTCGGAGAACTGTTCGAGATAACAACCAGAAAAGCACATCACAGTTCAGTTAACCTTCCTGTTATATTTGTTTGTTGTTTCGTTCTTGATATTGCTGCATTTTTCATCACTATGACATCAGGTTATTAGCAAACTATTTCGAATCAAATATATCTTTGCAGCTGATTATTTGCCATACAGAATTATGAAAAATTAACGCATAAATATAATTGTATATAGGACATTATTTCTTTTCAACAGTGTATGAAATTTAGGGTGTTTTTGTGATACCAAATTTTCGTTTTGTTGTTGTTTTGTGTCATTTAATTAACTTACCGCATATATTATTCGTCTGAAATAGATACAATAGGCAATAAATGTTGAGTCAGGACATGAAATATTGTTAATTAAAAACAACGAATATCATAATTATTTAATAATATCATAATTATATTATACTATCATAATTATACATAATATTAGGGACAATAATCTTTATATGAGATGGCAATAGAATAAAGAGATCGTTTTAACACACTCTCAAAGAAATCCTTCTCCTGGATTATTAACTTTCTGTGAGAAAAGGTTTTCAATAAAGCAATGGCTTTTTTCTTTCCATTTGTACATTTACATTATTTTGGTGATTACTCCATCACACACACACACACACACACACATATATATATATATATATATATATATATATATATATATATATATATATATATATATATATATATATATATATATATATATATATATATATATATATATATATATCAAAACGTTCCTGTTCAACACAAGGAAGATTTTCTTTCTGAACAAACAACAAAGTTCCCAAATTAAACTTTCTTTCTAGAGTATTTTACGTAACTGCATCTTGGTTTATCTTGTCCTCAATTTCCAATGTACGTTTGATGTGATCTTGTAATCAAGTTAACATATTGAATGGCAATTGGTGTTTTCATATTCCTATTATTGTGGAGTACACACACACACAAACACACACACACACACACATACATATAT
The DNA here is from genome assembly GCA_028554795.2 of Sinohyriopsis cumingii. Lineage (NCBI taxonomy): Eukaryota > Metazoa > Mollusca > Bivalvia > Unionida > Unionidae > Sinohyriopsis > Sinohyriopsis cumingii. The sequence continues at coordinate 42,732,039 of CM068826.1, read as the reverse complement.
ATATATATATATATATATATATATATATATATATATATATATATATATATATATATATATATATATAAGACGTATATTTCATTTAACATGTTGCGCATGTGTAGCATACGTTGAATAGAACACCCGCGACAGTTTGACTACATTTGCTTGTTTGTTTATTAATTATCTATACATCTGAATATGTTGCGATATAATTTAGGATTTTATTGTGTATCTGTTCAAAATAGATTAGTTCTCACAATCTCAGTTCATTTATTTCCAAACTTGAAATTGTTATTTGATTTAGACATCGGCATTAATTAAATATACTTGGAAAAAACAAGGACAATTGGGAAATGGTATTCTTTCAATTATTATTTATTCATATCCACACGTCTTGGTTTCATCGAAGCCCTAATTTAATTTTCGTTGTTACATACCATCCTTCTTTCTTTCATTGAAATGACCTTTTCCACAGAAACATCATTATTTATCTTCTCTCCGTACGAAAATCTTACCTGACACACTTACAGACGACTCAGTAACTCATTAAAACATTAGCACGATAATTCTGTTATTATAGCAGCCTGGAAACTAGAAATCTATTTTCTACCAATTAAAACAAATATAATCTCATAAAAAAGGAGCGACGTGAATTTTATAAGCCTTTCAAGTTTCACTTCATTGTCGTAAGCATTTAGTTCGATCTCAGTTAAAGCAATCGCCAGGGTAATTATGCTTAATTACTGCTGACAGATAAACAGATAACCATTTTAGAGCTACCTACATCGGCAAACTGGTGTTCCAGGAAGATCTGAATTCAAAACTTCTTGGTGCTTGTCCACAGAAGGTCCCAATTAAAGAAAATCCCCTTCTGAAAATCTGTTATACATGCAATGTATTAAACTGATTTATTTACCACGGAAACAGGTAAAGCGGTAATAATAAGTTTTTCACGGAATTCTCATCATATGATTTGTTCTCTTTTGTCATGATTGTCAATATAAACTAATGACACATTTTCAAGGCCATCCTCATCTTCAATTATTTATTATCCTTTTAAAACCAGTAGTCCAAGTTTCATTGGTAGCGGATTTTCTCAAATATCTCATCCAGATTTCAATTTTTGGCACAGACCACTGTTAACTTAAATCGAAGACTTAGACGATTTTGAAGATATTACGAGAAAGGTACAAAAACTAGATGGCGTGTTTTATAGAAGACTTATTTTGAGATGTTACAACATATGTTGATTAAATAGGGTAGACTTAAAAGTTTGCAGAAATCTGTTGTGGAAATTGCCTGTTGTGCAGTGAACACAGTAATATATGAAGCGTCAGCTACATGCATGCCATGCAGAATGTTACAAATTTCTGTTAATTATAGTAAAAAATGTATAATATTGAATGGTAATATAGAACGCAAGAAAGTAACTATCATCAGAGGCCTGATGTGTTTATCAATCGGTTTGGGTCCAGTGAAATCACATTCATACACTAAGAGAAAGAACGTAAGTTATAAAAATAGTGCACAATTTGATTTAAATATACGTATTTATTTCGTGAATTAAATAGCTTTTCGAGGAAACATTAATTTTTGGAATAATAATAATAAGAATAACATTAATACTAATAGTGATGATAGCAAACTGGGTCACATCTTCATCCTTCGTTTAGAAAAGAATATATTATTTTTTGTAAACTGTAATAATGTTGTGACCTACGTTTTGTAAACAATAACATTTTAAGTTTTCTGCAACATAGGTATTAATATGTGGACATTGGGGGACAAAAATGAATTAAAAGTTACCTACATATTTACATTAGGAGACAATTGGGGTTAATAGACAAATAATATGTTTAAGTTGTTCCCAGTCTTCTTCTATTTTCACAAAATGATTTCTTGATATAATCAACGAGCCGAACACTGGACTAGTTGATTTACGTCTCCACCTCTTCCTTCTGCTCATCTAGGATCCATTTTCGATTACCAACTTTTCTGAGTTTGTTCTGGCGCTTAATTCATCTTTGGTTTAGGCGATGGAATTGCTTCCTATGTTCCTTTATTCTATTTTAATCCGCCCACACTCTCTCGATCTTCTCTACCTCTTCTTCCATTAGCCCTGTCACAAACTCTTTTGAGATTGTGAGCGACATTTTCTCCCTCTTCAAATAGCTCTAGTGCTGATGAAACTGCAATTCTTCTATCCGACACAGGTTGCCCACCTAGCAGTGTTGAGTTGTCTTCCTCCTCTTCTCTTGCTGTAGTCGACGACGAATGGAAAGACTGCTACCTTCTAACTGCTTGCCATGGATTAAAGTCGCGTTTGGCCATTGAGTCATGTGCGACTGTTTAATGCACGCGTTTAGATTTCCCGTCGGAGGGTAATTTTACATTTTCAGCAGCCACCGACACTTTAATTGCATGTACAGCATACTACTCAATGGCATGACCAAAATTGTTCAGGGAGTAGAGGGAGCATAAAGAGCCACACCGCATCACCGCAGGTCATTTAGATTTCATCTAGAGATCGTTGGTTCGAAAGATATCACCCTGAGCTTAATTTGGAGATATATGGACTGTGTTCCAGGCGATGTGTTATTGAGAAAAGAGATAGAGCGATAGGATTTGCCTAGTATCTGGTCATGCAGCTAAGTTTTGCTTGTATATGCACCTCCTTTTTAATCTTATAATAGGTGTGCGTGAGTGTGTGTGATTTTGATCTTTAACGTAGCTTTAAAAATAATTTCAGTCATATCGCTACGATGTCTGCCGTGTGACAGTTAATAGTGATGTTTAACACCGGGTTATCATGCCGCAGACTTGTAACATGATGAACAACCCAGTCACATTATCCTGACACCAGGCTGACCAGTCCTAACATTAGCCTCTTAATGCTGAGGGGACAGCGAGGCTGCTGTTAGTATCATTTTTATAAGTCTTTGGTATGACTTGGCCGGGATTCTAACCTGCGATATTTCGCTTCCGAGGTGGATGCTCTACCACTATGCCAACGGAGCGGTCAATAGGCTATAGCTTAGTTGAAACAGTGCCACCCTGTGCGGCAGGGCCTGATGGTTAGAGTATTCAACAAACTTATATCAGGTAATTATTGCAACAGAGTCTGATGGTTAGGGTTTTAAACCACCTTATCTCATGTAATTGTTATGGCAGGGTCTGTTGATTAGGGTTTTCAACCACTTTATATCATATAATTGTTGTGGCAGGGTCTGATGGTTAAGGTATTCAGCCACCTTATATCATGCAATGGTTGTGGCAGGTTTTGATGGCTACGGTTTTCAACCAAGTTAGATCATGTACTCGTTGTGCTAGGGTTTGATGGTTATTGATTTCAAACACCTTATATCATGTTATCATTGTAGCACAGCCTTATATACAGGGATTTCAAAGACCTATATCATGTAATCGTTGTGGCAGGGTTTGAAGGCTAATGTTTTCAACCACCTTATATCATGTAATTGTTGTGACAGGTTATGATGGCTAGGAATTTCAACCACCTTATATCATGTAATTGTTGTGACAGGTTCTGATGGTTAGGAATTCCATCCACCTTATAACATATAATTGTTGCGGCAGGGTATGATGTTTAGGGTTTTCAACCGTCTTATATCATGTAAGTGTGGTGATAGTGTAAGATGGTTAGGGATTTGAACCATCTTATATCATGTAATTGTTGTGTAACGGTCTGATAAATAGGGATTGCAACCACCTTATACCATGTAACCATTGTGGCAGGGTCTCATGATTAGGAATTTCAACCATTTTATATCATGTAATTGTAGTGGCTGGCAGGGTATGATGGATAGGCTTTTCAACCAATTTATATCTTGTAATCGTTTTGGCAGTGACCGATGGTTAGGAATTTCTACCACCTTATATCATGTAATCATTGTGGCTTGGCATGTTTTTTAAGGATTTCAAACACCATACATCATGTTATTGTTGAGGCAGGGTCTGATGATTTGGGTTTTCAACCATCTTATATCATGTAATTGTTGTGTTAGTGTCTGTTGGTTAGGGATTTGAAACACCTTATATCATGTAATTGTTGTGGAACGGTCAGATAGTTAGGGTATCCAATCATCTTACATCATGTAATTGTTGTGGCAAGGTCTGACGGTTAGGAATTTCAACGAATTGTATCATGTAGTTATTGTGGCAATGTCTGATGGTTAGGCATATCAACCACCTTATATCTTGTAGTCGTTGTGGCAGAGCCTGATAGTTAGATATTTCAACCACGATATATCATGTAATCGTTGTGGCAGTGTCTGATGATTAGGGTTTTCAACCACTTGATATATTGTAACTCTTGTATTCTTTGTGACAGGGTCTGAACGGTTAGGGTTACCACCGCCTTATATCATGAATTCGTTGTGACAGAGTCTGATTGTTAGCTTTATCCACCTTATATCATGAAATTATTGTGGCATGGCCTGATGGTTGGTTATTTCGACCACCTTAAATCATGTTATTGTTGTGGCAGGGAATGATGGTGAGGGACTTCAACAACTTTATATCATAAACTTTTTGTGGCATGGCATCATGGTTGGGATTTGAACCATTTTATATCTTGTAATCGTTATATCAGAGCCCGATGGTTAGGAATTTCAGCCACCTTATATCTTGTAATCGTTGTGGCAGCGTCTGATGGTGAGGGTTTTCAACCACCGTATATCATGTAATCGTTGTGGCAGGTCCCGATGGTTAGAGATTTCGGGTTGAGTTCGATGAACATAGCGTTTGGGGTTGTTATAATGACCAAATGTTTTGCTACCTTTTGTGGCATGCGCTGTTGCTCAGGGGTTGTGACCACTTTATATTCCTTATGGATTAATATTTTTTAGTTTTTTGATGGGTCACTTTATTTGTGCATCTTGCTAATAATAATGCATGGATTTATTTTGAACGAATAGAGTGGTCTAGTATAATAGAGTTGATTAGGTATATATATTAGGGTCACATTTTACTTGGAAGATTTAATATAGGCGGATTATTGTTAAATGTACTTTTTAATGATTGTTTTGGTATTAATTGAGAAACGTATCCTAGGGGTCAAATTTAAGAGCCTTTGTGCGTCCTCTTCCGGAGTTTGTTTTATTTATATTATATCTTATAGAAGGGTCTTATATGTTTTTTTTTTTCTTTTTTCCTGTCTCCGAAATGTACACTGTTACGAGTTTGTGCTCTTAAAATAGGTAACAGAAGAGAGTGAATGACAACAAGCTTTGTAAAATTTAACAAATAATTTATTTTCCTAAAAGACAAAGTGAAAATTGAGAAAAAGAACTTACGGTATTGCGAATTCAATCCCAACAACAATCCAAGAATTACAGACACACGTTCGAATACTTTAGAGTCCTGAATAAACTCAGTACAAGTCCCGAAGAATTGTTCTCTACTTGACGTCAGGTCACAATTATCATTTTCTAAAAGCATATTACCTAATTTAAAAAATAACCTTTTCGAAATATCCTGATGTTTACAAAACAATAACCTGGATTATGTATAATTCAAAAGGGAAGCTCCAGAAGTTGCACCCAAATAAATATATTTAAATCATCTATTTATTAATAATGATCGTGATAAGAGAGAGAGAGAATAATGTAGTTATGCATTAGTTGCTTACAATGAAAAAAATTAAAACAAACAATCAGGTCAAGCAGAAATGAACTCAGGTTTGGACCAGGTCAAGTCCAGCATATTGTGCTGACTGCAAAAGCATTTGGCTACGTAATCGGTGTTTGATTAAAAAAACTTCACTACGAAATATGCACACTATATAATGTAACATCGAAATCACACAATGGAATTTGCTCAGCATATAAAATTATTTTGCCACACCATATAGTAACAAATGCAGATAAAATGTTCAAAACAAATTGTTTTTCATATTTTTAGCTGCAAATGGACACTGTCATTTTGAAGACTAGAACACAAGGCAAAGACTACTGCAAATGTACACTTTTATTTCAAGACGAGGACAGTGGGGAACACTACTGCAAATGTAGACTGACATGTTCAAGACTAGGACAGTGGGCAAAGACTACTGCTAATGTAGACTGTCATTTTCAAGACTAGGGCAGTGGGCAAAGACTACTGCAAATGTACAATGACATTTTCAAGACAAAGACAGTGGACAAAGACTATTGCAAATGTACACTTTTATTTTCAAGACGAGGACAGGGAGGAAAGACTACTGCAAATGTAAACTGTCATTTTCAAGACTAGGGCAGTTGGCAAAGACTACTGCAAATCTACTCTGTTATTTTCAAAACTAGGACAGTGAGCATATATATATATATATATATATATATATATATATATATATATATATATATATATATATATATATATGACGTCTTCGTTGGTAAGTTGTAAGGTAAACATTCATTTTTCTAATTGCTTAACTTCAGGTTTAAGTTTTTTTTAAAGCGCAGACGTACGTTTGATAGCGAAAGCCAGAGCTGGGGATTACATGGTTGTATATTAGGTGCAACAAGGCAAATTCCTAAAAAGACAAAGATGTGTGAAAAGATTTATATTTTCTTACATTTATAATGTTTGAAGTTATTGGTGAGTTTTGATAGAATCATCATTTAGTGTGCTATATTTATTTACTAGTCTTGGCATAATATTAAATAAAATGAAATATCGCCACATTTGAAAATATAAAACGTACACGAATAAAAATGTCTTAAAATGGATTTGTTTTTCAGGCTTGGTTTCCCGGAGCAGTATTCTTTAAGTAAACGGACATTCTATTCTAAAACTTTAAAATATTATACGGTATAGTTAATGTTCCTTGACGTTAATAAAATTAAGCATTCGAAAGACATTCTGCATTTATTTACGTAGTGTATTTGTGTAATTGAATAAATGTCGATGAAGATATCAACATAAGTTCGACTACCCTTTAAAATAAGAATTAGTTAGATTGAATATCAAAGATATGCCATATTCTCCTTCTATATAAGCATAGAGTTTCAAAGCATCTTTGACTGTTGCGACTCTATTTGAACGGTAGACACTAGTTTACCGATGTATCATAGTTTGAACAATATTTTGAAACTAGTCCATGAAACGAGTATAAATTTCTTCCATGTACGTTCAACACAATTCTATACCCATTAATATTTACTGTAAATATTATGACTGTAATGGTTCTTTGAATATGTCTTTTATTAAATCCAACATCGGCAGTTTTTGAATAATTTCGATTTTTATGATATGCCTGTATTTAATCCATATATTTGTGGATTATGGAAATTACCAAGAATATGCGAGCTTTTCACATTATCATATGCAGGTGAGTAGAACACAAAAAGGGATGTATGTTCGTGTCTATAAGCAAAAGACCTGGTAAAAGCGCTATACCTGTGGTTGTACTTTGTAGAGAAATGTTGCTGTTTGTAACAGAGCATATGTACCTAAGAGATATCATTCGTTCAGATCTGTTAATTGATAGCAATATACAAAGACAATATCGTTTTCTTTATCTGCCAGTAAATAGAAGTCTTTAAAACAGTACTTTAAAAATCATTTTTTAAAATTCGTCTTGTGCTTCTCTTTGGATATACATTGTACGATCTCCAAAGAGTTAATTGTATGTAACAACAATTTTTTTTACTGACACATTTGTTCAAAGTCTATACCCCTTTTGTTTTACAAAATTAGAATATTCTGGAAGAGAGCATGTGACCCACATCCTGGTCTTTTTATTGTGTCATTAGTTTTTATATGAGGTTATATTGAACAAAAGTATTAATTTCTTTTTTTTTAATTTCTAATCACTTTTAGCTGTGTTCAGGAATAATACGAGAGGAATCATTTATTTAAATTATTAATGGAAATTACAAAGTGCTTATTGAAGTTTTGGACTACAAAACCATTTACGGATTATTGTCAATCTACTCGAAAACATTTTAGCACAGATCATTGTGAAACAATAAAACTTTTTTTACATCAACTTATTCAAGGTTATTAGTGCACAAGCACATTTAACATTGGTTTTCATTGGGAACGCTATATCCTTTGACCTGTATTACAATTTTTAGGATTATTTGGAGTTTAACTCCCAATACTTTAAGTATCTCTTACGTTTTAGCTTTGTAACAAACAAATTAAATTATTTGTTGAATTTTACTAAATTTGTTGACTCTGTTACATAGGGCAAGACTATAGCGTCGTAACACAGAATGTATTCATTTTCGAAATAAAATCGTTTGTAGTAAAAATAGCATCATATAATGTTTTAATTTGCATGTTACTGCTTTTTCTTAATGATTGTTCATTGCAGCAAATGGTTGTATTGATATTTGTTGGTCCTATCTTGTTAGAAACTGCTGTTCCAGAGAGTTAAGTTTGAGAAACGTTATTATTATTGTTATTATTATTATTATTATTATTAGTAGTAGTAGTAGTAGTAGTAGTAGTAGTAGTAGTAGGAGTATACTTCTAATGAAAAGAGTAAAGCCCCTCAGCTTAGAAAAGAGTTGAAAAGCTTAATCCTGAATACAAGGCAGTGATACCAGGCAAAGAGACTATTAAGGAAGGTTCAGTTTTGTGTCATTTTCTATTTATATTTTTGATACAATTAGCAGATAGACGCAAAATCAGAAAATCAAAAAGTGCTCAATGTTCTAAGTTTAAATCATTGTCTTAAAGAAGGTTACATATTTAAATTTTGTGGACTTGCAGTTTAAGCTCGAGTTTCATGCTCTAGACAGTTTTGAGTAAAGGGGTTAGCCATTAAGACATGTAAAAGTCTCGGGTATGTAAGATTAATTTAAATCTGCATTCTCAGGAGCCTAACGACAAATTAATTTCTTCGGTAAATACAACAGATCTATATGAAAGGTCAGATGGTCATTACTGGTATAAATTATTAGGCACTGGCTCTGAGCGGCAATCTATCAAAGTGGATGAAACCGAAGATTGCATTGTCAAACACTAACGTGTAAATACCGTACACCACCACGTCTTTGAAGACCTCTCCATGAGACAAGTTTCGAAGAATATAATATTTAAGTCTTTTAAAATTCAGTGTTTACCTTGATCCAACACGCCATTGATCAGATGTTATGAACAAATTCAATCATGAAAGAAAAGTTAAAACCGTTCAGTTGTGAAATGATTTGGTCAAATGTGGTTGAATTTGAAACGGAATTATAATGCACAATGTGTTGCCGTATTATGAATATAACGCTTGGAATAATTACAGGTTAAAACAATTTTATGAAAATCATCGAAAGTATTTGCCCAAGGGAAAACAAATTTAGGTTGGAAACAGCTGCCAAATTTCGACATCTTGTAGTCAACAACAGTTAACGAACGCTATATTTAAATGAAGAATGAATTGTAATGCATGCGTTTGCAACCAAGACACCATGGGACCTCTACGCTACACCTTGTACGCGATCTTTCTTGTCGGATCAGTATCTGTTCAAGCCAGTCCTGACGTTCTTGAGGCTGAGAATGCTGTTATTTTCGAAAGAAAACAAGTTACACAACGATTAGAAGCTTCAGGCCAGGCAACACTAAAACTATACAAGGGACAAACTTCTTATTTTGAATTTTGTCTGACGAAGAGTACCGAAATAGAAGTGCAAAACGTATGGTATTCCAATGATGGCGAAAGTGATTTGATAACGGTGACTGTAGACAATAGAACGTTGGGAAATGTGTTAACGGAAACTATTTACAAAAATGGAATGGGCTGGAACATTTTTAAATCAAGTGGACCGTTAGGTTCCATGGCTTATCTGTCAGAAGGAAGACATTTGCTAAGTTTCTATGTTGAGAAGGGTGACGAATATGGCGTAGAAATTGATAAAATTGAACTGTTATTGCAAAATGGGCATCTTCAAAATAGCTTGGATTGTAAAATATTTTGCTTTGATGATATATCATATGACCATGGTATCGCAGACTCTGGTTTTGGACTTAATATATCAAAAGGCATATTAGTTCAGAGGAGCAAACACACGTTGTGTTCGGAAGAAGATAATGTGAATATTCCCATCTTTCATGACAGCGCTCGAAAGTACATCATTTCAGCCAATCTTCCTCAGTATACGTCAGTTGCCAACAATAGGATGCCTGACTGGGAAAATTGTAAAATGGCCCACTCTTTGTGGTCATTTAGAGACATAGATCTTTCTCAGACACAAAGAGTCACGCAAACGTCTGGAGTTGCTACAATGTCCGTGACTACTATGAACACAGACCTGCAATCAAATTTGGTTACGTATGGATTAATTATTGAGTTTTCTTTGGATGGTCCCAGCCTAGGTATGATAGACTCTGAGATTGGGTCAATCATTAAAGTTTCCTTCAGAAGGCTAATAAAACCAGTGTACGTTTCCATGCAGTACTTTGACAGATGGTCTCAATGGTCAGGGTCAACTAACAAGACTGTATATTCGGCTGAAACTTGGGACACTTGGCAAGTACCTGATTTTGCGTGGAGAGAAGGAAGAGGAAACAGTATAAGGTTGACCATTACTGCTTTCAAAACAGAGCGGCTACAAATCGGTGAAATTGTGATGAATCAAAGGGACCATGTTATGGATCAGGCGGTGACGGTGTACTACGATAATATGACCATTATAGAGGTTGTGGACATAGATCTATGGTGGCGTGTCAACGAAACAATGACGCTTAAAACACTCAACAACGGTCGAGTCTTCCAAGGGGTAGACTATTTTCGAATTTACAGAAAGATTCCTTGGTCTGAGAATGGCTTCTGCCAGGTCTTTGTAATGTATCAGGACGGTAATGTGAGATTGCTTCCTATCACTCCCAACGGTCTTGACTGGATACCTTTTGGTTCTTCGATTTTGATTGGACAGTCTGACGTTACGGCTGTTAGACCGGCTGCACCACTGCTTAATGTTGATGTCGACCCCAAAGAATTGACTATTCGACTGACTTATAGGGATGGAAGCTTTCTGTCTCTAAAGCTGGATGTCACAATGAAAGAAACTATGGTCATTGCGTCAGATGTGGTCTACGCACGTTCGTTAGCTTTGTATCCTTTTCTCACATTTCGATCAATGTGGGTTGCCAATGGCAACGCTGACGTCGACCACGTGAGTGTGGATGGAAATGAACCACATCATATTCTTTCAGGATGGGAGACGTTAAGTGGAACTTCATGCGTTTTCTTTAGGAAGTGTATCTCAAAACATAACACTCTTAGTCCAGACATTAGAGTGAAAATAATTGGTTGAGTTTTATAACAGACTAGGCAACATAATCTCATTATTATTGACAGGAATTGCTTGAATAAATTGCTTAGGCAGCCATTGGTTTACCCATATGAATCTGTATGATGAACTTTTAAATATATTTTCTTTTTTAAGAAAACGATAAACTTTATCCGTCTCATGCTTAGATTAAATGCAATTTTGTTTAATTGTTGTATAGCAAGTGCTCATCATACACTCACTGTACTTTGGTAGAATTTAGAACCAGGAAACGCTTTTATCATAAACATAAAATCTTGGATGTAATAACTTAGTATTTTCAATTATGTAAGGCCAATGTGTTTTTTATGATCTTATCCAACCAAGTGTAATTTAATTGTTTTTATCTAAATGAAAAATGAAGACTGCATAGTAATATCAACGGATTCTTCGTCCGTATCATTGGTTTGGATGGTTGCATATCGATGAGCAAAAGAAAAAAGTATCTGTGTATTAAATCCTTAGAAAAGATTATGTTACGAGAACATGTGATGCGTCATTTACTCGCTTACTATTTTTACACGGTTTGATTTTTTAGTATCTGCTAATAAATTAATCTGAAATGTTTTCAGTTAAAAAGAAGGCATTTTAAAACTCCTTTCAAGAAAACATATTAAGACAAGTGGCAGTTTGTATATTGGTTAATACCTATCAAGAATTTGACTATATTCGTTATGATATCATGCACTTTGTATTGAACAATAAATCCTTTTAATAATCATACTTATTTATTTTAAAAGTAAATTCGAAATTCAAAATAGTGTGTTCATTTTTTGAATATTATGCAATCTTTTGACATTGATAGATCCCCCTCAGACTTAAACGACTAAAGCTTTGCATGATGATTATAATAATCGAAGTTTCAAATATCTAGTTATTTAAGGTCTCATATCAACTATTGTTGTAAATTAAACGAACAACAAAGTGAATATCGATAAAATAAATATTTCATGAACATAGCTCATTTACTCGGTACAAGGATAGTTAATTATTGATGATATTGTATTCCATAATCTCGAAAAATGATAAACATTGTTCCGCAACTTTAATAAAAAATTCATTTAGGTACGTAAGTAAAGTGTCACTATTACCTTTTATTTAGCTTACAGCTAGCTGACATTTATATAAAACGTAAAATTGTTATTAACAGTTATATAGAAGGGTCAATATTCCTGTTTATCGGAAGAAAAATGTCTAAGTTGTGCGCTTGCATATCTCACAAGGTTCAAGTTTTCATATTTTCTTTCTCCGTGTGCAGAATGAATCTGAATGGATTGGGAATGTCGAACAGTATTTTCTCTGAGATTTGCTTTCCTTTCCTTAGATACCCCAAACTAGGTTGAATGCGTTTTTTGCTTTTTAGTTGGAGTACGTCAAGAAGGCAAATATTTTTATATTCGATTTTATAGTCTTAAAATGTGTGTATATTAGACCAATGAAACTAATTCCTCTACCTGTATATACTAATTAGAGATTCCCTATCATGATAACGCAACATATAGAAGATGCCGTTGTAATGATATTTTTACTTATTTTGTTGTAACAAGCCTTTAAGCACATTACTTATTATGTCATGTTGAGGAAATGGAAGCTATGTGCCTTTTCGAAGGACACATGAGGCCAGGGTTGGTGCTGAGATAGGGTAACATGTCTTGCACGTCAGACGTGCTACCAAGTGAGGTACCGCACCTTCATTCTTTGTCTGATGATACCTAACCATTGTCAAGAAACTTTTGTAGAACGTATTATACTACTTCGCGTTCGTATGATTGTGAAGCATTCCTTCATCCTCCCATACATTTCTCCTCCAGTATATATACAAATATTTAATTTGTAAGGATAGGAAAATATTCACAGTTCCTAAAACTCTCTCTTTTGAAAGAGGGTTCTACGTGATGTTATTCAGGATATTGAATACTCAGTGGTCGTGCTATTCCTACTAAGATGAAATAACATTCGTATTAAGCTTATGCAGGTTATTGCACTGTTCATTGAAATATTAAATTCGTGTTGAAATATCATTGCATTTTTAGAGAATATTATTACTCTGCCAGAACTTGACTCTGCAGAGTGAATTGAATGTTTTGTGAATTTTTGGGGTACATCGTTTCAATTTGATATTTTATGTCTACACGTAATTTAGAAATTCCTCACAATAAAGTTGCATACACGTTGACGAGGTTTTCATGCTTTCGCTTCGTAAGTAATTAGTTGCAAGGGTAGAATGATGCTAAATATGGCATCATTGGGTAGATATGGACATTCACTCTCTACATACATACATACATACATACATACATACATACATATTAGGAGAGGGGCAATTTTGGGATGTTTAGAATGTTGACATATACAAATACATACACGTACGCAAATACACAAGCGTAATGAGAGAATTCTGTTTGGAATAATCTGGGTTACGGCGAAACGGACTTTTGTTGTAGCCCTAAAAATTATATTTTTAATGACTGCACCTTTTCTTAATGGCCGTACTTTTCAAACGAAGCAAATAGCTCGTTTATGGTCTTACCTGTCCTAGGGCCAAGGTTCCACGGAGATGGAAAGGCTGGAGTGATGCTATTCCTCATCTGGTGTTAAGTGTTGATGTTGCCATTCTTCAAATATGATATTATCTCCATTGCTACCACTCTTAAAATAAGACCGATTATTCTTGTCTCAATTTCGGATGTGGATGAAAACACGTGTTTAGCACACAGGACAGATAGAACACTGGTCAAAATGAGTCCCGGCATCGTGAAGGAAAACATCCTCCTAAAAAATCAAGAAGAGAGATAGATAACGAGCGAGACATTAAATGAAGGAGCATCCAAGAATTAAAAACATGATTATAAAATAAAATTACAAGCAAACCATTTTTGCTTTAAACTCAGAACCTATAATAAAAAATGCTTAATCAAGCATAAAAAAATGATGAAGATGGATAATCAAAGCAGTTTGCAGCAATTGTAAATATATTTCATAATTAGAAAAAGTAAAGTAGAAAATCTGAACTGAAAGATAATGAAATAGATTAAATCCAATAGGTATTTTGCATTTATTGAATTACAAGGAAGCCACGTGTGTGTACAATGTAATGGTTAAAATTATATCTGTTTAACAATATCTTGCTAAACTGAGGCTCTCGTAAATTATAGCTGCCTGTTTCGTTCCTTTAGACATATAGCCATAACAAAACGCAGTGCAGTCTGGGGCTGAACAAAGTTTGGTAGTTTTATCTGTTAAACGTGTATAGTTTTTAAGTTATTTTTCTCTGAATTTTTAACACTGAAATTGCGTTACTCAATGGAGAATGTGTCTATTGCATTGTTTCACCAGCAGACTGATGTTGTCAAGGAAGTGTCTAAAAGCGACGCTCCAAACACACTGAAAGCTTGAAAATGAATAGTCATATTACCATTTGTCTGCAAACGTACATTTCTATTTGGCTTTTTAAAATCATCTTTCTGTTGTTCTCTTTTGTAATGTGCTGATCACCCTCTTTCGTCAGCGTGTGTTACCGCCATAATATTTTGTCCAAATTTTGTATCTAATTCAACCGTTTCCATCTTGACCTCTCTTCTTTCCGTGAATAATCAGACGATATAGACAATCATGTGGCTTTTGTGCTAATTCATTTCCTGGCTGTTGTCTGGTATATATTATTTCGAGCGATATAAAATACCTATACATTATTGAATTTATTGGTGGGTACGTGTTATTCTGTTTTACTGTAATAGAAACATAAAACAAGACGCTATAATTTGGGTCTTGATTAAAATCATAACTTTTCCGAAATAATCGTTTTCAATATTCAATTTATGTACCTTAACCTGCATATCTTCTTTCGATTGTTTCCTGTCGTTCTACATTGAGTTTACTTTTGCGTTGTTTTCGTTGTATTTTTGAGAGCGATAGAGTGTGCCAAAATAGATGGTTCATATGCATTCCATGAATGTATTCATTCTCGTATAACACGTACAATTACGTTAAGATAGGACCTTTAACAAATTACGCTTGCAATGTAATAATTGTGTTGATTTTTATATTTGTACGAAGAATATCCTGGATCATATCGTAATTGAGAATATATTAGATGAACCGCTTTATTTGTGGCACACATAAGTGATTATCAGAGCCTTTTAAATTTTGATCAGTCTGATGTGTACGTATCACATTAACGTGATCGATTGCCTCCGTCAAATATATCATCAACTTCTGTGGTTAATAATCCCAAAGTCATTCTCGATTATCCATATTATTTATATATGTTACAAGATCAGTGTCATATATGTGTCGATTAATCTGCTATTAATAGAAATTTATCGGTTATGACCAATAACTATTAAGATTTTATTGAGTAATTAATTTCGAAGCGATGAGATCAGCTGTTACATTCCGCCAAATTGTCCTCTTGGTGGGCGGTATGATTAATTTATTGTGCTTGGAATACATTAGTGGAGCCAGGTTTGTATTCGAGGCAGAGGATGCAATAATTGACAAAGGTCGAACCATGAAAATAATGCCAAGATCATCGGCAACGAAAGCGAAAGCCGTTTCCTTCAGCCAAGGTGACACGTTCCACTTCGAGTTCTGCTTAACGGAAGACTGAAGTCAAGATAGAACAACTTAAATATTCAAACTATGGCGGATCTGACCTTCTCCAGATCTCAATAGATACAATGGACGTGGCTGAATTGACGACTGAAGCTCGATCTCAATTTGGAAAACACTGGAATGATTTCCAAATTGTGCAAGATACAGGAGCTCCTCTGCTGCTTTCTCTTGTGCGTTATCAAGTCGGATGTATTCGGGGTCGAGGTCGACAATCTTGAAATATATTCTGATGACCAATACGGTGAATTCGTATCTGTTCAAAATAGATTAGTTCTCACAATCTCAATTCATGGATTTCCAAACGTGAAATTGTTTATTTCATTTATACATCGGCAACAATTAAATATACTTGGACAAAATAAGGACAATTGGGAAATGATATTCTTTCAAATATTATTTATTCATCTCCACACGTCTTGGTTTCATCGAAGCCCTAATTTACTTTTCTTTGTTACATACCATCCTTCTTTCTTTCATTGAAATGACCTTTTCCACAGAAGCATCATTATTTATCTTCTCTCCGTACGAAAATCTCACGTGACACACTTACAGACGACTCAGTAACTCAATAAAACATTAGCACGATAATTCAGTGTTTTTATACCAGTCTGGAAACTAGAAATCTATTTTGTACCAATTAAAACAAAATATAATCTAATAAGAAAAGGATTTACCAGATTGCGTCGTAGCGACGTGAATTTTATAAGCCTTTCAAGTTTCACTTCATTGTCTTTAGCATTTAGTTCGATCTCAGTTAAAGCAATCGCCAGGGTAATTATGCTTAATTACTCCTGACAGATAAACAGATAACCATTTTAGAGCTACCTACATCGGCAAACTGGTGTTCCAGGAAGATCTGAATTCAAAACCTCTTGGTGCTTGTCCACAGAAGGTCCCAATTAAAGAAAATCCCTTTTGAAAATCTGTTATACATGCAATGTATTAAACTGATTTATTTTCGACAGAAACAGGTAAAGCGGTAATAATACGTTTTTTTACGGAATTCTCATCATATAATTTGTTCTCTTTTGTCATGATTGTCAATATACACTAATGACACATTTTCAAGGCCATCCTCATCTTTAATTATTCTTTTCAGTTTTAAATACGACTGAAAAAATACGAAGGAAGTAAGTACCTAATTCACTTTCAACTTTCAAAGACCCTTCACGATATTCTTTTTGAATCTATACTCCATGAAGAAGAACAGTGACAAACTAATTTACATTTTCAATATCGGACTTCATGCTGCTGACTAAACAATCAAAAGTAGATGATCCAAGTCAGGTCTTAACCAGGGTGTATTTCACTGCTTACTGAATACCAGTACATGTATAGAATTATCCTACGTTTAAAAACTTTAGAAAGCAGAGGTAATATACATTAGCAGGTTAATTTTGTTATGTAATTAATACAGACCATTATAGGAATAGATTCCTGGTATATTGCATCAGCATTAATTTTTAGTCAAGTGCGATATCTGCTGTCTTGGAAATTGACCCGTCTAAGAGCATGGTATGCTTTAATGCAAATGTCTGGTGTTCTAAGAAATATTTTAATAGTATTCATGCAAAACACTTTTATTGGAATAATAATAATAATAATAATAATAATAATAATAACAAGAACAACAACAACAATAATAATAATAATAATAATAACAATAACAAGAATAATAATAATAATAACAATAATAATAATAATATCATTGCTATTATTATCAATAACATTATTATTATTATTATTATTATTATTATTATTAATGCAATAAAAGTATTTTACATGAAAACTGTTTGCATATTCGGGAGTTTTGAAGCAAAAGAAAAAGACAACATAAGATTTTATTCCTATCCATTGCAAAGATCGTTTAATAATAATCACATTAAATCATATTAAAATAAAACTTTCAATATCACAAGATGGTAATAAATTATCATGCCAGTCATGAAGAGTACATCAAAATGCCCACTCCATTACACGGCTGCCGATACTCATCGAAATTCCTCCTCACATCTACGTCCGCAGGAAAAAATTACATCTTTCCGGAGGATTTGTGGTTAGAGCGGCTTCTCGGATGCGGGATGTCGTGGGTTCGATCCCCGTCCGAATCATACCAAAGACGTACCAAAATGGTACTAACAGCTGCCTCGCTTGGCGCTTAGCATTAAGAGGTTAATGTTAGGACTGGTTGGCTTCGTGTCAGGATAATGTGACTGGGTGGGACATCATGCTACATCCCTGCGTCATGATTCCCCAGTGCTAGACATCACTCTAAACTGCCACACTTCAGACATTGTAGCTATATGAAACGAAAAATTGTTAAAGCTACGTTAAAAATTCAAAGCATACATACATACGAAACAATTACAAAATTGCTTACTAAGGTATATGCTAGTGAGAAAGTTCCACTGTACATGGACATCACCTCACATCCATCTGTCCGTTTGGCTTCCATACATCCAATCTGTTTAGGTCAGTTGGAGGAGGATATGACATTTATTTCGGCATGGATTGGTGAGTTGTCTTCAACAGGTGTTGCAAATGATTACCTGGTAGCCGAGCCGTCTGTCTGTCCTCCTGGCTTCAACATTCCGCGACGTCTACGTCCAGTGACCTTCCGGTAGCTGTGATCCTATTCAGATCACTTAACACATCATGAACAACTGTCTACTCACAAAAATTCTGCACCTTGTTGTTGATGAATAAATAAATTTAAAAAAACTAAAGATAACACTGTGACTATGCTATCGAGATTGTGTTTTGCTGTGCTGCACTGCACTGCATTACACTGCACTGCACTGCACTGCACTATACTGTACTGGACTGTACTGTACTGCATTGCACTGCACTGGAAAGCACTTCACTGCACTATGTTGTACTGTACTGTACTTGACTGTATTGTGCTGTGCTGTCTGCGTTGCGCTGCTCTGCACTGCACTGCGCTGCGCTGTGCCGTGCTGCGCTGCACTGTATTGCAGTGCACTGTACTGTACTGTACTGTATTGCACTGTACTGTACTAGTCCGTACTGAACTGTATTGGTATGTACTTGTCTGAACTGCACTGCACTGCACAGCATCGTTCTGTACTGCACTGCACTGCACCGCAACGCACGATATTGTACTATACTAAACAATAGTATGCTATGCTATACTATACTATACTATACTATACTATACTATACTATACTATACTACGCTACACTACACTACGCTACTCAATTCTATACTATGATATGCTATACTATACTATACTATACTATACTATACTATACTAGACTAGACTAGACTAGACTAGACTAGACTAGTCTAGACTAGACTATACTACACTACACTACACTACACTACACTATACTATACTATACTATACTATACTATACTCTACTATACTATAACACGACATGACATGACATAGCATGTCATGCCATGACATAACACATCTCAACACAACACAGCACAAAACGCAATGGAACACAAGACAACACAACACAGTGAAATATAATATAATATAATATAATATAATATAATATAATATAATATAATATAATATAATATAATATAATATAATATAATATAACATAATATAATATAATGTAATGTAATGTAATGTAATATAATATAATATAATATAATATAATGTAATATAATATAATATAATATAATATAATATAATATAATATAATATAATATAATATAATATAACATAGTACAATAAATGTAAAGAAGTTACAGCAACACAAGAAGAATTCTATGAACTTTACGAATATAACGTACTTTAATCTTTAGATATAGCACAATAGAATGTCTTTTCCTGTATTGTGACTTGCATAACTATTACTACTAAACATTTACATTTACTTTAGGAGGTCTGGTCTGAATGTGTCGTAAAAGATAACCCACCCATAAGTACCCATAGCTGACTGAGTTTATATAAATGTATGAAACTTTCATGGAATGACCATGATATCTTCCTATCAAATGCACGACGAAAGGTAGAGTTTGATGATTACTAAGATCACATCTAGTTTTGCAACAAAATCCTGGCACAGACCACATACTATTGGTGAATTTTACGAACATTTTCTATTATTATTATTATTATTATTATTATTATTATTATTATTATTATTATCATTATTATGATCGGTGGTGATGGTTTTGCTTTTGTTATTATTGCAGCTCAGGCTGGTGGGCTGTAACGGAAAATAAAACAAATGAACTACAACAAACTCAAGTGAATAGCAGTAACTTTGGGTATTCTTTATTATCCTTTTAAAACCAGCAGTCCAAGTTTCATTGGTTGCGGATTTTCTCAAATATCTCATCCAGATTTCAATTTTTGGCACAGACCACTATTAGCTTAAATCGATGACTGACACGATTTTGAAGATATTACGAGAAAGGTACAAAAACTAGATGACGTGTTTTATAGAAGACTTATTTTGAGATGTTACAACATATGTTGATTAAATAGGGGTAGACTTAAAAAGTTTGCAGAAATCTGTTGTTGAAATTGCCTGTTGTGCAGTGAACACAGTAATATATGAAGCGTCAGCTACATGCATGCCATGCAGAATGTTACAAATGTCTATTAATTATAGTAAAATACGTATAATATTGAATGGTAATATAGAGCACAGAAAAGTAAGTATCGTCAGAGGCCTGATGTGTTTATCAATCGGTTTGGGTCCAGTGAAATCACATTCATTCACTAAGAGAAAGAACGTAAGTTATAAAAATAGTGCACAATTTGATTTAAAAATACGTATTCATTTCGTGAATTAAATAGCTTTTCGAGGAAACATTAATTTTTGGAATAATAATAGTAATAAGAATAAAATTAATCCTAATAATGATGATAGTAAACTCACTCAACAAGTGGAATTATTGGTGACATAAATAAACACAAGTGGGTCACATCTTCATCCTTCGTTTAGAAAAGAATATATTATTTTTTG
The DNA here is from genome assembly GCA_028554795.2 of Sinohyriopsis cumingii. NCBI lineage: Eukaryota > Metazoa > Mollusca > Bivalvia > Unionida > Unionidae > Sinohyriopsis > Sinohyriopsis cumingii. The sequence continues at coordinate 42,711,220 of CM068826.1, read as the reverse complement.
TAAACTGTAATAATGTTGTGACCTACGTTTTGTAAACAATAACATTTTAAGTTTTCTGCAATATAGGTATTCATATGTGGACATTGGGGGACAAAAATGAATTAAAAGTTACCTACATATTTACATTAGGAGACAATTGGGGTTAATAGACAAATAATATGTTTAAGTTGTTCCCAGTCTTCTTCTATTTTCACAAAATGATTTCTTGAACACTGGACTAGTTGATTACGTCTCCACCTCTTCCTTCTGCTCATCTAGGATCCATTTTCGATTACCAAATTTTCTGAGTTTGTTCTGGCGCTTAATTCGTCTTTGGTTTAGGCGATGGAATTGCTTCCTATGTTCCTTTATTCTATTTTAGTCCGCCCACACTCTCTCGATCTTCTCTACCTCTTCTTCCATTAGCCCTGTCACAAACTCTTTTGAGATCGTGAGCGACATTTTCTCCCTCTTCAAATAGCTCTAGTGCTGATGAAACTGCAATTCTTCTCTCCGACACAGGTTGCCCACCTAGCAGTGTTGAGTTGTCTTTCTCCTCTTCTCTTGCTGTAGTCGACGACGAATGGAAAGACTGCTACCTTCTAACTGTTTAATGCCCGCGTTTAGATTTCCCGTCGGAGGGCAATTTTACATTTTCAGCAGCCACCGACACTTTAATTGCATGTACAGCATACTACTCAATGGCATGACCAAAATTGTCCAGGGAGTAGATGGAGCATAAAGAGCCACACCCCATCACCGCAGGTCATTTAGATTTCATCGAGAGATCGTTGGTTCGAAAGATATCACCCTGAGCTTAATTTGGAGATACATGGACTGTGTTCCAAGCGATGTGTTATTGAGAAAAGAGATAGAGCGATAGGATTTGTCTAGTATCTGGTCATGCAGCTAAGTTATGCTTGTATATGCACCTCCTTTTTAATCTTATGATAGGTGTGCGTGCGTGTGTGTGATTTTGATCTTTAACGTAGCTTTAAAAATAATTTCAGTCATATCGCTACGATGTCTGCCGTGTGACAGTTAATAGTGATGTTTAGCACCCGGTTATCATGCCGCAGACTTGTAACATGATGAACAACCCAGTCACATTATCCTGACACCAGGTTGACCAGTCCTAACATTAGCCTCTTAATGCTGAGGGGACAGCGAGGCTGCTGTTAGTATCATTTTTATAAGTCTTTGGTATGACTTGGCCGGGATTCTAACCTGCGATATTTCGCTTCCGAGGTGGATGCTCTACCACTATGCCAACGGAGCGGTCAATAGGCTATAGCTTAGTTGAAACAGTGCCACCCTGTGCAACAAGGCCTGATGGTTAGGGTTTTATACAACCTTATATCAGGTAATTATTGCATCAGGGTCTGATGGTTAGGGTTTTAAACCACCTTATATCATGTAATCATTGTGGCAGGGTCTGTTGATTAGGGTTTTCAACCACTTTATATCATGTAATTGTTGTGGCAGGGTCTGATGGTTAAGGTATTCAGCCACCTTATATCATGCAATGGTTGTGGCAGGTTGTGATGGTTAAGGTTTTCAACCAAGTTACATCATGTACTCGTTGTGCTAGGGTTTGATGGTTATTGATTTCAAACACCTTATATCATGTTATCATTGTAGCACAGCCTTATATATAGTGATTTCAAATATTTATATCATGTAATCGTTGTGGCAGGGTTTGAAGGCTAATGTTTTCAACCACCTTATATCATGTAATTGTTGTGACAGGTTATGTTGGTTAATGTCATCCACCTTATAACATATAATTGTTGCGGCAGGGTATGATGTTTAGGGTTTTCAACCATCTTATATCATGTAAGTGTTGTGTTAGTGTAAGATGGTTAGGGATTTGAACCATCTTATATCATGTAATTGTTCTGTAACGGTCTGATAGTTAGGGATTGTAAAAACCTTATACCATGTAACCAATGTGGCAGGGTCTGATGATCAGGAATTTCAACCATCTTATATCATTTATTTGGAGTGGGTGGCAGGGTATGATGGTTAGGCTTTTCAACCAATTTATATCTTGTATCGTTTTGGCAGTTCCTGATGGTTAGTAATTTCTACCACTTTATAGGATGTAATTGTTGTGGCAGGGTCTGATGGTTAGAGTTTTCAACCATCTTATATCATGTAATTGTTGTGGAACGGTCTGATAGTTAGGGATTGCAATCACCTTATATCATGTAACCGTTGTGCTCTGATGGGTAGGCATCTCAACCATCTTAGATCTTGTAATCGTTGTGGCAGAACCTGATAGTTAGAGATTCCAGCCAGATATATCATGTAATCGTTGCGGCAGTGTCTGATGATTAGGGTTTTCAACCACTTTATATTTTGTAATTGTTGTGGCTGGGCCTGACAGTTGCTGTTTAAAACACCTTATCTCATGTATTCTTTGTGACAGGGTCGGAACGGTTAGGGTTTCAACCGCATTATATCGAGAATTCGTTGTGACAGAGTCTGATTGTTAGCTTTATCCACCTTATATCATTAAATTATTGTGGCCTGGCCTGATTGTTGGTTATTTCGACCACCTTAAATCATGTTATTGTTGTGGCAGGGAATGATGGTGAGGGACTTAAACAACCTTATATCATAAACTTTTTGTGGCATGGCATCATGATTGGGATTTGAACCATTTTATATCTTGTAATCGTTATATCAGAGCGAGATAGTTTGGAATTCAACCACCTTATATCTTGTAATCGTTGTGGCGGGATCTGATGGTGAGGGTTTTCACCCACCTTATATCATGTAATCGTTGTGGCAGGTCCCGATGGTTAGGGATTTCGGGTTGAGCTGGATGAACATAGCGTTTGGGGTTGTTATAATGACCAAGTTTTGCCACCTTTTGTGGCATGCGCTGTTGCTCAGGGGTTGTGGCCACTTTATATTCCTTATGGATTAATAGTTTTTAGTTTTTTGATGGGTCATTTTATTTGTGCATCTTACTAATAATAATGCATGGATTTGTTTTGAACGAATAGAGTGGTCTGGGGTATTAGAGTTGATTATATATATATATATATATATATATATATATATATATATATATATATATATATATATATATATATATATATACATTAGGGTCACATTTGCTTGTCAGATTTAATATAGGCGAATTATTTTCATATGTACTTTTTAATGATTTTTTGGTATTAATTGAGAAACGTACCCTTTGGGGTCAAATTTAAGAGGTTTTGTGCGTCCTCTTCTGGAGTTTGTTTTATTTATATTATGTCTTATAGAAGGGTCTTATATGTTTTTTCTTTTTTCCTGTCTCCGAAATGTACACTGTTGCGAGTTTGTGCTCTTAAAATAGGTAACAGAAGAGTGAATGACAACAAGCTTTGTAAAATTTAACAAATAATTTATTTCTCTAAAAGACAAAGTGAAAATTGAGAAAACGAACTTACGGTATTGCCAATATATGATATATATATATATCATATAGTAAAACATATACGAAGGCGTATACAAAGAAATATACAAAATGCATTAATATAGGCAGATTTGGTAAGGCATCTCCATTATCTGATGCAATTTCCACCGCATGTAGTAGAAACATATCTTAAAAGCCTCATCTAGTGCTCCATAATTTTATGCCCATTTTATATTGAAAACGAACAAACTGTTTTTCATATTTGTAGCTGCAAATGGACACTGTCATTTTGAAGACTAGGACAGTGGGCAAAGACTTCTGCAAATGTACACTATCATTTTCAAGACTAGGACAGTAGGCAAAGAATACTGCTAAGGTAAACTGTCATTTTCAAGACTAGGACAGTGGGCAAAGACTACTGCAAATGTAGACGGTCCTTTCAAGACTAGGGCAGTTGGCAAACACTACTTCAAATGTACACTGTCATTTTCAAGACAAGGTCAGTGGGCAAAGACTATTGCAAATGTACACTTTTATTTTCAAGACGAGGACAGTGAGGGAAGACTGCTGCAAATGTAGACTGTCATTTTCACGACTAGGGCAGTTGGCAAAGACTACTGCAAATCTACTGTTATTTTCAAGACTAGGATAGTGAGCAAAGACTATATAAACTTTCGAAAACTGAGTTGGCGAGAAGAAGTAATATTTCATAGCTCATCATATATATATATATATATATATATATATATATATATATATATATATATATATATATATATATATATATATATATATATATGACGTCTTCGTTGGTAAGTTGTATGGTAAGCAGTCATTTTTCTAATTGCTTGACTTTAGGTTTAAGTTTTTTTTAAAGCGCAGACGTTCGTTTGATAGTGAAAGCCAGAGCTGGAGATTACATGGTTGTGTATCAGGTGCAACAAGACAAATTCCTAAAAAGAAAAAGATGTGTGAAAAGATTTATATTTTCGTACATTTATAATGTTTGAAGTTATTGATGAGTTTTGATAGAATCATCATTTAGTGTGCTATATTTATTTACTAGTCTTGGCATAATATTAAATAGAATGAAATATCGCCACATTTGAAAATATAAAACGTACACGAATAAAAATGTCTTAAAATGGATTTGTTTTTCAGGCTTGGTTTTCCGGAGCAGTATTCTTTAAGTAAATGGACATTCTATTCTAAAACTTTAAAATATTATACGGTATAGTTAATGTTCCTTGACGTTAATAAAATTAAGCATTCGAAAGACATTCTACATTTATTTACGTAGTGTATTTGTGTAACTGAATAAATGACGATCAAGATATCAACATAAGTTCGACTACCCTTTAAAATAACAATTAGTTAGATTGAATATCAAAGATATGCCATATTCCCCTTCTATATAACCATAGAGTTTCAAAGCATCTTTGACTGTTACGACTCTGTTTGAACTGTAGACACTAGTTTACCGATGTATCATAGTTTGAACAATATTTTGAAACTAGTCCATGAAACTAGTGTAAATTTCTTCCATATACGTTCAACACAATTCTATACCCATTAATGTTTACTGTAAATATTATGACTGTAATGGTTCTTTGAATATGTCTTGTATTGAATCCAACATCGGCAGTTTTTGAATAATTTCGATTTTTATGATATGCCTGTATTTAATCCATATATTTGTGGATTATGGAAATTACCAAGAATATGCGAGCTTTTCACATTAGCATATGCAGGTGAGTAGAACACAAAAAGGGATGTATGTTCGTGTCTATAAGCAAAAGACCTGGTAAAAGCGCTATACCTGTGGTTGTTCTTTGTAGAGAAATGTTGCTGTTTGTAACAGAGCATATGTACCTAAGAGATATCATTCGTTCAGATCTGTTAATTGATAGCAATATACAAAGACAATATCGTTTTCTTTATCTGCCAGTAAATAGAAGTCTTTAAAACGGTACTTTAAAAATAATTTTTTAAAATTTGTATTGTGCTTCTCTCTGGATACATTGTACGATCTCCAAAGAGTTAAATGTATGTAACAACAAGTTTTTGCTGACACATTTGTTGAAAGTCTATACCCCTTTTGTTTTACAAAATTAGAATATTCTGGAAGAGAACATGTGACCCATATCCTGGTCTTTTTTTATTGTGTCATAAGTTTTTATATGAGGTTATATTGAACAAAAGTATTAATTTCTTTTTTTTATTTCTAATCGCTTTTAGCTGTCTTCAGGTACAGTACGAGAGGAATCATTTATTTAAATTATTAATGGAAATTACAAAGTGCTTATTGAAGTTTTGGACTACAAAACCATTTACGGATTATTGTCAATCTACTCGAAAACATTTTGGACGAGATCATTGTGAAACAATAAAACTATTTTTACATCAACTTATTCAAGGTTATTAGTGCACAAGCACATTTAACATTGGTTTTCATTGAGAACACTATATCCTTTGACCTGTATTACAATTTTTAGGATTATTTGGAATTTAACTCCCAATAATTTAAGTGTCTCTTACATTTTACCTTTGTGACAAAAAAATTAAATTATTTGTTGAATTTTACTAAATTTGTTGACTCTGTTCTTTCTGTTACATAGGGCAAGACTATAGCGTCGTAACACAGAATGTATTCATTTTCGAAATAAAATCGTTTGTAGTAAAAATAGCATCATATAATGTTTTAATTTGCATGTTACCGCTCTTTCTTAATGATTGTTCATTGTAGCAAATGGTTGTATTGATATTTGTTGGTCCTATCTTGTTAGAAACTGCTGTTCCATAGAGTTAAGTTTGAAAAACGTTATTATTATTATTATTATTATTAGTAATAGTAGTAGTAGTAGTAGGAGTATACTTCTAATGAAAAGAGTAAAGCCCCTCAGCTTAGAAAAGAGTTGAAAAGCTTAATCCTGAATACAAGGCAGTGATACCAGGCAGAGAGACTATTGAGGAAGGTTCAGTTTTGTGTCATTTTCTATTTATATTTTTGATACAATTAGCAGATAGACGCAAAATCAGAAAATCAAAAAGTGCTCAATGTTCTAAGATTAAATCATTGTCTTAAAGAAGGTTACAGATTTAAATTTTGTGGACTTGCAGTTTAAGCTCGAGTTTCATGCTCCAGAAAGTTTCGAGTAAAGAGGTTAGTCATTAAGACATGTAAAAGTCTCGGGTATGTTAGATTAATTTAAATCTGCAGGCTCAGGAGCCTAACGACAAATTAATTTCTTCGGTAAATACAACAGATCTATATGAAAGGTCAGATGGTGATTACTAGTATTCTAGCTATAAATTATTAGGCACTGGTTCTGAGTGGCAATCTATCAAAGTGGATGAGACCGAAGATTGCATTGTCAAACACTAACGTGTAAATACCGTACACCACCACGTCTTTGAAGACCTCTCCATGAGACAAGTTTCGAAGAATATAATATTTATGTATTTTAAAATTCAGTGTTTACGTTGATCCAACACGCCATTGATCAGATGTTATGAACAAATTCAATCTTGAAAGAAAAGTTAAAACCGTTCAGTTGTGAAATGATTTGGTCAAATGTGGTTGAATTTGAAACGGAATTATAATGATCAATGTATTGCCGTATTATGAATATAACGCTTGGAAAAATTACAGGTTAAAGCAATTGTATGAAAATCATCGAAAGTATTTGCCCAAGGGAAAACAAATTTAGGTTGGAAACAGCTGCCAAATTTCGACATCTTGTAGTCAACAACAGTTAACGAACGCTATATTTAAGTGAAGAATGCATATTTAAGTAAGGCATGCTTTTCCAACCAAGACACCATGGGACTTCTACCCTTCACCTTGTACGCGATCTTTCTTGTCGAATCAGTATCTGTTCAAGCCCATCCTGACGTTCTTGAGGCTGAGAATGCTGTCTTTTTCGAAGGAAAATAAGTTACACCGTGATCAGAAGCTTCAGGCCAGGCAACAATAAAACTATACAAGGGACAAACTTCTTATTTTGAATTTTGCCTGACGAAGAGTACCGAAATGGAAGTGCAAAACGTATGGTATTCCAATGATGGCAAAAGTGATTTGATAACGGTGACTGTAGACAATAGAACGTTGGAAAATGTGTTAACGGAAACTATTTACAAAAATGGAATGGGCTGGAACATTTTTAAATCAAGTGGACCGTTAGGTGCCATGGCTTATCTGTCAAATTGAAGACATTTTGCTAAGTTTCTATGTTGAGAAGGGTGACGAATATGGCGTAGAAACTGATAAAATTGAACTGTTATTGCAAAAGGGGCATCTTGAAAGTAGCTTGGATTGTAAAATATTTTGCTTTGATGATATATCATATGATCATGGTATCGCAGACTCTGGTTTTGGACTTAATATATCAAAAGGCATATTAGTTCAGAGGAGCAAACACACTTTGTGTTCAGAAGAAGATAATGTGAATATTCCCATCTTTCATGACAGCGCTCGAAAGTACATCATTTCAGCCAATCTTCCTCAGTATACGTCAGTTGCCAACAATAGGATGCCTGACTGGGAAAATTGTAAAATGGCCCACTCTTTGTGGTCATTTAGAGACATAGATCTTTCTCAGACACAAAGAGTCACGCAAACGTCTGGAGTTGCTACAATGTCCGTGACTACTAGGATCACAGACCTGCAATCAAATTTGGTTACGTATGGATTAATTATTGAGTTTTCTCTGGATGGTCCCAGCCTAGGTATGATAGACTCTGAGACTGGGTCAATCATTAAAGTTTCCTTAAGAAGGCTAATAAAACCAGTGCACGTTTCCATGCAGTTCTTTGACAGATGGTCTCAATGGTCAGGGTCAACTAACAAGACTGTTTATTCAGCTGAAACTTGGGACACTTGGCAAATACCTGATTTTGCGTGGAGAGAAGGAAGAGGAGACAGTATATGGTTGACCATTACTGCTTTCGAAACAGAGCGGCTACAAATCGGTGAAATTGTGATGAATCAAAGGGACCATGTTATGGATCAGTCAGTGACGGTCTTTGCAATGTATCAGGACGGTAATGTGAGATTACTTCCTATCACTCCCATAGGTCTTGACTGGAAACCTTTTGGTTCTTCGATTTTGGTTGGACAGTCTGACGTTACGGCTGTTAGACCGGCTGCACCACTGTTTAATGTTGATGTCGACCCCAAGGAATTGACTATTCGACTGACTTATAGGGATGGAAGCTTTCTGTCTCTAAAGCTGGATGTCATAATGAAAGAAACGATGGTTATTGCGTCAGATGTGGTCTTCTCGCGTTCGTTAGCTTTGTATCCTTTTCTCACATTTCGATCAATGTGGGTTGCCAATGGCAACGCTGACGTCGACCACGAGAGTGTGGATGGAAATGAACCACATCATATTCTTTCAAGATGGGAATCGTTACATTGAACTTCATGCGTTTTCTTTAGGAAGTGTATCTCAAAACATAACACTCTTCGTCCAGACCTTAGAGTGAAAATAATTGATTGAGTTTTATAACAGACTAGGCAACATATTCTCATCATTATTGATATAAATTGCTTAAATTAATTGCTTTGGCAGTCACTGGTTTACCCATATAAAGTTGTATGATGAACTTTTAAATATATTTTAATTTTTAATAAAACGATAAACTCCATTAGTCTCATACTTCGATTGCATGCAATTTTGTTCAGTTGGTGTAAAGCAAGTCTTATCATACACTCACTGTACTTTGATAGAACCATGAAACGCTTTTATCATAAACGTAAAATCCTGGATGTAATAACATAGCTAATTTCAGCTATGTAAGACTAATGCGTTTCGTAAGATTTTCTACAAAATCAAGTGTAATTTGATTTGTTTTTATCTAAATGAAAAATGAAGACTGCATTATATTTTAAAAAGTAATATAAGCGGATCATTGGTTTGGATGGTTGCATATCGATGAGCAAAAGAAAAAAAGATCTGTGTATTAAATCCTTAGAAAAGATTATGCTACGAGAACATGTGATGCATCATTTACTCGCTTACTATTTGTACACGGTTTGATTCTTTAGTATCTGCTAATAAATTAATCTGAAATGTTTTTAATTAAAAGGAATGGATTTTATAACTCTTTTCAAGAAAACATGTTTAGAAAAGTACCAGTCTGTATATTGGTTAATACCTATCAAGAATTTGACTATATTCGTTATGATATCATGCACTTTGTATTAAACAATAAATCCTTTTAAATGTCATATTTATTTTAAAATAAAACTCGAAATTCAAGATAGTGTATTGATTTCTTGAATAATATGTAATCTTTTGACATTGATAGATCTCACTAGGACTTAAACAACTAAAGCTTTGCGTGATGAAAACAATAATCAAAGTTTCAAATATATAGTTATTTAATGTCTCATATCAACTATTGTTGTAAATTAAACGGAACAACAAAGTAAATATCAATAAAATAAATCTTTCATTTTAATAGCTCATTTACTTGGTACAAGGATAGTTAATTATTGATCATTCTGTATTCCATAATCTCGGAAAATGATAAATATTACTCCTTTAATAAATAATTTATTTACGTACGCAAGTAAAGTGACACTGTTACCTTTTATTTAGTATAGAACTAGCTGACATTTATATAAAACGTAAAATTGTTATTAACTGTTATAGAGAAGGGTTAATATTCCTGTTTAAAAAGTAAAATGT